>CM033647.1:66979513-67449746 GCA_019512145.1 Engystomops pustulosus
CTTTCAGGGGGCCCTGGGCAATTACCCACTTTGCCTACCCATAGCGCTGGCCCTGTGTACTGGGAAGCGGGAAAAAAATTCCAAATACAGGCAGTCCCCGGGTTACGTACAAGATAGGGTCCGGAGGTTTGTTCTTAAGTTGAATTTGTATGTAAGTCGAAAATGTATATTTTAGAATTGTAGATCCAGACAAAAAAAATTTTGGCCCCAGTGACAATTGGAGTTTAAAAAGTCTTTGCTGTAATGGGACCAAGGATTATCAATAAAGCTTCATTACAGGCACCTTACAGCTGATTATTGCAGTCTGGGACTATAGTAAAGCATTCAGAAAGCTTCACCAGGGGTCAGATGGGTCTGTCTGTAACTATAGGTTGTCTGTAAGTCGGGTGGACCGCCTGTACAGTGAAAATGGTGAAAAACGCATTTGCACCATTTTCTTAAATAGGTTTTCTTGTATAGGTTTTATAATGTTTTCATACATTTACAAAAATTAAAACCTCCTGAAAATGTTTTCTTTAAATTTTGCCATGTTTTGTAGCTAATAACTTTTTCATACTTCGGTGTACGGAGCTATGGGTGGTGTCATTTTTTGAGACTTTTGATGACGTTTTTATTGCTATTATTTTTAGGACTGTACGACCTTTTGATCACTTTATAGATTTTTTTATATTCTTCAAAATGGCACAAAAGTTTTTTTAACTTTGGGCGCTATTTTCCGTTACGGGGTTAAACACAGTGAAAAACCGTTATTATATTTTGATAGATTGGGCATTTTCGGAAGCTGCGATACTTATTTTGTTTTTATGATTTTAACTGTTTATTTATATTTATATCAGTTCTAGGGAAAGGGGGGTGATTTGAATTTTTAGTTTTTTTATAATTTTTTTTTTACTTTTTTTAATTTAAATTTTTACTATTTTTCAGACTTCCTAGGGTACTCTAACCCTAGGTTGTCTGATTGATCCTAACATATACTGCCATACTACAGTATGGCAGTATATGGGGATTTTTCTTCTTATTCATTACAATGTGCTGATAGCACATTGTAATGATAGGGTTAATATGAGTCATCTGAAGACCCAAGGCTGTCATGGCAACAGATCGCCGCTCCCCGATGACGTCACGGGGAGTGACGCTCGTTGACAAGATGGCGCCATCTTTTTGAAGCCGCCAGCAGCATTGCCGGCAGCGACTGGCAGGAAAACACCAGCAAAGACTTACCGGCTATAGAGAGCGCTCAGCCCCTGAGCCCTCTCCATGCACCGGGACCTGACGCACCGTACTAGGACACTCCATTTGCGTACTAATATCACTAGTGTCTAGTATTTCCCTTTTATTGTTTTCTGTTTTCTTTGGCACTCACAAAGTTAAGTGAAAGTAACAGCAATACAAAAGAAAAGAATTGCTGTCCTTGATGTGTAAAATTCTCTACAGTGCACTTAGCATAAAGAGGTTTGAGCAGAGGACGTTGAACAGAAAAGGGTGAAAAGGATTTAATAAAAAGTCCAAAACAACTTCAGAGAAAGAAAGTTTAGTGCACTCCGATAAAATCCCGGACTTTTTTCAGGTCATGCATGGTACAACCTAAAACCTACACCAATGGCTGATCTCCTTTATTGTAGTTCATATCTTATGAACCTCAATGCCTTATACCGAATGGTTCTGCATAAATCACCAACTTGGTCGGCTGCTGGAGTTTAAAAGCACAGGTTGACGCAGCAATTTACACCCACCAATTGGGCCAGTAATGATTATGGGTATTAGCAGACCGGATCAGCATTGGCGCTATTGGAGCGCTAGCGCCGGGCCCGGATCCGGAGTTGTTTTTGGGGGCCCCCGGCCGGCGATCCAATAGCGCAATGTTCAGTCTCTGCGGGCCCGACCCTGTATCGGCAGTCGGGCAGGGGCCTCGTCCGTCCGGACAGGAAGCTCCTGCCCGCCGTATACCGCTGCCCACCTGTACGATGCTTCGTGTGCGTTTTTGTTGTTTTTCCCACACACACCTAGTTTGTTGTGTTTTTTTGTTATTGCTGTTTTTTTCCCCTTTCCCCCCCCCCCCCGTGCACGATCTCGAGAGACACTATTAGGGTTGGAGTGACACGACTGTGGCCCGGCCAATTTAACACCCGGCGCCTATTCTAGCGTCACTCCGCAGGCCAAACCTCCAGGTCGCCCCCGACACGAGTTTCTGTGCGTGAGGAACGTCCTCAGTCATTTCCTGCGGCGCCCCCATGCGGACCCCCATTGACTGATTCTGGACACGCCGGCGCCCAATGAAGACTTCCTATGAACGGTGCGTTTTTACCCGAACACGCCCCACCGGTGAGCACGTAGTCCGTTTCTTTTTTTTTTTTTTTTGTCCTAAACCCCTCCCCAACACGCAGTTTAATTCAATTCATACTTGCCGTGGTCCCCGGCCCGCCCCCCCCTCCCCCCCTGATTTTTCTTTCTTCTTGCTGTTTTTCTTCCCCCCCCCCCCCTCCTTCATATCTCTTAGTATGCCACCCCCGTCACCGTCATTTCGGGACTGTGCTGGTTGTGCTCGTGAGGGCTTATAGAACATGAAACCCCCCACACTAAATTATGGAGAGAGTCCCTTTTAATTCCTTCGTGAGTGCTAACTGCCACCAGCCCAATCACTAGACATATAATGAAATTATATTAGTGTATATTGCTCTGCCCCCCCCACACATGAATTATATGAACGTTTTTGGTCGGGCGCCCCACCAGAGTGAATTATATGAATGTGGCGCCCCCGCGCAGCAATATCGATATGCGATCATTATAATATTGCTTCCTCTTCCCCCCCCCACACTTCCTTTATAATTGCGGTGAGACTATGGCTATTCATATAATAACTACGTCATATGTGTGAGGAATTATAGGGATATGGTGCGCCCCCGACCCCACCACCCTTAATATCGGTCTTATTAGTTCTCTTTCCACCAGCCGCTCACTACCCCACCCGGCCATTGTCACTTCTGATCTTTCCCCCCCCTTCTTACCAACCATACTTAATGCGGGCAGGCCCACAGGCAGCAGATGTCATGATTTATATGATACGCTGGAACCCCCACAGTCATTAATGTAATTGAATATTATATGATATGCTGCCCCCCACACAATGAATTCTCTGTATAATATTCTCTGCTCTTTCTTCTCCCCCCCCTCCCCTGGTTTTTTTTCTGGCCCGGGATTTTTTCCCTTCTCCCCGCCCCCCCCCCGGTCCCCGGCCCACCCGCACCCTTCCTTGCAGCCCTCTTCAGCCCCTGGCCCAGCAATACGCATATACCCATTGCATTACGTTTGGTTGTCCCCCCCCCCCGGCCCCACCGCCCCCCCCGGCCCAGCAGATATCATTTATTCATGGTGTGGGGGGGCAGCATATCATATAATTCATTGTGTGTGGGGCCAGCATATAATCTAATTCATCCATGGGGGGCAGCATCAGCATCATATCATATAATTCATTGTGTGTCGTGGGCAGCGTATATATAATTCATGCATGTGTGGGGGCCAGGATATCATCTAATTCATTGTGGGGGGGCGGCAAGCGTATCATTATAATTCATTGTGTGGGGGGGGCAGCGTATCATAATTCATTGTGTGTGGGGGCAGCATATCATAATTGAACAAATTCATTGTGTGTGGGGACAGGCATATCATTAATTCATTGTGGGGGGGAGCATTATCATATAATTATTGTGGGGGGGCAGAATTCATAATATTCATGTGGGGGGGGGGACCCAAGCATATCATAATAATTCATTGTGTGGGGGGCAAGCATATCATATAATTATGTGTGGGGGGGCAGCATATCATATACTTCATCGTGGGGTGCAGTCAGATCATATAATTCATTGTGGGGGGGCAGATATCATATAATCATGTGTGTGGGGGCAGCATAGCATATACTTATTGTGGGGGGGGCAGCATATCAATAATCATTGTGGGGGGCCCAGCATATATATAATTCATTGGGGGGGCAGCATATCATCTAATTCATTGTGGGGGGGCCACGTATCATATATTCATTGTGTGGTGGGCGATATCATAATTCATTGTGGGGGCAGATATCAATTAATTCAGCGTGGGGGGGCACACCGCAATCATATAATTCATTGTGGGGGCAGCATATCATATAATTTATTGTGTGGGGGCAGCAATCATATAATTCATGTGTGGGTGGCAGCATTATCATATCATTCATTGTGTGGGGGCAGCATATCATCTTATATAATTCATTGGCTGGTGGGGGGGCAGCATATCATATAATTCATTGTGGGGGGGCACAATCATGACTTCATTGTGGGGGGGCAGCATATCATATTAATCATTGGTGGGGGGGCAGCATATCATATAACATTGTCGTGGGGGGGGGGCAGCAATCATATAATTCCTCGTGGGGGGCCAGCTATAATATTAAGTCATTGTGGGGCAAGAATATCAAAATTCATTTGTGTGTGGGGGCAGATCATATAATTTATTGTGTGGGGGGGGGGGGCAGCATATCAATAATTAATTTGTGGGGGCAAGCATATCATTTATTCATTGTGGTGGGGGGCAGCCTATCATATAATTCATGTGTGGGGGGCAGCATATCATAATAATTTCATTGTGTGTGGGGGCAGGCATATCATTATAATATTAATTAAGTGTTGGGGGGGAAGCAATCATATAATTAGTGGGTGAGGGGGCAGCATATCATATAATTCATTGTGGGGGGGGGGCAGCATATCATATAATTCATTGGTTGGGGGGCAAGCATATCAATAATATATAGTCATTGTGGGGGGGGGCAGCCTGGGCAGATATCATATAATTCATAGTGGGGGGGGGCAGCATATCATATAATTCATCGTGGGGGGGCAGCATATCATATAATTCATTGTGGGGTGCAGCATATCATATAATTCATGGGGTGGGGGGCAGCATATCATATAATTTATTGTGTGGGGGGGCAGCATATCATATAATTCATGTGTGGGGGGGGCCGCATATAATATAATTCATTGTGTGGGGGGGGGCAGCATACATATAATATCGTGGGGGGGCAGCATATCATATAATTCATTGTGGGGGGCAGCATATCATATAATTCATTGTGGGGGGGCCAGCTAGGCGGAGCATATCAAATTCATTGGGGGGGGACAGATCAAAATAATTTTGTATAGGATTCAGTATCATCTAGTATATTAGGATCTTGTGGAGTGTTAAGCTTTATCAAGAGGGATCACAAATAGTTCACAAGGCTAGGGGGCCGGGGACAATAGGGGGGACAGTATATTAGAAATTATTGAATTGGGCAGTAGTACATAAGTAAATGTATTTTAAATAATTACTGAGGTGAACCAGCATCTAAAATTCATGGGCACACCGTAAATAGAAAGAGGGCTATAAATAGGTAAATTAATTAATTAAGAGGCATAAAATTAAGTCATTAAGGGGGGGGGCACATATATACCGATATACCGTGTAAAGCCGAGTTTTTCCAGCAACAAAAAATGTGCTGAAAAACCTCACCTCGGGATTATACACAAGTCATTCAAAGAAATAACTGAATACTCAACTTCCAGCGCCCAGACCTTGGCGCCGCCAGCTCCTGATCCTCAGCGGGCTTATTTCGTCTTCCTATCTCTCGCGATCCATCAGAGCGTGTCCATGCGGACCTGCCGGCTGCGCGCAAACTATGATGCGGCAGTGTCGGTCCATAATAGTGTGAAACGGCAAGCAGATCGCATGTGGACACGACTCTGACGGCTGGTACAGCAAATAGAAGAAAAAAGAGGGAGCGCGACAAGGATTGGGGAAGGTGACGTGAGTATCGCCGGACGGTGAGAATTAAGGTTTTTTTACATTGTACTGGCATACAGGGGGCTGGATATACTAATGGGCTTGCTGGATGTATACTACTGTGCTGGCTGTATATACATGGGCAGGGCTGTATACACATGGGGACTGGGCCCCTGCGATACTCAGGGCCTGGCGTTTTGTATACACAGGGGGCTGGCTGTCTACTACATGGGCTGGCTTGTATATACAGGGGGCTGGCTGTAACTACATGGGGCAATTGGGGCTGATACTACAAGGGGGCTGGCTGTATACTACAGGGGGCTGGCTGTTACTACATGGGGCTGGCCTTGCGATACCATGGGCCTGGCTGTAATATACAGGGGACTGGCGTATACTACATGGGACTGCTGTATTACAAGGGGCGGCTGTATACTACAGGGGGCGGCCTGGTAGTATAAACAGGCCATTTACCATGGGGACTGGCTGTATTACACGGGTTGGCTGGCTGGCTGTATATGAGAGTAGTGGCTGGATGTATACACATGGGGGCTGGCTGTATACTATATACTTATATGATTATGTGGGGGTCACAGTGTGGTCATTGTGATGTGAGGGGTATGAGATATTATGTGGGGGCACAGTAGAGTCGTTGTGGTGTGAGGGGTATAATATATATATGTGGGGGCACAGTTGGTCAGTTGTGGTGTGGGAGGTGGTATATTGATATTATATGGGAGCACAGGTGTGGTCAGTAGTGTGAGGATCATATTGATATTGTGGGGACACTGTGGTAGTGAGGGTGAGGGTATAATGATATATGTGTGGGCACAGTATGGGTCGTAGTGTGAGAGTCTAAATAAATGTGGGGGTACAATGTTGGTCAGTTTTGTGGTGTGAAGGGTGGTAATAAGTGTATATGTTGGGGCCACCGTGTGGTGCAGTAGTGTGAGGTGGTATTAATGATATAGTGGAGAGGCACCAGTTGGGGGAGGAGTGTGAGGAGTATATAGAGATATCTGGGGGGCCGGCATGTGCCAGTTGTGTGTGAGGGTATATATGGAATATATGTGGAAGGCACATTGTGTGTCAGTTGTGGTGTGAGGCGGTATATAGATATATAGTGTGGGGCACAGTGTGGTCAGTTGTGGGTGAGGGGTATATATGATAAAGTGGTGGGACACAGTGTGAAGTCTTTGATGTGAGGGGTATATATAGATATTTTGGGGGTACAGCGTGTCAGTTGTGGTGTGAGGGGTATATATGATTATGTGGGGGCACACGTGTGGTTCAGTTGTGGTGGAGGGGTATGATTATGCAGTCCAGTGGGGTGAGGATATATTGATGGGGGGGCACAGTGTGGCCATTTGTGGTGTGTGAGGGGTATATATGATATATGGGGCGAGTGCCAGTGTGGTCTTAGGGGTGAAGAATGGTGGGGAGTTGTAGGGGTGATATATGAAAAATGTGGGGTACAGTTGTGGCATTTTTGTATTTGGAGGTCAGGTGTAAGGGAGTATATAGGATGATGCCCAACCATGTCTGTTTATAAAACCTGCAGAGATGAGTCCAACGGCTGAGAAGAACCTCATGGCAGATCAGAAAGAAGGGAAGAACAACCATGAGGATCGTCACCTGTAAGTGATGAGGAACACTGCGGCCTCTCAGGCAGGACTGGGATATACTACTATTGGTCACTATATGGTGGGTATACCTGGTCTGGTGTGTAAGTTATTACCAATTAGTATTGCAGTTTATCCACGTTATATGTAGTGGTTAAAATCTATGATGTAAGTATTATTGGGGGCTCGGCAGAGGGTGCAGATTAGTGATTCATTGTCCTCCGCTCGGGGGTGTGTTATAATAAACATATGGCTGTAGTAAGATCCATAATCTGGAGTTTTATGTGGTTACAATTATGTAGACCGTCTTGATAAGAGTCTTGTCGTAAGTATCAGATGGTTGGTCGTATTAGTTGGGTGATGATACGGTGCTGTGCATTTTGGAAGGAATCACTTTTACAAGAATGGCGCTCATTGTGTTGGAATACTGGTCTTATGGGACTTAATTGGTACACAGTGGATTGTGATGGTATCATTATGTTAGATAATAGTATTTTTGGTTTCTAATACTCTAGAGCTTTTGAAACAGTATAACTAGTGGTATCTGTTTTACTATGATTGTTGTGGAGGGGGGCCCCAGTCGCTCTAGTCTGGGGGCCCCATCCTAAATGAGGTGCTCCATACCACTGAGACCCTTAATCTGGCCCTGGGTATTAGGGCAGATGCACACGACAGTAATGTGTGTTGTATTAATGCAAAGTAGAGCTCATAAATAAAGAACTCATACTCACCCTCTCCCGTTCAGCTGCGGGGCCGTCCCTTGCCACCCTTGGGGTGCAGCTGTACGCGCTGCGTCACCACAGGCCTCTGTGTACAAACAGGACGGCACCGCAGCTGCAGGGGAGTGGGAGAGTAAGAGAACTTTATTATTAGTCATCTACCCCAGGATAAAAATATCCCTTTAATTACTGTATATTTTTTGGAGTAATTCATCTCCACCTATCAGCCATTAAGAAATGACTGTCCTGTATCTAGAGAAAATGTAGCTTGCAGATACATATATTCCAGCAATCTTTGTTTTATATAACATTATGATCTTATGGACCTATGCTCACTCACCAGCTTTATTCGCTCATCTTCAGCCATTTTCTTCTGCATTATCAGTTGTTGCTTTAGTTTCTCAATCTTTAGGAGAAGAGATGGACATGGTTATTGTAGTGACTGTCAGGCTCGGGTGACCAGTGGGTCTCATCTATACACACTCTCATACTGCCCTGAAGCTAAGAGAAGGGCAGCAGAGATACATGATCGTCACATGTTCGCTGACCCCCTGCTCCAAACAAATCTGTCAGCTCTTGTCCCAGGAGGGAGAGAGGACGAGCTATCAGAGCAGAGAGGAGATAATGATGATGGTACAGGGACTTGGAAACCAGCGTGACTCAATGCAGTATGTTGGCAGAGAGCCAGGTATACTTTTATATGCTTTCAAAAGTGGGCAGAAGCAGTAATGTTAACTATGAATGTATTAACGTCACAAGTGAACACACTCCCTGGTTTATTATTTTTTAACATGCGACATGGGGGAAAAGGATGTGTATCTATGGGGTGGGAGGTACTGGCTGTATATACTATCTATGGGAGGATATCTGGCAGTATATAATATCTATGGGGGTCTGACAGTATATACGATCTATGGGGGTGTTTGGTTGTAGGTATACTATCTATGGAGGTGTCTACCTGTGTATACTATTTATAGGGGGGTACTGGCTGTATATAGTATCTATGGGTGGTGGTCCGGTAGTAAATACTATTTGAACTGGCTGCATATATTATCTATATGGGGTCTGGCTATATATACTTTCTATGGAGGGTTGTGATTGTATAAACTATCTTTGGGGGGGGGGGGCTCTATATACCGTATATACTCGAGTATAAGCCAAGTTTTTCAGCACTTCAGCATTTTTGTGCTGAAAATTCCCCATTCGGCTTATACTCGGGTATATAAAAAACAATAAACTGAGTACTCACCATTGTGATTTCCCGTTGTGACCCCAGTTCAGTTCCTGACTATGCTCCTTCGCTGTATGCCTTGATCTATTGCTACTTCCCCAACTCTGATCCCGTATTGCCCGACCTGGACCTGCTGCCTGTCCCCGACTACGAGATTGCCTGCGTTCCTGTACCTCGACCTTGGCTGCCATCGCGGACAAGTCACGCCTCTGGAACGACCTGGTGGTACCCGGCCGCAGCAAGACCATCCTGCTTTGCGGCGGGCTCTGGTGAAGACCAGGTGCCACTTAAACTCTGGTCCCAAGTGTTGGCTTGTGTCATCGTCCACGGTGGTTCAGAGGATCCACTACTTCGGATCCTGACGCCTCTTCTATCTTAATGTGCGTGGCAGGTCTGCAGCAGGTCCGTGGGCAGCACCTCTTCTAAGATCATCGGAACTGCCGGAAGGTGAGTATGGAAGTTTTTTTTTTTAATATGCTTGGCAAATGGAGCTGGCTGTATACTTAAGGGGGCTAGCTGGCTATAAAATACAGGGGCTGGCTGGCTTGATATATACTACTGGCGGCTGACTATTTACTACTGGGGGCTGGCTGGCTATATACTACTGGGGGCTGACTATTTACTACTGGGGGCTGGCTGGCTATATACTACTGGGGGCTTGCTAACTATATACTGGGAGGCTGTGACCAATGCATTTTCCATCCTTGGCTTATACCCGAGTCAATAGGTTTTCCCAGTTTTTGGTGGTAAAATTAGGGGCCTCAGCTTATACGCGGGTCGGCTTATACTCTATATATATACTATATATGGTATATGCATGATCATGAGTTTGCCTGATGCATTTGCACTGGGTTTCAAAACACAATTCAATGGGCACATTTACTTACCCGTCCGGAGGAGTTCCCGAGGAGTTCTGGCGCAATTCACAAAGATTGTGCGCCCGATATCCTGCATGTGTCGCTTCCCTGCTCAGGTCCACCGGAGATCACCTTCTTCTTCCCGGTGCATGTAAGTGCATTGGTTGCGACACAATTTTAATCTTAAATCCCCCGCTCAGTCTGAATCAGTCGGATCGTCCGACGGCATGCCCCCCGATTTCTGTGGCATGAAAGCTGGCGCTGCTGCGCGCCAAAATTCGATCGCATGCGACATAATCCCCTTCTAAATGCTGTCCCAGCGGTGCAAATATCGAGTACCATGAACAGTCCGGCGTAAATCCGATCCACGGACCCTTAGTAAATAAGCCCCAATATGTGTATCCAACCTAACTGGGCTTTATATTAATTATGGGATTCTGTATGTAATCAGTTCAGGGGGTCTGGTACAGATTATAAATTGCGGGTACTGTACTATAATTTATTCGGGGGACTGTATAATGAATGTTTGATGTGGGGAATATTGTGTTCAGTCGTGTTTTGAGAGTGTTATATATTTAGAAACACAATCAATTATACTGTGACTTTGTTTTTTTTTAGGGGCACAGTGTGGAGATGTGCTGCATGACATTTGGCGGTGATAAACCATGACCTGGAAAAATCTTAATGAAGTCCTCTTCATGATGGAGTAGATTGTATCCTGTAAGGTACTAAATACCACTAAAGTCTGTGTCACTGACTGGCCTACTAGCGTGTGAGCCAGCATCGGTACGTGCAATGTCAGTGAGTCAATGACGATGTGTGAGGTTTTACCAATTGTTATTAATGTTGTTGTCAGGCACCAGGGGTAGTGGACCCACTGGACCACCGAGGACGATGATGTAAGCCGACACCTGGGACTGGAGTCTATGTGGTAGCCGGTTTTCACCAGAGCCCGCCGCAAAGCGGGTTGGACTTGCTGCAGCGTGGTACCACCAGGTCGTTCCACAGGCGCGACATTGTGCGTGGTGACAGCCAAGGAGAAGTACAGAATCGTAAAGCAAACTCGTGGTCAGGGACAGGCAGGAGGTCGAGACAGGCAGCACAGGATCAAAGTCAGAGATGTAGCAGAACGTCAGGACAGGCAGCGCGGGATCGAAGTCAATAACGGAACCAGGGTCACAACAGGAAATCACAATAACAGCGCAGGGCATGGGAACAAAGCTTTCTCTAAGGCACAAGGCATGAAGATCAGGAAGAGGCAGTAATTTATCTTGGCAGGCAGCCAGGCTGCGCTAATTATCACTTGTTTATGTACCGAAACAATTGCTGTAAATAAATGATGTATAGGTTGGACACACAGCTTTGTAGAGCTGTAGATGAAGTAAAGAATGTCATTTTAAAATGGTCTAAAGATAAATTACCTAAAAAATTAAAGGATGACCTAAAGAAACTAGTTAATTGAGAATAAAATGGTATATGTTGGGCAATATTGTAAAGGTGAAGGTTATCCAACTACTATAGGACATGCCTACATTACCCGCCCTGTACACCTCCCATGTTGTAATAGTATCTACAGGCTCCGGCACAAATTCTGCTGCTATATAAAGCGCACGATGGCATCAGATTACCAATCCAGAAATGAATTGAAAGTAAAAATACATTACAAAATTACAAGTGATGGGATTTGGCGGGAGATTAAGTAAAGGGAAAAAAGGTATTGAACTTGGTTTAAAAATTAACTATTAATCATACAATAATTAATATTTCACTTCTGGTGGCATATCTAAATGTATTACTAAAAAAGAGAATTCTGGGGCATGGACCGCCTAAATAATAACTCAGGGGAAACTACCTTACTCTCCAAACTGTCTCAAAAAATAAAACTTGGTGTTATGTAATATTGGTTGCAGTGGGGGAGGGCAGGATGACACAAGATAGCAACAAGGAGGAATTTACCATCTCATCTTTCTTCTCATCCTGCTTCTTGAGAAATCCAATGACATCTAGCATGTCCTTCTCCATCTGATACTGGTTCTTTGTCAGTTCCACATTGTTCTGTGCAAGGCTACGGGCAGCCTCTCGATACTCGGCTCTGGAGAATTCGGTTACTTTTAGCCTGGCCTCCCACACAGCCGCACTCGCCTTAGCCCTCTCCACCTCTGATTCTTTATCCACTTTATGTTCATGCTTTCCAGCCCCCTTCTTCCTAAAAGTCAAAAGTACTACAGAGTGACAACAATCTGCTGATCCATCCTATGGTGCAGGATCTTGTCTTCACACATAGTTGGGGTGGGAGAAAGATCTTATCACATATTGGGTTGAGGGAAAGATCCTTCTTATCACATATTGGGGTGAGGGAAAGATCCTTTTTATCACATATTGGGGTGAGGAAAAGATCCTTTTTATCACAGATTGGGTGAGGAGGGAAAGAAGAATGATCTTATCACATATTGGGGAGGGAAGGAAAGATCTTTTTACACATATGGGGTGAGGGAAAAGATCCTTTTTATCAATTTAGAGGTGAGGGAAAGATCCTTCTTATCAACATATTGGGGTGAGGGAAAGATCTTCTATCACATATTGGGGTGGGGAAAGATCCTCTTATCACTATTGGGGTGAGGGAAAGTCCTTTTTTATCAATTTGGGGGGCGTTGAGGGAAAGATCCTTCTTATCACATATTGGGGTGAGGGAAAGATCCTTCTTATCACATATTGGGGTGAGGGAAAGATCCTTCTTATCACATATTGGGGTGAGGGAAAGATCCTTTTTATCACATATTGGGGTGAGGGAAAGATCCTTCTTATCACATATTGGGGTGAGGGAAGAAAACAGGATGATCCGCTTATCACATATTGGGGGAGGGGAAAGATCCTTTTATCACAATATTGGGGGTGAGGGAAAGATCCTTTTTATCACATATTGGGGTGAGGGAAAGATCCTTCTTATCACATATTGGGGTGAGGGAAAGATCCTTCTTATCACATATTGGGGTGAGGGAAAGATCCTTCTTATCACATAATGGGTTTGGGACTAGATCTTCTCTTATCACATATTGGGGTCAGGATAGACTAATATATGGTCACATACTGGAGAGAAGTGGGGTCTTCATGCTGTGGCGGAAAAGTGGTCTTATCACATACTGAGGAGGTGGTGGGGGCTTATCCCTGATTTAGGTGGGTTTGCGATCTCCTGGGACTCATTCTTCTCCTGCCACATCCTATTTTCTTCCTGTGTAATGTCTTATTTTGCCTCTATATGTGTCTATGATGAGTAGCAGTGGCCTCTCTGTCCCATAAGGGTCAGGGGTCTCTAGTAACACACACTGGGTCGGGATTGGGTCATGTCTTATTCCATCGTGCGGTGGAATAATAACAGTCCTGCTCTGGGGGTCACGGATACCTTTTGCCTTTCTTTCCCCGCGCCGCTTTCTTTCGGATCCCAACCATGGCGACCCGCAATCCTCCACAGACAGCGGTGTGTACAGTTACCATGGGGACAACCCGCGTGACAGCCGGTGGGCGGGGCTTGGGCGGTGGGCGCGGAAGTAGCGGTGCTCTGCCTGCAATGGCACCTGCCGCTCCGGTGCCTGATGGAGACAGGTGAGTGCGATGCCGACACCTTCACGGTGACAGGAGAGAACTGCCGCTGGGCTCGGAGATCCCCAACCCCTGTGTGTTCCCTGCCCTGTATGCATTTGTGCACCTCCTCATACACCGCATATCACCTGTATAACTACTTTATGTTATTCCCATGTATACACCCTCTATATAACTATTGTACGTTATCATATACCACCTCCCCACCCTTTACAACTACTTTATGTTATTTCCATGTACACAACTCCTCATATACCACACACCGCCATTCTACCTATTGTGTATTATCTCCAAATCTCCTCATACACACATCTATACATCCCCTCATATACCCACAGCCCCTTATAGCTTCTGTATGTTATTTCCATGTATACACCACACCTGCTTTATAACTACTGTGTATTATTCCCATGTATACACCTCATCATATAGGGCACACTCTATTTATAAGTACTTTGTTATTTCCATCTATATACATTATCATATACCGCACTCCACCGTTCTAACTATTATGTATTATCATTACATTAATATCTCCGTATACTGTACATCTATGAATCTCCTCATATACCACACACACTCCTTTAACAACTATTGTTTGTTGATTCTATGTATACCTCTTTGCACCTCCATATACCGCACACCTGTGTATTGCATACACACCTCTCCATTTACTGTATGTTATCCTCTGCACCAGGTGTTTCTGTTATAGAAGCTCCAGATCTGGCAAACAGTGCACCAGTACCACACACATCTCACAGTAGAGGGGGCCTTTCGCCACCAAGATCGACCCCAAAACTTTGAATTATTTAATATGGAATATGCAAATAACTTTTCCAGGGTGGGAAAGAGGAAAACCTTTTTTCAGTATCATAGTATATAAGGTTGGAAAAAAGGGGCAGATCTATAAAGTCCAGCCTATAAGACTAAACAGATGTTTTTTCTCTATAACCCATGATATAACATATACCTAACAACCCCCTGCGGCATAGAGTAACACAGTCTCACTGCTTTCACAGTAAAGAATCTCTATCTATGATGATGGTGCAACATCCTCTCCTGTAGACTTAGAGTAGGGGTGTCAGACTCATGTTTCCCGCAGGGGGGGGCACATAAGCCTTGTGGTTTACCTAGAAGAGCCAAATGTCATATTATTAATGTATAAATAGATCTACTTCAGCTGTTTAGTAGTTACATTTATACATCCTAACCATTACAATCAGCCATTTGAGGTCACGTACAAAACTGAACCAGAGACTCTGTATGTGCCCCTACAATAGTCAAAATTCCCCCATATAGTAATCAGTAGTCACAGTGCCTTCACACGGTAGCCAGGAGTCACAGTTACCTTCCACTGTGCACCTGACTGACTTTTTCTGTGCCCCTATTTACCTTCTTACTGGAGCAGACAGTCCCCTGGTTGCTAGAGGCCATGTCTTGTTGCAGCATTTCTACCCCAGAGCTGATATCTCCCTCATCCACCAGCCTAGCAAAATTATTAGTGTGCACCAGTTCAGGACTAGACTCCCTGCAACTCTTTGCACTACCCTGTCTACTACTTGTTACCCAACTAGCTGCCCCCTCACTCTGAACCTCACATCAGAACTCCACTCTACATTGTCAATTGCCCGCAGCCTTGAAACTTCCCCATTTAGATCCAGAATCTGGCCTTCCAGATGAGCACACAGCAGTATGTCCGCTCGAATGGTTGCTTAAGGAAAATATAAATGACACAGGATGCTTATTGTTTAGCCTTGGCACTTATGAAGCCCATTGTACTAATGGGGAATACAAGAAAAAATAAAAATTTATCAAAGTACTAATTCACAGAAATGGGATACCACAAAATACAGCAGTTACCTCCAGTCCCTCAATCCTAAGTCACAAATGCTCCCAAACTCGCTTTTCTGTTTCCTTTCTCTGCATCAAAATCTCTGTTTGCAAAAATCCTAAATAAAGCAGGTCCCTCTACACAACCTTCTTTGGTCCAAAGGCTCCATACTGCTCAACGTTAGTGGCCACCCAATACTGGAGACTGATCTATAATTATGGAGACCCCCTAAAGCAGTCAAAAAAGTCTACAAATACTGACCTCTCCTGACTCCTCTTCTTCCTGTGCCGCACTGGAACTTCTTTCTGTGCGATGCTTTGCACTGTGTCCAGGCGCTAGTTCTATCTGCTGGCATCAGCACCCAGGGTAGAGCAGAATAGGACCTGGAAGCCGTGAGTACATGTCAGATTTCATTGATGGCAGCCTTCACTGGTCTCTGTGGACAGCAGGGTGCGGTTGTGCACCCCTTCTCTACATCAATGCTCAACTCTCAAGAAGCTTTGTAACATGACCCGGGATAGTAGATAAACCCGTAGATCCACAGCAGATACGAAGGTAACATCCAGCTTTGTCTGCATTACCTAAACACACATTCTGTTAAGAAAGTTTGACAAATGCTGCCATATTTTATGCAGTGAAATGCCAGACTGCAGAGGAGTAGTGTAGTCAAAGCCTCCAATGTTGATTTGAAGATAGCTATGTACCCTCAATAACATGTGTAATCATCCTGATAATGTGCTTAGTAGTGTTGAGGGTCTCCTGTAGGTCTTGTGAAAGCTAGAGGGCACTTAATTCTTTACCAGAAGGAAAGGCAGAAATGTGCATTGTGGGTAATATGTTTTTTTTTGTCCTGCTGCATGTGGTAAAGCAGGGTATGATGTGAGTCCAGCTGAGGACATGGGTTGGATGATGGCCATGACTTTGTGCCTGGGACCTTTGCACTGACTTATGCTAAAAATTAATAATTTACAGCATAGTAGACAGGCGGGGAAAGTCCTGAGTAGCTATTACTCAGGAGGCTTCTTGTAACCCTCTGCCAGGGTGGTAAAGGGCTTCTTTGTATTAAGAAGAAGTTGTTTAAGAAAGGTTGATGTGATATACATCTTAGGTGTGTCCTGGGCTGTGATAACTTTCTTAATTCATCTCTTCACATCAGGTTTCCTGTAACTAACAGGGTTTCTCTCAGGCATATAGCCTGCTGCTTACAAGGGGTAAGTTCCTCCATACCGGAGTAAAAAAAAAAGAGCATCGAAATTAGAAATCTCAAATGATAAATGTTCCGTAGTAGGACTGCTGAGGCTTTGTCCTTCTTAGTCAACCTGTCAGCAGAAATTGACCTAATAAACCACTGCCAAGCAGCTAAACACCTTCCAGATCATGTTTCTTTCATGACCAAGTGTGGGGGCATCATCCAAAGAGTGAAGTGATCTGTAAGTTGGTTGCATGAAGTTATGGAAGTGGAGAGTTCAGCACTGTCAGACCTCCCCACCACAGATTGCCCCCCTGCTGTGATTTACATAATTTGTTCCTGCTTGTGATGTCCGTGAATTACAGCAAAAGGGACAATCTTAGCTTGACTTCACTGCTAAACTCTCCACCTCCTTGACTTAAAACCACTATTTTAGATCTCATTTCAAAGTTGACTTTCTGGATGATTCCTCTACACTGTACCATGCAAGAAACATATGGAAGGTGTTGTGAGACACTGAAGGGGTTAACTGTGGATGGGCGGTATGTTTCCCCTAGGTTTTCATACTATGCGAGGCCTGAGTGCTGAGGTTGTGTTGTCCAGCACCTTGGACACAGGTGATGGGAGCAGCCTAATCAGTCTGCATAAAGCCGCTGAGCAGAGCTGAGAGTGTGGTCTCTCTGAAAGGAGGCTGGAGAGCTCTGAAAGGAGGCTGGAGAGCACACAGCCCTGACCTCTGTGCCTGGAGCAACAACATATTTTATGTACTAGTGGTGAGTTAGAGAAACTCTGTTTAGTTAGCACCCTGACGGGTAGGATTTTGTTTGTTTAATGCCTGAATGTGAAGGCTGTTTTATTTTGCTGCTGCAATAAATGCAGGCGAGACCTGTTTTGGACTGAACCTTGGTGTCACTGTCTTGAACTGCATCGCAGTACCCCGCTACCACGGTCTCTACTGGGCCAAATCTCCCACAGTGTTTACTTGCTTGACAACACACTGGTAGTGGTTTATTCGGTCAGTTTCTGCTGACAGGTTCCATTTAACAGATCACAGAGGTGTTTTTCTTGTCTTTCCTCAAAAAGTGTTATAAAAGCTGATTCAAAATCTATGCATCGCAATTGTAGCCATATAAACATCAAGTCATTCCTCACACAGTGCCCTAGATGGAAAAATAACAAAGTATAGCTCTTGAAGATTGCAATCTAATTATTTAAAATAATGAAATCTGTTAATATTGCATATGTATCTGTTCCGTCCAAAAACAAATATAAGATAATATATAAAAAAAAAAGTTATAAGTTATATATACCCCACAATGATTCCAATGAGAAAGACGCCTAATCCTGAAAGGATACAAGCTTTCAAAAAGCTCTGTTGCTGGGGAAAAATAAGGTTTAGGTTGTTAGATGATGATGATAATAAAAAAAAAAGAATAAAATTGCTCAGTCATCATGACCGATAATAAAAAAAAAATGAATAAAATTGCTCAGTCATCATGACCGAAGTATGGTTGGTCATAAGGGATAACCTAATGCTGACCGTTGGAGAAATGTAACCAGAGTTACCATTTGTGATTGTAAATTGGAGAATGTAGGATCTCGGAGTGATACTAAAATCTACAACTGATGCATATTGTCTATAGTGACATTTCTGTAAGTGAAAATCCAGCAGAGAATGGCTGGACTGGTTCCAGATGATGGGGACAGAAACAATAAGGCTGTGTTTCAGCAGTGCTCTGGAGGAGAGCAGCTATTTATGGGAATGTGGCATCAGAAAATGACCTATTGTTTGATTATGTTAAACAAATATTTATTGTTTATTTTAATTCTTTTGCCATTATATCTATTTATAGAAATCCTACAATGCTGAAATTTTCACTCCGAAACCTAATATTCATCTGACACTTCTTGTCCTGTACATCTTTCTGTAGCTATCCCAGACTAGAAAGGCATTTAATAGCAGAATCCTATGAAGTATTAGGGAAGCAGTATATTGTATGGGTGACAAGACCTCTTAAGGCTCAAATGTAAATAGTAACAATTAAAAACTTAAAGGGGTTGTCCAGGTATGTAAAACGTTTTATATATGACTGGGGAGGCTTTACTTTAATACATATCTCTCTCCCTGTGGCACTGGCAGGTCTCAGTTTACTGAGGTGGGCAGTGCCATCCCGTCCACAGCCACAAACCTGCTACAGCTGTTGTAGGGATGGCCCTGCCAGCTTCTGTAAGCAAACAGAGACCTGGCAGTGACAGGCGGTGCCGCTGCTGAACGAGAGTGCAGATAGAAGTAAATATATGTTGTTTATTATTTTTAAAAAACCCCAGCCATTTATAAAAAAAAATATATATACCTGGACAACCCCGTTTAAAATACATAAAAAAAATTAGCAAAAAAATTGACAAAACATCTTAGGTATATCTGCATCTAAATATGCCTGTTAAATAGAAATATTATTATCGAATATAGTAGCTAATAAATATCTTCTGAAAGATGAAAAGAGCTTTTCCCAAAAACATGACCGCATGGACAGCTGTCTTCACCATTGTATAAAAATAGTAATGGTGTTACACTGTAGTGAAAGAATTTTACTGTTCTCAAAGCTTTTTCTTTATAGGTACCGTAGTTATAAATGTCTCTTTCAGACATCCCCTTTTGTATTTTTTAACAAACTTCACAAAGTAAACTCAAGATTTGTTGAAAGCAGAGCTGCAATTATTTATCTAGGCCAGGATTCACAAACTACATGACCAAAGGGTTCTGCTCTTGATGATCTGAACCTTGTTCACACTTCTTAGCAAGGTTCCCCTTCATCCTGGAATCTTTTCTATTTGTTATGTCACCTCTTGACTTAAATTCAGTGGTTGACAACTGCCTTTGACAAGCCCATGTCTATCGTCTATAGGAAGCAGGCAATCTACATCCAGAAGAGAGTAGTTCCTTGGTCTGGAATCTGAGAAGGATTCCTCTGAGAACTAAGCTCTTTTCACCAGAAGGGCCACATGATAACTGAAGACTTATTCCTGTCTAACAATCTAATAAATATATACTCACTTTTCAGCTTATTTCACCGGCTCCGCGGTTCTGTCTACTCCTCTTTCGGACTGGGCACATACACTATGACGTGGCGGTGTCGCGACCACATGACATCATAGTGTATGCGTTGTGCGGGCCCTTACACTATGACATCACGCAACCACAACACCGCTGCGTCATGGTGTATATGCTGGGACTGGAAGAGAAGACAGAGCGTATAGATTTTTTTTTTTTTCAAGAGTGTCCTGCTGTGGACATTACATTAACGGGGGATTTATGTAAAGGGGGCATCTGGGGTGGACATTTCATTAAAAGGGGACATCTGGGGGGGGGGGATCCCAAAAAAAATCTTCCAGTCTGAGGCCACAAAATTACTAGTGGTGGCCCTGTGTAGTACACAAGACCCACCCCAGATAGTAGGGAGTTTCATATTAGGCTGTGGAATTAATGCGCTTATTGCTTGGGAACAGAGACAGCTACTTAAAAGAAAAAGGAGCCAAAACCAGTAAAGTTACACCTATTAAAAGGTGCAAAAAGTTGTAGTTGATGGTGTTATATTGCCGGGGATATAAGCTACACCACAGTTGTGCCCTCCATTGAAAGTAAATGGACATATACCTACAATAGAAGGCTGAAATGTATCCAACTGTATACTTAACTTATTCTTACATCCTCTGGTTCAATCCCCTCCCCCCCATGAAAGGAGGAGGGGGAGCGAATATTGGTAGTGGGTAGTGATTTGCTGCTGCCATTGTTTTATGTAGACAGTTACACCACTCACTGAGGAAAGAACCACGGTGTATGTTCAGGAGAGGCTTGTTATGGATGATATACAGTGGCATTCATCCCCCATAGGTTTTAATGATACCCCCCTGAATTTATACTTTGTTTTTACCTCAGGAAGCAGGATCATATAGTGCAGTCTACTACACATTTTCCTCCTGTGTTTCCTGATGTCAAATAAACTGAGCAGACGGAGGCCTCCCCCTGCCTGTATATGTCTTTGGAAACGTTCAATGTGTATGTTGGGAGTTCATGGTGTTCATTCTGATGGTTTAAAAAATAAACTTTACAAAAAGATCTGAAATGCTCTACATGTATTTATTCCACATAGGCCTGTGTTTGTAACTGTGTCGCACCCCGTCCCCTTAGGCCAAGGGCACTGACGGTGAATCAGGGGCCGTCACTATGCTCTCTATAAAGGGGAAATGGTCGTGACGCCAGTCGGGATAAGGGTTGCTGATTTTTTTTCTTTTAAATCATGTAACTTTTATTAAAGCGTATACATATTGCAGCATACATATACAGATATCATAAGCTCAACTGTATAGGTAAAACATTAGCTCTGAACATATAATCGTTCCCCCCCTCCCAGGTCTGGCTGTATCATGCTCCTCAAGAAGTACCCCATAATCCATCTCCCAAAGAGCTACCTCCTTCAACCTCCATTTACCCTTTCCTCCCAATTCCAACTATCCTTCAGGGCAAACCCTCTGCCATCTCCGAATCAAATCCTCTGTTCCCATTCCTGGAACTGGGCTGGCTCCCGGGGGAGTGGATGGAGGAGGAGGTGTAAGTCACTTGCCTTTCAATTATAGCAACGCCAATGAAACAACTCATACACTTGCTTTTGAACTTGAACTGTAGGGATGCTGACCACCTTGGTGACCTATCCTCCTCAATATGATTCTTGCTTGTTCCTCAGTTGCATTGAACTCCTCTTATTACAAGTACAACCTCTGCTTGTTGTGCTGCTTAGCTCCTCTGAGACCCAGGCCTCCTGCCTGTCTCCTCTAGGCCATGCTTCAGTGGCTGCTGTTCCCTCTGACTGCTCCCGCAGACTGACTTTACTCCCTCCTCGCTCACACTCACTTCAGACTCCTCAATCACTCTTAACTCCACCCTTCTTCTTCCCACAATTTTTCACTACTCTCTCACCTTGGTAGGCCGGCCACACAGACACAAATACCTCCTGGTATGTCTCGTCTTCATTGATGAACCTGAACCCTCTTTGGGTATCGAACCCGGTCACTACACCAGAGGTCCGGTTTACTCCTGCCCACGAGCCGGCCATGGACTCAACAGACAAGTAGCGGCCTGCTTCCTTCTGGCGGGTTTTCGACTGCTCAAAATATTGAGACTGCTTTGATTTACGCAGCACCTCGCCTCTTTCGCTGGGCGGCTGCCAGCCAGGCACCGCTGGAAACACTTGCTGCACGAGCCGCTGGATGGATCCTACCTCGGATACTGCGCAGGCGCTGGAACCACCATTCTCCTCTACTTCCGAGTCACGGCCACCTCCTAGAGCTTCAACAGCAGCTCACAAAATGGACCTTGTCCCGGTCCCATCCGGGCAGGCCTGGCCCATCGATTTGAAGGCGGCAATGGCGGCGCTTCGGGGCACTCTGGTATATGGCCCGCTCTCTGGGGGTCTCGGCACTGGAAATATCCTCCCATCGGGAGTTCTGAGGCTATCAATAAGCTTCCAACACAGGGAAGAGAGCTGGGCATTTATCTCCTCGTCCATCAGCTCACGTTCTTCATTCCATGCCATGCTGGATGCACGTGGCGCAGCTCGCAGGGCCTCCTCTCTTCTTTAGCTTCATGCCAACAAACAGGGGGACGGAGTTGGTGACATCCGATCAGCTCTTCCCGCCAGTGAGCTTCGTGCAGGCTCAGAATTTTTGTTGCGTAGTTGTTTACAATAATTCTTCCAAGGGGTTAACTCGTTCCATGCCAGAGCAGCGCTCCCCCTGCACTGTGCAGTGTGGCAACACATGTCTAGTCAGATAATGTTGGAGGGTCGGGAGCAGGGCTTCCACAGTAAAACACCTCCACATCAAAATCCAATTCTTGGGTTTTCCCTTACTCCCTCCCTGAAGGGTACTGACTGTTGCGCAAGATGGCGGACCGTCCTTACTCTCACACGTGGTGTCTGCTCGCCCACGTGGTAGGCTGCAAAATGGCTGCTGGCCTTAACCACCAGGTCCTCGCACGGAATGGCGTTGATCCTGTTTGTGACGCCAAAAGAGGAGCTATCGGGCCCCGTCCCCTTAGGCCGAGAGCACTGACGGGGAATCAGGGGCCGTCACTATGGTCTCTTAAAAAGGGGGAAAGGAAAGGACTTGTAGGGAAATGTTGGAGCATTATGGTTGATGTCATTCGTGGGCATTTTGATGTCATTATAGGGCATTATTTGTTTTAATTGTACCTTGTGATGTCATGATGCAGTATTATGATTTCACAGAGGGCCATAATATAGTCATAGTCACCTCCTAGAAGGAACATATTACTTACCGTATATACTCGTGTATAAGCCCAATTGGTTCAGCACAAAAAAATGTGCTAAAACCCTCATCTCGCTTATACACGAGTCAACTATAAAAAAAAAAAAAAAATACTCACCACTCCGGTGTCGGATCCTCGGCGCGCTCCCGATCTCGGCAGCGTCTTCCGCTCTCTCTCTTTCTTTCTTTTCTCACTGCTGGCTGGCTCCCGGGCTCTTTGCTTAGCCGGCAGTCGTTCTCGCGCACAAGATTCGGCTCTGTCGCCGCCGTTAACGTCATCGGCGGCGACACTTCCGCATCATAGTGTGCGCCCTCCGCGCCGCAGATCGCATGGTACGCGACTGCCGGCTAGCGAGTGACCAGAGCCGCCATTGAAGAAACAGAAGGAGTCTCCACCGAGGTTCGGAAGCCGCCACCAGGACGCGGACAGCCAACCGCCACCGCCGCCGGGACCGGGAGCCGTGCCGAGCATCAAAGGTGGAGTATCGTCGGAGGTGAGTATTAAGTTTGTTTTTTTATTCCACTTGGCATACTGGGTGGGCAGGCTGTATACTACTATTGGGGACACGGCTGATACTACTTGGGGCAGGCTGTATACTACATTGGGGCAGGCTGTATAACTACTATTGGGGCAGGCTGATATACTACTATGGGGCAGGCTGTATACTACTATGGGGGCAGCCTGTATACTACTATGGGGGCCGGCTTATCTACTTGTGGGCAGGCTTTATACTACGCTATCTATTGGGGCAGGCTGTATCTACTTTATGGGTCAGGCTGTATACTACTATTGGGGGTCAGGCTGTATCTCTAGACTAGGGGGGGCAGGCTGGCTGTATACTACAGGGGGCAGGCTGGCTGTATCACTACAAAACACTCGGGCTTATACCCGAGTCATAGGTTTTTTTTCCAGTTTTTGTGGTAAAATTAGGGTTCCTCGGCTTATACTTCTGTCGGCTTATACTCGAGTAATACGGTAGTCTCAATTGTTGTTGAAGTTGGGCTGAATGACAAGAGCAGCTAGAAGTGACCGGGAAGATGTCATCCATGAGTCTATGCTCAGGTATCTGATAAAATGCACTTCTTTTTACAGGATCTTTGCCTGGATTACGTCAACTTCTGTCGTAGCTCCTTATATAAAGTTTGGGGTGTGCATGTCACACGGCATGGGATAGATAGGAATGCAGTGTTGTAACTCGGGTATTTTTGGAGATATCGATTACGCCGTAGATATAGTTGGGGGAAAGTTGTAACATTGCTAAGAACCTTTATTTTTAAAAACACCCAGATTTTTTTTTTGGCCTGGAGCACCACTCCAGTTTTACCATCCTCTGCCTTCATGCACCCTAAACAGAGAAGTGTCGCTGCCATAGTTCCCGGTATATACAGGGCTCACTGCTATTTCCTGGAACCAGCCAAAATGACCCCTCAATGTGGAAAGTCCCATCACCTGACTGCCCAACCCCCTAACACAAGATATATTATTTAATAACTCTGTTTTACTTTGTCAGGGCCATTACCAGGGAGCCACAGGGCACAGGATCAACTGCTAAAAGAATCACTAAATATAAAGTATATAGAGATGGTATCTCTAAAATATCTCTATATGCTGGGACATTGTATGCTTATTGTTTGCTTTTATTTATTATCCTGGTACCATAAGACTATTAGGATGGCGTCACACGGCCAGTCTCTCTTATAAATGTATATAATAAATTGCTTGCCATGTCCTGGCAGAAAAATAAAAAAATATATAATGACGTACTGCCAGTTTGGGATAATGTTTCTGACCTTCAGCCCTGGGAAGATAGGTTTTGCGGGTCAGCGGATCTTATGACCCTTCCCGACTCGGCTGGCTCCCAGGGGAGGGAATGTAGGAGGAGGTGTAAGTCACTGCCTGGCAATATAGTTGACTGCCAAATTAACTCAATATATATAAAGTAAAAAAAAACCAAAGAAATTGTCCATTGGACCATCTGTACCCATTATTCGCAATTAAAACTTAACTTTTATTTATGTGCTACAAGGATGGACCAACCACACAGAAATGTTAAAATTTTCATCAATTCGAGTGGCCGTTGGCTATAAGCAGTATGACCCGGCATATACCAGCACAAGCTGGCCCCACGTTATGTATATTAGAGTGTGCTACGATCGGCTGCTCCATTGTGGCCTCTGTGTGACTATTGAGGTCGCCACGGAGTCGGGCTAATTCTCTTTAGGCTACGGACCCTATCCCACAAGCCTCTGCTTCCTTCCCCCTTTTTTTTTTTTTTATTTTTTTTGTTTTTTTTTTTAATGCTCGCACCATACATGGTCAGTTAGTTCACAAGGACTCGAACACAATTCCTAATCGTCAAGGGGAGGGAGGAAGAGTGTAAAGGGAGGATTCCTGTCACTTGCCCTATTTTACTTAGCCCTCACTAGCATCACACAGTCGTACAACAATTTTTATAGCTTCCTAAACCGAATTGATATTCTACAACCATTCTACAGTAGCCCCCCCGCATGGTTCGCACGTTAAGTGCGTCCTCATACACTGCTTTTGGAACTGAGGCTGGAGGATGCCGACCACTTGGTGTGAGACTAAATCCTCGTCCCTCTCCACATACCATGATTCTTGCTTGTTCTCAGTGGGGCATTGAATCCTCTTATTACAGTACAACCCTGCTTGCTGCTGCTTGCTTATGCTCCTCTGAGACCCAGGCTCCTGCCTGTCCCCTCAGGACAGCTCAGTGCGTTCCCTTTACTCCCTCCTCGCTCCACCTCACTTCAGACTCCTAACATCACTCTTAACTCAACACCCTTCCTTCTTCTCACCATTCTTCACTAACTCCGCACCTGGTAGGCCGGCCCCTTTCTTTGTTAAACATAAAACAATTAAGATTAAAGTAATCACTGACATTGCCATAGCTGTAGGACCACTCATTTTAACACAAAACAGACTTAGTCCTATATCTTCATTTATTACATGAACACTTTTTGAAGGCTTAATATCTCGTTTTACAAAAACAACAGAAAAAAAAAAAAGAAAAAAACATTAAAAAAAAAACGAAAAACAACAAATCCCGGATAAAAATAAAAGAAAAACAAAAAAAAAAATAAGAAAAAAAAACTACCCCCCCCCCCCCCCCGCCCTCCCCCCCCCCCCCCCCCCCTCCTTCCCCCCCCCCCCCCCCTCCCCCCCCCCCCCCTCCCCCCCCCCCCCCACAGCTTACCCAAAACGCTCAAGCGTGCCCCCCCCACCGCACTATCAAACAACCCACCATACCAACAGAAAAAGCAAAAAAAAACCAAGCACCGCCACCCCCCCCCTGTCCCACCACCTTACCCCCCCGCACCCCCCCCCCCTTTTCCTCCCCCCCCACGCCCCCCGCACATCCCCCCGGCGCCCCCCCCCCCCCTCCCCGCACCGCCCCCCCCCCCCCGACCCCCCACCCACCACCCCCCCAACCCCGACCCCCATTCCCCCCCCCACCTACCCGACACAAACAAGCAGACCCCCCGCCGGGCCCCTGACAGACACGAATTCCACCAACAAACAGCCGAGAACGCAAACTGCCCCCCCCCCCCGCCTTTGTTCCTCCCCCCCCCCCTAACCCCCATCCCCCACGCCCCCCCCCCCACCCTTCCCCCTCGTTCCACCAACCTTACCACACTCCAACAACCAAGACACAACACGTTTCCTCCAACCCAAAACAAACACCCCCCAACAACAGTTAACAACAAGTACAAAAAACATAGAAACACACCAAAAACAAGATAAAAAAAAAACAAATAAAGAATAGCCAAGACAAAACGACAAACAAAAAAAAACAACCACAAACCAAAACAAAACATGTAAAAAAACAGGCGTAAGAAAAAAAAAAGAAAAAAGCATACTACAAAAAAAAATCAAAACAAACAAAACGAATAAAAAACGAAAAAAAAACGAAAATAAAAAAATCCCCCCCCCTCCCAACCCCCTCCCATTCCCCCCTCCGCCCACCCACCTCCCCCCCACCCTCCCCCCCACGCTTCCCACTACTCCAAAAAACAAAAAAAATTAAAAATCTCTTTTTAAAAAGAAAAAAAAAGAAACAAAAAAAAAAACAAAAAAAAAACAAGAAATATAAAAATAAAAAAACACAACAAAAACAAAAAAGGCAAAACAAATAAAAAATTAAAAGAAAGGCAAGAAAAAAAAACAAAAACAAAAACAACAAAAAAAAAACAAGAATAATTAAGTAGGAAAAGAAAAAAAGAAAAAACAAAAAAAACAAAACGCAAAAAACAAAAACGAAAAATTTAAAAAAAAAAGGAATAAAAGAAAAAAAAAAAATAAAAAACTGAACAAAAAAAAAAAGAAAAAGAAAAAAAAAAATAAGGAAAGATTTAAAGGTAAAAAACCCCTGCCCCCCCCCTCCCCTCCTCCCTCCCGCCCTCTTCCCTCCCACCCTCCCCCCTTCCTCCCCCTCCCCCCCTCCCTCCCTCCCCCCCGCCCCTCCGCCCCGAGCCCCTCCACACTCACCCCCACCGCCTACACTCCCACACATACACTCTCCTCCCACCCCACCCCCTGCCCCGTCCTCCTCCCCCCCCCCGCTCTCCAAAGCAACTCCTTATACCACCCCCTACTATAATAAAAAACCACCACCAGCTGCGGAAAAGGGTAAGCATAACACTAAGAAAGGAGAAAAGGAGAAAGAAAAAAACCCAAAAAAACCGTACGCGGTAAGAGGAAATAAATAGGGAAAAAAAAAAAAGAAAGAGGGAAAGCACAAAACAGGACAAGGGGGTGCGGAAAGACCAAAAAAGAAAAAAGGAAAGGACGACACACAGAAAGAAAATTTAAAACAAAACATAAAAAAGTTAAAAAGGAAGAAAAGGCAAGGGGAGCAAAAAAAAAAAAAAAAAAAAAAAAGAAACAAAAAAAAAACCTCTTTCTCTTTTTTAAAATAAACAGAAAAAAAAAAAAAAAAAAACGAAAAGAGCTCTTTTTAAAACAACAAAAAAAACAGAAAAAAAGAAGAAAGAAAAGAAAAAACAAAAAAGAAAAAAAATAAAATAATCTCTTTTTAAAAGAAAATTAAGAAGGTGGGGAAAAAAAAACCAAACCGTTAAAAAAAAAAACCAAACAAACCACCACCAACCTACCACTTGAAGTGGGGCAGTTTCCGATGCAAAACCGGCACCAGCTCAGGCTGAAGCGGCCGAGCTTATTTAGTGAGTGTTTTAAAACCGACGTATCGCGGTTTACAACACCTTTTTTAAACTTATGAGCGGCGAGGACCGGAATGTCATCGCTCTCATCGCTCTTACCAGTGTGCGCTTCCTATCACTCTCGATGATAAGCACGCGCGCACAGGTAGCGCCGACTCGCGTACCTGCCTCGGCTATAAAGTTTAAAAGTGTTTAAAACCGCGATACCTGCGTTAAAGCGCCCTACACTAAAATAACTCCGGCACCAGCTCCACCTGAGCTGGGCTCGTATTTCCATCGGAACACCGTGCCACTCAGTGGTGGTTGCCTTTAAGCGGAAGATTTGTCCAAATGGTTGTGTAGGTTTTCTAGGGACCGCTATACTATAATATCCAGGTAGTACCTTATTTTCTACACCCATTGTGTTAGTTTTGAGACGTGTACTGAGAGGCTGAGGGGACAGCCGATGTTGCAATGCGCATTGTGGAAGGGAACACATGTGTGGTAATGTGAGGAACTACAGTGCAATCCCAATTAATGAACAAGAGAAATCAGCCCTGGATTGTGCATAAGTGAGCAAACACACCCCAACATGAGTGACTCAGACCACACTTAGATTTTCCCAATACATGGAATGTGATTGGAGTAGGTGGGAAAGCGGATACAGGTCAGTTTGGGAGAGTAATCCTCGCTGTGAATAAATACTTTATCATAGACATTGGTCTTTCTTAAGAGAACTGTCAGGCAAAATAACCTCCCTAAACTAAATATATTTTCATAAACTGCCATTAGAGAGCTTGCCTCTATCCCTTATTGTCCCCTCATTCCTGTAATCCAAGCAATGAGGTCCCCTAAAGCTGTTTCAATGACCTGTGAAATGTCCAATGGTCATTAGCAATTGCAAGCTGTCCAGCTTATTCAATGAGTGGGAGGCACACCTACACCAACCCATGCTTGACTGCAGCCTTATAATGATGGTATGCTGCCTCCATGGTGCTTGCTGATTGCCACGCCCCCTGCAGCCTATGTGTGGTTAGGAAGATACACAGCTCCAGCACCCATGTTATAGCAGAACATGTCGGTACTTGTGTAGCTGATGTCTGTGTCTCTGTGTATTAGGAGGATGCAGCATGTTCACCATACACTACACTGCTTACTCAGACATCCCACAGACTGAGGCGGGGAGGAGAGGGAGGGGGACACAGAGTGACATCACTGCCTCTGACCATGTGACCAGCCCTCATGTAAATAATACAAATAGATGATGTTTTAAATGATTAATGTATGGAAATTACTAGATAAAGCTGTGATGGATCCTGTGAGCTGCTCTATCAGGTATGAGGTGACCGACCTAATGACAGGAGACCCCTGATGACAGTGTTCCTTTAAGCACTTCATCCCATAAAAGTTATGTATAAAAGGGGAGAGTCACGTGTGTTGCAGGGGCGTAACAAGGAGTGACAGGAGCGCCCCATAGCAGACTCTGAACGGCCCCCTCCCCCTTTAAAAAAGAATATATACATTAATTTGTATGTCACCACCTGATTTACCATCCACACACAGTATCTAACCGCATAAAAACCTCATACATATTATACAAAATCATTTTACTCTAGTACCAATATAGTCCACCATATCACACTAGCATTTACACTATATAGTGCCACTATACAATCATCCGTATGTCCACCGCATACAGTATATACACCCCCAGTACCCAGATGCTGGGCCCTTTGACAAGCGTGTCTGTGTTGGTAGAAATCGGCATCAGAGCAGTATTCTGAGTGTGGTCCTAAATAGTCAGTTATTTCTTATATTAACTATCATGATGGCGCATCACCATATATGTGCTTCATCTTTAAAGTTGCCTTTGTGATCCGAATAGTCAAGTAGTTTATTTCTTTAAGATGCAGGTTTAAGCTAACGGCACCTTAGTCCTCATCCCTCCATGTAATTAAGAGGCTTGTAAACTCCGCCCTCATCCTGGAAATCTGGCTAGAAAATAGAGTAACTGTGAGGGCAGCGGGAGGAACCGTCCAAAGAGGCTGCGTGAACACTGCAAAATCAGTAACTGCTCTACTAGAGGTGGCAGTAATCGTGGTTGGTCGGTTCTAAGTCTATAGTATCGTTACTGCTAACTGGTAATGCACTGGGGGCTGGGTGGTATGGGTAGTGATTTACTATTTTCTAGACCTGTAGATTAGTTTGTAGTGTAGTACAGACAAACTGTATTGTAGATGTGTAGTGTGGATGGGACATCTAATACAATGGAACCGGTTATTGTAGATGTGTAGGTCTATAAATGTAGGCCATGGACATGTGTATATAATACATCTGTTACTTGTATTGTAACATGTGTAGTGCTGAGTGTATGTGATGGGACCCGTGTATATAATACTTGTACTCGTATTGTAGATGTGTGCTATAATCACGAGTCATGGTGACATGTTTATATAATAACCGCTGACTGGTATTGTGCATGTGTAGTGATATTGTAGTGTGTGGTACATGTGTATTAAATCTGTGACTGGTAGTTGTACAGGTGAGTGATGCGTAATGGGTGGTTGTACATGTGTATTATACATGGACTGGTATGTACATCGTGTAAGTGATAGTGTAATTGTGATGGGACTTTGTATATATAAACATGTACTGGTATTCGTACATGTGTACTGATAGTGTAGTGTGATGCTTACTTAGTAATGCTGGCTGTTGTCTTTAAAGCAGTGATCTCCCCTGCCGGCTCTGCCACTCACTCACTCTCACTCCCTGCCCTGCCTCTCACTCACTCACTCTCCCTGCCTCCTCTCTCTCCTCACTCTCCCTGCCTGCCTCTCTCTCATCACTCTCACTCACTCTCCCTGCCTTCCTCTCTCTCACTCACTCACTCTGCCTGCCTGCCTCTCTCTCACTCACTCACTCTGCCTGCCTGCCCTCTCTCTCACTCACTCACGCCTCTCCCTGCCTGCCTCTCACTTCACTCACTCACTCTCCCGGTCCTGCCTCTCCCTCACTCACTCACCTCGCCGCTGCCTCCACTCACTCACTCTCCCTGCGGCTCTCACTCCACTCACCTCACTGCCGCCAATCATCACTCAACTCCACATCTCCTCCCCCCTGCCGCTCAAGCCTCACTCTCCCTGCCTGCCTCTCACTCCACGTCACCACTCTCCCTGCCTGCCCTGCCTCTCACTCACTCACCTCTCCCTGCCTGCCTCTCACGCACTCACTCTCCCTGCCTGCCATCTCACTCACGCCTCCCTGTCAGCCTCTACTCACTCACTCTCCCTGCCTGCCTCTCACTCACTCACTCTCCCCTGCCTGCGCTCCTCACTCACTCTCCCTAGCCTGCCTCTCGCTCACTCACGCAGCTCACTCCCCTGCCTGCCTCTCACTCCCTCACTCTCCTGCCTGCCTCTCCTCACTCACTCTCCTGCCGGCCTCGCACTCACTCACTCACTTCAACTCTCCCTGCCTGCCTCTCACTCACTCACTCACTCTCCCTGCCTGCCTCTCACTCACTCACTCACTCTCCCTGCCTGCCTCTCACTCACTTCACTTCACCTCTCCCGGCCTCCTCTACTCACTCACTCACTCACACTCCCGCCCTGCCTCTCACTACTCACTCCACTCTCCCTGCCTGCCCCTCACTGCCCGCACTCGCTCTCTCATCACTTGCCTGCCCTCTCACTCACTCGCTCGCTCGCTCTCCTTGCCCTGCCTCTCACTCACTCACTCGCTCGCCACTCTCCTTGCCTGCCTCTCACTCACTCGCTCGCTCGCTCTCCGTGCCTGCCTGCCTCTCACTCAGCATTCGCTTTCTCGTGCCTTCTCTCCCTTTGCCTGCCTCTCACTCACTCGCTCGCTTCCTCTCCTTGCCTGCCTCTCCCTACCTCGCTCGCTCTCCTTGCCTCTCTCACTCACTCACTCGCTCGCTCTCCTTGCCTGCCTCTCACTCACACCTCACTCTTCGCCGCGGAACCGTCCTTGCCTGCCTCTCACTCACGTTCGCATTCGAACTCTCCTTTTCCCTGCCTCTCCTCACATCTCACTCGCTTTCGCTCTCCTTGGCCCTGCCTCTCACTCAATCACACCAAAAAAACTCGCTCGCCTCCTTGCCTGCCTCTCACACTCACTCACTCTCAACTCGCTCTCCTTGCCTGCCTCTCACTCATCACTCGCTCCTCCCTCCGTGCCGCCTCTCACCTCAATACACACCGCTCCGCTCTCCCTTGCCTGCCTCTCACTCACACTCGCCTCGCACCTGGCACTCGCCTCTCCACTTGCCTGCCGCTCACTAACTCGCGGGGACGCTCTCCTTCCTGCCTTCTCACTCCTCACACGCTCGCTCGCCTTGCCTGCCTCTCACATCACATCGCTCGACTCTCTCTCCTTGCTGCCTCTCCACTAAACTCGCTCGCATCTCCTTGCCTGCCTCTCACTCACGTCACTCTCGTCGGCTCTCCTGGGCCTGCCTTCTCACTCACCTCACTCCTCGCTCTCCTTGCCTGCCTCTCCCTCACTCACTCCCTCGCCTCTCCTTGCCTCCCTCTTCACTCCTCACATACTCCTTCGCTACCTTCCTTGCCTCGACCTCAATCACTCACACTCGCTCGCTCTCCTGCCTCCTCTCACTCACGTCCTACCGCTCTCCTTGCCTGCCTCTCACTCAGCTCACTCGCCTCGCATCTCAACTTGCCTTGCCTCTCACTCACCACATCGCTCGCCTCCTTGCCTGCCTCTCACTCACGTCACGTATCGCGTCTCTGCCTTCTCCGCCTTGCCCGCCCTCTCACAAATCACATCACTCGCTCTCCTTGCCTGCCTCTCCACTCACTCATCACAGTTGAACGTCCCTCGCGGTCGCCAGCGCCTCATTGCCTGCCGCTCACTCACTCCTAAAAGCCAAAAAAAAAAACAGACGGATCCCGCAAGACAGAGAGAAAAAAAAAAAAGTAGGCATCAGAAAGATACTACCTTGCCCTGGCCCTTCACTAACCGCAATCGCAAAAGGACGCGGGGAAAATTCCGTGCCACTTCCTCTCAACATCCCGATCCCACAAGCTCGCTTCAGCAGGCGAAAAACATCCTTGCCCTGCCCTGCCTCATACACTCACAAACGGGATCACGCAGGAATGCGCAGGGTATCTCCTTTTGCCTGCCTCTCCATCACTCACTAGTCGAGTCGCATCTCCGTGCCGGCCGCTCCCTCACTCACTCGCATCGCAATGTCTTCCTTGACCTGCCTCTGCACTCACATCACGAATTTCATCTCGCTCTACCTTGCCTGCACTCATCACTCCCAGCCGCGCAATCAGAGAGGGGTAGTCGCAATCGCAGTCCCGTCCTTGCCTTCCTCTCACCTCCCGCACTCACTCGTGTTGTTGGAAACCTTATGCCATATTTTCCAGGATTTTTTTATGTTTATGTTGCTCTTTAAATATAATTATGCGAATTGTATATGTTGTACCAAGATGTCCCTCTAATCTTCCTATGTATGTATTGGGTGCATATAAAACCGCAGCCTTTATATTTTTTGTACAGGGTGTGTGACTCTGGGAGAATATGAAGTGCTTGCTCTCTGCTGCTGTTGTTATATGTTTGGCCTTTTTACCTGACTGCTGCTCAATAGCGGAACCTATTTTCTCTTTTTATCACTCATAATGTGAACTCGTCAACCAGTCTAATTCCTAACAATCTCTGTGCAGATGTGGTTTTAGATGCCGGGCACACTGGGACAGAATTTCACACTCTACATTTCCATCAGAGCCTAGCGGTACGGTGTCAACTTGTTCCTTAATGGAGGGTCCCCCCCCTTGGTTAATTTTTAAGTAGTTTAAGGTAAGGTGGGCCTGTAGGATATGGGATACTTCTTGATCAGTGAATGACTCCTCAGTTGTTGGAACCACTCCTAATATCACAAGAATGTGGTTTTCTTGTTTCCTAAATCCACCTGGTAAGTTGGGTCACCACAGTCATCTCCTCTGTTTTTCTCTATATGTCTGATGGTGAGATGCCCAGCACTGTACTCGTTATCTCTGTCGTTCCAAGACAAGTGAATGGAGCAGCATGCACACATGTCAAACTGTTTGCCATAAACTTATTCGTCGTCGCTGTTCCTCCATGTTTTCAGGGTCTCCTCTAGACCTGGATGGGGATTTTTGAGTTCTGTGAAGCCGGGCCTTTTCAAGCTTTTGGCTGAAACAGCCTGAAGAAGTGAAGCTGAAGTTCTTAGAGGGGAGCATCAAAGTAGATCAAATGTCTGAATTTGGATTCATTGTTGATTATGACGAAAATGAGGCTCCCTGGTTGCCTTGGTAAATTTGTGATGATTCCCTCTCAGTATGTTCAGAGTCTATCCGTTCCAACATTCTTCAACTGCACAAGTCTATCCGCCCCCCTCCCATGTTACGAACACACCACTGTTTCTAAAGCCCCTTCGTTACTCCGCGCTCGCTTCCTGATCCCCAGCCTCTCTTCCCTCTCGTCTTCGAGTATGAGAGTGTCCCGCATACTATATATTGTTGAATAACTTTCAAGGTTCAATAAGGAACACACAGTGTCCGCAAGGGGCCATAGGTGTGTGGTTGCAAACTATCTTTACAAATTTCGTCACTTCCAAAAACAGGAGGGTTTTTGGATTTTTTTCTTTGAAATTGTTGCATATTTATTTTTTAAACTGCCATTTGACTGCTGCTATTGGGTTCACTACAGAAGTAAGAATTGATGTCGGGGTGTAGATTAATACCAAGCATCCAAGGGTTTTTGATTTTGACTGTCCTATTATCTGGGGTTGCTGGCTGACTTTGCCCTATGCGGTGGGCCTCTTTTTGTTTGGTTCAGAAACAGTCTTCCGTTTATCTCTCCGTTTTCTAGGTGTCGGAGGAACAAGTGTCAGCATCGTTTGTGAACCGCACTGTAGGTAAGAACAAGGAAAGTTTTGGTCCAATCATACACCCCCATACAATAATCACGCCCATGTTGGATATATCTCAATAAGATCTCTTCATCAATCTTTCTGCTGTCACAATATGGGAATTTGTCAGCCTGGGCATTGCAATGTGTATAAGACTGTAGAGTCTTTGTTGATTATGTCATTAGATGGGGTCATTTTGATGTCTAATTTATGTGATGTACCTTAGTGGACTTCATGTTAATTCTATTTTGTTATAATATCTAGATTTCACAGGGCCATAAATATATCATAGCACCCTCCTAGAAGGAAACAATATTACTTATTCCTACCTTGTTTGTTGAAGTTGGCTGAGACAAGAGCAGCTAGAAGTGACCCGGGGATGTCATCCATTGAGTCATATGCGTCATGTATCGGATAAAAAATGGGCACTCTTTTTACAGGAATCTTTTGCCGGATTACGTCAACTATCTTACAGGTATCTCCTTATATAAAGTGTCCACTACCGCATTGTACATTTGGTGAAGGGCTAGTATTATGGATTTTAATGTATGAGTGCATCATAGTTGTCAATATAGTTATGTGATGTGCATCTTCACACGGCAATGGGATAGAGTAGAATGCACGTGTTGTAACTCTGCGGTATGGCTTTTGGAGATCTATCTGATTACGGGCCGTAGATATAGTTGGGGGAAGTTGTAACATTGCTAATGAACTCTTTATTTTTAAAAACACCAGATTTTTTTTTTGGCCTGGAGCACAACACATCCAGTTTACCATCTCTGCCTTCAATGCAACCCTAAACAGAGAGTGTCGCCTGCCAAGTCCCTGTATACTCAACAGGGCTCACTGCTATTTCCGGGAAGCCATCCAAAATGCCCCTCCATGCTGGACAATTCCCATCACTGACCTTCGCCAACCCCCTAACACACAAGATCATTTATTAATAACTCTGTTTTACTTTTGTCACGGCCATACCAGGAGCCACAGGGCACAGAACAACTGCTTAAAAAGAATCACGAATATAAAGTCTTAGAGATTGTGGGGGCAATTTAACTAAGCCCGATTCGCGTTTTTCCCGAACGTGTTACCCACCACCCGAATATTGCCGATTTGCGCCGCTTGTGCAGAATTGCCCCGGGTTTTTGTTTGGCGGCCCACGCGATCGGATTGTAGCGTCTCGTGGCCCGGCAGTTCGAATTTTTGCCGGCGCGACAAAACGGGTTGCGTGGCCGAACGAAACCCACGTATTCGGAAAACCGCCGCATTTAAAAACCGAGAAATGTGTCCTTGGGGATCGCTCATATAAGAGAGGTGATACATCAGAGGGGTTTTATTTCAGGAGGTTCCTACGATAGATAATCTGCGTGGATTGTACAGGCGGTCCCCTACTTAAGAACACTCGACTAACATACGACCCCTAGTTAAAAACGGACCTCTGGATATTGGTAATTTATTGTACTTTAGTCCTAGGCTACAATGATCAGCTGTAATGTGTCTTTAATGAAGCTTTAGTGTTAGTAATGATTCTTATGACAACCCAACATTTTTAAAATCCAATTGTCACAGAGACCAAAAAAGTTCTGGCTGGGATTACAATGATAAAATATACAGTTCCGACTTACATACAAACTCAACTTAAGAACAAACCTACAGACCCTATCTTGTATGTAACCCGGGGACTGCCTGTATTTAAATCTGCAGCGTACCCCCTCCAACGCTGGACAACGCTTGATGCCTCTACGGCTTTTGATACTCTGGAGTGGAATTTTTGTGGAAAACTCAGAAAAAAATGGGCTTTGCCCTATGATTTATATCCTGGATTAAATTATTGTATAAAGGGGCTACTGCAAGGGTGATAGTCGATGGAATATTATCAGAACCATTTGTTTTGATAAGAGGGTCTTGGCAGGGTTGCCTCTTGTCACCCCTATGATTTGCTATAGCCATGGAGCTTTTATCTTGTAAAATTAGACAAGTTCCAACAGGGTGGGATACATGAGAATATCTGGGATCCCATGATTCTATAAATAAAGTATTTGAGGTAATTTGGGGCGATGGTGGTTTTTTCTGGTGTGACTATCAATTGGCATAAATCTGTCTGTTTACCCATAGATAAAATGGAGGAATCTCCTAGGGAAATTAAGGTCTTAGAAGAGGGAGGTAGTGTGAAATACTTGGGAATTAATGTTTCTTTAGATATTTTGGCATATATTGAGTTAAAAATTATACCCATGATAGATCTTTTGAGTAAACATATATATAAATATGGAAAAAATTACCACTTAATATGCTAGGAAAAATAGCCCTGATTAAGATGTTGTTGGTTCCAAAATTGTTATATGCTACTCCCATACTTGTTCCTTTAAAATATTTAAGATAATAGCGTCTTTTCTCAGATTTTGTGTGGCGAGGGAAACAACCTGGGCTTAAAGGACACCTATCATCAGGTCTGTGTCACTTGTCCTGTCACCTCTACCCTTTGGAGCAGCTCACAAGGATCCCATCCCAGCCTCTATCTAGTCAATTAATACATTAATCATTGCAAAATCATCATTTCTTTATTATGAAAATGAGGCTGGTCACATGGTCAGAGGCAGTGATGTCACCCCTGTTCCCCCTCCCCTCTCCTCCCCCTGCTTATGTCTGTGTGTAATGTATAGTAAATCATTGCTGGTGTCTGTGCTTTATCTGCTGACATGCTGCATCCTCCTAATATACATGTGTGAGACACAGACATCAGCGTTTAAAGACAGATGACCGGAGTCAGCAATATCAATCAATCTTTCTTTATATCCAGAAAATGTGAAAAGACATAAAACACAAGTACATCACCAAATCTTCGGCAAACAGTGTCAATTGTCCATAGAATGGTAGCACGCTAGGAGATCATGGCCTTTCACTGAGCAGCAATTTGTAAGTTTCCTTTGTTTTCCTGACGTACCAATAAGGAGGAAAAAAAGGAGGGGGAGTATATGAAGGTTCGATCTTCATCGTTTTTTTTTTTTCCTTCCCTACTTCGTATTTTCCACTTTTTTCCGCGACCGCTGCACTTAACCCCTTCCAGACGCGGGGCGTAATAGTATGATGCGTGTCGGGTGTGGGCTGAGCCCTCTCCATAGCTGGTAAGAATATGCAGCAAAGACTTACTGGTACGACCTGCGATCGGTGCTACTTCCGATTGCGGGTGTTATCCCGTCGATCCCCGGCAGCTTCAATAAGATTGCCGCTCCCCGATTTCACTGCATTTGGAATTTTTTTCCCGCTTCCCGGTACACCGCACGGAATATTAAATACAGTCACGCAAAAAAACAAGCCATCACAGAACTCTTTATGTGTAAAAATAAAAAGTTATAGATTTTTGAAGGTGGGGAAAAAAAGTGCAAAAATGGAAATGAAAAAACAAAAAAGGGCCAGGGTTAAATGGAATGTGTGGCACCACATTGGATGAAATTGTTGCCCACCCCCCTCAAGTTTTATTAAAGTATATAATTTAAAAAGATGGCAAATAAATGACCTGTTGCCTGCCCTGACTCTAAGGCCTCATGCACATGACGGTATATGCAGCTGTGAGCTAGCCACACAAATTACGGCTAGCTCACAACCTCCATTGACTTCGATAAGACATGGTCATGGTGTGGCGAGGCTGTGAACGCACCGTGCGTTGGGCACTTTGAATGGGCAGGGGGCATCAGGCCTACGACCCCCATTGCTCTGACAAATCCTGTACATATAGTAGCTCAATGGGCATAATCTTGCAGTTGAAAAGTCACTGCACCAAAAAATGAAGCCAGTGCGTAACTGGTCAGCAGACAATTAGACCAACAAATACAACTGGACTGTCTTACACTATAGCAGACTCCGCATTCAGCATCAGACACAGTGATAAATGTGGCACAGCAGAAGACTGCTCTAGTTCTTCTCTGCACTGGTCTATTGTGCGACACATCAGTACATCTCCACCATGTGTTAAAACACTGCCAGGAGGGTGTTACAGAGTGGTGCTCAAAGAGCAATATCAGTGCCCCGGGTACACAAAGTTACTAATTTACATAGCTGGGTACTTAGCAATGCATATAAGGAGGCGTATAACATGATGCTAATAGTTATAGCAGAGGATGGTGGACTCCTTTATACATGCAATTATGTTCTTTGCAGGTCGGTTACATGGGGATCGAAGTGTGGGGACCCTGGATTTAGGTGGAGCCTCCACACAGATAACGTTCTTGCCTTTGGCTAAGGTGAGTGCTGTCCTGCCTTCTGTTGTAAGTCTTTGATGTAATCCTCTTCACCATTTTGAGTTTTTGTATTTTTAGGCCACATTGGATAAGACTCCTGGCAACTTCCTGACTTCCTTTGAGTTATTTAACAGCACCTACCGATTGTACACACACAGGTAAGAGATGTTACTGGCACCAAGAAGGGTACAGGTTCCTGGGGATAGGGGCATTGAGTAGCTCTGACAGTTGTCTTTGCACATTACGCAGTTATCTGGGGCTTGGTCTGAAGGCGGCTCGGCTGGCTGTGCTCGGAGCCTCTACGTCTGCAGGTAACCAAAGGACAGAATGAATGCACGTTGTGTGGGAATAGGCATGTCGTTTTCATGGTAGTTTTGAATCAAACCCAAAAGTAAATCCAGCAAGGACAGAGATGTGGTCCTTCCTTTATATTTTCCATTTTGGTCTTAGCGAAAGAGCTCACAAAGGAAATATGTAATTGCCTTTCAGCTCAGCAGAAACAGGTTTTTCGGAGTCACTGTTTCCCATCAGCTTTCCAAGGAGAATGGACATTTGCTGGCATTGCCTACAGATATGCAGGACAGTCTGATGGTGAGCATATATACTAATATTCTTCCCATATTATTAAAATGTACCTTAATTTAAATATTTAAACTACATAAAATACTGATATACTTAAAGAGAACCTGTCAAGAAAATTAACCCCAAAAACAAAATGTATGTTCATAATCTGCCATAAAATTGCTTCTATCCTTCATTGTCCCTCTACATCCCTGTAAACTTAAAGGAAACCTACCACTTAGAATGGTCGGTGTAAGCAGGGTGAGCTGGTGCCGGTACTTACTTTCGTTAGTGTTATTAACCGCGGTATCACGGTTTTAACACTTTTTAAACTCTAGAGCAGAACAGGCTTCAGTGCTGCGTGCGCACGATCATGCGCGCGCCTCCATAGGAAATGACGGAGACGTTGCGCGTGCACGGTCGTGCGCAAGGCCGAAGCCCCTTCTGCTCTACAGTTTAAAAAGTGTTAAAACCGCGATACCGCGGTTTATAACACTAACGGAAGTAAGTACCGGCACTAGCTCACCCTGAGCTGGTGCTCGGTATTTACTGCTTACACCGACCATTCTAAATGGTAGGTTTCCTTTAAACAATTGCTCCTAGAGCTGTATGCAAATGACCTGAGAGAAGTCCAATGATTCATTATCATATTCAGTTGTCCCTCTTATTCATGACCGCCTGTATAATGATGTGACACTCCTGGTGCTGGCGCTCCCTGCAGCCTGTATGTGTATGAGATTCAACTGCAACAGGATGCAGCCATGTTATAGCAGCAAATGTCAGGTAATTGTGTAGCTGATGTCTGTGTCTCACACATGTGTATAGCAGAACAGAACATGTCAGCAGATAAAGCCCAGACACTAGCATTGCTTTACTATACATTACACACAGACATGAGCAGGTGGAGGAGAGGGGAGGAGGAACAGGGGTGACATCACTGCCTCTGACCATGTGACCAAGAAAATATGATTTTAGCCAGATAAAGGCTGGGATGGGATCCTTGTGAGCTGCTCCAACAGGTAGTGGTGACAGGACTAGTGACAGAGACCTGATGACAGGTGTCCTTTAACAAATAAAAGTGTAAAAAATAGTTACCACAATGTATGTAAAGGCATATCAATCAGAGCTATGCTAGAGTACAATATTCTGTTCGTCCTTGTGACAACACCCAATGACATTTATTTTGAGTAAGTGCTTATAAGAAAGTTTCATACAGAATTAGATTAATAAGAACAGCCGGATGTAACAGGGTAAAGGATACTAAGAAATCAGTGACAGGCTACTCACCAGGGGTCAGTATATGCGCATTTTGCTAAACCTTCGCCAGGAGAAGTATGTAGTTTGGACAGCAGACAGGAACTGGAGTGATGAGCTTTGTGCAGTGGAGACCAGCTATCGAACATTATATATTGCTGGATCTGTACAGTAGAGGTGACTGCATTTCTGTACAGTCAGAAAACAGTGTAGTCTGGTACACAGTCTCTGGATGTATGTAAAAAATGTCAACCTTAGCCAAATATTATTAGGTCCTATTTACCTGAAGTGTCAATAACCATTATACAAAAATGCAATTTGTTCACCCTATGCCTGTTTTGCTGATTTGTATCCCAACATATATGCGTCCAGCTCTGTTATGTGTGGATGTGCTGCTTTCTCATGAACACTTTTTCAACTTTGTCCTCTGCTTTTCAGGCCTAGTAGGGTTTGATGCCTGTTATTCGGAGGTCTTACAAATCTTACAGCGCAAGTTTCACCAAGTTGATGAAATTCGAGACAGACCCTTTTATGCCTTCTCCTATTACTATGACCGAGCTGTAGACACCAGTTTGATTGGTAAGATGGTCCTTTGATGGGTGGAATATTTGAGCTACTTTAAACACATTTGTTTAAACTTTTTTATATATTTCTTAGTCTATGAAGATGGAGGAGAGCTCACGGTGAGAGACTTTGCACTAAAAGCCAAAGAAGGTAAATTTTCTGTCCTGACATTACTCCTGTATGTTCTGTGACTCCTGAGAACTTGCCCAAGTATAGCTTAGTTGTCATTCCTTTTGCCATGTTGAGGTTCATAGGTTTTCTAGCCAGTCCTACTTTGCTTGCAGTATGCACATACACTCACCGGCCACTTTATTAGGTACACCATGCTAGTAACGGGTTGGACCCACTTTTGCCTTCAGAACTGCCTCAAGTCTTCGTGGCATAGATTCAACAAGGTGCTAGAAGCATTCCTCAGAGATTTTGGTCCATATTGACATGATGGCATCACACAGTTGCCGCAGATTTGTCGGCTGCACATCCATGATGCGAATCTCCCGTTCCACCACATCCCAAAGATGCTCTATTGGATTGAGATCTGGTGACTGTGGAGGCCATTTGAGTACAGTGAACTCATTGTCATGTTCAATAAACCAGTCTGAGATGATTCCAGCTTTATGACATGGCGCATTATCCTGCTGAAAGTAGCCATCAGATGTTGGGTACATTGTGGTCATAAAGGGATGGACATGGTCAGCAACAATACTCAGGTAGGCTGTGGCGTTGCAACGATGCTCAATTGGTACCAAGGGGCCCAAAGAGTGCCAAGAAAATATTCCCCACACCATGACACCACCACCACCAGCCTGAACCGTTGATACAAGGCAGGATGGATCCATGCTTTCATGTTGTTGACGCCAAATTCTGACCCTACCATCCGAATGTCGCAGCAGAAATCGAGACTCATCAGACCAGGCAACGTTTTTCCAATCTTCTACTGTCCAATTTCGATGAGCTTGTGCAAATTGTAGCCTCAGTTTCCTGTTCTTAGCTGAAAGGAGTGGCACCCGGTGTGGGTCTTTCTGCTGCTGTAGCCCTCTGCCTCAAAGTTTGACGTACTGTGCTCAGAGATGCTCTTCTCGCCTACCTTGGTTGTAACGGTGGCAATTTGAGTCACTGTTGCCTTTCTATCAGTCTGCCCCATTCTCCTCTGACCTTTGGCATCACAAGCATTTCCGCCCACAGAACGCCGCTCACTGGATGTTTTTTCTTTTTCGGACCATTCTCTGTAAACCCTAGAGATGGTTGTGTGTGAAAATCCCAGTAGATCAGCAGTTTCTGAAATACTCAGTCCAGCCCTTCTGGCACCAACAACCATGCCACGTTCAAAGGCACTCAAATCAACTTTCTTCCCCATACTGATGCTCGGTTTGAACCGCAGGAGATTGTCTTGACCATGTCTACATGCCTAAATGCACTGAGTTGCCGCCATGTGATTGGCTGATTAGAAATTAAGTGTTAACAAGCAGTTGGACAGGGGTACCTAATAAAGTGGCCGGTGAGTGTATAAAGGCAAGATGCACAAAAATTATGTAAAACTGATCTATATTTGGAGTCTCTCCTCTTTTTTCCATCCGTGGTCTGTACTACTGGTAGTACTATCTGACTCTTTCTGTCTGTTGTATGATTGTTTTTGAGTTGGGTCACATTTCCACAGCTATGAGCTAAAATCTGCATTTGCATAATAGTATTTATGCATACAAGCATAACTATAAAGATTTTCCTATAGCTGCAACAGCTGAAAACTAACATTCTAGCTGCTAAGAACAATCCATACAGAGAAATGGGCTATGGACTGCAGGGTGTGGGGTGCGACTATGCTCAGTGACTACAGGAAGGAGCTCCTGTTCTTTTTACAATCCCACACACACAGGGCACCTTGCCCCTAAAGCTGCTCAGTCAAAAAGAATAGTCTAGTGTGCACAGAATATAAACCATAAACCTTCTCTTTAAACCATCGCCAGTCTGATCAGTGAAGAGAAGGGGGGAGGAGGGTCAGCATAGCAGTCAGATACACAGGATGAAAACTTTCTTCCGTGTGTGTAATCCCCATCCACCACTGTCCTAGGATGAGGTAAGAGTGATAGCATCTGCTGAACAGGCTTGCCGACACATCCAGGTAGTGTGTATAGTAGTTATAAGGCTGTTCTAGATTATAGATGTACCTATCTACAGACTCACAAACAAACTGATTTATCAAGGATACATATTTTATTAACATATACAACAAATATCAATAGTATGGTCATCACGACACTAAAATCAACCCATAAAAAACAATCCACATATCACATAAGTACATCAACGGTCAATCATATTTGAAAGCAGATACTAATCAGATTCCTATATTGGCCACTCAAACTGCAAACTTACAAAGAAACCATTTTTACATATGAATAAAGACCTAGTGCATATTGATCAAGTATTAGAGCAAAGTGCTAAGTGCAATGAAACTCTGAAAATAAATAGCGACATGAAAAACACACAGGTTTTAGTCGGTGGCAATATCAATACAGTACCGGATCAGACAATATATCAAATACATGTATACAAACACAATAAAAGTGCTTAGTGCGTATCAGACAGTGTTTAAATACAGGCAGTCCCCGGGTTACATACAAGATAGGGTCTGTAGGTTTGTTCTTAAGTTGAGTTTGTATGTAAGTCGGAACTGTATATTTTATCATTGTAATCCCAGACAGAACTTTTTTGGTCTCTGTGACAATTGGATTTTAAAAATTTTGGGTTGTCATAAGAATCAATATTAACACTAAAGTTTCATTACAGACACCTGTGATAACTGTTACAGCTGATTATTGTAGCCCAAGGCTAAAGTACAATAAATTACCAATATCCAGAGGTCCGTTTGTAACTAGGGGTCATATGTAAGTCGAGTGTTCTTAAGTAGGGGACCGCCTGTATACCAACCCGGCTGCATAGTGAGATGGACACAATTGATGTACCACAGAAACCCCGACGCGTGTTTTGCCGTCGCTTCCTCAGGGGGTACTGTGTTCTAGATTATAGGTCTGTGTAAAACTGCATAGATGTATATGCAAGTGTGTACAATAATTTAGATGTGTAGATCACCATAATTGTAATGCACCTTAGTATGGATGTAAAACTGACATTGAATTTTTATGTCAGGTTAGGGTCACATTTGTGTTGTACAGTATGTGATTCAGACTGAGCTCAGAATTATGGGATGTGAGGGAAGCTGCTTTTACCTCAGTTAGGAGAAGCTGAGGATAGATTTACAAATGAGGCTGGATGTCAGGCTAGAAAGACAGTAGCATGATATAGGTATTGTTGTCAAAGGCTCTCTCCAGCTATGCTGAAACTATTTTGGGTCTGGTAACTTTGGAATGGAAGCTTTAAGGTCCTGAAGGTAGATTGGCATGGACAGTTAGGATCACATACTCCCTCAGGTAAAATACATTTTTGAAGGAGGGGGCTTTACTTTTGATTTCAAGAAAGAAGTACAGAACATTTTATAGATATATGTTGGCACATTACTTAATATTTTGCCCCTACACATTACAAAAAACACAAAGTAAAGTGGCCAAGCCACTGCTCAGCGAGAATGTATTAATCATAATATCAAAAAGGATGTTTTTTTTTAATGGAGAGATTTTTGAAAGTCAGTGGGCAGTGTAGCCAAACATTCTCCAGTTCTAAGATCTTGTGATGCTGTTATACTGGGCAGAAGCGTTGGCTGAACGGTTTTGCACCATTTTGAATTAATTGTGCTCTCATTACTAGTGACCTCCTATAATGTGATCTTTTGTCCCCTTGCATAGTATGTGACCATATGGAACGCTTTACATCCCAGAGCCCTTTCCTGTGTATGGATCTTGCCTACATTACTGCTCTACTCAAAGAAGGATTTGGCTTTGAGGAAGATACAACCCTACAGGTACCAAAGAGTCCTAATAATGGGAAGCATTTACTATCCTCATTCATAGACCCCAGTTCATTGCCCCCTGTTTTTTTATTTTCTAGTTAGCAAAAAAGGTGCGGGATGTGGAGACGAGCTGGACTCTCGGCGCTGTCTTCGGAGTGATGCAGTCCCTGGTACATTCAGCATGATGGAATCCAAGCCACGGTGTTACTTCGTTCTACAGAAAAATAACCCTTAAAAAGCCAAGAATAGTTAATGCCAGTAGTTCTAGTACACAAGTGCCAGTTCTTGTTGCTGCTCTTCTACAATTTTTATAATTCTATTGTTTTTAATCTTTAAATTATAAATATAAATTATTTTAACCCATGTTTGGATTTCATAGTTTATACGGTTGAAAAAAATCATGTCCATCAAGTGCAACCAGGGTAGGGATTGGATGAGGAAGGGATTTAGGGGAAACAATTCTATATTACATAACCATCAATGTTATTTAGGTGTAAAAAGCCATCTAGACCCTTATGGAAGCTCTCTGCAGTCCCTGCTGTGACCAGCGCCTGAGGCAGGCTATTCCACAGATTTACAGTTCTCGTAGTGAAAAAATCCTGTCGCCTCTGGTGATTAAACCTTGATTTCTCCAGACACAGACAGTGCCTTTTGTGTTTTGATTTGATATGGAACAAATTGCCACCATATTCTTTGTATGGACCATTCATATATTTATATAAATGAATCATGTCCCCTCATAGTCTTCTCTTTTCCAGACTAAATAAATCTGGTTGTTTTAATCTTTCCTCATAACTGAGACCCTCCATACCCCTTATCATTTTTGTGGCTCTACGTTGAACCCTCTCCAGCTCCAGGGCATCCTTTTTATGGACCGGTGCCCAGAACTGGACGGCATATTCCAGGTGAGGCCGAACCAGTGCCTTGTACAGGGGTAATATTACATCCCTATCACGAGAGTCCATACCACTTTTGATACATGACAAGATCCTACTGGCCTTAGAGGCAGCTGATTGACATTGCATGCTGTTATTCAATTTATGATGTACTAGGTCCTTCTCAAGAAGGGACTCTCCCAGATTTAATCCCACAAGGACATATTTTGCCTTTGGATTATTAGCCCCCAGGTGCATAACCTTACATTTATCCACATTGAACCTCATTTGCCAAGTGGATGACCAAACACTCAGTTTGTCCAAGTCACCCTGCAGCCTATGAACATCCTCCATAGACTGTATTACACTACACAGTTTGGTGTCATCTGCAAAAATAGACACAGTGCTATTAATTCCTATCTCTATATCATTAATAAATATATTAAATAGTAGTGGGCCAAGCACAGAACCCTGGTGTACACCACTGATAACTGGTGACCATTCCGTGTAGGAATCGTTGACCACAACTCTCTGGATGCGATCCTTCAGCCAGTTTTCAATCCAATTGCAAATGATTTCTGCCAAACCAATAGCCCTAATTTTACCCACCAGGCGTCTATGAGGGACAGTGTGAAATGCCTTTGCAAGTCCAAGAACACAATATACACAGTAGCTCCTCTGTCCAAGCATATGTGGAAGCAGATCAGGTTAGTCTGACAACTTCTATCCTTAGTAAACCCATGCTGGCTGTCGCTTATTATACTATTTTATGTCACATACTCCAGTATATAGTCTTTTACTAAACCTTCCAATATTTTCCCCACAATGGAAGTCAAGCTTACAGGCCTGTAATTGTCTGGCAAAGTTCTAGAGCCCTTTTTATATATTGGCAGACATTACGGAATCCCTGAAGATTTTAGACAGCGGTACAGCAATAACAGAACTCAATTCTTTAAGAACTCTGGGGTGTAACCCATCTGGTCCAGGAGCCTTGTACACATTTTATTGAGCTTCGATTGGATCATGTCTACATTCAGCCCGTCTAGTATATTACAGGGTGCATGACCCGCACTGGCACCACCCACATCACAAGTTCTTTCTTCTATTGTATAAACGGAGCTAAAATTCCATTAAGTATCTCCGCCTTCTCTTGGTCTCTAATCACCGATGCCCCACTTTCAGAATAAAGGGGTCCAACCTGTTCTGACCCATTTTTTTCGCACTGATATACTATGAAAATTCTTGGAATTTGTTTTGCTACATTTGGCCACCTGTCTTTCATTTTGTATTTAGGCTGATTTGATTTCCTTTTTGTAGATTTTGGTAAGTGTTTTGTAAGTACTGAAAGCCTCAGGTGACCCATCAGATTTATATTTTTTGAATCCCCTCTTTTTATCACTAATTACCCTTTTAACTGTAGCTGTAAGCCACGCGGGGTGTAATCTAGCCCGTCTATACTTTTTACCTATTGGAATAAATTTAGAAGTATAAAAACCCAGGATAGATCATCATTTGACTGTATCTGATCCCAGTCTATATTCTGTAGTGCAGCCCTGAATTTCTGGAAATTAGCCTTCTTAAAATTCAAAGTTTGATTTTCCCACCTGTTTTTACAGTTTAAGAGGAAAACAATTATATTATGATCTCTGTTCCCAAAGGTTCCCGGACACTGGCATTTTGGATAATCTCTGCAGTGTTAGAAATCACAAGGTCCAACAATGCATCACCTCTTGTGGGATCTTCTACAAGCTGCACCATAAAATTATCCTGCAGAAAGTTGATAAAATAAAAGAAGAGCCCTGACCCCAATTTATATTTGGAAAGTTAAAGTCTCCCATTATTACTACGGTCCCCTCCCGTGCAGCACGCTCCATCTTTTTATATAGGTGACCCTCTATTTCCTTTAGGGATGTTAGGGGGTCTATAAATTACAGCAAAAATTATTTTCTCAAAGCTCTCTTGGCTTTGAATTTCAACCCACAAAGTTTCAGCCTCCTCACACTCTTCTGAGACCACGGTCTCATTCACAATTACTTTTAAGTCTCTTTTGACATACAGACATACACCACCTCCCCTCCTGTTACATACAGACATACACCACCTCCATGCGCGATTCGGGACCTTAGTAAATGAGCCCAAAAGTGTCCAAAAAGATTCTGGCGGCAGGCAATTAAAATGAATAGAAGTAGAGGAGTTATATTAAACTAATTTTGTTAAACATAAACGAGGTTTCTACTTTGCAACCATTCAGGTTACAAATTTTATAGGTCTATCTTTCCCTTTTTGTTACAAACCAAATAAATCCTGGACTTTTATTACCCAGACCTGGGTTAAACTTGCTCTTCCAGTTTTTTGTCTAACTGGGGGCGTTCCCAGTTAATAATCGTTCTTGGTTTCTTAAAGGAACAGATCATGGAGTTTGCAGTAAATGAAAATTACCAACAAGATCCGGACCCCGATTTATGAACTTATTATCATTATTTTTTTAATTGTTGTGTATAAAAATAAAGAGAATTATTTGCACACAGAGGTGCTGCCTGTGATTGCGTCATTAATGATCCATGTTATCATAATAAATCCACAAACATACTCGTATTTAAGAGTCGACAGTTATGTCTAGGGTCCCGATTTTTGGAAACAAATTGCCCTGCTAGGAATATGAGAACCTTATTAAAAATCCATTTTTTTTTTTTGTTTCTCTCCACTCCTAGGTTTGGCTTCAGAAAGCTGCATTTAAAAAAAAAATCTGTGAACACTCCTTTAGTAGACAGGCGGTTATATAACTCAGTTAGGCGAAGGGGTTATCTGCATGTAACTATATTTTGGACTAAAAGCACGAAGAAAAAAAAGGTTGAATTTCTGGCACATGGCAGCAAATAGGAACTTTTGAAAAGTGAGAGTTGCTTAGAACCTCTGGCAGAATACGGTGCAGTTATAGTCGGAAATCTAGCCAGTGCCCTGGTGTAGACTTCATTACAGAGAACGCGTGTGTTGTGCGCTGGGGCTCCAAATGTTGGGCCAGTCTAGGATATCTGCAGACAGATTCATCTCATCCATGATAGAAGATTTTTATTACCATAGCAGATTGTATTATTTCCACTCATGTTGGCTAAATCTTTACCAGATGAAGTTTTATGGGACCCCCAACTCCACAATTCGTAAACTGTTTGTTTTTGCAGTTTGTCTCTGACCAGGGAAATACTCTCATCACGATGGTTACATTTGTTTCCACAACAGCTGTACCATATTTGTATAAAAGTCAGCTGTCGGCAACATGCTTGCTGAACTTTTGCCGCAACGATTTTTTTTTTTGGAGATTAAGATAATGTATAGGCAGAGGTCAGTTCTCACCCTTTGTTCTGGATACAATGTTTCCCTCTTTACATGTTTCAAATGCATGTGGCTGTTAACTGCAAATTCTGACAAAACCACATTACTTGTATTGTATCTTAATTCACTCAATTAAAGCCTTGAATTGAGAAATAAAAAAGGAGTCAACAGCTGTCATGGTCAATGTTGGGGTACCAATGAAAGAATAGATGGTAGTTTGGAGGAGCCTTGAAGAATAGTTTTAACCCCTTAATGACGCCTAGCGGCTTTTTTTACGGCGGGTCATTAGGGTACCTTCTGAGTTTTGACGCTTTCTACGGCGGAGCTTAGAAAGTTCGGGAATCAGGGTCCTTGCAAGTGCCGGGTCAGGCTTGTGATATAACAGCCCAGCCACGGAACTTTCACCCGGGATCGGAAAACCTCTGATCCCGGGAGTTTAACCCTTACAAGCCGCAGTCAAGCATGGACCGCGGCGTGTAAGGTCCACACCATGGATCGGACACCCCCCCCCCTCCCCCGGTGTTGTTGTACTTACCGAGGGATCCTATCCCTCCTGCCCTGCGAGCCCGACGATTGGACCGAGGCTTGTCGGCTACCTCGGCTGCCAGTTCCGCTCCTGGCAGGAAACCCCGGCTGTATGTAACTCGCATTGCTCAGTTACTTACACGGTACACTGCAATAGCAAATGTATTTGCAGTTGTAAGGGCTTGTTTTTTTTTTTTTTTTTTTTTTTTTTTTTAAAACAAGCGATCGGAGTGAATGGATTCAAGCAAAGGAGGGAAAAAGTAAAAAAAAAAAAAGTACTATTTAATTATTAGTTATATTACAAAATGACTAAGTCCACAAATTCCCCCAGTTACACATAAAAGCAAATAAAGTATATAAAACAACAAAAAACACGTACATATTTGGTATCACCGCGTCCGTACACAATCTGTACAATAAATCAAAATCAATATGAACCGCTCGGTGAACGAGGTAAAAAAAAACTTCCCTAATATCAATTTTTGATCAAACACATCGACTAAAAAGTGATCAAAAAGTATGTTCCCTAATATGATACGACTGAAAAGAACAACTCTTTCGCAAAAAAATAAGCACACTACAAACAAACAGAAGTTATGGCCTAAAAAAAATTGAGCAAAGATAAGAAAAAACTATATAAATGATGTATCACACCGCAATCGTAGTGAACCAGAGATATAAAGATAGAATACTGTTTTTACATTACGGTGAGCGGGGGGGGGGGGGCGGGGAAAATGCTAAAAATCCCCCAAATAGAAATTAATGATTGTTTGTGTCCCCCTTGAAATAGTAGTAAAATTCATGAATCAGCTTTAGACTCCCAAAATGCATATCTATACATTCTATCTCATCGTACATAAGCCCTCATATGTTCACATTACCAAAAAAAAAAAAAATTATAGGTCTGTACAATGTGACAATACAAATTGTCTTGAATGGCGCCTCATCATTAATCTATCCGGCCGTGTGCCAATACAGAAGTATTACACCACTATGGGTATGTACACTCGGAAGGAGGATGCGCATCAAACGTTGAAGTGCATTTCATATTTAATTATTTGAAAACTCTCAGTTTTGGCCTAAAGTAATGTATTTTCCAAAAAAAATTCAAAAGTTCTAATCGCAGGGTCATATTGTTTTTTAAACCCATGTGAAACACTTAAAGGGTTAATAACTAATAGAAGTTGTTTTCACGTGGATGTGATGGGAGTGAAGTTTCTATAGTGGGTAATTTATGGGGTTTTACTATTATTAGGCTCTTCAAGTCACTTGGAAGCGAGTATTCCCTCAAAATGGGAGTTTGGCAATTTTCAAGAAAATAAAAAAATCGCACTAAAGTTTGCGCTCAATAACATCCTAGAAAAGTGAGAGGATGCATAAAAATATCATCCACATAATCAAAACGACATTCGAATGTTCTATCAAGCTTTTGGGTAGTTTTACTTCTGTCTGGAAAACAGCAGAACATTTCAAACTTGGGAAAATTGAAAAAATTTTACAAAACTTTTGCCCAAATTTTTTCACTTTTTTTAGAACGAAACACAAAATTATCACTTTAAAAATTTATAAAAATAATGAAGTACAATGTGTCACGAGAAAAACGGTCTCAAAATCACCGGATATGTTAAAGATTCCGAAGTTATAACCAATTATCGTGAGACAGGTGTTTGAAAAATCGAGTCTGGTCATTGAGCTGAAAAGTAGTGTCGGTGCTGATAAGGGGTGGTTTAAAGAATTAGGTTCAAAGCTTAGGGAACACCCTCCTGGAGTATTCTCCGGAATTCTACCTGTGCAGGCGCTACACAGAGCAGACAGCGGGGAGAACTCAGGGAGTTAAATGCATGGCTCAGATCCTGGTGTAGAGCAGAGGGATTTGGGTTCCTAGAGCACCTGGGATGATCTTAATTGGGGTACAAGCTGTTTTCCGCACGATAACTTGCACTAAAGGAAGGGGGATGCGGGATAAGGAGGGGTGCGGAGGCCAGCAGGAACCAAGGGGTGGAGGAGTGAGGTGAAGTATTTAAATTAGGATCAGGGAAGGGAACGAGAAAAGGAAGACAACAAAGGGGTAGACAGGTCAGAGGGGGCAGGTTATGTTGGGGGGTAGTGTATGGGGGACGGAGACGGAAGAACAGGTTACACAAACAGTAGTGTAGGATATGTGCCGGTTTAAATATTTAAATCGATATATAATAACGTGGAAAATTAAATTGTTGTTCACAAATGCCCAGAAGTATCACAGGCAAAATGGGGAGCTTGGCTCTGATATTTAGAGGAACAGTTTAGATGTTTTTGGTTGTGGTGTGAGCAGAGACATGGCTCGATGAATCGCATGATTGGGGGTTAATATTCAAGGAGGTTTTACACTCTTTAGGAAAGACAGGGGCAAAATCAAAAGAGGAGGGACACCCCCGGTGGTGTAGGATGTATGTAGGTCTGTATTAGTAACAGGAGGGGAGGTGGGTATGTCTGTAGGTACGGGAGAGGAGGTGGTGTAGGTAGTATGGAACGGGGGGGAGAGGGGAGGTGGTGATATGTCTGTATGTAAAACCGGGAGGGGAGGTCAGGGGGAGGGGGCGGGGGGGAGTGGAGGGAGGGAGGGAAAGGGGAGGGGAGCGTTGGTGGAGGGAGGGTACGGGAAGCCGGAGGCAGAGAGGGGGGGTCCGAGGGGTATGGGGGGGGAGGGAGGGAGGGCAACGGGAGGGGGACGGAGGGGGGAAGGGGTGGGCGAGGCGAGGGAGGGAAAGCGAGACCGTCGGTGGCGAGGGGGATTCGGAGGGGGAGGGAGGAGGGAGAAACGGGAGGGGGAGAGGGGGTGGATGGAGGGAGGAACGGGAGGGGAAACCTTGGGGGGGGAAGGAGGTGGATGGAAAGGGAGGGGATTTGGTGGGGTGAAGGGGACGGTGCGGTTGGTGGTTTGTAACGGTCATGTTTATGTAAACGGGAAGAGGGGAGAGGGGAGGTGGTGTAAGTCTGATGTAACGGGGAGGGGAGGTGGGTATGTCTGTATGTAAAGGCGGAGGGGACGGTGGTGTATGTCTGTATGTGTAACGGGAGGGGAGGTGGTGTATGCTGTATGTAACGGCGCGGATGAGGGGAGGGGTGGTATGTATGGTGTAACGGAGGGGAGGGGGGGTTGGATAGTCTGGATGTAAAGGGAGGGGAAGGTGGTGTAGGTATGTATGTAACGGGAGGGGATGGTGGGTTTGTATGTCTGGAATGTAACGGGAGCGGGAGGTGGTGTAGGTCTGTATTGGTAACCGGGGAGGGGAGGTGGGTATGTGGAGTGGAACGGAGGAGGGCACGTGGTGTATGTTGTATGGTATAACGGGAGGGCACGTTTGGTGGTAGTAGGTATGTAACGGGAGGGGATGGTGGTGTATGTCTGTATGTAAACGGGAGGGAGGGAAGTGGTGTAGTAGGTATGTAACGGGGGAGGGAGGGGGGGGTGGAGGGAGGTAGGGAACAGGTCTGAGGGGAGCGGGGGGGAGGGAGGGAGGGAAAGGGGCAGGGGAGGTACCGGGGGGGGGGTTGCTTGGTGATGGCGGTAGGTGAAAGGGGAGGGGACCGTGGGGGTAGGGGGTAGGTAAAGGGTGAGGGGAAGGGACGGTGGTGTATGTCTTGTTATGTAACGGGAGGGGAAGGTGGTGTATGTCTGTATGTAACGGGAGGGGAGGTGGTGTATGTCTGTATGAACGGAGAGGGGAGGTGGTGTTAATTTGTAAGTTCTGTAGTAAAGGGGAGGGGAGAGGGGGTGTTGTTAAGTCTGGAGGGGCCACGGGGGAGGGGAGGTGGGTGGGAGTCTGTATGTAACGGGGAGGGTGAGGTGGTTTTGTATTCTGTATGTAACGGGAGGGGAGGTGGTTGTTGTATGCTGTATGTAACGGGAGGGAGGGGTGTATGTCTGTATGTAACGGGAGGGGAGGTGGGTAGGTCTGTATGTAACGGGAGGGGAGGTGGTGTATGTCTGTATGTAAAAGGGAGGGGATGGTGGTTGGGCCGAGGAGGTGTGTATGTCTGTATGTAACGGGAGGGGGAGGTGGTGGTATGTTGTAGTATGTAACGGGAGGGGAGGGGCACGTGGTGTATGGATGTATGTCCACGGGAGGGCACGTCGGTTTATGGATGTATGGTAAAGGGAGGGTGGAGGGGAGGGCAAGTGGTGTTGTATGTTGTAGAAAAGGCGAGGGGACGGTGGTGTATGTCTGTATGGAACGGGACGGGAACGTGGTGTATGTCGGTATGTAACGGCGAGGGCACGTTGGTGTAGGTATGTATGTAACGGGAGGGCAAGTGGTGTAGGTCTGTATGTAACGGCGGAGGGCACGTGGGTGTATGTCTGTAGTATGTAACGGGAGGAGAGGGCAGTGGGTGTATGTATGTATGTAAACGGAGGCTTTCAGAATAAAGGGGTCCAACCTGTTCTGACCCATTTTTTTCGCATTGATGTACTATGAAAATTCTTGGAATTTGTTTTGCTATATTTGGCCACCTGTCTTTCATTTTGTATTTTGGCTGATATGATTTCCTTTTTGTAGATTTTGGTAAGTGTTTTGTAAGTACTGAAAGCCTCAGGTGACCCATCAGATTTATATTTTTTGAATCCCCTCTTTTTATCACTAATTACCCTTTTAACTGTAGCTGTAAGCCACGCGGGGTGTAATCTAGCCCGTCTATACTTGTTACCTATTGGAATAAATTTAGAAGTATAAAAACCCAGGATAGATCATCATTTGACAGTATCTGATCCTAGTCTATATTCTGTAGTGAATTTCTGGAAATTAGCCTTCTTAAAATTCAAAGTTTGATTTTCCCACCTGTTTTTACAGTTTAAGAGGAAAACAATTATATTATGATCGCTGTTCCCAAGGGTTCCCGGACACTGGCATTTTGGATAATCTCCGCTTTGTTAGAAATCACAAGGTCCAACAATGCGTCACCTCTTGTGGGATCTTCTACAAGCTGCACCATAAAATTATCCTGCAGAAAGTTGATAAAATAAAAGACGAGCCCTGACCCCAATTTATATTTGGAAAGTTAAAGTCTCCCATTATCACTACGGTCCCCTCCTGTGCAGCCCGCTCCATCTTTTTATATAGGTGACCCTCTATTTCCTCAGAGATGTTAGGGGGTCTATAAATTACAGCAAAAATTATTTTCTCAAAGCTCTCTTGACTTTCAACCCACAAAGTTTCAGCCTCCTCACACTCTTCTGAGACCACTGTCTCATTCACAATTACTTTTAAGTCTCTTCTGACATACAGACATACACCACCTCCCCCCTGTTACATACAGACATACACCACCTCCCCTCCTGTTACATACAGACATACACCACGTGCCCTCCCGTTACATACAGACATACACCACGTGCCCTCCCGTTACATACAGACATACACCACGTGCCCTCCCGTTACATACAGACATACACCACCTGCCCTCCCGTTACATACAGACATACACCACGTGCCCTCCCGTTACATACAGACATACACCACCTCCCCTCCCGTTACATACCACGTGCCCTCCCGTTACATACAGACATACACCACGTGCCCTCCCGTTACATACAGACATACACCACGTGCCCTCCCGTTACATACAGACATACACCACCTCCCCTCCCGTCACATACAGACATACACCACCTCCCCTCCCGTTACATACAGACATACACCACCTCCCCTCCCGTTACATACAGACATACACCGCCTCCCCTCCCGTTACATACAGACATACACCACCTCCCCTCCCGTTACATACAGACATACACCACCTCCCCTCCCGTTACCTACAGACATACACCACCTCCCCTCCCGTTACATACAGACATACACCACCTCCCCTCCCGTTACATACAGACATACACCACCTCCCCTCCTGTTACATACAGACATACATACATACATACACCACCTCCCCTCCTATTTGCCCTGTCTTTCCTAAAGAGTGTAAAACCTGGAATATTAACACCCCAATCATGCGATGCATCGAGCCATGTCTCTGCTACACCAACAACATCTAACTGTTCCTCTAATATCAGAGCCTCAAGCTCGCCCATTTTGCCTGTGATACTTCTGGCATTTGTGAACATACAATTTAATTTTCCACTGTTATTTATCCGATTTAAAGTAATTTTACCGGCACATATCCTCACTACTGTTTTGTAACCTGTCTTCGTCCCCCATACACTACCCACCAACATAACCTGTCCCCTCGCTGACCTGTCTACCCCTTTTGTGTCTTCCTTTTCCTCTTCCCCCGATCCTAATTTAAATACTCCGCCACCCATGCTAGGATCTTCTCCCCCAGCACAGCAGCCCCCCTTCCATTTAGGTGCAAGTTATCTGCGGAAAACAGCTTGTACCCCAATGAAAGATCATCCCAGTGCTCTAGGAACCCAAATCCCTCTGCTTTACACCAGCATCTGAGCCATGCATTTAACTCCCTGAGTTCCCGCTGTCTGCTCTGTGTAGCGCCTGGCACAGGTAGAATTCCGGAGAATACTACCATGGAGGGTGTTCCCTTAAGCTTTGAACCTAATTATTTAACCCCTTATCACCGACACTAGTTTTCAGCTCAATGACCAGACTCGATTTTTCAAATCTGACATGTCTCACGATAATTGGTTATAACTTCGGAATGCTTTAACATATCCCGGTGATTTTGAGACTGTTTTCTCGTGACACATTGTACTTCATATTAGTTATAAAATTTAAGTGATAAGTTTTGTGTTTCGTTCTGAAAAAAAGTGAAAATTTGGCAAAAGTTTGTAAAAATTTTTCATTTTCCAAGTTTGAAATGTTCTGCTTTCCAGACAGGAAGTAAAACTACCCAAAAAGCTTGATAATGAACATTTACGGAATGTCTGTTTTATGTTGAGATGATATTTTATGCATCCTGTCATTTTTCTAGGATGTTATGAGGCGCAGAACTTTAGGTGCCATTTTTCTCATTTTCTTGAAAATTGCCAAAACTCGCATTTTGAGGGACAACTCAGCTTCCAAGTGACTTTGAGAGGCCTAAATAATAGTAAAACCCCATAAATTACCTCACTATAGAAACTTCATCCCTCAACGTATGCAAAACAACTTCTATTAGGTCTATTAACTCTTTAAGTGTTTCACATGGGTTAAAACAATATGGACCTGCGATTTAGAAACTTTTGAATTTTTTGGAAAATACATTCATTTAGGCCAAAACTGAGAGTTTCAGAATAAATTAAATGATGAAATGCACTTCAACGTTTGATGCCCAATTCCTCCCGAGTGTACTGATACCCCATATGTGGTGGTAAACTTCTGTATGGGCACACGGCCGAGTATAGAATTAATGGAGGTGCCATTCAAAGCAGATTTGTATTGTCACATTGTACAACCTATAATTTTTTATATTTTATTTGGTAATGCGAACATATGAGGGCTTATTATTTACAGGATGAGATAGAATGTATAGATAATTCATTTTGGGAGTCTAAAGCTTATTCATGAGATTTTATTAACTATTTCAAGGGGGGACACAAACAAAATCATTAATTTTTATTTGGGATTTTTAGCATTTTTTTCCCCTGCTCACCGGAATGTAAAAACAGTATTCTATCTTTATTCTTTGGTCCCACTACGATTGCGGTGATACTTCATTTATATAGTTTTTCTTATCTTTGCTCAATTTTTTTTAGGGCCATAACTTCTGTATTTTTCTGTTGTCAGACCTGGTTGAGGGCTTATTTTTTGCGAAAAGAGTTGTTCTTTTCAGTCGTATCATATTAGGGAACGTACCTTTTTTTTAATCACTTTTTAGTGATGGTGTTTGATCAAAAATTGTATATTACGGGAAGTTTTTCAAGTTTTTTTTTACATCGTTCACCGAGCAGGTTCAATATTGATTTAGATTTATTGTACAGATTGATATGGACGCGGTGATACCAAATATGTACGTGTTTTTGTGTTTTATATACTTTATTTGCATTTTATGTGTAACTGGGGAAATTGTGGGACTTAGTCATTTTGTAATATAATTAAATAAGTACTTTTTTTTTTTACTTTTTCCATCCTTTGGCTTGAATCATCCGATCGCTTGTTCAAGCCCTTACACTGCAATACATTTGTATTGCAGTGTACAGTGTAAGTAACTGAGCATGCTGAGTTACATACAGCCGGGTCCTGCCAGGAGGCGGAACCTGGCACAGAGAGGAGCCGACAGCCTCGGGTCACAGCAGAAGGAGTAAGGTTTAGCGCGAAAGAAGGCGCCCTCTCAAATGCTACCAGACGTACGCTATGGTTAAGGCAATGGAGTGGGGACTTCCGTTCCAAATCCAAATTGTGTGGTATTCCGTTTCAGGGAGAATATGTTTTCGGACCAGATCTAGATGCTATTCTAGAGAAGGCTGCAGACAAGAGGAAAGGATTTCCAGAAACGAAATCTTTTCCAAAGAAACAACCCTTTCGTGAGCCAAGAGAAAGGAAATTTCCTTATAAAGGGAAAGGCAAGCAAGGGAGATGGAGCTATCCCAAAGGAGGAAAAAGGAAGAGGTTTTCTCCTCAGCTCCAGCAATACAACTCAACCGTTCAGAAAGCAATGACGCCAGAGTGGGGGGAAGACTCCTAGGATTCTACCAACAGTGGGCACAGATAACATCAAATACTTGGGTTCTGAATCTGTTGGAGAATGGCTACAAATTGGAATTAACAGCCCTTCCTCCCAAGAAGTTTGTAGTAACAAATCTGCAAAATCGATCCCTTTCTCATGAAACTTCAAGAGATGGGCGTTGTAGTGCCAGTACCGAAGAGTACAACATTGACCGGACATTACTGCCCTTTGTTTCTGATAAAGAAACCCAATGGTTCCTTCCGACTTATTTTCAATCTAAAGTCACTAAACAGATTCATCCTCTACAGGAAATTCAAGTTGGAAAAGATCAGTTCAGCTACCAATCTCATCCCTCGTCAGGCATTCCTATGTACAATAGATCTGAAAGATGCCTATTACCATGTACCCATTTGTCTGCAGTCCCAAAAGTATCTCAGGTTTGCGATTTTCTCTCCAACAAACGAAATCTTCAGGTTCCAATACAAGGCTTTACCGTTCGGGGTCTCATCAGCCCCAAGGACCTTCCCAAAAATTATAATAGAAGTAATAGCCCATTTGAGAATGAAAAACGTCAAGATCATTCCATATCTGGACGACCTACTAATAATTGGGACTACGGAAGAAGAGTTGATCTCACACAGGAATCTAACTATTTCAACCCTACAGCAACTGGGATGGATCATCAATTGGGAAAAGTCCAATCTTACCCCCAACAAAGTAACTGTCTTCCTAGGTACACAACTGAATTCGAGTCTCCAGATGTCTTTCCTACCAGAGGAATAAAGGAACCTCATGATTCAAAAAATGCTATTATTTCTGCAACGTCAGTCTTGCACAATAAGAGAGGCAATGAGAGTGTTGAGGCATCTAACCGCCTGCATAGAAGCGGTCCAATGGTGCCAGAGTCATACGAGGACCTTTCAGAGTTGGATTCTGTCAGCCTGGGACAAGGATCCCTTACACCTAGATCAAAAGATCCAACTACCTTCATCCATAAAGTCATCCCTAGTGTGGTGGACAGAAGAAGATCATCTGAAAAAAGGAGTTCACTGGTTTCCTTGGCCAGTAAAGGTCATTCAGACGGATGCAAGTCTGTCAGGATGGGGAGCATATCTGGAAGGAAGGTACCTTCAAGGGCAATGGTCTTTGACGACTCAGAAGCGATCCTCAAACTATCGGGAGTTGAAGGCGGTCTGGGAAGCACTGAAGGGGGCTTCTCAATATCTAAAAAACTCCCATATCAAAATCTACTCAGACAATGTGACGACGGTAGCTTATCTCCGCCATCAAGGGGGCACCAGGAGTCAAGACCTGTTGCATCTATCGAGAAAAATTTTCACCTGGGCAGAGAACAACATTTTATCTCTAACAGCTATACACTTAAAAGGGAGTCAGAATGGAATAGCAGACTTCCTGAGTCGGAGGTTGATAGACCATCACGAATGGTCTCTAAACCAAGAAGTTTATGGCCAGATAACACAGAGATGGGGAGTTCCAGTGTTAGACCTCTTCGCTACCAAGGAGAATACCAAAACAGGTCTTTTCTTCTCGCTACAAAGAGATGTCTCGATCTGTCAGAAAGATGCATTCAATCACGAGTGGGACGCACCCTTAATGTATGCCTTCCCTCCAATGCCGTTGATATCCAAGATGATACAAAAGATTATCACGGACAGAGCAAGAGTGATTGTAATAGTTCCCTTTTGGCCCAAGAAGAATTGGTTTGCAACACTAAAAGAATTAGCAATAGCAGAACCAATATTACTTCCATATCGGAAGGACCTTCTTCATCAGGGACCCATATACCATCCAGACCCGCAAAATCTGAAACTTTCGGCTTGGATCCTGAATGGGGACTGTTGAGGTCTAAAGGCTTGTCAGACAGTGTGATCTCTACACTTAAGGCAAGTCGTAAACCGATAACGCTTGCTATATATTCCAAAATATGGAAAAAATTTGTAGCTTTCTGTGGAACAGCAACCCCTAATCAATTATCTCCCAATATTTCTCAGGTCCTGGATTTTCTACAAGCAGGATTTGAGAAGGGGCTAAAAAGCAATACTCTGAAGGTACAGATATCAGCTTTAGGGGCATTTTTCGATATACCTCTTGCAGAACATAGATGGATTAAGAGATTCATTAGGGCCACCTCCAGGTTGAGACCACAACTCAAACAAAGAGTTCCTACCTGGGATCTCTCCTTAGTCCTAAACTACCTAACTGGGCCCCCGTTTGAACCTCTAGAATTGGCTAGCATAAAAGATCTGACCCTAAAAGTAACATTTTTAGTAGCAATAACCTCAGCTAGACGATTGGGAGAGATACAAGCTCTCTCCATTAGAGAGCCTTATTTAAAAATATCCAGTGACAGAGTAACGTTAACTCTAGACAAAACTTTTATTCCCAAGGTTTCATCTGACTTTCATCGAAATCAGGAAATCATCTTGCCTTCTTTCTGCCAGGAACCCAAAAATCCAAAAGAGATGGCCTGGCACTCCTTGGATGTTAAAAGAGCTCTGTTACAATACCTCAAACAGACTGAATCTTGGCGTCAGGATCACAATATCCTTCTTCAATATGGGGGTAGAAATAAAGGCAAAAAAGCCTCCAAAGCATCAATTGCAAGATGGATTCAATCAGTCATCAGAGCAGCATATGCAACTCAACAATTAGAGACTCCAGGGAAGGTTAAGGCGCACTCAACTCGGGCCATGGCAGCATCCTGGGCAGAAAAGAGAGGAGCATCAATAGAGGAGATCTGTAGGGCAGCTACTTGGTCCAGCCATATGACTTTTGCAAAACATTACAGACTAGACTTACAGTGTGCTAGAGAGTTAGCCTTTGGTAGAAAGGTTTTACAGGCTGTTGTCCCCCCCTAAAGAAATGATTATTTGTTATGTCTCCATGTGGGGCCGTCATGGGGGACGCTAGGGGAAAAGTTGAATTATTCTTACCGTTAATTCCTTTTCCATTAGTCCACCATGACGGCCCATGTATATTCCCACCCTATGTCATATTGTTGCTATCGAATGTTTATGACTATATTGTATGTGAATGAAACATATAATAAATGGGTTGTATCCACTGCCAAGGTTCGTTATTGGAAGCCACTGGTATGTGGATGCAGGGGGGGGGTGTTTTAACCTCTCCGCTTCCTGTCCCTGCAGGGTCAAGGGTCATCCTCCATGTGGGGCCGTCATGGTGGACTAATGGAAAAGGAATTAACGGTAAGAATAATTCAACTTTTTTTTACTTTTTCCATCCTTTGGCTTGAACAAGCGTTCATCCGATCGCTTGTTCAAGCCCTTACACTGCAATACATTTGTATTGCAGTGTACAGTGTAAGTAACTGAGCATGCTGAGCATGGTCAGTTACTTACAGCTGGGTCCTGCCAGGAGGCGGAACCCGGCACAGAGAGGAGCCGACAGCCTCGGGTCACTCGTCGGGCTGCAGTAGGAGGGATGGGATCCCCCGGTAAGCACACCCGGGGGGGGGGGGGGGGGGGTGATCCATGGTGTGGACATTTACACACCGTGGCCCAATGTCCCGAAATCGTCTTATAACGCGCCGCCGTAGAAAGACGTCGCGTCAGAAGAAGTACCCTTAATGACCGCCGTAAAAAGCCGATACGGCGGTCATTAAGGGGTTAAAACTATTCTTCAGGCTCCTCCAACTACCATCTATTCTGTCATTGGTACCAACATTGACCATGACAGCTGTTGACTTTTTTTTCTCATTCAAGGCTTTATTGAGTGAATTAAGATACATACAAAGTAATGTGGGTTTATGCAGAATTTGCAGTTAACAAGCCAACATGCAGTTGAAACATGTAAAGAGGAAACATTTGTATCAAGAACAAATGGTGAGAACTGACCTCTGCCTATACATTATCTTAATCTCCAAAAAAAAAAATCGTTGCGGCAAAGTTAAAGCAAGCAATGTTGCCGACAGCTGACTTTTTATACAAATATGGGTACAGCTGTTGTAGGAACAAATGCTAGACCATGTGATGACTATGTATTTCCCTGGTCAGACAAAACTGCAAAAACAAACTAGTTACGAATTGTGATGTTGGGTCCCATAAAACTTCATACTGTAGATTTAGCCAACATGGTGAAAATAATACATCTGCCTATGTAATAAGAAATCTCTATCATGGAGTGAGATGAGATCTGTCTGCAGATATCCTAAGACTGGCCCAACATTTGCAGCCCCAGCGCACAACACACGCGTTCTCTGTAATGAAGTCTACACCAGGGCAGACCTGGCATAGATTTCCACTATAACTGCACCTGTATTCTGCCAGAGGTTATAGCACTCTCACTTTTCAAAAGTTCCTATTTGCTGCCATGTGCCAGAAATTGCAACCTTTTTCGTGCTTTGTAGGCCAAAATATAGTGTACATGGCATGATACCTTCTCCTAAACATGAGTGTATATAACCGACTGTCTACTAAAGGAGTGTTCACAGATTTTTTTTAAATGCAGCTTTCGAAGCCAAAGTCCCAGGAGTGGAGAGAAAACAAAAAGATTTTTAATGTTCTCATATTCCATAGCAGGCACTTGTTTCCAAAAATCGGGACCCTAGACATAAATGTCGACCTTAAAATACGAGTATGTTTGTGGATTTATTATGATAACACTGGATCAGTTAATGAAGCAGATCACAGGCAGACACCTCTGTGTGCAAATAATTCTCTTTATTTTTATACACAACAATTAAAAAAATAATTATAATAAGTTACATAAATCGGGGTCGGATCTTGTTGGGAATTTCATTTACTTGCAAACTCCATGATCTGTTCCTGTTAATGAAACCAAGAACGATTATTAGACTGGGAACCCCCAGTAGACACTGGAAGAGCAAGTTTACACAGTGTCTGGTAATAAAAGTCACAGGATTAATTTGGTTTGGAACAAAAAGGGAAAAGATAGACCTATAAAATTGTAAACCTGAATGGTTGCAAAGTAGAAAACTCGTTTATGTTTAAAAATTATTTTATATAAATCTTCTACTTCTATTCATTGTATTGCCGACAGAATCTTTTTGGACACTATTGGGCTCATTTACTAAGGATCCGAATCGCGCATTTTCGTCGGGTTTCACAAATATTTCCGATTTGCGCCAAGTTGCCCCGAGATTTTTGTGCACGCGATCCGATTGTGGCGCACCAGCTTTCACACAACAGAAATCGGTGGGCGTGGCCGTCGGAAAACCTGATGGATTTGGAAAAACCGCGGAATTTAAAAAAAAAATTGTTTTGCAAGAATAGCACTCACATACACAGGACGAAGAAGGTGAACTCCGGCGGACTTCAGCGAAGCAGCGACACCTAGTGGACATCGGGTGCATGACCTTAGTGAATCCCGGCAGAATCAACGTCGGACAACGCGCCGCAGGATCGCGAATGGACTGGGTAAGTAAGTATGTGCCCCTGTATGTGACTAGTAAACAGACATGTTATTTCAATTCTGTGATCTTTATAACCAGACAGTAAATGGCAGAAGAGTACACAAACCTTTAGTGGAGGCAGTGCATTCGTAGCTTGAAGACCCAGAGTTCGGAGAAGCACTATGGGTGGCTGCTTCGTGTTGTACAACCTCTTCAGCAGATCAATGGTGGCCATCAAAGGCAGGTTTTGCCTCTGGCGTTCAGTCTCGTACTCCAGTAGGTGCCTTGTCGATCCTATGAAACAACAATGACTCAGATCTACCAGACCAGATAAACACCAAATTCTGTGCTGTTTTGGTTTAGAAGCATTCTTTACATTACATTTGCACTGTGAAACATTGTTCTTTGCAACGTAGGAGGCATATTTTCTGTAAAATTAAATTCACTTCTCTGTATGCAAATATGAACTCAATAAAAAGTTACCTAGGTCTTGACCATCAAATGCTGCTTTACTTAGATGATGAACTAGACTGGCCACATCACCAAATCCCATATTAACACCCTGACCGGCCAGAGGGTGCACTCTATGCGCAGCATCCCTGCAGAGATAGACATCAGCAGTCTGTTTCAAACTCACAGCACCAAGTATCTTTACCATATCAAACTCATCTTACCCTATTAATGCCACGCGCTGGCGGACGTATTCAGTTGCATGACCAAGCCCTAAAGGGAAAGCTGCCCTGCTCTGGTCTCCTAGATGAGAAACACTTGGAGGAAGCTGACGGGTAGAAGAACCAGATGGTGCCAAGAAGGACACAGCTGAACGCAACAGAGATCCAGCAGACGAAATAAAATCTGAATGGTGCTCACTACTCCACTGTGAAAAAAAAACCAAAGTACATGAGGCCCACATGGCCTGTGCCGTCATATTTTACATAAGGAATATGGACTTACAAAAGCTGAATTCACAGCATCAATAAAACTCTCATCATTCATCTTTAGAAGCTCCGAGGCATGTTCTGGAGATGTGGACCACACTAAAGAACTCCAGGTATCTGAAAGCTGTAACAAAAATCAGCAAAAGATAAAATAACACAAGAGTTTACCAGAAAAGTGTGACCAGAGAGAAGACAAGGTTATCATATGAGGAGGAAAGAGGGGTGAAAAGTCTCAATAGCAGAATATCACATGGCCATATGCTGGTAAAGAGCCTAATAAGCTTAGAGATAGATGGTTACCGGTAATAGGGCGATGGGTCCAGTAGGGAGGAACCTCTGCCAGGCCACATTGTTCTCAGTAGGCTGCCAAATAAATAAATGGTTAAAGCTCCATGCCAGTGTAACATTAATGGACCAATGGTCACTACAGGCAAAAAAAAATAATTTTCCACTTACTTCAGATAGTTGTAAGGTTGCGACAACAGCAACGTGATTGTAGCTCCACTGAACAGTCTTCATTCCTGCTGATCTGCGGACCATGGAGTTCTGTCCATCTGCACCAATCTGAAAGGGAGATGGATTAGGATCATTCAATCTCTATACAGACCAATGAGGAATGCAAACAAGTGTCTAGGATGAAACACATGGAAGAGTGGAGTGATTTTTGGTTTAGTCAATTGGGACAACTTGTCAATGGGTTACTGTAGAGTGGAAAAGGAAAATCTGGAAACCACTTTCCTAAGCATTATATTGCATTGAACAATGAAGAGATGAGAAGAGCAAAGTTAAAAGGGTTATTCTCATTACCGGAAATACTTATTATTATTGTAGAAAAATTATACATTTTTCCAATATACTTTCTGTACGAATTCATGGTTTTCTAGATCTCAGCTTGCTGTCCTTCTATAGAAGGTGGTTAGAAATCTGTCCATGGGCACACATCCCATGGCTCGTCATATCACCCATCTCTGATATCAACCAGCCGCGCACCTGTGTAACCATGGACAGATTTCTGTCATCTGGCAGTAAACATAGAAGCTTTCTATAGAAGGACAGCAAGCAGAGATCTAGAAAATCATGCAAAGATGATTCAGAAAGCATATTGGGATATTGTTTACATTTTTTATCATACAAACAATAACATTAATTTGCTGAAATGGAAACATCGATTTAAGGAAGGCTTGAAGGTTCCTTACCACCAGTCTTGTGTGTAAACTCTGTCCATCTGCCAGTTGTATCTCTACAAATGGGCTACCCTCTTCACTGGTGTAAGGTGCTGGCCAGGTGTAGCCCACAGCTCTGCTCCGATACAGAACCTTTACATGTTCTAAAGTAGTCAGAAACAAGAAAGGTTATTCTTGTATAGAAGAATCACCAGAGGGGGGAGATAAATAGATGTACGCAGTAGAAGGTGTATACTGTAAGATATACACCCACAGTGTGAATTCAGAGGAAGCTACTAAAATCATATAGAGACTGTGGCCAATTGGCCTATTTAGCCTTATTCACTGTTATCCTCTTTTATTTTAGGAGGGGGGTGCCCTGAGAAAACATTATTAGGGCAAAAATGTACAGGCTTTCAATGATTGTAATAAAGGAATCACAGGAATCATATACATAAAATTTGGGGGGAGATTTATCAGAAGTATCTAAGGTAAAACTGTTCTAGTTGCCCATGGCAACCGATCACAGCTCAGCTTTCATTTTATAATCAGACAATAAAAGCTGAGCTCTGATCAGTTCTGATTCCGGACACTTCTCTCCTCAGAGATTAGCTACAGCAGTCTGACCTGACATTGCATCCAGCTGGCTGGTGAGTGCTGTTGTGATTACATCATTTTCTATGATGTAGCCCATGTCCTCCATTCCTTCTTTATCAAATGTGATGAGTGCATCTGAGCAGGCATCCCAAACCTACCAACACAACAGTAAAAAAGGAGGGCTCAGGCAAGATTGCCAATGATCTTTCCACATAGTGGTTACATTACACACTTACCTGCATTCTTTTGTAAGGCTTTAACCTCATAGTACAGATGTGATCCCAAGCCCCAAAGCCTGTGGGTAGCAATAAGAAGGCTGTTGTCAGAGGAGGGCAGGAGGAGTGGAAGATAATGCTGTACAATCTATACTCACTGGCAAGGAGCGTGGCAGACCCTGGAGTGATGGAGCTCACACGATTGCTGAATTTCTCTGGCAGGGGCTCCAACACTTTCCTTTGTCCAGCCTCCAGCAGAAGGATTTTCTTGTGACGTAAGTGAGGATGGGAACCTTGTCAGACAACATAATAACCACCAAAAAAAATTAATGTCATGAGGATTCCTGGGTTGAGCCCAGTACAATGCACACATTACAGAACCAATCAGCAGGACATGGGGATAAAACCTTGATTTCATGCATTGTGCAGAAACGTTTTTTCTTCATTAAACACTAATGTCTTACCATCATGTAAGACACAAAGTATTCCTCACCTAGGGCACAAGCCATTGCTGTTCCAACCATCCCCCCACCAGATATAACGACATCGTAGAGTGTAGAGGTAACAGAGGACAGGCAGCGGCGGGGAACCAGGCATCTATGAACAATGGGCATACCCAGAGGAAGCAGCATGGCAGTTCTGAACCAAAGCCCCTGTCAGGACAAGAGACAGAAGCTGGTCATGTGATCTCCGGTGAAAGGATTTTAAAGGGCAGGATTAGGGGGTGATGCTGATGTTCTTGACTTAAATAGAGAACAGAATGGTCGTTTGTTTATAAATTACAGTATTGGAGAATAGTTTGCTGAATTACTGTGCAAGAGTAATGGGGGGTGGTGAAGAGAATATGGCAGAGAGGGGAAAGGAGAGTGTTGTGGTGCAGGGTGATCAGTAAGGGGGATGAGGGGAAAGTTTTAGGGGTGAAGATGGTTGTGGTAGGGTCCTTTTCCCCCTAGGTGTTATGAGGAAAGTTTGTGATAAGATCCCTCTAGGGGTAAGGAGGGTGTTGGGGGTAGGGTCAGTTCTAGGAGTGAGGAGGGTGTTGGGGGTAGGGTCAGTTCTAGGGGTGAGGAGGATGTCGGTGGTAGGGTCAGTTATAGGGGTGAGGAAGATGTCGGGGGTAGGGTCAGCTCTAAGGGTGAGGACGGTGGTGGGGGACGTGCATTGTGATCAGTACTGATGATGAGGTGTGTCAGTTCTAAGGGTGAGGACACCGCGGGGTGATCGGGGCTGAGGGAGGTGCTGGGTGATTAGTAGGGAGCATGAGGGTTAGTGGGCTTCTGTTGCAGTCAGTATGTGTTTTATTTGTATTAAGGGAACTTCAGGTCAAACCCGTCAAGCGCTGTGGTCGCAGATCTAATGACGTCACTTCAGTGAGCGAAGATAAAAGGCAGGATTAGGTCAGAGCACGTGATTTGTCCCTGCGCTCCTTATACCCTGCTGTTTGGGACGGGCGACTGCCGAGGGAGGAGTAGAACGTCCCGTAAACCTCATCGTCTTCCTCTTGGTTATTCCCATTTCAAATATGGCGACCGGTCTGTGTGCGGAAATGACACTTAAGTTTCTATGGCAACCAGTAACCAATTAGCCAACCGGAAAGCGCGGGTGGGCGGGGCTTCTAGAGCCGCAATTCACAGAGAATCCGAGGCCAGGTAAGGACTGGGGTCCCGGTCTGTTGCAGGTGGGGATAATGGAGCTGGATGTCCTGTGACTGTATAGTGGGGGGCGGAGGGAGCTGCGCCTCATAAGACAACAGCAGATGTGTGACCATCCGTCATTAGAGAGAAAATGTCCTTTTTCTACTGGGCGTGGCCACAACTACCGCTGCTCCTGTGTCTGCCCTGCACCAGCACTATACATCCCAAGGGGTGCACCATCCAGGAGGCAAGTTGAGCCTCTGGCCTCAGGCAGCAGCACCTGCAGAGAGCTGGAGGTCAGCACCAGCTCCACAGTAGGACCTGACAGTAGCGTCTCTTTACACCTTCTGTGGCTTTGTCACACTGCATGCTACTCATCTACTAAAAAGAAACCATACCTGATATATACTGGATGGGGCAGAGGGGGGTGCCGTCTAAAGCTTGCTGCAGGCAGCAGAATATTTGAGTTCACCCTTGGCCACACACCTATAGAAATGAGCCGGGTATCTGCCCTCCCGGCTCTGTACTTATGGGGTGATTTAGGATCTTTCTGCCCACATCCACCCACTGTCAAGGGCTTAAAAAAAAACACCTGTAAATAACAAACCACATGCTGTAGACATTTCATGAGTAAATCATGAGTGCAGCGCAGAATCCAGGACTTTGATAGATATATCCTTTTAGTTAAAGAAGCCATACACAGTATAGTTGTACTCTCCTCAAGCATCATTAGCCAGGCTGTGCCCACCTTTGTGCAATCAAATGTCTGCTAAATGGTGGATGTTTCCTGTTGTTGTGTAAATTATTTGATACGTGCAGCTTTTCTCTTTCTAATAATGTCACAGGGCTACCTATCCCACGGCCATTGCTCTCAAGACAATAAAAGTTTCTTTGGTTCCACCATGGTCTGGGACGAGGAAACAGATGGAGGGATAGCAACCAAGGATCTGATAGATAAGGATGTGTTAGAAATGCTGCAAGGTCTGAAGACCAGGAATAATCTTGTTCTCCAAGAGCTGACGTCTCTGTATGAGACATGGAGAGGACCGTCTGGAGAACGCAGCCTACACCTGTGAGTAACCCATGGATATGGGCGATTTTACTACTGTAGTTGGCATCACAGTTGCAAATCCCATCATGGGTTTATGGGATGTGCTTATGAGAATGAAGATTAAATGCTGAGTTATACATTTAACTAGAGGACAGTCAAGTCTCTCTGGTGGCATTCAGACCACGTCACCCGGCTGTCTGCAAGTCTTGCGTGTGCGCGGTAGCACTTTCCTTGCACAGCCGACTGGAGACCAGTGCGGTTACGCAAGGAAACCCAACTGGTCTCCAGCCGGCTGCACAAGAAAACTGCTATCCTCTAGTTTCTCCTCTATCCTCTGTATTTATATGGCATGGCAGAGAGTGTAGATTGTGAGAGTTCTAATCCTCTCTGGCAAAAAAATTATTAAATTGAATATCATGAAATAATTTTGAGACCTTGGGGGTTATTTATAATACGCCGACGTATAAAAGCCCTGCTGCTACTCCAGCACAGCCAGGTACATCAAGCCGTATGAAAATATGCCGGCTGCAGCAAGTGTGCAGGGACAGAAACCCTTCTAAAAATAAGGGAAGCCCTCAAAGATGAAGAACCGCCATAAATGGGCAGTTCATGATATTTCCCTGATGACGTGGTCTGCAGCTGGCCCAACACATCCATTGAAAGGATTCTCTGCCTAAAGTCTACTTTAATATCATTGAAAATGTATTTCAAAGCATCATGCAACCCTATTGTTTAGTGTGTTTGTTATTTTAGCAATTTATAAGATTATAAACCCCCATACTTGGACATAGCATTTATATCTTACTGATTTATATGTCTTATTAAAGTGAAAGGAAAGCCTCCAAGCCAAAGGTCAATGTCTCAACTAAAGGCCCTGAATTTACTGTTCCCCAACCCTTCCAAATGATGCTGCGTGAAGCAGAGAAAAGGCAGAATCTGAAGGGTAATGCTTGGGGTGATCTAAAAGATGAGCCGAATGTAGATGATGAAGAATGTTTGAAGAAGTTCCGTGCCCAGCCGGTACCTGCTCATGTCTTCTTGCCATTGTACAATGAGATAATGGAACAAAATGAAACACGAAGACAAACTGGCATCCAGAAAAGGAAGAAGCACCTGATGTCCATGCAGAAACCATTCCACCTCACGGTACAAGACAGGAGCCAACAGGTGGAAAGACCAGTTAGTGACCCAAGTGACCACAAAAAAGTGGCAAGCAAACAGCGGTCCATCCCTAAATCTGTTCTGGATCCCACAGTCAGTGATAGGTTAAGAGGTGAGTCTTTCTAGCTCAGTATGGGCATGTGCAGGACCACTCTTAGGGACATTTGGGTTTGGACCTGTATATCTTACAAAACTAATCAGAATATATTCTCTACACAGAGGCAGAAATTCTAAGAAAGATTAACAGTCATTTGAGAGCAAAAGACTTGCAAGAGAGCTCCTCAGCTCCTATCCCATTAAGCCGAAATATCCGTGACCCAAATTCCAGAACTTCCCTGAAGACCAAGGAGCAGCATCTGGGGTTCCTACAACAGGATCTAACATTCAAGCCCCGTATCAACCAGTATGCGCCTGATTTTGAGACACTGCATCGCAACTTTCAGAAACTTTCCTTAAGGAACCAGGCTACACAGGAACCCACAGAGACCAAGCCATTTAATCTGCGCACAACTAGACTCAGCTCCAAAAGACGCAGCAAGAAAGACGACAAACAGGTAAAAAGGGAACAGTCATATCGCAGAGTAGATTTATTTTCATTTGCACACAGCGGCATGAGTACACCTGAACAACTATGGCAGTGGTGGCGAACCTATGGCACGGGTGCCAGAGGTGGCACTCTGAGCCCTTTCTGTGGGCACCCAGGCCTTCACCCCAATTTAGAGTTTGCCAGATAGGACTCAAGGCTTTCCCCTGTGATCCAATACAGCCCAGGAAGTGCCAAGCTCAGCGCAATTTTAAGGCAACATCCTTGGCTGCCAGGACTACAGGAGGAGCAGGAAGGTGCGGATAGAGATGGATTGTCATTGGAGCTCCTGCTCTGGGTCCCCTGATTCTTCCTCTTCAGGGGACCGTGGAGGGAAGCTACAATCCAAATTTTTCCATCATCTTTATATTGTATTGGTGAACTCAGGATGCCAATACGATTAAAACCTGTGATACAGCAATGGATCAATAAGTTACTGCTTAAATTGTCATGTTGGCACTTTGCGACATATAAGTGGGTTTTGGTTGTAGCTTGGGCACTCTGTCTCCAAAAGGTTCGCCATCACTGAACTATGGTGTAGGTGCCAGTACTGGCTTGTATTACATATGCTGCGTATATAGTCCACAGAGCTCTTCATGACTGATATAGAAGTTCAGTGTATGTAAGTGGGATACACCTATGATTTATGGATCCCTCACAAATATGGTTTTGTGCCGCACAGTAAGTTACATGTCAATGTTTTTCTAGGAAACTTTACAAGAGACCCCACCTCGGAAATCCTTGAGCCATCTGTCTAGCTTATCGCCTAACACTCTTCCCGTGTATATTACCGATAGCACCAAGAGGCGGGAAGTTGCCATCAGGTAATCATTACAGTTTCCTGGGAAACAAATGTTTTAAAGATGTTATTTCTTCTTAGGCTTTCCTCGGTTTCTCCTTTATGGATTACATTGAAAAGAGGTTGACGTGATGCACATTCTGCTCATGGAGTAGATGCTGCTTTTTAGAGACGTCATTTGGCTTTACTGCATTTAGATGCTCGTCATTCTTTGACATCTAGTAATGAAAGCACTAAATAGAATTTTGGTTGTTACTTCAAAGGGGAATCTTGCATCAGTTTAGCCCATACAAAGCTGCAGAAATTGTTAAGTAGAAGCCCTGAAGATCAGTGTAACCGTGTGTATTGTTAGTTGCAACAGGACATGAAAAATGCATTTATATTCTAGGATGAAGTTGGAGTTAGAGCACTGGGATTATCAGACCCAATCCTTTGCTTTTATACCAAACCAAAATCCTGCTACTGCTCTTACTCAGATTAAAAGGGGATTGAAGCTTGGCTGGGCTCAGTTAAGAGATCTCTCACAAGTCCAGCTACAATTCTGGAATATAAATATTACTATAAATCTTACTGCTTCTAAAAGTTCTCAGAAGCTATGTCTGGTAGGCTCCCTTGAGCTCTAGTCAAACCCCTCAGCTGGATGAATTGATCAACCCAATCCAATGTAATCTGTATATCTATGGTACAGTTGTATGGTCTCCAAACAGTTTCTTGCTGTAGTTTCTACTGGGTTGGCCCAGCGCCCTCTCATTTATTTGGTAGATCATTGTAGGATTTTTTTACATGGATCTTGGGATACTCCTATTAAATTCAGGTTTTTCACTAGATAAATCATGTAAATCCTACAAACGAGCTTCCAGGAGCAAAAACAAGTATGGGATTATAGAGTAGATGACAAGCAGTAAGAGCTGGTATATCCTAGGGATATGGCATAAATTGCTAAATTTGAAAAACCCGAAAACGTATGACACAGACGGTTATCATAGTTTTCTTTTGTCTGGTGCTCATTTGCGCCCGTTTATGTGCTTTTTTTCCCCCCAGTCATATAAATCTGAAAAACAAAAATTGCAATATTTTCATACAAACATCTGGAAACTAACAAATCAGGCGCAACACTGATAAAAAAAAATGTACCAAAAGTTGCAAAAAGAAAAAAACCTCCTACAAAAGTTTGATAAATGCCCTCCATTTATTTCTATCTTGTAGATCTTCTCTAGAGGACAAAGATAACCAGATAATAGAGAAGGAAAAGTGGCTTCGTAAACACCATCAGAAATCTATGAAAATTCAGAACTCATTGTCCAGACGAGCTAAAGCCCTAGATCCACACAAGCCTCTAGCTGCATCCAACAAAGAGACAGTGAGGCAGAAGCAGTAAGTACAATAGTGATGTGTATTGTGGGACACAGTCTGATTTGATTATAAGACACGTCATATGCTTTTATTAGCCCAACTATGCATCCAGCCCTGCATGTTTATCCTCGGGGGTTATTAATTACACATACAGTGCTTGGGTTCAATCGTGTTTTGTTGCTTGAATCAGCCTTGGCGCAGTCCAAATATACCAACCCCCCATTTGTTTAATTGATTCAGCTACAAGTGTTGATGCTGTTAGGGTGCAGTCACACATAGCGTCTAGCGCATCATGCTGGAGAGAGAGATTTGGCTAACTAAACAGCTGTGTTAAACATTTGTGTTTCAGAAACGCAAAGGTTAACACAACGTGCAAGCATTAACCCCTACGGGACTCAGCCTCTTTTGGCCTTAAGGACGCGGCCCCGTTTTTCAAATCAGCCCTGTGTCACTAAAAGTGGTTATAGCTTTGGAACGCTATAAGATATCCAGGGGATTTCGAGATTGTACTTCAAATTAGTTTAAAAATTTGGATGAAATCTTTTGCGTTTAGTTATGAAAAAAACAATTTGGAAAAATTCTTTATTTTCAACGTTCTAAATTCTCTACTTTTGATGCAGATAGTCATAGCACCCAAATAAAATCATAACTTACATTTCCCAAATGTCTGCTTTATGTTGCCATGGTTTTTTAAGATTCCACATATTTTACTAGAATGTTATGAAGCTCAGAATCTCCAAAACCTGTATTTAGATGGACCTGCTCAACTTCTAATTGACCGTGAGAGGCCTAAATAATAGCAAGACTCATAAATTACCACATTGTGGAAACTACACCCCTCAACACATGAAAAACCACTTTTAAAGAAGTTTGTTAACCCTATCACTTTATAGAGCATTTTTTTATAGGGTATTAATTAAAAATGATCTTTTTCCGGAACGTTTTTTTTCCTCCGTGCGGGTCCAGTAATGATTCTGTTTTATTATACAGATTGTTACAGACGCGGCAATACCAAATATGCAGGGTTTTTTTGTGTTTTCTATACTTTATTAAGTGTTTTTATGGGAAAGTGACATTTTAGGGGCTTATATGCAATGAGTTTTGAAACATGTTATAGGCGCAACGTGTGGCTGCACCCCAAGCATCTGACTTAGATAGCAATTGCAGAAAATGTGCTAAATATCAGGATTAACTGTGGAAAATCAAACAGGCAAAGGCTGCCATTCTGATGTTTTTCTCGATTAGGGAGGCGGATCGCAGAAGGATGTTGGAATACAAAAAAGAGTTGAAGGAAATGATGAGCCGTGTCAATACAAGAGCTTTTCTCTTTGAGCAAGTCGCCAAGGTCAGTGGGGCTTAAGTCCGGCGGCACACGTGGTGTTTTGATCCCGTTTTTAAGCAGTCCGTTAAAAAAAAAAAACCATGCGTGTGTTTTGAAAATGTATCTGTTATTGACCAGTTTTAAATTACGATAATTGATAACAGACGCGTTTTCAAAAAAACACACGTTTAACGGACTGCTTAAAACCAGCCCAAAACGCCACGTGTGCCGCCGGCCTAAGGGTTTCATAGTTTGCTTTTTTTGTCATAGGCCGTTTTTACCAAGTCTATTCCTGCAGGGATGTGTCATTAAAAATATGGAGCGCAGATATACAGAGACTTTAGAACATGCTGGATTAAATGATGACTTTGTGCAGCAGAAGGGAAGGACATCATCGGATCTGAGTGAGTTCCATGACAGCGAAGACATTGATGAAGAAGCCCAGTGATAAAAAGGTAATTAAGATTTAGACTTATTGTGCAATTCCATCCTACCCACCAGATATATTATACCCTACAAAAATCACAGTAAGGGCACATTCACGCTATGCGTTGCTTCGCGTTGTGCGTCATGATTTTGATGCATTCCACTGGTTTCAGCCTTGATTACATACTAAGATTACATTGCGTTTTAGCAGATGTAGTGGAAACGCAATGTAACCTCAGCATGTAATCAGGGCTGAAGCCAGTGGAATGCATCAAGAACACAAAGCGCAATGCATTGTGTGAACGCGCCCTAAGGGCGGTGCCACACACACCGCTTTGTCTGGGTTTTGAAAACGCAGACAAAACCGCGCCCACCTTGGCGGGCCTCGGCCCGATCGCATCGGCGTTTCTATGGAACCGCCTGTGATTGGGAATGAACCGCCGGTGTTTTGAATTAAGTTAACGCAAAACACCGGCGGCTCATTCCCGATCGCAGGCGTTCGGTGGGCACGGCTTTGTCTGCGTTTTTAAACGCAGGCTAAGCGGTGCATGTGGCACTGGCCTAAGGGTGATGCCACACATGGCGTTTTGAACCTCTTTTTGGTAAGTTTTTAAGCAGTCCGTCCAAAAACGCTTCCATGGTAAAACCTGTCAAAAACGAATGCGTTTTTTAAAAAAACGCATTTGTTTTTTTAAAAATGCATAAGTTAACGGACTGCTTAAAAACAGACCAAAAACAGGTTCAAAATGCCATGTGTGGCATCACCCTAAGACCTTAGCAGTAGACTACAGTGATGATAAAATAATTACTAAGACCGCGGTCACACGTAACGCTAGGTGTCCGTTCGTAACGGGACATTAGCGGACAGGGGGGCGGTCCTCGGCCCAAATGCACATGCGTTTCCAGGGATGGATTGAGATTGATAAGCAAGCATTTTTTGGGGTTTTTTTTTTTGTCATACACACACACACACACACACACACTCTATGAAAATTATAATAATTAGGAAAAAACTGATGCGTTTTCAAAAACGCATGCATTTTTTTACGGACTGCTTAAAAACGTCCCAAAGATTGGTTCAAAACGCCACGTCTGTTTGAAACAGCTGAAGAGGAGATTTGCCTAATTATACCGCTGTCAACATTGTGTTTACAAAAACATTAGTTAACACATGTGTTAAAGCGTTAACAAATGCATGCATTAACACAAGCCTCAGTCAGTAGCACTTGTGAATTAGTCGCTGTAATCATCAACAGTTGCTCAAAGTAACCCTACTGTGGGAATTAGATTTTGCAAAACTCGCTGTATAGTCCTCTAGCAGCGACTAGACTTTGCTACAAACTGGAGTTACCGGACTTGGAAGCCACCACCAAAGGTAATACATCTGACTTTTTTGCTTTTCCTAGTTTCCATGGTGCTGTCTGGAGAAGAGAACCTGACTTAATCGGCAGAAGAATTAGCACAAATCTTTGGATTCACACCTTACCTTGGTGCTTATTTCCTGCTAAATTCTAGGTCTTCACTGTCTGTATATTTTAGTTGAGTGTTCTTGGACTGTGAAATAAATGGCTGCAGTTTGGACTGCTCAGGGTGTTATGATTACACATTATATGGGTCTGAAATATTTTTTAGAATGTTTTTAGGCAAAAAAAAAAAAATGCACAAAAGGTAATCTTGCTGATATGAGTCCACCCTTCTATACACTGTGGTGGGGGCCATAAAAATCTTTTCCATCACATGGTGAAAATACAGATTTTGTCCCATAAAGTAATTTTTTTTTTTTTTTAAAGCACTGATTTCAGCAAAAATCCTACCAAAGTAGTACATTCTGGAATATTCACTACACATGTCATTTGCCCATTTCCATTCTTAGACATGGAAAATTGTTTGTAATGAAATGTATTCTTAGTGAAGTTTTAATAAATTATTTTTAATATGCAAATCCAAAATGTCCAAATCTGTTGTTACAGAAGAAAATCGTGATTACTCATCGAATTTTGTTTCCCCAAATCATGACAGCACCCAACTAGAGCTAGGGGTCCTCCTCCAGGGATAGGAAACCCATGTTTTTTATATCTCGGCACCTCTTTCCGCCTTCAGTGGATTACAGAGACTGTATGGGACTCACTTCTCTCTGTGAAGCTCTTCCTCAATAAAAATGTAGTGAGATTATGGTCGTCCCTTGTAGGAAACAAGACTTTGTCCTGCATCGTCATCACCAATCTGCTGGAAGGGATTACGCACAAAGAAACAAAAAGGTTTTTTGTATATTTATGTCCGCGAAGTATACTGCTGTCCCACAGCCATCCTCTGTATAATCTGCTGACGTCAGGAGGCCCTCAGGCAGTGCTCAATGTGCATGTTTGGCCCATCGCTGCCCAAACTGTGAGGTGGTTGTATCCAGGAAGTCCTCACGTTTCTACGGGACAACATGACTGCACTTTATGAGAAATAATCTTCACACAGGAACATTTTTTTAACTCAATCTCCCCGTTGAAGAAGTTTACATTGACATCTTAATTAAATTAAACATGGGAATCCCAGGTGGGTAAGAGCCGTAACTTATTGCTCCCCTGTTGCTCAACAACGTCGATAGATCGGCCTCCGAGAAGATGGAAACTTTGCATCATTTTGAAAGCTTCTTTCCAGTGTCCCTTTGCACACAAGAGAATGTTGGGCCTGCATAAGTCTTTCCAAGATAGTCCGTCCCGTCTACCTCATTCTCCCTCTTCACATACCCAAATAGCGAAGTATCACTATAAATATATGACGCGAAAGCAGCATCTTTAAGTTGCTTGAACTGCATGAGGATTCTTTGAGTCCTGTCTGGTGTGCTTGGGTGACATGGCCTGGGGTGCCCACAGAGAGGGCTCCGATTGCAGCCTCTGCACCCGTGGCCATAGGTTCGCCACCACTCGCCCCTAAGATGTGACTAACATTTGGAAACAGATATCCACTGTTCTAGGTCCAGTCACATAGAACCTATCCAAAATTATTTTTGCGAGCTTAAATTACACAAGGGATTCACTTATCTCAACCGATGAACAAACATCTGTCGTGTCTGACGAAGTGAGGTCGAAATTATGCGCTGACTGAGGTGTTGACACCCTATGCTACTTCCGTTCCAAAAGCTTGTGCGGTTGCCGTGTGTGTCCCCGCTAAAGGATCTGTAGCGTTGCGTTTACAATCAACACGCAAGTTTGGCATATTTTTGCCTTGTGACTCCAGGGAACATCATATCTCTCTGTTTTGACCTGAAAATCTTATCCCCACCGCTTTCCAAAAATCCACTTATTTCCCACCTAGACAGGACAGCCGCATTGTCTGCTGCTGTGGCAGTTAGAAGCTGAGCTTGATTGGTGCGCTGTTTTCTACAGGTATTTTTTAAAATAAAAATTTTTGAGCTCTCGAGCTTTGATGGTTACTAGGTAACTGCGTATAAGACACTCATGTGTGAGGTAAGATGCATAGTGACTACAGACTAGGGGGAAATTTATCAGAAATGATCATGAGAGTAAAAACTGGTATAGTTCCTCATAGAAAAACAAGCGTTCCGCTGTAATTTGCTAAACAGCTGTGCAAAAATGCAAAAAACTTGAGCTCTGGTATTGGTTCGCCCATGGCCAAACTACGAATCACGTTCTGCTCTGACACTTCAGATAATCTCCCCATAGACAAATGGACAGGCGGACAGGACAGTCGCTGGAAGAAGCGTCAAAAAGTTGTATGAAAGGGATGGTTCTGAGACAGTATTATAGAGAACCAATTAATATTTTTTTAACCCATTCTATTTTGTTTTGTCTCTAAATCCAGTTATTTACTTCGAGGACCAGGCCCGGAGCTACAAGCTAGTTTTCCCTATTAATACAGATGACCACGTCACACACCAGGGGCGAATGTGTCACCCACCATAAGCCCAAATATGGACTATTTTTATTTTTGGTTGAGAACGTATGTTTCCAATGGTGGCTCTTGGAGTTGTGACCTCGCCGCACATTCCACTTCATTCACACATGTAATGATCGTAATCAGCTCACACACAATCACCCCTCAATATCATCTCTCTTCCTAAAGCAATGTGGACATGTGAGAGTCAGCTGCCATGTAGATGCCACTGGCTACCCCCAGGATTTACGCAGTAGCAGCCCAACTCAATGATAGATTATTTTTTTAAATTCCTCATCTACGTTCTGAGGAGGTGGAATTTTCATTTTGGCAAGTTTTTGCGATTGCCTTTTATGAACCAAAGAATATATTATTACCATCAAAATACAGATGAAATTATTTAGGTTAAGGGTCCGAAATCTAGATGGTTTTTAGTCTGCAGAATATGGAGGATGCTGGAATTTCTACATTCAGACCTTGTCACATACAAACAAGAGGACTATTGGCTGCTACCCAGATCCAGTCTGTAAAAGGTACCATCGATACTGGAGTTATTATGTTCAGCAGATGTGGCAAATATGTATTTGTAAGCACCTACGGCTGGAATAGCAATCGCAATGTTGCAACATCTTTTCCGTAGAGACTGTCTGGAAGACTTGGCAGCCAGGTGCATATTGTGAGGGTCGTAGCAAGAATTTAGTCCCTCCATAAGTTTCTGTCCAACAAACTGTTGTACCTCAAGGCAGAACTTCAGTCTTGACGTTATGTGCTAATTTGTAAAACAAATCAATGTGTCCAAAAAAAAAAGTCTAATTTAGTAGGATGGATACTCTGTCTTCATAGGAGTGACTTACAGATTCTACAGATAGCAGCTGACCCCCAGTCAAGCTCTCCTCATTAAGATGTAGAGATTGTGCAGCTTTACTGTGCTCTGGAGGAAAAAAAAAAAAAAAAAAAAAATCAAGCTGCAGATATTATCTTAAGTGCAGAATGTGATCTGATAACAAATGAGTTGTGGACAACTCCGAAATACACCTAAAACTTGAAATGGTGGATTAAGAAATCACTAGTCACCCACCTTCGCTCCTTTCTTGTGATTTTTTTCTCTACATGCATTTCTGTTCCGCTTTGAGAAAGGTTTTGGCTCATACTGGACACTGATGTGACTTCACTCCTAACACAATACTCAAGTTTTTTCAGCCAAGAAGAATCATAGATCCTGTTTGAGAGACATAACCCCAGCCCCCCAGGTTACCTGAATGAACTACCAAGATGTTTGCTCAGACTTGAATAGTCCGGCAAACTCTTCGCCACACTCCCTCCTCTACACAGAAAAGTTTCTCCCTCCTGTTGATAGGAGAATTGGTGAGCCATGTTCGCCGCCTCAGCAGGACACTCTACACAGACAGATTAGTGGCTCACCAGTATGGATACGACAGTGGTTCTCTCAGATCTGTTGTTCCCCAGGCTGTGGTAAAACTGCTTTTCACAGCCAGGCTCAGGACACAGGAATGGACGTTCTCCATTATGGGTGCTCATATGTACCATTCAACCTCTGGAGAACGTAAACGCTTTCTCCACAACAACCCTCTGCAGGACAGCATGCCAGGAGCGCCTCATTTCTGCAAAAAACTTTCTTGTTACCGATATACCCTAGGCCCTAATTTGACACCAAACTGTGTGCTAAACCTAAAATGAAACATAACTTGTCCAGCATCTTTTCCCGCTCCACATCCCACCGTGCAGCTCTGACCGATTTATTTTTTGTGATGCCCCCTTTAAATGGTCTGTCCTAAGTTTTTACATTATCCTCAAATGCTGGGACCCCTCGCGATCCAGCCATTTCAGTCCAATAAAAATTAAATGGAGCAAATACCTCAATGTTGACTTCACACAAAATGTACCGCAAGGACCATCATTAACGGTGATCTGGCCTAACGTCAAGCAACAATAAGCCGTTGCACAGCTGAAGCGCGGCTAGCGTTTTAGTTTATGTTGCTGCATTACATTTAATTTAAAGGGGTTGTCCACTTTCAGCAATTAATAGGATTTATGTAAGGACAAGTTATACATCTTCCCTTACAGAAGGGCAAGGCTGATGCTAGAGATATATGGTCCGCCTATAAAAACCACCTCTCTGGGCAATCCTCTGCTGAGTTATATGGTGCTACCAAAATAATTGCAATACTAGTTCTTACTTGACAGAACAAGCTAGCTGCCAGAAACTTACACCACCCACACACTGCGTCTTGTCTTCAGGTGGTACCCTCAGGTGTGTTGGCGCAAAATGATCGATCACCAGCCATGATAGGAGCAGCGGCCAAAGGCGGCTCTTTCCTGGGCGTGCGCTCGCTGGCCTCAACAGCGAAATTCGTTTAATTTGTTCTCCACTGGAACAATACACACACAAAATATCTTACAATTCCTTGTCCACATCACTCTTTCTCTGTCTCCTGACACTGAAAAGATGCGGGGCATTCATCCCTCCTCTTGTATAGATTCTTGTTCTTGCGAGATACGGCTTCAGCACTTACCATTGCCGCTGATCGCTTAACGCTGTTTTTGCCGCTGTCCCGTGTGCAGCTATAAAAGACTGTCATGAGTCCAACGCTGAAACCACGCAGAACCACGCGTACTGCTATCTCGTCAATCATTGGCCAAGAAGTCATCCCGAATCCTCTGCTTCACATGCAACAAACACCATTCTCAGATGGAGAACCTAGCCTGTAAAGTAAACGGGTCCTCCAATAAGCAATCGCAGAAATAGGAGCACAAAAGACTCAAATTCCTTATTATGGGTTTAGCTGTGGACAAGTCCTGACAACTGTATAAAACAAAGGTTCACCTAAGAGAACAGAGTAAATATGGAGTGCAAGCCGATACATCTAGGTCTGGGATTGTATATGCAAAGACTACAGTAATTATTTAGCTTTGTAGGCATCATCCTTGTAACCTTAAAATGTAGAACTTTTTGGGATTTAAATAATTTGTATTCTTACCTACCAGCAGTCTATATGTCTATTGCTTTCATTTCAGCCTATTTTTTTCTACCTGCATGGAGCTAAGCTGCAGCACCCTATAAGCACCACTATAGCCTAAGAAAGCTGTGAACTTCCAGCTCTGGACTACTTTATATAACTGGCAGGAGATGATATCTACGCCAATTGGTTGAGTTCAGCTACAACCATCCGAAAGTGATAATATATGCTCTAAGTCAGAATTCATCTAATGCAAATCTTGTGGAATCCCTTAGCCAAAATTGTTTACAATATCTTCACTGACTTCCTGAAGTAAACAATTCTTGAAATCTCGTTTGAAAACAACACTACACATCAAAACATACTTTTGGTGGCGTGGCTTGAATTTCCCATTAACTCATTAACCTATTAATGGAAGCATATGCCACCATTTAAAAAGGCTGAATTACAATATAATACAGGGGTGTCCAACATTTCAGAAGAAATTGTTCAGATGGAAAAAAGTGGGTCATATTTTCAAATGATTTTAAGGGTTACTGCAAGTTAAAATAGTATACGAGTGAGTGGACAAAGGCTGAAGTTTTCATATCTTCCTAGTAGAGAATATGTCTAAGACATCATGAGCAGGGAGAGAAATTCATCATCAACTTTTAAGGGCTTAAAGCTCAATTCATCAGCAACTTAAAAGAAAAAAAAAAGGGGTGAGGGGGTGCTTGATTTATAAACATGTCTAAAAGGACTGGTCAGACTTCATTCATTTGATTAATTATTATACGCAGGGGCAGAAATAAACCATATACTGTGCTGCTGGGAAGACCACAAAGAGAAAGCAACAGGGATGTGACATGGACTTTACCTGATCTGGCCAGGTTGAGAAGGATGAATGAGGAGTTGTCATTGGCAGTCAGGTCCTGCAGCAGTGATGAAGGCTCAGAGGGAGACAGTGGGGCGGCTTCACTCTTATGATCTCTGGAATCTGTACTGGGATCTAGATGGAGGCTGTTTAGCAGTTGTGGGTCTGGTGCTCTAGGTGACACTTTAGCCTCGGCAAGAGCATCTACAAACAGACACAAATCTAGAGGTTCTCTACATCAGAGCATACCCCAAACTCCAACTTCAGATTTTTTGAATGACTAAAGCATGAAACACATTTATCTGCTTTTAGATGGAGGGGGAGTAGGGGAGGTACCGTATATAGCAATGTATATCCTGATCTTATTTAAACAGCTTAACCCCTACGGGACTCAGCATCTTTTGGCCTAAAGGAAGCGGCCTCATTTTTCAAATCTGGCCTGTGCCACTATAAGTAGTTATAGCGTGGGAATGCTATGAGATATCCAGGGGATTTTGAGATTGTTTTTTTCGTGACACATAGTACTTCAAATTAGTTTAAAAATTTGGTTGAAATCTTTTGCGTTTAGTTATGAAAAAAAACAAAAATAAATTCTTTATTTTCAACGTTCTAAATGCTCTACTTTTGATGCAGATAGTAAAAGCACCCAAATAAATTCATAACTTACATTTCCCAAATGTCTGCTTTATGTTGCCATGGTTTTTTAAGATTCCACATATTTTACTAGAATGTTATGAGGCTCAGAATGTGGGTGCCATTTTTCAAATTTTTTGTAAAATCACCAAAACCCGTATTTAGATGGACCTGCTCAACTTCTAATTGACATTGACACATAAATAATAGCTAGACTCATAAATTACCCCATTGTGGAAACGACACCCCTCACTTTTTTATTTTTCACCTCACAAATCTGTTTAAGGGCTTATTTTTTGTGAGAATGATTGTTCTTTTTAGTGGTCTTATTTTAGATTGCGTAACTTTTTAAAATCACTTTTTGGAGCATTTTTAAAGGGCATTAATTAAAAATCATCTTTTTTTCAGAGAGAGTTTTTTGAGGTTGTTTTTTTACAGGGTTCACTGCAGATCTAATAACGATTCTGTTTTATTATGCAGATTGTTACGGATGCAGGGATACCAAATATGTGGGGGTTTTGTCTATTTTATTAAATTGTACTGAATAATAACTAATTTGGAGAAAATTTTATTCATTTTAGCATCACCATCTTTTCATATGCATAACTTTTGAACAGTTGTTCTTTTTTAGTGGGCTTATTTTAGAGTGCATAATTTTTTAAATAACTTTTTAGAGCATTTTTTATAGGGTATTAATTAAAAATTATCTTTTTTCGGAACGTTTTTGAGTTTTTTTTCCTCCGGTGTTTACAGTGCGGGTCCAGTAATAATTCTGTTTTATTATTCAGATTGTTACAGACGCGGCTATACCAAATATGCAGGGTTTTTTATGTTTTTAATACTTTTTTTTATTGGGAAATTGACATTTTAGGGGGTTATATATTTATGTATTTATTTTTTATTTATTATAATGTGTAGTGTTAAGTGTTTTTGCATATTTTTACTTATACATACTTGAACTTAAACCAGTGATGCTCTGATCGCTGGTTAAAGTTCAATACACTGCTCTACAATACTATTTTATTGTAGAGCAGTGTAAACTGTCTGAGCATGCTCAGACAGTTTACAGTCAGACCCGGAAGGGGTGTGACTGCCATGGAGACCGGGCAGCTCCGTGGCACATGCCAGTCCTTGGAGCTGCCCAGAAGAGGATCGGATCCCCCGTAAGCGGCACGGGGGATCCGATCCACAGCAGGAACACCCTTACAGGGGTGTAAGGGGTTAACACCCGAGTCGGCTCCGATCGCGGATGTTACAGCGCGGTGTCAGCTGTGATAGACAGCCTCTGCTTCTGGTACCGGCTCCGTTCGTGAGCCGGTCCCAGAAGCTGGACGTTATACTACGTCCCGGTGCGCTAAGCATCTAGCCCTGGGGACGTAGTATAACGTCGTGGTGCGCCTAGGGGTTAAAACAATTAGGTTATTATTTCTGTAATTACTTCTTAAGTGATTTGGGGCTTCAACATGTACTGTGTACAGATGCCACCTGGTGTATACATCGCATATACAGAAAATTTTAACCTCCCACATTCCAGATAATTTCAATACTGAATGAATACAGTTTTGTGTATGACCTCATTGAAGAATATAGATCCTTGGAGCAACATATATTACATTTTCAAAACCTAGAAAACCCCTTTAAAATGGCCCAGTCAACCGTGCTTGCTCTCCTCATGTATCCCTACTGCTTTGTTGCCAAAACTCCCTGGTTCCCAGCACATGTGCCTTTCATTGCAGGAGACAACCAGTAAATCTGGTGGGTCACTGTCAGTTATCAGCTTCATCCCGTGTATGAGGTAAACTAAATGTTTATTTTTTTTCCTCAACGGAAAACCAATAAGACTAGTGAAAATAAGGAGAAGACACTAGTCACCCACCTTCGCTCCTTTCTTGGTGATGTTTTCTTACATGGGCATTTCTGCTTCCGCTTTGAGAAAAGGTTTTGGCGCATACTGGACACTGATGTGACTTCACTCCTAAAACACAATATCAAGTTTCAGCCAAGAAGAACATAGATCCTGTTAGAGAGACATACCCCAGCCACCAGGTTACCTGAATGAACTACCAGATGTTTTCTCAGACTTGAATATTCGGCAAAGCTTCGGCCACATCCCTCCTCCTCACACAGAAAAGGTTTCTCTCCTGTTGATAGGAGAATTGTGAGCCATGTCGCAGCCTCAGCAGGACATCTACACAGACAGATTAGTGCTCACCAGTATGGATACGCAGGTGGTTCTTCAGGTTCCCAGCTGTGGTAAACTGCTTTTCACAGCCAGGCTCAGGACACAGGAATGGATGTTCTCCATTATGGGTGCGCATATGTACCTTCAACCTCTGGAGAACGTAAAAGCTTTTCCCACAACCCTCCGCCGGACAGATGAAGGAGCGCTCATTTCTGCAAGAAACTTTCAGGATTACATTTAATGTTTCATAACTTTTCTGTCTTATTATATGTCATTTAAAAGGGGCCTGTGTGATACCCAGTAATTGAAGGTCAAGTTGTTGGACCTTGAAGGGGTTGTCTAACAAAATGAAAAAGGAGCCGTCCAGAGCAAAGTCGCTCCATGACCAGAATACAGCTCTGAGCTAAAAACCCTCTTCCCAGCTGCACTTGGTGATTAGGGCTATGCAAGCTCTGGTCAGTGCATTAACCCTTTACCATAGGTTAGGAAGTAATCTGAAAGGAACATACACCACATCTATTACCTTCCCAGCACACATACATACAAATTTTACCTCTATTCCACAAACAGACACCTGGTTTATGCTGCTGTGGCAGTGGTGACCTGTACTCAAATGCTGCGTCACCAACTGGTGTCAGTAGTGACCTGCCCTCAAACCGCACATCAATAGAAAGTAGCATCACCAGGGATGCAGCAGTGTGAGCCAGCTAACAGCAGCAGGTTCTCTTTTGTTTTGGACAACCCATATCTCCACCTAACCAAGATCTATTTCTGAAGGGCAATGTATATCCTACTCTGGCAGACACAAATCACAGTAATAAACAATTCTCTGCCAAGTTGCAGTAGGTTAGCCCACAAAGCTGTTTAAGGAACTTACACATGTGTCTTCAGGTGGTACCTCAGGTGTGTTGGGCGCACAAATGATCGATCACAGCCATGAAAGGAGCAGCGGAGCCGTTTTTCTGGGTGTGCAGCTCTGGCCTCACAGGATCCAGTCAGTGTTGTGTCCACTAAAATAATACACAAAATATCTTACAATTCCATTTTTTACATCAAGATAACTGAAGGGCACATTACTTTTCTGTCTCCCAACACTGGAAATACTGATATAGATTCTTGTTCTTACAAGCCATTTACTGGTTTACAGAGATACTGGTGGCAGCACTTACCATTGCTGATCGACTTAGCATGTTTTGCCAGCTGTGCCCGGGTGGCAGCTATAAGACTGTCATGAGCCAACTCCTGAACACGCAGAAACCACGGCGTACTGCTATCTGTACAATCATTGGCCAAGAAGTCATTCCCAGAATCCTCTGCTTCATCATGAACAAACACCATGTGCTCAGATGGAGAACCTAGCCCTGTAAAGAAAGGGTCTCAATAAGAATGCAAGAAATGGGAGCACAAAAGACTCAAAATTCCTTATTATGGGTTTAGTGTGGACAAGTCGCTGACAACTGTATAACAAAGGTTCACTAAGAGAACAGAGTAGAATATGGAGTGCAGAGCGATACAATCTAGGTGGGATTGTATATGCAAAGACTACAGTAATGTATTTAGCTTGTAGGCATCATCCTTGGTAAAATTAAAATGTAGAACTTTTGGGATTTTAAAATTAAATTTGTATTCTTAGTCCTACCAGCAGTATAATAATGGCTATTGCTATTTTTTTACCTGACATGGAGCTAAGCTGCAGCACCCTACCAAGACCACTATAGCTTAGAAAGCTGTGTACTTCCAGCTCTGTATACTTTATATACCTGGCAGGAGATGATATTAGCCAATTGGTTGAGTTTCAGCTACAACCATCCGAAAGTGATAATATATGCTAAGCAAAAGTCATCTATATGCAAATCTTGGGGAATCCCTTTAGCCAAAATTGTTTAAATATCTTCACTGAAGACATTCACTGAAGTAAAAGCAAATTACTTGAAATTGTTGAAATTAACACTACCAGCAAAACAATAACTTTTGGTGGCGTGTCTTGAATTTCCCATTAATCATTGAACCTATTAATGGAAGCATAATGCACATTTAAAAGGCTGAATGACAAATATAATACAGGGTGGTCCAACATTTCAGAAGAAATGTTCAGATGGAAAAAAGTGGGTCATATTTTCAAATGATTTTAAGGGTTACTGCAAGTTAAAATAGTATACGAGTGAGTGGACAAAGGCTGAAGTTTTCATATCTTCCTAGTAGAGAATATGTCTAAGACATCATGAGCAGGGAGAGAAATTCATCATCAACTTTTAAGGGCTTAAAGCTCAATTCATCAGCAACTTAAAAGAAAAAAAAAAGGGGTGAGGGGGTGCTTGATTTATAAACATGTCTAAAAGGACTGGTCAGACTTCATTCATTTGATTAATTATTATACGCAGGGGCAGAAATAAACCATATACTGTGCTGCTGGGAAGACCACAAAGAGAAAGCAACAGGGATGTGACATGGACTTTACCTGATCTGGCCAGGTTGAGAAGGATGAATGAGGAGTTGTCATTGGCAGTCAGGTCCTGCAGCAGTGATGAAGGCTCAGAGGGAGACAGTGGGGCGGCTTCACTCTTATGATCTCTGGAATCTGTACTGGGATCTAGATGGAGGCTGTTTAGCAGTTGTGGGTCTGGTGCTCTAGGTGACACTTTAGCCTCGGCAAGAGCATCTACAAACAGACACAAATCTAGAGGTTCTCTACATCAGAGCATACCCCAAACTCCAACTTCAGATTTTTTGAATGACTAAAGCATGAAACACATTTATCTGCTTTTAGATGGAGGGGGAGTAGGGGAGGTACCGTATATAGCAATGTATATCCTGATCTTATTTAAACAGCTTAACCCCTACGGGACTCAGCATCTTTTGGCCTAAAGGAAGCGGCCTCATTTTTCAAATCTGGCCTGTGCCACTATAAGTAGTTATAGCGTGGGAATGCTATGAGATATCCAGGGGATTTTGAGATTGTTTTTTTCGTGACACATAGTACTTCAAATTAGTTTAAAAATTTGGTTGAAATCTTTTGCGTTTAGTTATGAAAAAAAACAAAAATAAATTCTTTATTTTCAACGTTCTAAATGCTCTACTTTTGATGCAGATAGTAAAAGCACCCAAATAAATTCATAACTTACATTTCCCAAATGTCTGCTTTATGTTGCCATGGTTTTTTAAGATTCCACATATTTTACTAGAATGTTATGAGGCTCAGAATGTGGGTGCCATTTTTCAAATTTTTTGTAAAATCACCAAAACCCGTATTTAGATGGACCTGCTCAACTTCTAATTGACATTGACACATAAATAATAGCTAGACTCATAAATTACCCCATTGTGGAAACGACACCCCTCACTTTTTTATTTTTCACCTCACAAATCTGTTTAAGGGCTTATTTTTTGTGAGAATGATTGTTCTTTTTAGTGGTCTTATTTTAGATTGCGTAACTTTTTAAAATCACTTTTTGGAGCATTTTTAAAGGGCATTAATTAAAAATCATCTTTTTTTCAGAGAGAGTTTTTTGAGGTTGTTTTTTTACAGGGTTCACTGCAGATCTAATAACGATTCTGTTTTATTATGCAGATTGTTACGGATGCAGGGATACCAAATATGTGGGGGTTTTGTCTATTTTATTAAATTGTACTGAATAATAACTAATTTGGAGAAAATTTTATTCATTTTAGCATCACCATCTTTTCATATGCATAACTTTTGAACAGTTGTTCTTTTTTAGTGGGCTTATTTTAGAGTGCATAATTTTTTAAATAACTTTTTAGAGCATTTTTTATAGGGTATTAATTAAAAATTATCTTTTTTCGGAACGTTTTTGAGTTTTTTTTCCTCCGGTGTTTACAGTGCGGGTCCAGTAATAATTCTGTTTTATTATTCAGATTGTTACAGACGCGGCTATACCAAATATGCAGGGTTTTTTATGTTTTTAATACTTTTTTTTATTGGGAAATTGACATTTTAGGGGGTTATATATTTATGTATTTATTTTTTATTTATTATAATGTGTAGTGTTAAGTGTTTTTGCATATTTTTACTTATACATACTTGAACTTAAACCAGTGATGCTCTGATCGCTGGTTAAAGTTCAATACACTGCTCTACAATACTATTTTATTGTAGAGCAGTGTAAACTGTCTGAGCATGCTCAGACAGTTTACAGTCAGACCCGGAAGGGGTGTGACTGCCATGGAGACCGGGCAGCTCCGTGGCACATGCCAGTCCTTGGAGCTGCCCAGAAGAGGATCGGATCCCCCGTAAGCGGCACGGGGGATCCGATCCACAGCAGGAACACCCTTACAGGGGTGTAAGGGGTTAACACCCGAGTCGGCTCCGATCGCGGATGTTACAGCGCGGTGTCAGCTGTGATAGACAGCCTCTGCTTCTGGTACCGGCTCCGTTCGTGAGCCGGTCCCAGAAGCTGGACGTTATACTACGTCCCGGTGCGCTAAGCATCTAGCCCTGGGGACGTAGTATAACGTCGTGGTGCGCCTAGGGGTTAAAACAATTAGGTTATTATTTCTGTAATTACTTCTTAAGTGATTTGGGGCTTCAACATGTACTGTGTACAGATGCCACCTGGTGTATACATCGCATATACAGAAAATTTTAACCTCCCACATTCCAGATAATTTCAATACTGAATGAATACAGTTTTGTGTATGACCTCATTGAAGAATATAGATCCTTGGAGCAACATATATTACATTTTCAAAACCTAGATAATCCCTTTAAAATGGCCCAGTCAACCGTGCTTGCTCTCCTCATGTATCCCCACTGCTTTGTTGCCAAAACTCCCTGGTTGTGCACTGGACATCTTGGCTCAGTGAGGATTTCCCAGCACATGTGCCTTTCATTGCAGGAGACAACCAGTAAATCTGGTGGGTCACTGTCAGTTATCAGCTTCATCCCGTGTATGAGGTAAACTAAATGTATTATTTTTTTTCCTCAACGGAAAACCAATAGGACTAGTGAAAATAAGGAGAAGACACTAGCCACCCACCTTCGCTCCTTTCTTGGTGATGTTTTCTTACATGGGCATTTCTGCTTCCGCTTTGAGAAAAGGTTTTGGCGCATACTGGACACTGATGTGACTTCACTCCTAAAACACAATATCAAGTCAATACTATTTTTGAGGCAGTGTAAACTGTTGAGCAGCTTGTGCATGCTCAGACAGTTTACAGTCAGACCCGGAAGCTCCGGGAACACATCCATCCTCGGACGCTGCCAGTAGAGGATCGACCCGCGGTAAGCGGACGGGGATCCGACACAGCAGGAAACACCTTACAGGGGGTAAGGGTTACACCCCGAGTCGGCTCCGATCGGGGTGTTACAGCGCGGTTGTCAGCTATGAAGGGACAGCTGACAGCCGTGCTTCTGGTCCCGCGAACCGGCTCCGGTTCGTGGCCGGTCCCAGAGCTGGATACGTTATAACTACCTCCCGGTGCGCAGACGCATCTAGCCCCGGAGAATGAGTATAACGCGTGGTGGCGTCTAGAGGTTAAAACACATAGTTATTATGTTTTGGTAATATTCTTTCAATCCTCTGGATGTGGGGGGGGGGGAACCATCACAATACAGAAAAATTTTAACCTCCCCTTTCAGATACATTTTCATACTGAATGACTACAGGTGTTGTGTATGACCCTCATGGAGATAATAATCTGACAACAGTGTGTCCTGCACACTGGGCGAAAGTAACATGGTCGGCAAGCAACATCTGCGGCTGAACAACGGTAGACAATGGCTATCCGAGAGTGAGCGCTTTATTAATTATTTCATACTCCTGGAGCAACTATATTACATTTTCAAAACCTAGATAACCCCTTTAAAATGGCCCAGTCAACCGTGCTTGCTCCCTCCTCATGCTCCCACTGCTTGTGTTGGCCAAAACTTGCCCTGGGTTTCCCAGCACATGTCCTTCATTGCAGGAGACAACCAGTAATCTGGTGGGCACTTCAGTTATCAGCTTCATCATCGTGTATGAGGTAAACTAAATGATTATTTTTTTCCTCAACGGAAACCATAAGACTAGTGAAAAATAAGGAGAAGACACTACACCCACCACCTTCGTCGCTCTTTCTTGGTGAGTTTTCTTACATGGGCGATTTTGCTTCCGCTTTGAGAAAAGGTTTTGGCGCATACTGGACACTATGTGACTTCACTCCTAAAACACCATATCAACGTGTCCACAGAAGAACATAGATCCTTTAGAGAGACATACCCCAGCCACACAGGTTACCTGAATGAACTACCAGATGTTTTCTCAGACTTGAATATTCGGCAAAGCTTCGGCCACATCCCTCCTCCTCACACAGAAAGGTTCTCTCCTGTGATAGGAAATGTGAGCCAGGTCGCAGCCCTCGCAGGACTATCACAAGACGATTAGTGCTCACCAGTATGGATACGCAGGTGGTTCTTCAGGTTCCCAGCTGTGGTAAACGCTTTTCACACCAGGCTCAGGACACAGGAATGGATGTTCTCCATTATGGTGCGCTTATGTACCTTCAACCTCTGGAGAACGTAAAAGCTTTTCCCCACAACCTCCCAGGACAATGAAGGAGCGCTCATTTCCTGCAAAAAACTTTCATGATTAGCTTATAATAACGTTTCTGTCTTATTATATGTCATTTAAAAAGGGATGCCTGTTGAATACCAGTAATTGAAGGTCAAGTTGTTGGACCTGAAGGGTTGTCTAACAAAATGAAAAGGAGCCGTCCAGAGCAAAGTCGCTCCATGACCAGAATCACTCTGAGCTAAAAACCCTCTTCCCAGCTGCACTTGGCGATTAGGGCTAGGCAAGCTCTGGTCAGTGCATTAACCCCTTTACCATAGGTTAGGAAGTAATCTGAAAGGAACATCACCACATCTATTACCGTCCAGCACACATACATACAAATTTTACCTCTATTCCACAAACAAAGACACCTGGTTTATGCTGCTTGGCAGTGGTGACCTTGTACTCAAATGCTGCGTCACCAACTGGTGTCAGTAGTGACCTGCCCTCAAACCGCACACAATAGAAAGTAGCATCACCGGATGCAGCAGTGTGAGCCGCTAACAGCAGCAGGTTCTCTTTGGTTTGGACAACCCATATCTCCACCTAACCAAATCTATTCTGAAGGGAATGTATATCCTACCTCTGGCAGACACAAATCACAGTAATAAACAATCTCTGCCAAGTTGCAGTAGGTTAGCCCACAAAGCTGTTTAGGAACTTACACATGTGTCCTTCAGGTGGTACCTCAGGTGTGTTGGGCGCACAAATGATCGATCAACAGCTGAAAGGAGCAGCGGAGCCGTTTTTCTGGGTGTCAGCTCTGGCCTCACAGGATCCAGTCAGTGTTGTGTCCACTAAATAATAAATACACAAAATATCTTACAATTCATTTTTTACATCAAGATATAAGGGCACATTACTTTCTGTCTCCCACACTGGAAATACTGATATATTCTTGTCTTACAAGCCATTTACTGTTTACAGAGATACTGGTGGCAGCACTTACCATTGCTGATAACTTAGCATGTTTGCCAGCTGTGCCCGGGTGGCAGCTATAAGACTGTCATGAGCCAACTCCTGAACACGCAGAAACCACGGCGTACTGCTATCTGTACAATCATTGGCCAAGAAGTCATTCCCAGAATCCTCTGCTTCATCATGAACAAACACCATGTGCTCAGATGGAGAACCTAGCCCTGTAAAGTAAGAGAGTCAAGTAAGTCAGCAGTACTACTGGGCATTGTAGTCCAGCACAAGCTGCATTAGAGCAGCAGGGAAGAGGAAAGGCAGACAAAAGAAGGGGAGAAACACTTTCTTCATAGGAGAGAAACTTATAGATGAAGTGTACATCAGGAAACTGGAGACAAGGATATGCAGTTATAAGAAGAGACAGAAAAGTCTAAATTTTTCAGGATATTCATCTTTTACATGTGCAGGTGGTGACAATAGTAAACTTCGTAATCTACTTCACAGAGTAAAGCCTATTCTCTGTGACCTTTTTCTGCTCCTTCTTTCTCCTGTAGTGAGCAGTCCATCTGCGTTCTGTACACATCATACAAATAAAGACATTTCCTTATATTTATGCCGAGTACAGAACTCAGATACACTGCTCAATATGGTCGAAAACATGAGAAGGACACAGAATGATTACCATACCAAGAGCATATTTCATTTTATAATTCAGCTCTGCAAGAAGCTAAAACTAATCCAGTGACTGTCTGTAGAGAGACAAGTCCTCAGACAATACTCAAAAAAAGTTTGGTTACGCTTTATAAAAAAAAAAAAAAAAAAAAAAAAACAAAACACTATTGACTAAACATCATGCCAATCAGCTCTCATTTGGCTTTATATACTTGGAGAAACGATCCGGACCATACCAGAGTACACATTAATGTGACTGTCATGCATATCCCATGTTTGCATGGTGAGATATACCATCAACAACTGATCATACTGCATGGAAGAGGCAATCAGTCCACAAAAAGCAAGCGATATACTCTCTAACTTGGCATCCATTTTCACCATGTAAAACTGCAGATGGTGTATTCTAAGCGATGTAAAGACTAACGTGTAGAGGTAAAGTTACTTTTTATATTGAATCTCTTGGTTACTTTATGGATTTAGATTTTAGGTTTTGATCACATCTGGTTGCGGTAATTGCAGATTCCCTCACATTGTATAGCGACATAGTACATCCTGGAGATGATGGTGCTAGGGCAGATTCTTACCTGATCTGGCCAGGTTGAGGAGGATGAATGAGGAGTTGTCATTGGTAGGCAGGTCCTGCAGAAGTGATGAAGGCTCAGATGGAGACAGTAAGGTGGCTTCACTTTTATGATCTCTGGAATCTGTGCTGAGATGGAGGCTGTTTAGTAGTTCTGTGTCTGATGTCTTAGGTGACACTCGATTCTCTGCAGGAGTATCTACAGATAGACCATTAATGTAAATCGGCTCATATTGAAGAATGGCTTTACATACATCACAAGAAAGAGAAGGAGGAGAGCCGTTCTGCCTGCCCAGGGTCATTTAGTCAACAGGGCGACCCCCAGACAGATAATGTCAATCCCTTGAGAAAATAGTGATCAGCTGCTGAACATCATTCCTCTCTGGATTATTGTAGTATTTGCCTTATGTACAAGAATAGATACAAAATAAAAAATATATATAATACTACCTCCTATGTACAACAGAACTACTATGATACTGTCCCAAGTCCAGTCTGGTGACCCCTCTCTAGAATCCACTAATAGATTGGGGCAGATTTATCAAGCTGTCTGAAAATCAGAATATTTCTAGTTGTCCATGGGAACCAATCACAGCTCCCCTTTAAAATATTCATGAGCACTGGTAAAATCTGAGCTGAGCTGTGATTGGTTTCCATGGGCAACTAGAAATATAGACTTTCACACAGTTTGATAAATCTGACCCATTCAGTTCAATGTTGATGATGAACTGGAACACTGATACACAATTGCTGATGTTCTATTTGGTTTAGGAGTGTTTTTTTCTGGAGAGGTTTTGTGCCATTAACACGGACACTGAGAAACATGAATTCTCATTAAAGGTTACGTTTTAAAATAAAAATGTTTTTTTTAATCGTTGTTTCAGTTAAAGAGGACCTGTCGCCCATAAAAAAGGCAAACAGATGTAGCAGTGTTACACTACTAGCTTTATCAGAACCCTCCAATAAAGCTAGCAGACAATGCTGCACAGTACAATAGGAACGCCGGACTGCGCTCAAACAGTTTGGTGCGTATTCATGAGGCGGCGGGACTTGGGGCGGCCCGGGGGAGAAGCAGCGTCTTGACCTCCCCCTCATGAATATGCCTAGTGCCTTTATTATGGTTGACAGCCTCTTTAATATAGTTCAGTAGGAGCAAGTAACATGCTCCCACGTGCCTCTGTACAGCGCCCCCTACCACCAGTTCCCCGCTACAAGGAACAGCCGTGTGCCTGCCTTTTGGTCTTTTTTAAAAGAAGCTTTAGTTATTATGGTAATTCTGTTCAGGGACTGCAGAGGAACGAGCTGTACAGACTTTGAAGCAGTGAAAGCTCACATTCTTACGTCTCTGTCATGCCATGGACTGCTCCTCTGTAAAAGCGGTCTTTCTATGAAATCTTTTCCTCTGTCCACAGAATAAACTTACCTGGTAACAGTAAGGAAGCACATTCAGTCGTTTCCGGAAGAAGTGAGAGACACGTCAGATCCTTTGTATCAGCACCGACAAGTCCTTCTCCCAGTGGAATAGAAGCGTTCTGGACAAACTCCACCAGTAGCTGCAAGATGAAAGCAAGAAAATGGCGCACCAGAGAACCAGGACTATTACTGGAGGCCTGTACTGAACACCCGGATCCCTGCAGAGAAGGGGGAGCACTTACCTCTGGTTTAGACTGTAGATCATCGGATAACATTGAGACAGTTTCAGGAACCCACTAGCTCAGATACACCTAAGAAACAGACCACAAATCAGTACGTCACACGGGATGACAGCGGATGTAAGGGCTCATGCATAGGTTTTCTTATGCTAACTGGGCTGAAAAGGGGCATCAAAAATTAGCATCAGCACCTTGCCCCACTACACCTTCTCCTCTGTTTACATCACAGGCCTCAGTGATGACCTTGGCACATCACTGCTAACACATGCAATACTGTCTGCGGAGTTGCTGTATTACACGTAAAACAGTCTGCCAAGCTACTGAAACTAAGACTACAGTTCACATGTCCTAAAGTGACCAAAAACTCTACTGACTACAATGGCTTCTAATGGAGCGTCCATCCCTTTCCTAGATGATTAACTCCTTGCAATCCTGCCATTTAATGGAAGAAGACAATGAAGGCTCCAGAACAGATGTGCCTAGCCTCATCCTGTGACAAGTAAAACCTTCTGCTGAGTAGTTACATAATAATATTAATAATGATAATTATTATACTGTAATAACATCTAAGTTTCAGATCCCACCTTCATTCAGACCTCTCCCATCACTAAAAAGATAAGATAGAAATTTAATGGATTCATGGATGAACATGTTGCAAGTTACAGGGGACTTTAGGTGTGGATTTTGGTGTAGAAAGATTGGCAGAGTAATAGAGTAGCATTCAAGTGAATGATTTGGACAAATATAAAAAGTAATATAGACAAATAGTTTTTGCACAGACATTGTTGCTCAATGAGCATTGTGCTTTTTTTGTGCATCCTCGCAGATATTTGCATACTTTTTTTTTTATATTAAAGTCTATGGGAGAGGCAAAATCTGCAACAAACCCACACCATGATTAGATTTTTGCTTGACATGACGTCAGATCTGGTGACACAAAACAGGTAAAAAAAAAAAAAAAAATAGATGTGAAAAACTACAAGCTAAGTAGACAAATCCACATTAACAAACGTGCATATAAAACCGTGCATATTTTCCACATGACAACCTGCAGCATGTGCACACAGCCTAAGTGTCCATCCATTATCTGTCTGATAAGTAGGACAGAAGCAAATGAGGCAAAGACTAACATAACCGATTCAAATAGACACTAACAGGAGCCATTCATATTGCCATATTGATGGACATATTGCACATAATCTATGGCATGACATACCAACCCAATGTATCTCATCCTACAGTGTGTGATACTGTCTAGTCACGTGACCTATAGTAAACCATGAAGCCATAACACAATTATTAGAAGTACGTAACGCAGCCCGGGTCGGGTCTGTCCAACCTGCTGAGTACCGGGGGAACTCCAACTCCAGCGGCCTCCGGAGGTGCAGGTCTCCGCTCGCTACTCTTAGCAGCCTCATAAGTCCGCCCCTTTCCCAATCTCCTCCCCTTCCAGACCATGTACGGAAAGCAGTTGTCCCACTTCCGGCAATGAACGGAATGATTCGACTTCATCAGTTTGTACGGAAGCCGGAAGTTCGACTGGTGTCTACGGAAGCCGGGCTGTAGAGGTCTCTGCTCGGTCAAGATGAGGCTGTTCCCTCATCTCTTGGTATCCCATGGCAGGGTGGCCCGGCGGATGGGACTGGGGCCCCGGTCAAGACTGGATATGCTGCGAAATCTCGTGACGGCCCTGGTCAGACATGAGCGCATTGAAACCACGTGGGCGCGTGCAGATGAGATGCGCTTCTATGCCAACAAGGTGAGAGTCACTAACAACCTACAGTGACTGTCATGTGGAGGACGAGCATTACCAGACCCACCATCATTGGATAGACCTCTGTGCCCCCCAGCACGAAGCATGACCCTTCACTGACCACAATATGTTTAGTCAGTCAAATGTTCCATGGTTTTGGTGCAATATGGTTTGTGATACATTTAATGTGTTTTTTGGACACTTTTAAAACTTGTATTAAGAGGGGCGTGTCTTCCCAAAGGTGGGCGTGTCCTTAGGTAGGGAACAACAAGTCCCAAAATCTTGGACTGTCATGTATGAAGCCACCTACCAGAACTACTACCAGACGGTCCTTAGGCTCCCTGTACATGATCCTAGTATTTGTCAGTGTGCTTTCATTATTATTATTATTTGTTCATGTTGAAACAACAATAATAATATTGATAGCTTCCCATGCGGTTTCCACGGATCTGCGTATGAACCACGCTCAGGAAAAAACTTAGGGCTGGTCCTATTCCTGTCTGTTTGCAGCTTGGGTAGTCTTTTCTGTTGTCATCAGTACATTAGCAATCCCCTTACAAGACACAACACATACAGACCACCTCCATCCACAAGTCATAGCCTGTCATTACCTCTCTTACCAGTGGAGATTTAATAAAAGCTGCCAGTTTTCATCTGTAATTGTTGTCTGTGTTTTTCAGATTATTGATTATGGGAAATGTGGAGATACTGATGCCAAAGCTATGAAAATGGCAGACTTCTGGTTGACGGTAAGTAAAATCAATAATTTGTATTGTTGCACCATCATATTTTGCAGCACTTTACATATAAGAATTTCCTACATGTAAATAGTTTTCTGAAATTTCCATTTCCTGTAGACACCAGACAAAGGGTTAATATCCGCCTACTGCTGGATAGGAAAGACAAAGTTAATCAGCAGTAATCTATTAATGATCCAGAGCTTACATTAGACAATGTGCACTTTGCTGCCTATGGACTCCAGGAAATGAAATTTTCATTTCCAAGAATTTTCTACTTCCTGGACTTTCTCTGGCAGCACACAAAAGGACTTTTTCCCCTATTAGTACCATGATAAAACACAAACAAAACAAGTCTGCCTAAAAGGCATGTACTAGGTTTGTTCTCTTAACATCTGGGGATTGTAGATCTGAAGATAAATTAGGATCTGAAAAAACTAACAATTTCACTCAATTACTTTTATTCTATGAGGCTACTTTTGGTAAGAATGTCAGATTTGGAGTTAGAATGACAACTTCTGGAAGAATCCTGAGGTATGGCTCTTAATGAGAGGGCCTGCAGCTCAGGCACTTGAGTCTTCAGAATGTAAGACAGAACTTATGTACACTTTTAAGAAATCTGGATACTAACGGATGTTTGGAAAATATACCTTCTGAAAACGTGTTAAAGGCCATCACTTGCACTTTGAACATTTTAGGCTTCATTCCTTTGTCATAACCTTGCTGGAGAAAGAGCAATAGAGATTAAACCTCCAAGTATTTATGTTCTTGGTGCACCAAGCAGAGCAGATGTTGCATATTCTTGAATAGACCTTCTTGGTATGAGCGCGGTGCCACAACTGGGACATACCCTTGGAAACCAGCTCCCGGTGTCTTGTATTGTCTGAACCCACTGTGTTAGCAGAAAGGCTTTCTCAATACATGTAACTGCATGTTCTGTTACCACATGTGTTAACGGGAACCTGTCGCCATAACCCCCATTTTTCACCACGCACATGTTCCAAAAGCCCATAACATGACAATTGCATAGTTGCTTTTTGTCATGTTTGCCAAGATGTAAATTGTACTTTACCTGCCTCCTTGCCACGCTCCCACGCCAAGTTCTGAGGGCAGGAACTCTAAATTAAACGGACATCTGGATCCTGGTTTTTTTTACCAGCCCACACGCTCCAGGTCCACCCCACTGATGTCACAGATGGGCGGAAGCTAGGAACAAGCCAAACTCTACCCATCTGTGATGTCAGAGAGAGGGACTGGAGCATGTGGACTGGGAAAAAGGTTTGTTTCATTTTGAATCCCTCAGGAATTTTTTTTCCGCGCCCGAGTGGGCCCCTCCATTACCCCGGCACTTGCCCAGGTAAGCTGGGTGCTGGCGCCAGGCCTGCCTCAACCTCCTGTTTATTGACTACCCTGATCTGATGTGTCCGCTGCCATGTTACCTGTAATTTATGCTAGAGATTTGCCTTGTGCACTAGTTATGTTTGATCACCTACAGTGACGTTTTGGCTTACTTGTATACTTGTCAGGCATCAGTATGAACGCTTTTTGTCTCATGGTGGCCCTTCACTTTTAGATATACCTATATATTTTGTTTACCCATTTCAGGGTAGGTTAGGGTATATATTACCTGTTCAGGGGGTGTAATGATGTTTCACATACTCTGGTAAAACAACATGTGTATTTGTACTTTGGTACTGTTTTAAGTACTAATAAAATCATTTGTGTTTTGTAATATAGCATCTTCCAGGTATAATGGGGAAAATAGAATCAGGGCTTTTAGGAAAGAGGTCTTCTCAAACAGTTGTAATATAATTCTAGACAAGATTACATACATTTTGCTATTTTCATTTTTGCAGGAGAAGGACCTAATTCACAAGCTTTTTAAAACTCTGGTTCCTCGATTTCATTCCCATGATGGGAACTACACAAGTATGTACAGAATACCCAACCGGGAAAATCTGGACCGTGCCAAGATGGCGGTTATAGAGTATAAAGGAAATCCATTGCCACCTCTACCTGTTCACAAAAGGGACAATGATAAAACACTTCTAAATCAGCTTTTGTTAGGCTATCGTAAGGACAACCCTCTGCAGACATCCTAACCTTATTTTCATTCTGGGATCTGCTGGCTTTTTGTTTGTCCATTGAGCACCATGCAAATTCTGGTTTTCAGTTCACCTCACTGTATAATGTAATAAAGTGTTTTGTATCAACAGAAACTGCAGCTTGTTCTATGAAAAACAAGTCCTTAAAAGGTGATCTTTGATGGTTGGACTGCTGGGACACGTGCTTATCACAAGAACAGGATGAGCATGTGTCCTGCCCCTCCATTCAATTCTGTTCAACTGTTTTATGGGAAAAACATTGTTCCGCAATGCGTGTTTTAAATTTCATACAGAAAGAATATTTCAAGAGAATCTGTCAGGGCGATTTAGGGCACTAGACCGCACACTGGTCCTTATGGACTGGTGTTTTAGTGTCCCTGATTTCCCTGTTGTATTTTTAAGCATTCGGAAGAGAAAAAAAAACATTATACTCCCCTCGTCTCCTGTGTGTACTGGCAAGTGAAGTCAGCACATTACACCCCAGCTTCACCGTGTAAGCGAGAGGAGGAACGGAATCTGAGGATGAGTGTTCGGTGTGCCTTATACTCGCCTCAATGAGTACGATAAATGTTTACCTTTAAATAAAGTGGGAAAAAAAACATGTCAAAGAGGTCTATTTGGGACCCTAAACCACAGGTCCATAAGGACCTATAGTTGGTTTAGGGTCCCAAATCAACCTCACAGGTAATCTTTTAAATATGTGATGTGTGGTATCTAAGACATAAGCCACATTTAACATCCTGTCTTCGTGTCAGAAACTGGCAGTGACAATGATAACTCTTATATTCGGAGCACAAGAATATTCTTTCAAATGGGTGTTGTATAATTTATAATACCCACTTTCATATACCCTTTTATTGATTCTAGTCAATAGGTCAGTGTAGGTACTGAAAGTCATTTACTGTATATTCTTAGTGTCAGGCTTAGTCTGTGGTTGCAGAAAAACTGTAGATTTCAGATTTTTCTACAGGTCACAGCTGAATTCTGGGAAAACTACCAGAGGAATACATCCTTATTCTTATTATAAAGGAACTCTACTAACAAGATTACGGTAGATTTCTAATGGAGAGAATCTCTTTCTAGGCATTGAACAGATGAATACAAGATGAAATTGTAATTTTCTTCTGTGAATGTTTTATTATCATCATGGATGGTATCATCTGGAGTTTTCAGGACCTGTGTGTATCCTGTTTTGCCCAATAAACACTGACTGCCTTGCATAGAAAATCCTCCACATCAGCTCAACCACGAACAGAAGCTGACATAGTCTTTCCTGAAACACTTGTCCAGCCTGCACAGCCGAGTCCTTTTACTGTGCTCAAAAACGTTTCATCTGCCGTCTTTCCTGTCGTCGCTGTCGCTTTTCATTCTGTTCTTGTGGAGCGTCAGCGGAGGATGAGTCTGAGGAGAACCATGGTCCCAAAATGTTCACCCACAGTAAATAAAAAGCACGTCCTGGAGCCTGTAGAGCAAGGGGATAACATCATCATGACAGCAGCTACCCCAAGTCCTCACGTCTCCATTTAACCCCTGGATTTTATTCCAGTTTTTGGAGGCAGATACAATATTTACAATTTTTTTTTCTCACTGGAGGACCAAGTATTAGGCTATTTCACTTTTAACTTTGTTTTATTTATTTACACTATCACTTGTAATATGCACTACAACAACTATGTGAAGACTACACTATCATGTAAGGAGGTCCTTCCCACGGGACTCTACATGGTGGTTCACAGACCGACAACAGCTACCCTAAACCTCTACAAAGAGAAAAATTTATACAGTTCATTATATAACCAAAAGGGGTAATGTATCAAGCTTTTAATTTCCCCCCTGTTCTTTTTTGTGACTTTTTGGCGCAATCGTACTAAAATTTGTAGTTATCTGCAAAAGTCACACATTGTTGTGCAAAGTCACAACTTTTTGCACAAATAACCTCCAGTCCAGAACAGGCGTAGGCAAGGGGTTACTTAACCCCATCACTACTGCCATACAACTATATACATCCTCTGCAGAAAGAACATTTAGAAATATAACAATGACCAATTTCAAACAGCTATATCTCCTGAACCCTGGCACCTAGACACACAATTCTGGTGTCATATTAAACTGGAGAATCTCCCTTTTGATGAGTTTTCTATTTCCGATTGTAACTTTAAGAGTGGATGTCTCCGATTCTGTTAATCATCTAAACACAATTATATCATATTAAAGAGGAAATTCTTCTGTTTAATATGACACCAGAATTGTGTCAAATCTAGGCCCAAGGGTTCAGGAGATATAGGCATTTAAATTTTGCCCAGCCTGTCAGCTAAAGGCAAAATGTAGAAGAAGCGGCAGGAAATACATTCACTTTGCAGAAGTACATGCATCATTTTCTTAAAAGTTACTACTTCTAAAGCTTTTTTTGTCATTTGACTTTTTTTTTAAATTTTTTCTCATTTGTAGTCAGTTATAAGCAAATTTTATAAAGAAAAAATATGTAATTAATAAAACTATTTTATCAAGTTAGTGTCACATGTCATGAAAAAAAGACTAAGTAAAAATTGTTATGATACTTAAAGCTTTTCCAGAGATATCATTTAAAAAAGCGCGAATCAGAACGTCAAAAATTGACCTGGACATTCAGGCACCAATGACCATCGATCAGGAAGCAGTTAAACATTTGTTGATTTTTTTATTGATTTTTTTTTTTTTTTGAGACAAAAAAAAATCAACCCCCCCCCCCCCCCCCCAAACTAGATATGTTTTTTCACTTAAGACATATGTTCCCCGAAGTTTCTAATAAAAGACCTATAAGGCCTTCAATATGCCCTATGGTCCCTATGCCAAAGGTTAGTAAAGCATGTATCTCTGAACACTCTCTCTACACAACTCCCTTCCTGCTTCTAGCTTAAAGGGCATCTACCACCAGGATGAAGGATGCAACTTTAATATGATGCAAAAGCAAAGCTTAGCGTCCTGTGTAGACGTGTTATTTTATTGCTTTTACCTCATAAAAGTCTCTGATCTTGGCAACAATTTTGAGAGTTTAACACACATACAGTATATTTTTTTTCTAAATGTTAACATTAGGATTACTACAAGTTAATGTGAGAAAGCAGCACAACTTAGAACTCACCAGCAGCCAAAAGTACCAGATGTAGAGTGAGAAGCAACTGAGAACCTGGACAATGGCAGTAAGTAAAACAACATCCTTAAGGTGCCTGATAAAAGAAAATGATTGATTAATAAAAATCACACTTACAACTTTAACTGATCATTGACCTCAGTAGATATAATCCATTCTCACTCTGCTTATTACTGGAATATAAAGTAACCCCAGCACACACACTAACCATAGAGAGGATTGAGCTGGTGTCAGTAAGCAGGCAACACCCAGTCATGGTCCAGTCATGTGAGGCGAACACTATGTGCATAGTCAATACTGCTGGATGTCACAATGGGTGTCACATCCCCTAATCTCCTATCCTTGACCTATCAATATTTTGGGGGTTGAGATCTCTGTAAAGGTAAAGTGCCTATAAATGTTATTTACTGAATTAAATACATATTGATAATATTTCCATGATCACAAGTGAGGCTTCTGCCCAAGGGATAATGGGTATAGCTACAAGTCAATATAACACTCAGGGCGCTGTCCCACATTGCGTTTGCAAACACAGACAAAACCGCGCCCATCGGGGTGGTCCGATCGCATAGGTGTTTCTATGGACACGCCTGCGATCGGGAACGAGCTGCGCAGGCATTTCCATAGAAACACCGATGCGATCGGACCGCCCCGGTGGGCGTGGTTTTGTCTGCGTTTGCAAACGCAACGTGGGACAGCGCCCTCAAAGCAAAGTCCGGAGAAACTACAGGTTTTATAGGATAATCCAGCCAAATGAAGCATCTACAGAAGCCCATGTACTCACTCTGCCATTCCTTGCTCCATGTTTAAGTCAATTCCACCATCTACCAGGCTTCCATCTTCAGAAAAGGTAGGTTGAGCCATTCCCCGCATGGAGCGATACGCTAATGCATAAATGACACAGCTGAAAATCAGGGTCGCCTGTGGGAAAAGAAAATTACACAACTACCACAGAGAGAAATTACTCTGCTGTTAAGTGATGACAATGTGGGACCACAGTCTGTAAAACAGAAGTCATAAATGTCTCTGGATATACAGCAAAAGCAGGCGAGAGGAACTGTAAACTTTATGAGCTGTGCAGAAGAACAGCTCTCATATTAAAGCCTCTACTAGAGAAATCGCAGATAGCCAAGATCTCAAGCAAGTATGAAGGAGTAGATACATACCACTACTGTATTAAATGTCCAGTGATGAAACCCACATGCATTTCTATCGACACATAGTAAGCAGGTATAGAATTTAGGTAGTCCCTTGCCATATGCAGATCCATCATTGTAGATCTTGCATCACTTCATTATTTATTTTATATAATAATTCTAGTCATGACAATGATCTGAACAGAGCCTGCATGTGTATTGTGAAAGCCTTGCATGGGTTGTGAATGTGTGCCCACTAAACAGACCTTCACAATGTATGAATGACCTTACCCAGCTCCAGAACGTGGTAGAATGATAGAAGATCCCAACAGTGATGGCTGCATACAACACCTGAAGTGACAGAGAGAAAAAAGGTCACACAATGTCACATTATGATTAAATAAGCTACAGTGAGACCACAGTGATTTCAATAAATCCCATTCACTTCACTGTCTACAGCCCCCATCAGTAATAATACCCAAAACTTAAAAAAAAGCTCTTGGAAAATTTGTGGTCACAGTGGTCAGATGCTGCTCCAATAACCCTTTATTCTACTAGAGGCTGTAGTGGGAAATACGAATGGGCACACAGGTAAGTGATGCAGCACCATCTCATGGCCAGAGAGATGGAGTCAAGTGTTAATGGGCAAAAGAGCTTGGTTTGGAAGTGGACAAGTTTATCAGCTGCACTCCTGGTAAAGCACAATACACATATAACGTGGAACACTTACCGTGGCCCCGAGTATGATGCGGAGATAGAAACTCAGCGTCTCCTTGTTCTCGTCATATATCTGCTTCTTTCCCTTAGTGCCTACTTTTCCTTTCGGCTGAAGACAATTAATGGAATTTAGTTACATCGGAAAGGGGTTTGGAGAGTTATAGCGTCTTTAGCGATAGTATATATTACATACAGACATGTAAAACACCAGGCAACCAGGAATAATTAGCACCACTACCTTACTAACTTTTGACCAGCCTAAATTTGATGTCTGTCTCTAGTAGACTAGGAGTGGTGTATAAAGGGTCTACTTCTTGGTCAGCAGCTGGATTTCGTGGCTGGATACTAACCAGCAACAAAAGCTGGCAAGGTGGGGAATCATAGGTGGGGTGAGGGACAGGATCCAGACCACTAGAGATCTCATATTAGGGGTAGGTTATCGGTCGTAGTGGTGATTAGGGCTGTAGTGAGATCTGGGTCACTGGCCGATTGAGTGACAGTGGCAGAGTACTGGTCTGTGTACGGGTCATCAGTTACTATAGGAATTGTTTCCCTGGTGAAGTTTATTGCCCATTTTCAAAATGGAGGTAACCGCCGGTCGTCCACTAATTTTTACGACTATATTATAAGCCCCCTCATACACAGCCCCGTTTCTCACCGCCATGACTGCTACACATCTACACCTCAGCAAAGCCACATATCCGGCGGTACAAAATGACGTCCCAACACGTCGTGTGCATGGGCAGATGTGAAGGGAACACTTCCGCCCTTACTCGAGCTTGGCCCGCCCTTTCCACTACAGGAAAGCCTGGGAGAGCTCGCCCTCTAGCGACCAAAACTAGAACTACGTCACGTGATGATCTCCAGCCTAAGCTCTACATTCATGTGTAATAATTATATACATGCACTTTTATTTTAAAAATAGATGAGTAAATCCAACGCACTGCATTGAAAATGAACAGTTACTAGAGTCTAATCATAAAGTTGGAACTGTCTGTGAAAGGTGTAAATGCCTAAACCTAAATACCTTGCAATGGTATAAGTGATAACACACTAGCAGGGTAAGGCCATGGTCTGGGAAAACAGATCCCCGATACCTGTATCATCAGTATTTCATCCAAATCACCTGGATAATAATTTTATCCTCCCTTTACATTTGATCCTCCACTTTTATTTATCTTCCAAATCTATAAAGCCCTAAATTCTTTTACCCACATCCCCTATCCTCCTCTTATTGTGGCCCCCTGTCCTCTATCTTCCTCATACTGTGGCCCCTGTCCTCCATCCTCCTCTTCTTATGGCCCCTTGTCCTCCATACTGCTATTACTGTTGCCTCCTGTCCTCTGTCCTCCTCATATTGTAGCCTCCTGTTCTCCATCCGTAATATCACAATTTATGTTACTGGAAAGCCCCTGAGCATTTCTTTGGGTCTTCACACCCTGAATAGTACTTCATAAGAAAAAAAACCCTCACCTCTCTGGAATTGCAATTTCAATTGCACTTGATGTGCTTGATGCCGTCCTCCCTAGTGGAGTAATACATGGTGGTCTCATCCTGTATCCCTGAAGCTCACGCTGGACTATATGGACTTTCACACACAGGTAATTATCTCTGCTAAAGACGCTTGTAATGATTTGCATACCTTTCATAAAGAAGAGTTGCTAAACTGCAACTTTAACATTGGGAGACGTATATATACGGCCAACGTATATACCTCATGCAAACACCCCCATAGGCAGTAATGGTTGCACGGCGCCTTACGGAGCGGTACAGTGCAGCACACATGTGGCACTGTACCGGTCCGTAGCCAGGGAAAAGATAGGACATGTCCTATCTCAGTGGTGGCGAACCTATGGCACTGGTGCCAGAGGCGGCACTCGGAGCCCTCTCTATGGGCACCCAGGTCATCACCCCAGCATGAAGTTCACCAGACAGGACTCAAAGAATCTTCCTACAGAATGTTCCTACAATGATAGGCAAATTTGTCCTCCTCCTTTCAACTATGTTGGTGTCTTAAGGAGGCTGAACGATTGAAAGTTGTCAAAGAACAAGGAGAAATACATTACTGCTTAAATTGCTGTGCTGGCACTTTGCAATAAATAAGTGGCTTTTGGTTGAAGTTTGGGTACTCAGGCTCTAAAAGGTTCGCCATCACTGTCCTATCTTGTCCTGCAATATGGTGCTGTGCGCCATGTTTCTCTATTGAGAGGGACGGGGGTGAGGGCGCCAACGTGTGCCCACCGTGCTAAGGTACGGTGGGCACACGATTATGTAAATGCAGCCTTACTGTGACCTCATATGCTCCATCTTCCTCTTAGTGTGGCCTCCTGTTCTCCATGCTCCTCTTACTGTGGCCTCCTGTCCTCCATACTCCTCTTACAGTGGACTCCTGCCCTGTGCTCCATCCTCCTCTTATAGTGGCCTATATCCTCCTGTTACTGTGGCCCCTGTTCTCCATCCTCCTATTACTGTGGCCCCTTGTCCTCCATTTTCCTCTTACTGTGGCCCCTGTTCTCCATCCCCCTCATATTGTGGGCTTTTGTCCTTAATCCTCCTCATATTGTGGCTTCCTGTCCTCCATCCCTTTCATATTGTGGCCTCTGTCTTCCATCTCCTTCTAACTTTGGCCTCCTGTCCTCCATTCTTCCCATTTATATTGTGGGCTCCTATACTCCATCTCCCTGTTACTGTGAAACCCTTTCCTTCATCCTCCTCTTACTGTGGCCTCCTGTCATCCATCCTATACTTACAGTGGCTTCCTGTCCTCCATCCTACTCTTAACATGGCCTCCTGCTCATGTTCTCCATCCTCTTACTGAGTTCCCCTGTCCTCCATCCTCTTCATACTGTGGCCCTCTGTCCTCCATCTCACTTTTATTGTGATCTCCAATGCTCCATCCTCCTCTTACTGTGGCCTCCTTCCCCTGTCCTCCATCCTCCTCTTATAGTGGCCTCTGTCATCCATCCTCCTGTTAGTGTGGCCCATGTCCTCCATCCTCCTCTTCCTAAGGCCCCCTGTCCTACATCCTCCTCTTATTGTGGCCTCCTGCTCATGTCCTCCACCCTCCTCTTATTGTGGCCTCCTGCTCCTGAGGAGGGGATGGAACCAGCTGAGGGGAAGAGCCATCCTTATCCATGATGGTTGGGAGCTATGTCTTATGTGTCGTAAACATACTGTTTGCCATCCATTTTTGTTGACTTACAGTAAATACGTAATGCAAACATGACTATGGGGTCACATGACTATCTTCTCTTGGGTTCTTGCTGCATTGAGGGCTGTGCAAGATTTCTTGGCTGCTTTGTTCTGGTTTCTGGTGTTTCTTTAACAATGTCTGTGTTAGCCACATCTCATGAGATTGCTTTGACAATTGTGGGGAATTATACAGTGCCTACAAGTAGTATTCAACCCCCTGCAGATTTAGCAGGTTTGATAAGAAGCAAATAAGTTAGAGCCTTCAAACTTTAAACAAGAGCAGGATTTATTAACAGATGCATAAATATTACAAACCAAAAAGTTATGTTGCTTAGTTATATTTTAATAAATTTTAAACATAAAAGTATGGATCAATTATTATTCAACCCCTAGGTTTAAATATTTTGTGGAATAACCCTTGTTTGCAATTACAGCTAATAATCGTCTTTTATAAGACCTGATCAGGCCGGCACAGGTCTCTGGAGTTATCTTGGCCCACTCCTCCCCGCAGATCTTTTTCAAGTTATCTAGGTTCTTTGGGTGTCTCATGTGGACTTTAATTTTGAGCTCCTTCCACAAGTTTTCAATTGGGTTAAGGTCAGGAGACTGACTAGGCCACTGCAACACCTTGCTTTTTTCCCTCTTGAACCAGGCCTTGGTTTTCTTGGCTGTGTGCTTTGGGTCGTTGTCTTGTTGGAAGATGAAATGACGACGCATCTTAAGATCCTTGATGGAGGAGCGGAGGTTCTTGGCCAAAATCTCCAAGTAGGCTGTGCTATCCATGTTCCCATGGATGCAGACCAGATGGCCATGCCCCTTGGCTGAGAAGCAGCCCCACAGCATGATGCTGCCACCACCATGCTTGACTGTAGGGATGGTATTCTTGGGGTCATATGCAGTGCCATCCAGTCTCCAAACGTCACGTGTGTGGTTGGCACCAAAGATCTCGATCTTGGTCTCATCAGACCAGAGAACCTTGAACCAGTCTGTCTCAGAGTCCTCCAAGTGATCATGAGCAAACTGTAAACGAGCCTTGACATGACACTTTGAAAGTAAAGGTACCTTACGTGCTCGTCTGGAACGGAGACCATAGCGGTGGAGTACGTTACTTATGGTATTAACTGAAACCAATGTCCCCACTGCCATGAGATCTTCCCGGAGCTCCTTCCTTGTTGTCCTTGGGTTAGCCTTGACTCTTCGGACAAGCCTGGCCTCGGCACGGGAGGAAACTTTCAAAGGCTGTCCAGGCCGTGGAAGGCTAACAGTAGTTCCATAAGCCTTCCACTTCCGGATGTTGCTCCCAACAGTGGAGACAGGTAGGCCCAACTCCTTGGAAAGGGTTTTGTACCCCTTGCCAGCCTTGTGACCCTCCACAATCTTGTCTCTAATGGCCTTGGAATGCTCCTTTGTCTTTCCCATGTTGACCATGTATGAGTGCTGTTCACAAGTTTGGGGAGGGTCTTAAATAGTCAGAAAAGGCTGGAAAAACAGATTATTAATCCAAACATGTGAAGCTCATTGTTCTTTGTACCTGAACAACTTCTTAATACTTTAGGGGAACCAAATAGAATTCTGGTGGTTTGAGGGGTTGAATAATAATTGACCCACACTTTTATGTTTAAAATTTATTAAAATTTAACTGAGCAACATAACTTTTTGGTTTGTAATATTTATGTATCTGTTAATAAATCCTGCTCTTGTTTGAAGTTTGAAGGCTCTAACTTATTTGCTTCTTATCAAATCTGCTAAATCTGCAGGGGGTTGAATACTACTTGTAGGCACTGTATGTTATTATCACAAAAATATGTAGTAATTTGTTGCTACTCCCATTTCTCATGTTAGTTTATTTTTAAATATGTCCCCAGATAAATATCAGTATCTCTCATCATGTGGGCATGTAAACCTTTATTCAAACAAATAATGTCTTCAGGTGCATGTTTTTCAATGTTATGGCTGATCAATGTATGTTTTTATCTCTTCTATATATGATGTATATATCATCTTCAATAAATATCAAAAATTTCCATCCATGGATCTTAATACTCATGTGTCGTGATACACTTCATTATATCAACTCTGTATCCCATCCTAAGGTGCATTCACACGTGGTGTTTACATTTCGTTTAAGTAAATGTGATGCAAACATGATGTAGGCATAATTTTAACATAATGTAAATGTATTACTAACCTGGCCACATTAATTCTGTATCTACTTTAGACATATGTGCAGCAGGCTCTGGACTCAAGGTCTAGCCCTATTTTTAAAAGATCTATGATGTATTTGGTCAGATTAGTCATTTTTTGGGATCCCACGCAAACTTATGTGTGCAGGCTCCTTAAACGGTTTTGCCCATAAGAGAAAGTTCTCAAATTGGAATCCATTAGTGATGTTTATACAATAAAGCTCATTTTTAACCCTCTACTTTACAATTTTACTCAGAAGACACTTCATGATTCCTCTAGTGCTGTGAGATGCTTTGTGCCGATAATGTGCTTAGATTATCAGAGTAAAGGTTTATCTACACTTTTATTTAGCTCTTGAACAAGTATCTGACACAGAGAAAGAGAGATGAGGCATATCAGAGATGAGAGATGATGACATCCATGAGATAGATATAAAACACAATGACACACTTCAGCTCTCCTACATCTGAGCTATAACACACACAAAGTGCCTCCCTCCCCTGGATAAAGACTTTATCTTGCCTGTAGCTTGTAGAATAAGTCTCTACATGATGCTGCTTGCCGGCAGGAAGCCTCTGTGTGTGTGAGCTCGTCTTGTAATGGAGGGGGTAGGGAGAGGAGGCAGAGAGGAGAAACAGACAAAAGAAGCTATTCATGAGAAGAATCCCACCATAATCAAGAAGATTTACCATCGGATCCTGGGGCAACTGAAATTGTGTACACCAGGACTGATAGAGACAAGTTGGACTTATATCTGTGAAATACCGTATTTTTTGTTAATAACAGAGAATTAGAGAATGTGTTATTTTGTTATCCAGAGTATATTTAAGAATCTTTCCTTCATGGGAATACCCCTTTAATGTATGTGTCTGTTGCAAATAACGAAACATAGATTCGGCCACAGCATTAAACTGTACTGCCATCTAGTTTTGCAGGAAGGATACTGATAAGCATACAAATAAATTTAACAACCAGTCTGGGAGAGTTGGATGCATCCCTCCACTGTGTCAGACAACCTGAGTGAACAGCTACTCTTTAGATATTTATTGTTAGCCATCACAAAGATAGAGGCTAAGTTGCTATAACAGTGCTAAGAGACTATGTGATCCTAAGTAGTTACACATTTTGGGCTCAGGGACTGGGTCCCAGTGAGACACTTCAGGCTTCGGTAGAGGTGAATTGGTAGCAGTAATCATAGTTCTTTGGACGTGGGGGCACAGGGGGAGGTTGGTCTGGGACTGGAATATTCTCCAGATCCAATAATCGCAGCTTGAGTTCAGTGTTCAGTAGGAGATCCAAGTCACTGCGTGTTCGCTCACTGGGCATTTCCTTATCCAACAGTGCATTCATACCATCAATCCACATGCAAAACTGCAATTAGATTGCAAGAAGATTAGTAAGGGGCATCAAAGACCAAAAGCAATCTGCCTATTTTGTGTTTTTTACAGCATGTAATTATTCTCAGTTTTTCTTGTAGTGTAGGCAGAGCATCAGGGATAGAGACTTTTTTTTTAATAAAAAAACTATTAGGGAATTTTTTTTCTACAGCTATTTACAGTTTTAGTCAAAATACAGTGGGCCATTTTTATCAAAACCATTGCAGTCTGTACTATGTGCAATTTGCCTGTGGAGTATGCAGAGTGTGCCAGATTAATCAAAACTGGTGCGTGGTCTTCATTAATCTGGTGCACCGTGCACTGAACTGGTAGTGTGCACCATTTTTATTGGTGAACTCATAGCATACTACGGTCCAGGAGAGAGCATAAAGGGTTAACACTCACTGCTCTGAGTTGTTTAAAAAAACAGAGAGAAGAGAGAGTCCTGTCTTCAATCTTAAAGACAGACAGTCCTTAACAACACAATAGTGAATCTGTTACTGAAGGGCACTTTGCAGCCTGTTTCTATAAAAACTAAGCAGAGTTTCTTAAAGGAAATCTACCATTAATATCAAACATGATAAACCAGGGACATTTAATCTTAGATCCAGGCACTGTGACTATAGTCACTTTCAATTCGCCTTTTTCTTTCACAAATCAGTGGGTAAGGGCGTGGGGTTTGGTTTCACAAGGTGTTATACTGTGTTACATCCTACCCCCGGCTTCCTCAGCACTTCCACCCTTCCTCTGCCTCATGTAATCTCACTGAAGCAGAGAAAATTTCAGTACATTCCCCTACAAAATATCAAAAATCATCTCAAATGATAGTTACTCTACAAGGACAGCATAATTTTGGGCTTTAGCACCATACTCTTTACTATGAATAACTGAACACATTTCCCTTTATTATAATTTATTTTTCTAATTTATTTTAACTTATGTTTTATGTAATTTTGATATTATTCTTTTTGTACAATCCCTTATTTTATGTATTTATTTATGCATTTATTTGATGCCACATTGAATGTAAATTATGAATTTTAAATACACACCTGCAAGTCAATTGAACCTGTGAAGGCTTTTATAAAAAACAGCTTAGGGTAATTTTGTGTGGTCCCAGCTGTCTATATTTCAGCCATGGGACTGTGACTACAGGGGGTCTTTGCCTTGTGCAGTGCCCCAATCATTTCATAGCGCAGCACTGGAAGGGTTAAATGCTAGAATCTGTTTTCTGTAATTCTGGCACTTAGGGAAAAATATTGCCCTGAATTACATCAATGGTGCTACAGACTAACAAGCAACTAAAAATCTTAATTGCATGACCATTGCAGAAGTGGGAATAAATAATGACACTATTTTTACTGGAGTTGGTATAGGACCCTTGTCACTATCAGTATTCAATTGATACCCTGGTATCCATCACTAGAACAAACACGTTTTTTGCTCTTAATTTGATGTTATGGTATTTATTATGCCTTCTTATGTTGTGTCTTTTAAAATTAAGTATTACCTATCCATAGATATAATTGGTAAAATTGTATCAGGTTTAATATTGATTTGCAGTGTAGCCTACCACAATGCAACTGCAGAATGCTTACCAGTAAATGATATTTGAAGAGGAGAGAAATATTGGTCACTCCGGCACCAGAAACTTCTTTAAAAATTGCTAATTTTATTTATCAAAAAATTCAAATCCATAAAAATTGTCAGAGCCTTTTCCACACGAGGTCTTTTTTGGTGATGCGATAATGGATGTCTGCAAACAATTTTTATGGATTTGAATTTTTTGATAAATAAAATTTGCAACTTTTAAAGAAGTTTCTGGTGCCGGAGTGACCAATATTTCTCTCCTCTCCTACGTACACGTCAAGGTCCGGACGCACTCCTGAGCACGGACACGGATGCAGGTGAATGGCTAACTTTTTTCACTATTTGCCTGTATTGAATGATATTTGAAAACTATACCTTTCTCTTAAATAAAGATTTATTAAATAAAGTGATTTTTTTTATAGAAAATAATCCAACAGTCTATATCTATAAATATAAATATTGCATTAACAATGTCAGATCTCTTTCATATTACTTTATGATTCTACATATGCTCCGGCCAACCCCATACTGTCACTCTTTCTCACTGTAGTTCATTGTACAGTACAAAGAAGACTATCAAAAATAGTGCAAAATGCACTGTGCAGTTTCCCTGTAGAGGGTGCAGTGTGCAATGGATTTATGAATTGTGGTGCACGTTCTTCACGAATCTGGCACTCCCTGCACTGCTCTGACAGAGTGCAGCAACTGTTTTTGTTGCACCTTTAACATGCTTGCGAAACACTTCTGTCGGACACTGCATGATAAATGAGTCGCACAGTCCGACTGTGCACAGGAACGCCCCTAAAAGTGCTGCCACGACACAAATCTGTGGACATGCAGTGCAATACATGCAATACATGTGAAAGCAGTTTGCACTGAAGAGAATGTGCAAAGTCAGACAGGGGCATTAATAAATCTGGACCTATAAGTTAAGACTCCGATCTTCTCCCAGATGTCTGTTCTGAATTACCCTCCATCATTTTACACCTATGAATTTTGTTGTCTCTGTAAAGTTTTAGGTTCTACCTACGCTTGTCAGAGAATACTTACGTCCATAGGAGAGGGGGCAATAAAATTCAGGCAGCTGTCAACATCATAGCAGATGGAAAATGCTTGATCCATATGGTCCTTAAATAAGATTAACAAAATTTTATTCCTTCTTTCTATGCTACCCAGCGCAAACCACAGTGACTTTTCACAATGACTGACAACTCCCTTACAGAAAGACAGATGCTCCAGTGCACCAAGAATAGTATTTTATTTGTGGGGTGATTTTGGAGGTGCTAAGTTCCCTTTAAAACTTACCTTGTTCTGTTTGCCAGAATTTTTCTCTTTCATGTGTGGACAGTCCTTTCCCGTTAATACATATTTTATATCAGAAACTGAAACTGAAATAAAAAAGTAACATAAAGCCTTCTGCATATAAAACAATATATTCAGATCGGGTATTACCTTCCTATAGGCCATGTTCCATGTTTACCAGAAAATGAGTGCTTTAATATGAGATTTTTCAGTTTTAAGCAAAAGTTGAATACATGGCCCTAAATGCTTTGTTAGGCCAAATAAAACAATAGCCTCCCCATCTTATTAGTTAAGATTTGGACATTGAGACTACATAGGGCACTGACCACCTTGTGTAAGGATTCCAGGTTGATGGTGGTATAATAATGCAGTGAATGCTTTTGATGTACTTGTCTTTAAAGATACATCATGTTCATGCTCTATTTTTTCTCTTATAGAGTATTGACCTTTATCTTTAGTTAAATTCCTAGATTTTGATAAGCATCAGGGTAATGCATGACTCAGTATAGTCTACTGACTTTTTTGTGCAAGCATTTCAATGGGTGGCTTGTCTATGTTGTCTTCCAGATCTCCATAGTGCAGAACTTTGTGATTTGGAGAGAGACGGCAAAACCACAATTTATCTGAAAGAAAAAGGACATTGAGGTTACTCAACCTATGATTGTATGAAATCAGATGAATATGGTGGCATGGCTACAGCCATCTATATCAGGGGCAGTGACTTGGCGTCCTCGTGGCAATTATATGCGCATTTTAACTTGTTTTTATCGGAATTCACTACCAGGAGAAATTTTGAGGACTAGGAGAATACTATAGCAGTTCCGTGTTTGAATGGTGCCTTATTTCCATCTGAAGTGTTTTTGGTCGGATTGGTCTGTAAATATATCAAGGAATCCTATGTGTGGAATAAGAAACTCACATGAATCTGAAATAAGGATGAAAGACTAAGAAGTTATAGAGCTCCGGTCACACAATATGTTATACATCTATATCAGGGTAGGCTTCAGTAGAGATGACCTGTGTTTTGTTTTTCTTACTACTAATTGACTTGTACTCATGGGTGACGATTATCAGCGATAGATTTCTGGAAAGAAGGATAAATTCACTTGCATTATGTACCTTGTCTCCGACGACTGCTGATCTTCCGGAACTTGGTGCCCTCACACAGGTAGTTAAGCCTGTGTTGTCTGATCAGGGTCAGGAGCTCTGGTTCTAGCTGTTTTCTCAGCTCCCTAGAAAACACAACAAAGCAACAAAGAAGCCATCTAAGTAGTAATTCTCTAACTGCGTAATCATAGCGATGCAGTCTCTCAGGCAAAAGCCTGAAAATACAACTAGTAACTAGTGTCGACTGATCAGGTTATGTGTGCCGACATTGTGCCGTGATTATTCTACCCCCCCCCCCCCCCCCCCCAGAATCAACATATAAAATGGATCACTGCATGTACCTGTGCCACTTATTAAGTGAACTATTGTTCTTGGGTGCAAGAAATCAACTATGAACTTTGTGACTGGTGTGAATTCTACTTAGTTGGCAATAGTTGTGACACATATATTTTGGTAATAATAAGGGAATATATAATCATAAATTGATGTTAATTAAATCCATGACATTTCTCTGTCAACAGTACAGGAAAGAGGGGCATACATTTTTTACATACTTTTTTTAAAGCCTGGACAAACCCTTTGATATTCTCCTGGAAAGTCATTGTAATAAAATAACCTCCTTCCTCTCTACACATTCATGGCTAATATTTTGGGTCTTTCTCCTGGATAATGTGTATATGTTTCTTACATGACAGGTGGGGAGAGGGCTTCATCCTGGATCAGTCTCTCTTCCTGACGCCTACGGAGAATCTCACTATAATTAAGAGATGATATTTTTGTTCGAAAAAATTCCAGAGATGTTGGAACTTGACCAAGAGTACGAGAAATCTGCTCCTTTACCACATGCATCACCTGCATCCATAAAGGAAAAAGATAAGTCTAATAAGGCCAGTTTGAATAAGTCATTACAATATAAGGATACAAACTCTTTTAGTTAACAAAAGAGCATTATATCTGTAAATGAAACAGATGATCATAAATAAGGAAAAAGTCAGAGAATAATGACATCAGAACTAATAGAAACCTGATAAAGAAGAGGATTTTAATAAGTAAGTACAAAGAAACCAGGGCAGGTTAGGAAAAATCAGAACAGGGAAAAGTTGTGCAGAAAGAGGATCAACACATGGTTATCAGGGTCTGCTGCAGGTTTCAGTGGGCCCCTGGGCGACAGAGCCTCAGCAGGCCCCTTTGCAGTGAATTCTCGTGGCGGCATTACAAATTCAAAAAACTAAAACAGTCTCTTGTTCCCTAAAATATTCCCTAGTTTATTATACCAAACAGCCTCACCTCATGGATATTTTATATAAGGCCTTATGTGGGCCCCGCAAGGAACACTGAACCCGGCACTTGCCAGGGTATGCCTAGTGCCGATGCTGTCCCTGGTGAATATCAGTGGAACATTCAGTGGAACATTCATCCAAGGGGAGGTTATAAAAAACAAGACGAGGAGGAAATTGGTATATTTCTTTTTTCTGTTAATCTAGTCTGTGTTAGGGGTCTGTGCTGTTTAGAATAATTTAGAACACATGGCTAATTGTAATTTTTAACACAAACATATATAAAACTAGTCTAGTGTGTGTACATGAGAAGTAAGCAAGATTTTTAAACTTGTATTCTTCATTTTCCAGCAGTTCTCTGGTGCTGGTGCTTTTCCCCCTACTCAGCGCAGAGAGCTCCCAAGTAATCTGATATCTAAGAAAAGTTTCTGAACATCTTGCTAGCAAGACAAAATTCTGGAAAAATAAGAATGAGTGAAAAGTACATTAAAAAGGAAGGAGAATGATGAGAGCCAAAGGAGGGAAAGAAGCACTTTCTTTGAAAAAATATATTACAAAGTTTCTTGTAGTCACTTGTGCTATTAACCATTTTAAAAATACAACAGAATGTGAACGATACCTTGTCAAAGTCCTCATGGGTGGCTCTCATCTCCTTCCAGGTCTTATTAAGTACCTGAATGCATACACAAAACAGTTCATGGAGGAAGTGGTCTTGTGCATAGAACATGGTCAGGAAATCCTGCCCAGTCTCCGAGGCTGAAATACCATGAAAATTAGGGTGTCAGTGTGTGTACCTGTATCCGGATCCATGCTGGATTGTATATCAAAAGAAAGGTAAAGGACATTTTCAATCCCATTATTTTTAAAAACAATTTACAATGGTAATAAATAACAAAAGAGTGAAATTTGTCAACCCCATGATCCTCCAACACCAATGTTTCCACATTCCCTTCCTTTATCAGTTCATCTGCTTCCAACAATATTTTGTTGACATGTGACCACTGTGTAGCCACTGTTAATGATGAGTGTCTTTCATGTCCACATATCATTGCATAGAGCCTGGAATAGTCAGAATATAGACTGGGAGGTCACTAGAGAAACATCAGCACATGAACGGCAAGAGATTCAGAAGTTTTACCAGTTTCTCCCACTCGTAAGATCTCACAGAGGATTAGCGTTAGGTGAATGCTGCTTCTGGCAAATGGACAAACGTGTTTGTCTTCACGGCTGCTATTTTCAAGCACAAACTATAGAGAATTGAATGAGATGATTTTAGCAGCTCATGTCAGAATATTACTTTACTGTAATATGAATGGTTTTAAACAAGTGTTTATGTCATAACCATATATACAGGCAGCTGAACTCTTCCCAGTCTGATCATAAGTACTTACCCGACTGTAGGCATTAGGCCAACGTGTTGAGAAATACATCATGTTGTCAAGAGCCAAAAGTCCAGGAGGTGTGAGACACAGGTCTTGCCATGGACTGCCATTATTCTAAGCAAGAATTAGGAGAATTACCACATTGCCAGACAGATCTTTTGATACCCACCCACGCCCATATCACATTGGTTTATATTGGCCTCATAGTAGGCCTCAAGAAGAAAAAAACAAAAGTTTTTAACAGTAATTTTTTTAACGCATTGCCCAACAAAGTGAATGTGGCCACTTGCTACCCGTATTAAAACGGTACGGGTAGAACACGGCCACATGCACTTCAACGGGCAATACAGTTATCCATATCAATATGAGGATGAAAGTTTTATAAGTAAAACAGTTTTTAGTATAATACAATTCTACCAAAGCAAAAGCTTTTGTGGTTTTAAATGACTAATCTTCCAAGATTTTATATTCATGGCCTCCTTCCTTCTAAAATCAACTTTTAAAATTATACGTATCAGTCAGAAGGGCTCTGGGGGTCGTTGCCAGTGGCCCTCCGTGCTATAGTTTCACAGGCTGTTACAGTAGGAGCACTTCCCTCCCTCCATTGTGTACTAAAAAATCTGGTCTGCCACGAGATTACAGCAGGCAGAGGGAGCAGGGGAAAGTGTGAGATGTAACACCCTGAGAAGCTGCAGCACAGAGGGGCTCTGGTAACTCTCATAGCACTTCTGGCACTCATAGCACTCATTTGCATAATTTAAAAAGTTGATTTTAGAAGAAAGGAGGCCATGGATAACAAATACAAGAAGATTACCACAGTCATGGTGCCTGGATCTATGAGTAAATGTCTCTGGTTTTGATGGTAAATTTCCTTTAACTGTATCTTGGCCACAATGTCTGAATGCACGCTGTGGACTTATTCCGCTGGCCAAGTAAGCCTGGATAAGACACAAATAGGTTCTGCAGGATTTGTAGGAAATATTTACACCATATAGGGTATTATATAAACTAACCAGAGGAGAGTAAAAATTTTTTATCACATCTTGACAGCTACTGTACAGAAATAACTCACAGTAAAGCCAAGTTTGCGGAATTCCTTAGCACAGAGTGAGCGACGTCGTTCTGCTGTCATATGACCTCCGTCTTCAACTTCAATTGGAAAAGCAGAAAGGCGTAGATTCTGGAGATGTTGTCGCTGCTCCTAAAATATGAATATGACACGAAACCATAAATGCATTATGCATCCAATAACACACATAAGATTGGACACAGTTCACACAAAAGTTAATTATATATAACTATATATAACTTGCAGATTACTCTAATGCACTGATGTGAATATCAAGACATATGATAAATGCAGATTTATAATCCTAAGCATAACCTTCTTTTTGTTGTACACCCAGTGAGAAAACACAAGCTGGGACCGTGCAGTGGAACAGTCCCTTACAGGTGGCCAAATACGATGCTAAACTTTTTCAACAGACTGGTTTACATTTCATTTCTAATATTGTGTTTGTGTTCTTTGGGTCACCACATAAAACTAGGAACCATTCATGGTAAAGCAGCTCTCTTGTGATTCATTTGTGAGTCATTTAGGGAGATTACAAGGAAGGTTGTTTATTTTTTTCCATAAAAAGTACCAGCCCTGTGCATTGTTGGACTGGGCCTGCCTTGGGCCCACCTCCATCAACCCCTAGGAAATGACCTTAGAATACTGATTCAGAGACGGAGCCATCCAGAGATGGAGATCCTCTGGTTCTCTTATGGGCCAGTGTGTCACTGCTCCTGTACCTGCTTTTTTCTAAAGCCGCTAATTTTTCTGCACAAGCAGCCATATGACAAGCTATCTAAAATCTGCAGTTACAAAACTGTGACTTGCCATGTGGCCTACACTCATCCATTGCTGGCTCCTGAATTCTCCTTATAAGAATTACTTCTAGTGAACTATAGTGAATAATAATTCCTTTATTTAAATAGCACACACAGATTACGTACAGATTACGTATTTTTACATCATTTGGCCCTGGGGACATGCTAACATTTACATAATTTATTTTCTAGTTTCAAACTGCCTTTGTCGTCATTCTAAATTGTTTCAGTACTTTATAAAAGTATATTAGACATCACCTTGCTTCCCAGCACTGTCCACTGGGTCATGAGGGAAGAGGGGTGGTAGAGGGGGAGGTTTGGCAGCTACAATGGCCTGAGTCCCCATCTCCTTGACTCTGCTGATTGTAGGCAGGGGGCGGGAGTAGGGGAGAGGGAGGGGGATGAGTGAGCAGAAGCCAAGGATGATTTGAGGATACAGGGACATTTTGAAATGATTCAGAATGTTAACAAAGGCATGTTTAAACTCACCATTACAGAGGCTATGATCAGCTACAAAAGACATTCCTGGTGACAGTTTCCATTTAAAAATAATAGGTTGTAAATATTCTTTACCTTGTCCTTGTTTGATGGGTGAAATATGATTTATTGGTTTGTAAATTAATGTTTAATAGGATTTAAAACTCTCAAAAAAATGGAAAATGTTAGCATTGTCTTACAGCATCATTGGGATCCATGGCCATCCTCATCCGACCTTCTAGTAGGCCAAGACTAAGACACTGTAGTACATACAGGTAGTGTCGCATTTCATCCCCAAGTTGTGGCCAGTTGTGGATAATGTTCTGGAACACATAACAGACATGTATTGGACTGTGTCGTATTGAGGCAATTTATCATGTCGTCATGTCAGAAAGCTGGTGTACAAGACATTTATAAAGAACAATTCAGCAATTTGCCAAGAAATTGCAACTTTGTTGTGATATTGCTTTCTGCTCACCAACAGGTTTACTATAGTCCATGGCAGAAAAACTGTCACAGGTTAAAGATACAATTGTTTAGATAATTTAATTGGGCACAAGAATAATAATAATAAGAAGATAATGGGGCAGATTTATCAAGCTGTCTGAAAATCAGAATATTTCTAGTTGCCCATGGCAACCAATCATGAATATTTTAAAGGGGAGCTGCGATTAGTTGCCATGGGCATCTAGAAATATTCGGACTTTCCGACAGCTTGATAAATCTGCCCCAATATATTGGCCCTATTATGCTCACATCTTTCACACATGTGTCCCTCACCTTATGAATAAACTGCCTCATGTTCTTTTTCCACAGATATTCAAACATATCCTGGGGAAAAACACAGTTTACAGCACGAGAAGTGAAATATCATATATGATACATCATACTCCCAATCATTGTCTTACCGCTCTCTCTCTTCCCCCAACCTTCTGCAATAATGCCACAAGTAGCGCCATCACCTTAATCTGTGTCTCCTGATCTGGTCTGTAAGAGAACATAAAACCTTACATTTTCACCTCTCTTGACCCTGTATATGACTCTGTTCATGCCTGTCCTACATTTTTCAACTATTTTTATCTTATGGGGTTTGTCCCACCACAAAGAACTATTCCATATCCACAGGACAGAAATATTTTCTATACAGAAACATAATCAAATCATGATTCACTAACAAAACATCTGTCTGTTTCTACATGTCAGTTATAAAATTGTGAAAGCCCAGGATTTACAGTGTATAAAGCAGTATAAGGTATTCTGGTGTTGGACAAAATTGTTTTTTTTTAGCAGTCTCAAAACAGAGATCTAGGAAATGTCTAGAAAAGGCAAGCCAGCTTTATTAATCCTCCTGGCAGCCTTGTAATTTATGATAAGAGATATTAGTCACAAAGCATTGGCTGTAGCTTACCATCTCATACTCAGGTAATGGGGCATTTTGGTATTTTACCCTTACCTGAGTGTGTGTTTAAATAGCAGCAGGGCACAGCCAATCCCATATGCCATGAGTCACTGCTGTTTGAATGCTACAGAAGTTACTAAGGTGAGGTGAGGCGGTACAGCAGTACATTGGGATCAGAGTGCTCCGAATTCAGCTACAATCCTGGAATATAAATGCTTTTGTCACAGTCCTGCTGCTACTTACAACACACACACACGTATGGTTATACAGATCTCCAGGGCTGCTACCCAAAACTCTCTGCAAATTCATATGGTCAATGCTGCTGTCAGGTTCCCTTAAATTACTAACTTAATTCAAATATTTAACTAAACATCAGATTTAAAAACTTACAGCTGTAGAAGTGTGAGCAATCTATCCAGAGGGACCTCCTTTTTAACCATGATCCCCAGTGTAGTGTTACTCTGAACTACACTCTCCAGTATCATCAGAGCCAGTTGAGTAATCTCTAGCATCATTAGATTCACATTTACAAATGTAACAACCTAGTAAGTAAAGATTTGTGGATTAGACTTTTCTACATATCACTGGGATAGGATGAGAAGTGTACACATCAATGCAAAGGAATGAGATCTATGTATCACTAGGAGAATATGGGATGTGTATAGATGTAAGATGTGACATGTACATTTTATTGTGCTGTGAGAAGATGTATATACTGTATTCACTGATTTATGACAGATGCATGCACAAAAACTATCATTTGGTGAGATAAAATGAGATGGATGCACATGTAACTCGGATAAGACACATATCTATATATTACTGCGGTTAAGACGAGAACACATAATGCTAATTACCAAGTAATTACTGCTTTATTATTCTCTGTATACGAATTGTTTTGAACATAAGGGTAAAACTGCAGTCTTCTTTTTGTGTAAGGTTTTATCATGTGACGTACTTTTTACTTGGCTAGTCCACTTGCTAGTCCCAGGTTTTAAAGAAAATCTAACATTTGATTTCATGCATTATGAACCAAACATACCTTGAGAATGCTGTAGCTACACTGATGCTGAGTGGTTTTGCTGAAAAAACAATTATAAAATTCAGGATAATGAGGCTCGGTCCCTCCTTTACCTGGCTCTGTGCTTCTCCTTTCACAATGCACTGCTCCTGGAAATGATGTAATTACTATGTAGTGCCCGGCAGGCAGAAGTAATCAATCGCTGCATCCCCAGCTGCTGTGTATGAGTGATCCAGCTCAGGTTGATTAGTCCTGTCGGGACAGTTCAGAAAATTCAGTGTAATGTGTTTATGAACGGGAGGCTGAAGCAATCCAGCTTTCCCAAGGTCCTGAATGTTATAATTGTTTTTTCAGCAAAACCACTCAGCTCAGGGATTAATCAAGATATGCCTCTGCATCATTGTAGCTACAGCAGTCACAAGGTATGTTTGGTTCTTAATGCATGAAATCAAATGGTAGATTTCCTTTAAGGCACAAGCCCATAAAGTTTGATAGTGCTGCAAATTTCCTAGCATCTAATGGCAATATATGGTTGCTCACTCTTTGTCATGGAATCCATCTGTACCTTTTGTATGAATGTGGGACTGAAAGTCTCCCAGGACACAAAACCATGTTCCATCAGCTCAGAGATAGCCCTCAGTGTGTGACACATCACTTCTCCACGTCTGTGAAAACAAAAACATTATGCAGCAGGTCAAGAAAAGCATGATCAGCCTTTGAAGACATCACTGGGATTCTTATCTGACTTCATTGAAGAGAATTTCTTTGTTTAACTAACCATATAAATTTTTTTACTTTCAATGAGATCCAAATACAATTTGCTATATGTTTCTCAGCATGAGCTCCCCTTCAATATCTCCCATCTGTCCCATTTTCTAGGTCGCAAAATAAGCAGCAATAAAGTGTTCTTATCTCCTGCTATTGAAATATCACTTTCAGGACTTGAAGGTCACATAAATCAAGTCATTCATAGATCAGTAGAGATGTTTTTATGGTCATTTCCAGAGCCAACTAAACTGTATTACTCTTATGGCTCGAGACTACATGAGTTGCCCATTGGGATTAAAGTGGTTATTTTCTATTTTTAACTTTCACACTTTCTACATGAATGAGGCCTTATAATGTTGAACTGTATGAACATAATTTACACTATTACATATACTGTCAGTGTCGTTACTGCAGCCTGTCAGAGGAATAGCCTTATTTACTGATCCTTACTCGTCGTCTTCTTCCACTGTACGTGACAAAAATAGGAGACCATCTCGACTAATGAATTCCTGGGCAAACGTGACATCACTGGAGAGAGCAGCAAGCTTTTTCAAAGACTCAGATCTGACATCCAAATTATGGCTCTGTACTCCTTGACACAAGCTATTGGCCTCCTTATCCTAAAGGTAAAATATAGAACACCATTAGCTGAAATTAAAAGGGTTTCTAACACTGTTGTGTTAGCATTTATAATTTGGTAGCTCAAATGTGTCAGGAAGTATAGATGATATGTCAGCTTTCATGTGTGGTGTAGTATAGATGATTTGTCAGCTCTCCTGTGTAGTGTGGTATATAGAGGATCTGTCAGCACTCCTGTGTGATATAGCATTAAGGATCTATCAGCTTTTCTGTGTGGTGTAGTATAAAGGATCTTTCAGCCCTCCTGTGTGGCATAGTATAAAGGATATTTCAGCTATCATGTGTCATATAGTACAGAGCATCTGTCAGCTGCCCTGTGTGGTGTAGTACATAGAAGATCCGTCAGATCTCCTGTGTGACGTAGTAAAGATAATCTTTCAGCTCTCCAGTGTCATGTAGTATACAGGATTTGTCAACTCTCCTGTGCGGTGTACTATGGTGCATCTGTCATCTCTCCTTTGTTGTGTAGTATTAATGATCTGTCAGCTCTCCTGTGCAGTATAGTACAAAGGATCTGTTAGATCTCATGTGTGGTATTGGAGAAGGGATCTGTCAGCTCTCCTGTGTTGTGTAGCATAGAAGAGATGTGAGTGCTCCTGCATAGTGAAACATAAAGCTCTCATATGCTGGTATTAAAGATAAAGATCTGGCAACACTAGTGTGCCACGACACATGGTCGGGTGTGCCTTGGGGAAAGTTCCCCAAACTATGGTGCCCCATGTGTTTTGTTTCCCAGCAATGCGCAGCGATGTAAAATGAGAAATACTATAGTCATGAGGCTAGAGTTCTACAAGTACCAGCTCATATGCTGAGTATATGAGCTGGCACTTGTACTCTGGCCTCATGGCCATAGTACTTCTCATTGTACCCCTTTATATTGCAGTATATGAGCCACATAATAATCAGCACCATATACTAAAAACAGGGAAAAACTGAGAACTGTTGAGGAAGAGGTTTCACACTCACTCACTGAGTGAGTAAAATAAATTTAGAATCTATATAATTAACTATATGTATAATATGACTGTTTTAGTGTCATTTTGTGCTATTTTGGTTGGTGGTGTGCCCCAGGATTTTCTAAGTATAAAAAGTGTGCCGCGGCTCAAAAAAGGTTGAAAATCACTGGCATAGGGGATATGGCAGCTATCCTGTGTGGTGAAGTTTATAGGCTTTATTAGCTTTTCTGTGTGGTGAAGTATAAAGAATACATCAGCTCTCCTGTGTGGTGTAGTATAGTGGTATAGGGATGTTTAAGCTCTCCTGTGTGATGTAGTATAGTGGTATAGGGATGTGTAAGCTCTCCTGTGTGGTGTAGCATAGTGCATCTGTAAGCTCTCCTTAGTGGTGTAGTATAGAGAATGTGTCAGCTCTACTGTGCGGTAAGGTATAGAAGATATGTCAGTGCTCCTGCATAGTAGAATATAAAGCATCAGGCCATTTTCATTTTTTACATTTCCATTTTTACTTCCTATCTTTAAAAATCCAAAACTTTTTAATTTTTTCATTTTCAGAGCTGTAGGAGGGTTTGTTTACTGTCGAAATTGTAAAATGTAACGAATTGTACTTCCCAGTGAAAGCATTTCATATTCCATACCAGTTATTGGAAGCAGGAAAAAATATGATGAAATTGTAAAAATAACGCACTTGTGTCAGAGGTAAGTAGAGAGTTTATTATTTTTAATGGGGCAGCTGTATAGATTTCATTAATGAGGGAGGGGCTGCCTGCACATTTTATTAATGAGGGGAGGCTGCTGTGGACATTGTTATTTATGAGAGGGGGCTGCTGGATATTTTATTACAGAGTAGTGTCTGCATTTCCCACACTAGACTTATACTCGAATCAATAAGTTTTACCAACTTTTTGTGGTAAAATTAGGTGCCTCAGTTATTACTCAGGTCGGCTCATACTTCAGTATGTAAGGTATGTATATTTTTATCCCTTACAGTCAAAAGGCCAAAACAAGGGGACATTATAAGTGTGTGTGGTGGCTATAGAAAAAGTGGTTTTATCAGGGGCGTAACGATTTCAGTTGGTGCTGGGCACTTAAGATGAACAGTTCAATATAAGAGCATGTGCCCCGTGCCACTTCAGGAAGAATAGAATGTACACAGAGCACATACTTTTTATATTGAACTCTGAGTGCCACGGCTGCTGTCAGTCTGTTTTTTGTTGACGCACTCAGGTAAGGGGGATGAGGGACTTTTGCTCACCTTTGAGCACAAGACAGGTGTTGTAGAATAGAGAAGAGAGAGGTGCTTCAGCTGTACCTCTCCCTCAGAAGTCAAGGCAGTGAGGAAGGGGGGGGGGGGCTCCAAGGTAACAGCATGCTGGGATCATTCAGCAAAATATGTGGAAGCTTGTGCCATCTCCCCCAGCTGTCTTCTCCATTCTGAAAATGATGTCCGGACCCTTCACTGATGTCCTGAAGTGTTTGAATCTATTATGAAGACTTCTGCCTCCACAACAACTAGTAAGTTTATGGGAGCACCTGAGTGCAATGTTAGTGTATAATATGTGTTGGATGTGTGTGCAGTATTAGTATGTCATATATATTGTGTGTGTACAGTATAAGTGTGCCATATGTAGTATGTGTGTGAAGTATTAGTGTGTGCATATGTATTGTATGTATGTATGTGCAATATCGGTGTCATATGTATTCCGTCTATTCATTTGCATGTGCATTATTAGGCCACATTAACACATAACAGTTCTTGAAGTTCGTCGCACCAGTTGCAATTCTGATATAACCCGTATAGCATGGATGTGGTGTAGGGTTGGAAAAAGTGATATATGATGAACAACAGCGCTATGGTGCAGTACACAATACAACAGATGGGAGTCTTTGCATTATACATATATACTGTATAATGCAAGGACGACCTGTCTGCCAGCCAAACTGCAGCACTGTATTAACTGTTACAGTGGTCGGGCTGCAGTTTGGCTGGCAGACAGGATGTCCTTGCATTATATATCTGTACAATGCAAGGACTCCCGTCCGCGGCACTGTGTACAGCCCAGACGGGAGGCCCATGTATGCAAATGGCCTAAGGCATACACATCTGGTGGCAGGCATGTTTCATGACCAAATTTTATTGTCATAAATTAGGCACTCAGTGGGGGGCAGTAGGGTACTGGAGTAAATTGTTCCCAGTTGTTATGCCACTTTAATGTAGCCCCTTCTCATAAATAGAAAACGGAGTAAGGGCACTATATAAAGGGGCTACAGACAAAGGAGCACTAAAAAGTTGGGCAACTGAAAAGGGGGCAGATGCATTATAGATTTGGGGACATTATATGAATCCTGGAAATGGGACATTATATGGGTTCTGGTTAGATAAGGAGTATTTTCGGAGCACACAATGTTTTTTCCACAGACTATGCCAACACCGGGTGCAGCTGGTCCCCGCAAAACAAAAGGGTTGGGGACTGCTGCTCTTGAAGACTATGATATGACCTCCTGTTTAGTGCATGCCATTTATCTCACCGGAGAAGTGGTCAGTTTCAGGATGCTGCCATTCTTTATTTCCATCCTGTTCTGTGAAGAGTAAAAGTGAAAACCTGCTTTCAAGGACCGTTTTTAATATTCATTCACAACTGAGACTCCTATGGATTGTAAGACTAATACCCTTGTTTGCCCTCTGCCTATATGTCTAATACATACCAGTTCAGTGATGTAGGCTTGATGTCCATCCACATATTGCAGTGCATACTGCTCAGAGTTACTGATATTCCACCTACAGAACACAAGATGTGTGTCAGCCACATTTAGACTCCGTGGACAAGAGATTAGATTAAGGACAGGAAAATGACAGCCAAATTCTGTTGACCTCAAGATTAAGCAAAAGTAACGCCATAATATTGCATGGCAGTGATGAGTTAAATCACATTTTCCCCATGTTCATTTTTATGTACGATACTTTGCTAAAAAAAAATTTATATGCCAGAAAGAAACATTTGGCCAATAGTACACAGCTAAAAGAGATGATGAGGAAGGTTCCCTGCAAAAAAATCTGGGGAGGAGTTTGGTGGAAGTGCACTGGATAGCTCAATATTTAAAGACCATGATGCTCAGTCCCAAAAGCAGGGAAAATGTGAAAAGAATTGGTACCTTCACTCACAGGACAGGAGATCTTTTGCCAGGAGTGATGTAAGTGCACCACTGCAGAATGCAATAATTGTTGCCATATACATTTTAAAGAGTTGCTCATTTATATAACCTCTACCAAACCTATAAATCATAAAACTTCTTTTAACTTACGCATCACACACATCCTTCAAGACTGCTGACAGGGGTTTACTCTGGAAAATACACAAACATGTTAGTGGTTACACTGTATAACCATACATTTACAATTGAGTTATGGCCCCCTCCATTATTGAATGTATATTTTTTTTAATAGATTGCTATTGTTATTGTGATTAATTTGAATTAATATACAGGGTGGAACAAAAAGATTGTGACGGTTGAATATTTTATAAAGTACACATTGGATTAAAAAACTGAAAATATACAGTACAGACCAAATATTTGGACACACCTTCTCATTCATAGAGTTTTCTGTATTTTCATGACTATAAAAAATTGTAGATTCACATTGAAGGCATCAAAACTATGAATTAACACATGTGGAATTATATACTTTAAAAAAAAGTGTGAAACAACTGAAAATATGTCTTATATTCTAGGTTCTTCAAAGCCACCTTTTGCTTTGATTACTGCTTTGCACACTGTTGGCATTCTCTTGATAAGCTTCAAGAGGTAGTCACCTGAATAGCTTTTCACATCATAGGTGTCCTGTCAGGTTTAATAAGTGGGATTTCTTGCCTTATGAATGGGGTTGGGACCAACAGTTGTGTTGTGCAGCAGTGAGGTGGATAATAGCTGATTGTCCTACTGAATAGACTGTTAGAATTTGTATTATGGCTAGAAAGAAGCAGCTAAGTAAAGAAAAATTATTGGCCATCATTACTTTAAGAAATGAAGGTCGGTCAGCCCGAAAAATTGTGAAAACTTTGATAGTGTCCCCAAGTGCAGTTGCAAAAACCACCAAGCACTACAAAGAAAATGGCCGAGGGGGCGTGGCCTGACTGCCGATGAGAGAGGACGTGTGAGCTCGTGGCTCCGTCCCTGCACCCACCTTACAGCCGCAGACCGCCGCTAACTTGCCTCTGATGGGGAGAAGTCTGCAGAAGAAGACCCCCAGCAGCTCCCGTGCCATCTCCGTTGAGCCCTCCCGGAAGCTCCATAGAGCCGTTTCCTGATGAGGAACATGCGGTCCCCTCGCAGGACGGACGCCTCTGGAGCCTGAACAAGCCGGCTTCCCCTCACCATACAGCGCACACAGGAGCGGAGGTGACGGCTCCAGGAACCGGGAGCTGTTCCCCGCTCCTACTCCTCCCCCCTGCAGACGGAGCTCAACACCTGAGGGTCAAGCCGGCCGAAACGACACAGGAGACAGAAACGCGGGAGCCCGCATAGACACCAGGATGCAACAACGAGACCATTGCCCATGCTCTCCTCCACTCGCCCGCCATTACACCAGACCCCGGCCCTCCATTTACAGCCCCACTCTTCCCTCTGCTAATGAGCACAGAGCTCGGACTGGCCTGCCCTACCACCTCCAGCAGCAGCACTACCCCAGAACAGAGGGTAGAGGCACTCTCTGCCCCTCAAACGGACTTCAGTGCCCCTTTAGTGTCCCCCCGTGGAATAGACCCCACGCACGGCCAGAGGTATGACAGACGGGGAGGCAGGGGACCCCACCAGAAATGTGGAGCCGCACTCATGGGAAGGATTGCTCAGAAGACACCTAGGGCAAACCCCCTCCCTATCTCAGTTTGCCCACCCATCCTTGATACTGGGGACACCCCCCTCCCCCTCCAGACCTGCCTGTGCAACTTTCATGGATTCCCCCTAGAAATTTCACAATTCTTCGCAGCCTTCCAACAGGCAGAGTCAACAACTCATCTCTGAGGTTAAGGGAGCTTGCCGCTCTGAAATCGCATCGGTCCGGCAGACCTGCAGCATTTGCCTCCGAGTAGAAAACCCTTGAAGGGGATCATGACACTACCAGAGATATGTCGCCCAGCTCCATCCACGTCTCTGACCAATCAGAAGCCCTCAGAGCAATGCAACGCCACTTGAGGACTAGATAACCGCGGAAGGAGAAACAATATACGAATCCGGGGATTGCCAGAAGCTCTATTACAGATGCAGATATTCCTGAGACACTTGAGAAACTCTTCACTCAATACGTAGGCCAGCCTGCTATCATAAAGATAAAGCTAGACCCGGATGGAAGGGGGCCCCACAGAGCATTTTGCCGCCCAAGGGCTTGACTCCGCAACCGCGGGCTATATATGCTGTGTGCCGACTTTTCTCACCAAGAAGGCATTAGGCAAAAGCAAGAACGACAAGAGACTTCAAGTACGCGGGTTCACAAGTGCAATATTCCAGGACCTATCATGGTCTTACCTTCAAAAAGGAGGCACCTGCGCCCCCCTCGCTCGTGCGAGTGCTGAAGGAACACCAGATCCCTCATATGGGTATCCTTTCGCCCTCACACCAGAGGCGGTATGGCCATCATGCCACCCTACGCACTCACGGGAGCTACAGCATTTCTGTAAAGAACTGACAGTCCAGTCCGCATCACTGCCCTACGACTGGTAAATAGGTCGCCTCCCACCACCTTCCCCTCCACCCGCTTTGTCAACCATCCGGCAAAGAAACGACGCCCCCCCATCCTGCTAAAGATCGCTCCCTTGAAGGTCCCCAACTTCACTTCGTATCGCTTGACTTAATACACACACAGTGGAGGGCCTTAGAGGGTTGACAGCATTTCGCGTTCATTGCATCTCTGTCTTTCTTTTTTCTTTCCCCTATAGGGGTCATAATGCTTCGTACTAAGGCTACTAGGTTGTCTAGAATTATGCTTTAACATTAGAAAGGGTGTGTCCCGTGATTAGGGGAACGAGTGTGGTGTGGTGGGGGGAGAGGGGGGTGGGAGTTTACGGGGTGTATTTTGTCTCTTTGTTGCCTACCTAGGTTCACCTTCCTAATACGCTAGGGGTTTGCACTAATCGAGACCCATTGGGATCCAGTTTGGTAGGGCGGGGGAGTAGAAGCCCAACGCCATCCGTTAACCCCTTGCCGTCTGGTTGCTCTGGCCTGGCTTTCACTAACGTCAATTTCTTTTGTTTAAGTGTTCTTTTCTTTCTATGTTTTTATTCACATGTTGATATATGTTGAATGTCTACGTGCGCCCCATTTCCCTCTTGTTGTTCTTTCCTTCCCCCAGGAGCCGCAGCTTCTCCTACAATGGTCTGTAGACTGGCCGTCGGGCATATACAAGGTGGTGTCTGCCTCGAACACTCGCAGTAGTAGGGGTGAGCATGACTGGATTGGCTATGTTTACAATCCTTGGTCTCAATGTAATTGGGTTAATACTGTTGTCAACGTTAACGTCAAGGGCCTTAACACTATGTTAAAACGCCCGTACTTTACTAGATAGCCTCCGTCTGTTGAAAGCTGAGGTAGCTTTTAATCAGAGACGCCACTTCTGACCAGCGTGTGACCTTTCAATTGTTGCCCGACACCAACTTCCCACAGGTATACCAGCCTTCCAGGATAGAAAAGAAGCGGGGTTGCCATCCTATTATCAGGTAACTGCCCAATAACTATCTCTACCAACCCACCTAGACCCTAATGCGATACGTTATATTAGAGTGTACACTGAGGGTCAGGCCTTCTTATCTAAGTAACATATGCCGCCAAACACAACCTCCCCATTTCTGCAAGCGGCTACCCGGAAGCCAGTCAATGCCCCCCCGCTGCGCCCTGATATTGGGAGGGACTGCAATATGGTTTTTTTCCCCTACAGTAGCATAGTTATCCTTGTATAGTATTTCCTTGCGTCAGGGCTCAGTGAGCGGTGTAGACAGGGAATTCCGCAAGTTACTTTAGAATCACCCACTATATACCTGTTGGAGGTCGACCATCCTGAGACCGTTTGTTCCTCTAGTCTCTCACCCCTGCACTGCTTGCAATCGCTCGCTTGACTACTTCTTTGAAACATATAAGCCTTTGCGTTTTTTGAGCTCGGCCAGACCTTGGCACCCTAATCCATGGTCAATCATGCGACCTGTCACAGTCCCCTCCACCAAAAAAATATCCTGCCATGAACATAACTATGTAGATGGAGACTAAATGCAATCTCTGCTCAAAGACCCTCTCCCGTCCGTGACAAATGCGACGCCGCACTCAACACTTCTATGCAAAAGAGAGTTTAACTCTCCCTTCTAAAAGTGGCAACTCTGGGAGCGCCAAGGTGTTGGTGAGGGTGCGAGTGCATGGCTATTCTGCTAGACTGAAAAAGAGACACAGCATCGCCTATTATTATAGATACTGCACATGCTGGAGCTTGGAGGAGAAGATGTTGTCCCGGCCTAGCCTACTACTCTTTGCGAGCCCCTGATAGCAAGCCCTAGGGAACGTTTGAAGAGGCATTGCTCACGGCGGATCAGAAGGTAGAAAAGCTCCTGATATTTTCCAAACCGTTACTATGAGAAAGGCCATAGGCTCAACAATGCAGCTCGTGATCTTACGGAGCGGCACACAATGGCACTCCGCAGCGATCAAGATGGAAAAAGGGGACCTGTAGATTCACCTAAGTAATCTAGGCCAGCATTCAAAATACTACGCTAGTATTTCATAACATTCTACCAAGTTGTCTCCACAGGATATTAAGTAGCAGCAATTGTTCATTTTTTTTACAATATACCTGTCGCACTTGCCACTGTGCCGATGCTCGACGGCATCCGCGTGGCCGGCCTTAATGCCCCTATCTCTATGGAGGAAAAAAGTTAGATGAGGTAGTCGAAATGCTACCTTCGTGAAAATCTCCCCTTGCCCGACGGGTTTTACTACCTATATTATAAAGTCTTCAATCGCCGACTTAGCCCACAATAGTCTTCCCCTATTTCAACTCCTTTATGAAGGGACCATGCCTACACTAGGGATATTTGTCATCCTTTATATCCCTTATAATCCCAACCCTGGTAGACATATACACCTGCTGCAATTACAGACCCTTGCCCTCTGACATTCTGATTTGACATGACTTCACAACGCATCCTGTGCTATAGGCTCAATAACCTGCTCCCCTCCCTGATTAATAGACCAAGTGGGTTGTTATACCCTGGAGGCAGGTGTCGGACAACACTAGAGGCAATTGACCTTGTGATTGTATCACCTGGAATCAACAATCACATTGCTCCTTAGCCTGGATGCGGAAAGGCCTTTGATCGCCTTATTGGTCTTATGTTCGCACCTTGGAGGCATAATGGTAACAGAAGGTTCCTGGCGGCTGATAAAAAGACTCTACTGATCTCATTCCTACGGCAGTAGTGGTGCGTTTCCCTCACGCTATTGTCAGTTCCCTCTCCCATCGAACGGGAAAACCGAACAGGGCTGCCCCCTCTCCTCCTCTTATATTTGCCCTTTGTATTGATCCCTTAGCGTCCAAATTCCGACTGCATCCATAATTAGGGAGTATAGTAGGACAAGAATTTAAAAAAGTGTCACTTTGTGCAGCACACATATTGCTCACATTAATGCTCCTCCCCATCCTCTCTGCCTCCGCCCAAAATCTGCATACTGTGCTGGGGCAGGAATATGGGCTATATCTGGGTATAAGGTAAACACCTCTAAACTGAAGCCCTCCCATTGAATATTCCGACTACGGAATTTTGTTACTGGACAGCGAACTTTTAATTAATCATGAAGACGGACTCTGTCAATGTATCTTGGGTACAAATAAGAAACAGCATCATACTCCTCTCTATATAATGCTAACTACCCCCACCCCTCTTAAGGAGTTGAAGGCAAGCTAACTAGATGATGGTACACCATATTTCCCTGCTTGGTCGAGGCGCCATCAATAAAAATGTTCTTTGCTAACCAAATCTACTATATTATTTATTTCCAGACCCGTTGCCTCTGAAATTCACAGCTGAGCTCACGGCCCACAGGAGCGTTTTTACTTATCTAAATAAATGGGGACACAGGAGGCATAGAATTCCAAATCATCATGCTCGCCCCAAAGCCCCGGGGAGGTAGCAGTACCGACATAGCCCACACTATTGGGCTTCTCAATTGCGATACGTACCGTACTGGGTGACCCTCAGCGGCCTATAATAAATGGGTCGAGATTGAAAGCTGTGGATGGCACCGGTACAAAAGGAAACCAACACAACAACCCGAACTCAGTATTGTGGTTTGTCAAATTCGTCTCTCCCTACAACGTCTTTATAGGTCCCATAGCATTTACACTACGGTTTGGCCGTTATGTAAAATCTCTTTAAAAAGCTTATCCTCCAGTAAGCCCGCCATTGATTCAGTCCCTAAATCCATCCTCCCCTGACCGCTTGACGACAAATTGGTCCAGAGATGGACCAGGGCAATAGTATTTCATCTGGCAGATTGGTGGACCCACCTTACACTGGAACTAAGGCCTTTTACTATCATTAAGTGAGCGGTTCCCTCCATGAGGATGATTGGTTACCACTCCCATGCACTACCTCCAGGTTAATCACTATATAACTAGTTTATTTGGATCACTGAAGGTTCTAAAGCCTACTGAAATTTGAACAACTATGTGCAATGAGGTACACAGTAAAGGGAAGATCTCTAGAATATATCAAATATTTAGCACCCCCCACGGTGATGCCCCGTAGAACACCATAATATATGACAACTGGGAGGGGTATCGTCAACAAAAGATTCGATAGAGCTTGCAACTTTATGGAGGCAACAAAGCCAAGTCGTCCATTTGTACCACTTACAAAGACTCTCAGTTACAAGGTACTATGCACTGTACCAATACCCCACCCAGCGCTGCTACATAGCTGAATCCCATTTTGCCGGATGCCTGTGTGTAGGTGTCCAGACTGAGGTAGCAACATTTTCCATATCTTTTGGACATTCCCAATATACTCCTTCTGGCGACGAATAAGCTCTCACTGGGGAGCTGTTTGGTGTGCCGTCCCGTTAGACCTATGCATTATCTTCTCATGTCCCCCAGCAATCCCTGAGAAACGATCTTCTATTTTCTCTAGTCTCTTCACAGCTTCCAAATGCTTGATAGCAATGGCATGAAGGATTACGCCCCCTGCGGAATCCCGAACTATTCGCTCGATTGTAAGAGAGTGCTCCTAGCAAACTAACGGCCTCCCTCAATAATACAATGGACGCTACGCAGAGGTAATGGAACCTGGAACTCTTTTGTGTACTCAATGATTTGTAAATGGCGTTGTTCCTCCCGGGGTTGTGACTTATACATCACCTTTGATCACTAATAATGCTGCTCTCCCCCCCGCGCCCCCCCTCCCCGATCACGATCCTACATTACCTATTGTGTGTGTGTGTCTGTCCTTGTGTTCTATCCCCGGTACTCATCCTTTGATCGGTGTTGTAGCATTATTGCAATTAAGGGGAATATTTGAGGCTTATTGGCATTAATTGGTATGAGCTAACTACAGCTTTATAGTTTAATGGGTAGAAGGCATATTTACTTGTAAGCACTTAAGAGTCTTCCACCCGAGCTCTTTTACTTTAATGTGCATATACCTCCTTTCTTCACTGCTTTGTACACTGTAAATGCAGAAAAATTCTGACTTCTCAAGCAAAATGCATGCATTACCACCCGCTGTTTGTATACTACGTTTTTTAATCATGTTATTACAAAAAAAAAAAAAATCTTCATAAAAGTTTTACAGTTAAAAAAAAAAAAAACGCCAACACTCAAGAGGGGCCGAGAACCGCCCAGGGCAAGTGAAGACCAAGGTTACCCCTGCTACTGCGCTGAGGGATAATTATCTAGTCACTCAGCGCAGAATCGCATTAACAGCAGCTAGATATAGAGACCAGGCACTCCACAAGAGTCCTAGCAGCAGACACATCTCTCAACACTATTAAGAGGAGACTGTGTCAGACAGCGTTCATGAGAAGGCTCTAGAAACCACTGCTATGAACAGGCAACAAGCAGAAGAGACTTGTTTGGGCTAAAGAACACAAAGAATGGACATAAACCGTGGACATCTGTGCTTTGGTGCTGATAAGTCCAATCTTTGGTTCAACCACAGTGTCCTTGTGCGACACAGAAAAGTGAGCGAATGGACTCTGCCATGCCTGGTTCCCCCACCTGTGAAGCATGGAGGAGGAGTGGTGTGGAGTGGGGGTGCTTTGCTGGTGACACTGTTGGGGATTATTCAAAATTGACATGCTATTCCACCGGTTTGCCGTAAATATTTTTCAATCTATTCAATAAAATTACATTAATAAATTACACTTGCAATTCAGTCATTATCAATGACAGATGCGTTGTAATCGCATCTAAGAAATCAAACCTTCGAAATACACCTGGATAGAAAACAAAAAAATGTAGCATGAAATATTTCCTAAAATTCATCCAATGATACTAAGTTCAGGTGAGGTGGGGGGAAAATACATTCAGTGTAACCCATGAACAACGACATGGACATGGACTTTGGGTGTTGTAATGTAAGTCCCTTTACCACTGTTTTGCCATCTGTCCCACAAATTGAAAAAGCCAAGTCAAATCATGAATTTTTCATGGGAATCCGAACGCAGTAAAATAAAAAGGCGGTCCTATTAAATTTTTTTAATTGCCTGCAACGGGGTCCATCATTCTACCATATGGAAAAGTCCTGCATGCACAACTTTTGAGATTTTAGATTGTGTGGCAAGACTCTGTACATATGAGTATGTGAAATACAATAAGAGAATACATTTTGTAAAAGTATATCTATATTATAAGGACGCGGTCATAAAGTGCTTAATTTGTGTTCTGATCTGTGTAAGATCTCATATTGAAACTCTAAGTTGGCTTCCCTTGTGACATATAAATATAAGGTCACCTGGTTAAGCTCAATAAGTTGGGGGTAGGCTCCCATCATTTGGATTGCGATCTTCACTACATTCTTTGCTTGCTCCATGACACCCAGTTAACAACTGCAAAAATAAGTATAAGTATTCTATATCATTGTATAAGTATTAAATGTACAGTATTATATAAGTATTTAACTTCTATCAAACAGTTGGTATAGTTATCAATAGCTTCAGATTTATTTGGCATTTTAGAATACGCAAATTCATTAGGCAGATATTTGACCAAAATCATCTACATTGGTTTTACATCTGGTTTTAAACAAATACTGATTCATAATTCATTATGATTAATGACATTTATCTCAATCTTCTTTGAAGATTTGGGTACGCTTGCGGTAGTATAAAATTCCCACACGACTTTTGCAATTCACCTCAGCAGCTCTTGTGTTGTGCTGCACATACATTCCCACGCTTCACCCTTGTGGCTGGGCCACTGTGAAGATTCAAGACTTTACTCCACATATCTTACCTATTACCTTGGCCAACTCTGGGGCTTCAATGCTTTACGCCACAGACTTTATCTTGCTGTCTTATCGTCTTTCTGGATTCAAGGATTCTTATACTTTACTCAAATGTGTGGTGCAGCTATAGAGTTTAAAGACTTTACTCTTTGTTAGATCTTTCATTGTGGACATGTGTCCAAAATAGTATCCAGTGGCGGATTAAGTGTCCCATGGGCCCCGGGCTGTTCACACGACTAGGTCCCCCCAAGTGTCCAAACCAACATGTGCCCAGATGTTAGGACTCAAGTACTACTCTATATACTCTATATCCTTAATCTTCTACTGTTCATAAACATAATTAAATGATGAACTTCCATCACGCTGTTATAACCCATCTATATAGGAAAGCTGATCACATTCCCTAACTGCATGGAACCCTACAACCGTCCAGACCAGATCTCCCAGACAATGTAGGAGATGTTTTAATGCTACCACTGGCCCGGCCTCTAAGCATCCTGCAGCTGAGTACCCCCACCATACTGTAAATACTTGTGTACAGGCCGAGATTCCTAATGTTACCACAAAAAAACTGTAAAAATATATTGACTTAAGTATAAGCCCTAGGGAAGGAAATGCAGCTGCTACTCTAATAAAATATCCAGCAGCAGCCAAACCTCAAAAAATCCACAGCAGAGCCCCCCTTACAGAAATATCCACTCCATATGGCTCCTGTTAATGAAAAGTCCCCCCCAGATGGCTCCCTTTAATAAAATGTTCCCCCCAGAAGGCCCCCCTTAATGAAATGTCCACTCCAAATGACCCCCTATAATAAAATGTCTGCCCCAGATGCCTCCTTTAATGAAATGTTCACGCCAGATGGCCCAGTTAATGAAATGTCAACCCCAGATGCCCCCTTTAATTTAATGTTCACAGCCGGGCCCTCTTGAAAAAATAACCTCTATACTGATCTTAGTCTTCTTCTCCCCGGTCCCGCGGCTCCATCTTCTGCTTGCGGCCGGGGAGCATCACTATGACAAGGCGGTGTGGGCCTGTGTCAGAGGAGGGGCTTTTCCCAATTGTATATATGTTTCAACTGAATTAAAATAAAGAACAATCATTGTGCAATGTCACCTCTGGGGTGGATTAGGCTGTCTTCTCACAAAATTGAAGCTACATGGGGAGGGGCTTATCCCAATTGTATTTATGTTTAAATTGAAATGCATGTAATCAGTAACGAGCTCCACGTGTTTTGGATTATTTACACGTAAAGCATATGTGATCGGGACAAGCCCCTCCCAGTTCCGATAATATTACTATTCAAAATGCTATTAAAACAGAACGTGTAAGCTCAGCCTGCGGGTATGTTCACATGTTTTTGATGCATTTTGAAATGCAATACTTTTGGGTGAATTGAAAGCATTTTTCTTCATTACTGGAAGTGGAAGGTTTGTTTATATAAAACGCATATGTGATCGGGACAAACCTCTCCGCGTTCTGATTAAATTGCGATTCAAAATGCAATTCAACCAGAATATGTGAGTGTCACACGCAAGCCTTCATCTAGACATGGGTCATAGTGGTGGAATTAGTACTGTATTGTTACAGTCATATAGTTACACCAGTTATTAGATCTGCTTTCAATTATTCTCTTATTCTAATTTCTTATTGTTATTTAGTCACAAAAATGTAGTTCTATGGTTTCCCATACATCATACGGAATCACTTATTATGGTTAACTCTTAATTGACACCTATACTGAGTTTTATACTGGCTGAGTACAACTAGGCCTTCTGTACAACTCTACACTACACCTGCCCTCCCCCTTCATTGTGAGAGGGGCATTAAATGAATACTAATAGAGGTGAGTGAACAGACTGAAGAAATAAAGTCTGGACAGCCAGAGCCATGCAGTCAGGAATATTTCAAATAGGACAGAAAGAGCGAGGGATTAGAAAGACATTATGGGGTGAATGTCATATGTTACACAGTCTGGAGCAGACATTCTCTTTTGATAAATAGTAACAAAGTTTCCCTTTACCTGAGACCTGTTTCCTGTCACTTTGGAGCTGCAGTGAAGGTGGAGACACTGGGGACAGAGCTGTGAGGTGGAGGCAGGGAGGAGACAGATGGGTTACAACAAGCCTGCATTCCTTCACTCTAGATAAGAATTTCTATTGGGAGTGTCTATGTGGATATACAGCAGAGCTGCTCCTTCAGGCCTGCATGAATCCTATGGAGAAAGCAATTTGTTGCTTCTAATAAATTTGATCAGAAGACACCTTGCAAGCAACACTTCAGAAGACCTCCCCTATATCACTGCCCTGCTTGATCCTGAACTTGTGTCCCCTGTACCTTGCATGGTCATTACATTCTTATTGTACAAAGCATCAATCCTGTTTTGGATACATTGATCTACTTATTGCACAATGGAGAAGATTTACTAAACAAAAATCCATGTAATAGATTTGTTTATAGAAGCCTGGAAGTGGAGGCACCTATTTGGGAAGTGGCTAATATGTGCCCTATAAGGGCAGCAGGAATAGGAAGACAAAGAAAGCAATGAGAGAAAGAAAGCACTGACCCTCCCTCCTTCTCCCTCTGCACTTTGCAGCAAGCAGGAAGTACCCAGTGCACAAGTGTTGAGAGAGCAGGGAGGGCAGTTGTAACGCTCTGTAAAGTCAAATCACGGAGGGGCTAGGTTGATTTTAGATCATAGGATCTTACTAAGGGCACATTCACATGGCCTTCTGCGGGGACGTACATGCGGCCGCAAATTTGCGGCCACATGTACGTCCCCATAGACGGCAATAGCGGCGCAGATACAGTGCCACACGTGTGGCACCGATCCGGCCCGCACACCATAAAAAGATAGGGCATGCTCTATCTTTTGGGGTGTGCGACCGTGTGCCGCCATTCTCTATGGAGGGAGGAGGGGTCACCACCTCCTCCTCCTCTCCAGCACACGGCGGGCATACCGCGTGTGAATGGACCCTAAGAAACATTATTAGCTTTTTTTTAATTATCTTTATTTATTTATATAGCGCCATCAAATTCCGTAGCAGCTATAATACATTACAAAGAACAAACAGTCATATGGAACAATAGGAGTGAGGGCCCTGCTCCCAAGCTTACAGACTATGAGGGTGAGGGTGTTGACACAAGAGGTTGTATAATGGTCCAGCCATTCTTTATAAGGAGCAATAAAAAATAATTTAATAAATAATTTTATAAATAAAAATTCTGCAGCTTGAACCAGCCATCAGCCGCCATCTTATTTACAGGGTCCTAGGTGAAAAAGACTGCAGAGAAGCCTGGAGCTTGGTAAATATCTGCTGTTTGCCAAATAACAGATGGGAGTAGGACATAGGATGGATTAGAAAAGGGAGAGTTGACATTTCATGCAGTTAGCGAGTGTGATAGGCTTGCCTAAAGAGATGGGTTTTAAGAGCACGTTTGAAGCTTTGGAGGTTGGGTATTAGTCTGAGAGTCCGGGGAAGGGCATTCCAAAGAATTGGATCAACTCGGGAGAAGTCCTGGAGACGTGCATGAGAAGTTCGAATTAAGCTAGAGATTAGTCTAATGTCACTGGCAGATTGAAGAGCACGGGAAGGGTGATAAACTGAGATGACAGAAGAGAGATAGGGAGGTGCAGCATTATTCAGAGCTTTGAGCTTTCCACTGAGAGGAAGATGAGAAGAGAAAGATCCAGAAAAGGAGACACTGAAAGTGCGGTCAGAGAGATAGGAAGAAAACCAGGAGAGTGCAGTGTCCTTTAGGCCAATGGAGTGAAGCATCCTAAAGAGGAGCTGGTGGTTCACAGTATCGAACGCTGCCGAGAGATCCAGAAGAACCAGGAGAGAATAGTCACCTTTGGATTTTGCAGTAAAGAGATCATTGGAGACTTTAGAAAGAGCAGTTTCAGTGGAATACATAGAGCGGAAACCAGATTGCAAGGGGTCAAGGAGGGAGTTCAAGGACCTCAAAAGATGGGAAAGTAAGAGAGGGTACAGGAGGAATGACCTGGAAAGTGCATTGTGGAGAGAGGAGTATGCCTACCCCACCTCCCTGCCTATTCTCAGGTCTGGAGCAGTGTGAAAAGTGTAAACCGCCATAGGTTTACACTATAAACATTACATTGCTAGTAATTCTAATTCTGAGAGAGATTCCTCTGCATAAGCCTAATATATATTTTTTTTTACATATTTTTAAAAACTTTAAATCTAAAAAAATCTCTATTACATATTCTCTATTGCCATATTTTCTCAATTTGATGCATTCTGAAATACAATTGAAAGTCTCCACTGCCCGATCACACATTGAGCTAACATTGTGATTCCTGTATGTTTACTAAACACTCTAGTAATGCAATGTTGACTCAGTATGTGATGGTGGTGGAGCCTTTCAACTGCGCTTCATAATGTAGTCGACATGCCACGTGCAAATGAGGCTGCAGAGCGCAGTCATGTTTAGAAACTCAATGCAAGCGTCCACAGGCAAGACTTGGCCGAATCACATCTGTGTCTCGCTAGAAACACAATGCAAGCACCGTGGTGCTGAAATGGCAATTGGTTGTCCTGACAAACAGAAGCCTATGCACCACTGTGATGGTACAATGTCCCAGTCTTAATACATTCCCCCTATGCAATGCAATAACAAAAGTCTTGATCTATCAAAATATAAAAACTGTTATTTCTAGCGGTGAACCCCGTAACAGAAAACAGTGCCCAAACGTCCAAAATGCCACTTTTTGTAATTTTGCAACTCCTTAAAGTGTAAATAAAAAAGTGCTCAGGTCATGTAATCCCCCAAACTGCCTTTATGTAAAGGTCTTCATGTCCTGCATTCTGATAGTGGGGGGACTCGGGCGTAACCCTCAAAGTTTTTCTAGATCCATGTCCTTGGTGGTTCCGATTTATCCATGACATCACGTTTTTGTGACAGGCTCAAGTGAAGGATAACTACAAATCATGGGAGAAATGAATAACAATTCAAACAACATATTATTTGTTCATCAAATTCCGTATACTTCAGTTGATTTTTCGGACTTGCAACTTTCTATATCAGGTGATTTAATTAAAACTACATTCTATAGGAAAAAAACACCTGCCAATAGTTTGTTACACTACACTACACTACAAGTTTTCACCCCCAAGACCAAAAACATGGGATCCCAGTGGGTCAGTTTTTAAGACTGAGACAGAATTGGACTGACTATGAGAATTTAGAAAACATTCTTTGGACCTAACGAAAAGACTCAGAGCTCAGGGTTACCCTAAAAAGATCATATTGAAGGCATATTGTAGAACCAGGGATTGAGACAAAGATATTTTGAAATTGAATCCAAATGTTTCTGACAATACTGTTAAATTTATGTATAACAACAAATGGCAAGATATCTATTGTATTTGTAGCAAAAATTGGAATATCATCAGGAGTGAACCGAAATTCATTACCAGTTGACTGTACATTATCATAAGAAGAGCTCAGAATCTTAAGGATCTATTGACACATTATAATTTTACACATCCAACATTTGGAACTTTGGGTGGTACGAGACTGAGGGGTTCATATACCTGTTGCGACTGCAATATCTGTCAATATATTTTTTCAAAGATCCCATTGCTGTTAATCGTTATTGATTGCAACAGAACATCAACAGCAAGACTAACAATGTTATATGCACGGACTTGTTTGTACCCTAAAGACAAGAGTCTTACGTCAGTGGCCTCTAATTTTCTCCATCCCTCTAATTTTCTCCATCAAAGTGGTAAATGCAGAAATCTGAGGTTCACCAGTTTGAAACATATTAATGTGAAAATAGTTGGTGGGAATACAACTCCTCGTCTCCGACAAAAAGAATCCAGATGGATTTGTACTTGGCTCCAAGAGGATTGTATCTTTCCTGTACGTCCTTCAGGCAGCACAAAGTAAACAATGAGACTAGGTGCAATTACATAGACATAATAAATAATTCCTTTATTTACATAGTGCAAACAGATTTCGCAACACTTCACAGAGCTTGCCAAATCGGTCCCTGCTCCCAATCTAATCAATCTACCAGTATTTTTTGAAGTGTGGGAGGAAACCGGAGGACCTGGAGGAAACCCACGCAAACACGGAGAGAACATACAAACTCTTTGCAGATGTTGACCCTGGGACTTAAACCCAATAAAATCCCTTCACAAAAATGTCCCAAAAAGTGATCAAAAAAGTTATGTGCGCCAAAATGGTACCACTGAACAGGACAACTCAACACAAAAAAAATAATCCCTAAACCAGGTCTGTCGACCAAAAAATATTTAAGTTATCTCTGAAAAGATGGCAATACTAAAATAAATGAGATTTTCTCTATGTTAGTTTTTCTTCAGTAAAATTGTAAAAATATATAAAAAAAAACTATAAATGATGCATTTATTGTAACCTTAGTGCTCTATAGAATAAAGATAATATATTATTTTTATGGTACGGTGTGCGGCCCCCAAAAAGTACAAAAAGAAAGGAAACCAAAATTGTCGATTTTCTTTTTCTCTATACATTCAATAGTTAATAAAATCTTATCCATAAGTTAAAGACCCACTAAAATGAAATATTTGTAAAGTGCATCTAATGTTGCAGAAAATAAGCCTTTATATGTCCAAATTGCAAAAAAATAAAATAAAATAAAGATTGTATAGCCTTTAAAAAGTGACAATGGAATTGTGCTCTGAATGGCGCAACGTCCCTTCAATGTCCTGTCGTGTGCCCATACAGCAGGTTACCATCACATATGGGGTATGAGAATATACAGGAGAAATTGGTTATCAAACTTTGTGGAGCGTTTTGGTATTTTATCCTCCGAATTTGTAAATTTTTTAAAAATCACATTCATTTAGCCAAAAAAATTTAAATTTCAAAACTGCACACAATTTTGTTTTAACCCCTGTAAAACAAATAAAGGGTAAACGAACTTCATAAAAGTTAATTTACATATGTTAAGGGGTGTAGTTTCTATAATGGGGTTTTACTATTATTTAGGCCTCTCAAAGTGACTTGAAATCTGAGCAGGTCCCTAAAAAGCATGATTTAGCTATTTTTTAATGAAAACGTGAACAATTCACCTAAAGTTCAAAACCCCATAACATTCTACAAAAATGAGATGATGCATAAAAAAACCATGTCCACATAAAGAAGACATTTGGCAAACATTAGTTATCAAGTTTTTTGCAGTTACGACTATGTTGAAAAAGCTGAAAATTTTGAGTTTCGAAAATCGTGAATTTTTCCAAATAACTTTTTTTTTTCAAAAATAAACTCAAAACTCAACTAACATGAAGTACAAAGTAATATGAGAAAATTTCAAAAGCACTTGGATATGTTAAAGCATTCCAAAGTTATTGCCGCTTATAGTGACACGTCAGGAAGGTGAAAAGTGGGTTCGGCGTTAAGTTTCACACTACCGTTGTCTGTGAACCAGGAACCGACAATACTGAGTCTTGTGACACAGACCATACTGTTGGGGACGGAACTCCTTACATGATAGTAACATGTATTTTCACCAAAATATGCAGCAAAGAAAACATGAAATCCACAGGGGCCGTCAAACTATTTTTGCAGTAAATTGCACTGAGTTTCACAAAGATATATTATTGTACACAACGGTAACCCAAATAAAAAAACTATTTCTCCATAAAACAAGATCACAAAGAGATAACAAAGGTCACTTTTAGATGTGCACCATTGTATTAGAAGTGCAATAACGGAAACCTCCACAGTTGACAAGAATTTAAGTAAGAACGTCATAACCTAGGTATTAGTAATGGAGGGATGCTGTGAAATAAAAACTATATTCAGGAATTTATGTGAGCATATATCAGAGAGCAAGTGTATTCTTAGATTGTTCAGGAAAGGGTTAAAACATGAACATTCGTGAACATTATCCCATAGACATCTTGCCTAAGGCAGCAACCTCCCAAAATTTAGAGCGGGTGCAAGATAAGGAAATTAGGAAGCTTCCCCTCCCAGGACACTCCCTTGAGTTACTTATAACCTTACTGTAAATGCTAAGTGGATTATTGAAATGTAATGGCTAAAGTAAAACAATGCAACAATCAATGTAACTATATTGTTATATTTAAATTTAAAAAAACCCAAAACATCCCTTATCAAAATTTAGCAACAGATAAAATCAATACTTACTTTAGAGAAACTCATCTGTGCACCCTCTTCCAAGCTTCTCTCTGCAGCCTGCCAGTTAAAGGGCACCTACCACCCTGATTCTACCTATAAAGGTAGAACGGGTGGTAGGTGGATGAATGGGACGTGAGGATAGCACTTTTTGGGCTAATCCTCACTTCCCGGCTATCTTTTAGAAAAGTTTATTGCAGGCATATACAAATTTATTTATGCGACTACTGGCGTGTGGAGTAGCCGGACATGAGGCTACTAGTCGCGGCTACTCCACGCCCCAGTAGCCAAGTTACTCCGCCTACCATTTAATCTTCGGCGCGCAGCTCCTTGTAGCCCTCGTCCGAGTCCCCCGGCATCTGCGGCCTTCTGCGCAGTAGCTCCGGCCCCGGAGCCAGGGCCGCGCAGCCGAAGGCCTTCAGGGAGAATCTCCTCTTTCATATGAGCCAATGAGAGTGTTTCTAGATGTCAGGGAAGCGGAGATATTAACTGTTAATATGCAATCAGGAACGATTTTTATATATGAAAATTGTCACTTTAAACATCTATGGCACCTAGAATAACTAATACACCCTTGCCATAAAAGTGCCACCCTGTGAGGACGTATGAGATACGTCCTTGGAAGGGAAAGTGTTAATTTAAGTATGTTGGTTATGGATTTGGTTAAACTGATATTTAGTAATTGGAATTTGGATTGGTTTAGTTTGTAATAATAGGCTAAGCTATATTCTTTAATAATTTGAATTACTGCTGGCAGACGTTATAATGGATCAGAGAGAATTAATGTTGTATCATCTGCAAACAAACCTATTTTGTGGTGAGTGTTTCACACTTTTATTATCCTCTGAAGTATCTGGATTAAAATGAATTCAGCTGGGGGGTTCGATGGACATAATAAAGATTAAAGTGGCATATCCCTGCCTAGTACATTGGTTTTTTCTATCTTCTTAGATAAGAAACCCGAGGAGTATATTTCAGCTGATGGTTTTGAATAAAGCAACTTTATACTATTTAGGATGTTTCCTGCATGTCCAATTTTTTATAGAATAGCTTGAAGAACTTTCCAGTGGACCTAGTTGAGCGTCTTTTCCGCGTTCAATGAAATGAGCCGGGACTCAGATACTAGAATTTTAATTCTTCTAATGCTATCGGATGTTTGTCTGCCTTTTATAAAGCCTGTTTGATCTGTGCGAATGAAAGAAGGTAATATATTGCAGTTTTTTTTTGCGTATATTTTTAAATTTTAATTTATTCAAATATTAAATATTTAAAAAATATATTCGCCTAAAGTTTTTTTTGTTTGGATGGGGCTTTACAAGGTTTGGGCAGAGTTATGATTATCAATTGAATAATTTCTTCTGGAATATCCTTTTAATTATAGAGTTTAGTGTGTTTATAAAAGAATGGGTTTTAAGGGGTTTTTTTTACATTCATTTGATTGGGTGCTTTATTGCTTTGTCTAGTTCATGACTGCTTATTAGTGCTTACAGTGTTTGTAATAGTTGTTTAAAAATTGTACAATGAGTTGTAATCAGCAACTGTATGTGCAATGGAATGATATATGGAATGAATAAATAATATTTTGCTCCAATTCTCATATTATATTCTAGCTGGTACTGAATTATTTTAGCAAGCATAGGGGTAGGAGTTATTTTATTAGTTTCTAAAACAGTTATTAGGTCTATAATTGGGTTACTTTAAGCTATTCTAAATTAATATGATCTAGCGGGTAGTTGGATGAGGTGGCCTCTTAGGCAATTTTTATATGTGCACCATACATTTGCATCAGTAGAGTTTTGGGTATTCAAAATCCAAAGAAGAGAAGAGAAAACCGTTGGACGGCATAAAACAGCTGTCGCTGGAAACCCCCTACTGCACCCCTATTCTACCCCATGAATTATCATTGTATGAAATAAAATGGACTGCTTTTATCGGTGAGTGCTGCACCTTATTTCTTCCTTTTCAAGCGGCTACGGTATTGCTGTAGTTGAAAAAGTTTTTCCTCTAGATTTTGAACATGGTCTTGAAAATCAAAGCATTAATTATTTTCCAATTAAAGGGGTATTCCCATTTCAACAAGCAATTTATATTGTTTGAGTATTGAAAAGTTATACAATTTTCCAATATACATCAATACAGAAATTATTAGTTTTCTAGATCTCTGCTTGCTGTAATTGTATAGAAAGCATCTATTTCCAGAAGACAGAAATCTGACCATGGTCACACAGGTGCACAGCTAATGATATTACACAGCTCTGATTACTCTCTGTGATACTAACGAGCCGTGCACCTGTGTAACCATGGACAGATTTCTGTCCACTGGAAGTAAACATAGAAGCTTTCTATAGAAGGACAGCAAGCAGAGATCTAGAAAACCGTGATGAATTGATACAGAAAGTAAAGGAAAATAGTTTTATTTTTCATCATACAAACAATAGCATTAATTTGCCGAGGTTGGAATATCCCTTTAAATGTAGATTTTTGAAGTTGAATAGTTATAGTGCAATCCCACACCATGCATTATGAAACCTGAAGACCTCTCAGGTTGATTTTGGACCCTAAAGGTCCCATTGACAAGTGGTTTAGCATCCTAAATAGACCTTTATGCTGGTAGTATAGTCAAAATTAAGGGAAAAAAAACCAAAAAAAAAAACCTTATACTTGCCTAGATACGAGTCCAATGAGGCACAATGGATTAATCTTTAGATGCTGTGCCTCCTCACGAGTTGCGGGAAGTGAAGCATGGATAGTATTCCAGGTGCACTGCCCATGCACCTCACCCGATGGTGCTTGAGCAGTGAAGCTGAGATGTACTACAGCCGTAACACACAGGTGCAGGATAAGCCTAGTCATGATAAATCCCCCCCCACCCCCAATGACTTGTAAAGAGCATGACAAGGCACTATTGCATATGTTACAAGGCAGATAAGAACAACTTGTTAGTAAATTAAAAGTAAGGAGACTTTTGAAATCCTATACATGACTAAAATTAACTGGGAAGTGTTTATTTGTCACTGGATGGAGGTATAACTTTAAGTCAACAAAAAGGACAATATACAACCAGTAACTTTAAAAACACACGAGTGCAGCTACAGGCATGGCATTTTCTTCCATAGTGTGCTACTGGCCAGAACGGTATAAAAAAAAAAAAAAAAAAAACAACTCACATAAAAACACAGAAATTGGACAGACAATTAAAGGGATTGTTCAGAACTTTAAAGGGAAAAGAAGTGTGCTGCTCTTTTAAAAACAGTAACATGGCTGTCCAATGTTTGTGGCTGATGAGTTTGCAGCTCATACCCACTGTGAATAGAACAAAATTAGACACAATCCATAGAAAAGGTGGCTGTGTCTTTGTAAAAGAAACAGACCATCATTCTCAACAAACCCTTTTAAAATAAGACAAAGTAACGGCAAAGACAGAACGGTAGAAAAATAATTATTTTATATCCACATTCATCCAAGATGGCCAAATCTCTAAAGAAGTGGGCAGTGTTGGCCACCATGATGAAATATCTGTGTAAACACTTGTGAGCGACATCTTCTAAACCAAGCAGGTGGTGCAGGCTTGATGACGCATGGCATCATCAAATCTCTCCGGTCTATGTGCTGCTCTGCAATACACAAATATTTTCTTTTTCCAAACAAATCCAAAAATAAACAATTTTCTTCATGTTATCTGAGTCCATATACACAATAAGGCACAAAGCCGAGTTCAGAGATCAAAGATTGATAGGAACATCAAACAGATCACAGACTCCTTCACTTTCATCCAAGTTGTAGACATAGTCATGGTCACCAGGTGGGGGAGAAAGTCTGAGTAGAGGGGCAAACACTGCAAAGGAAAACATCACGTATTAGAAAACATAGGAGGGGGTACCTGCTTTCTGCAAAGCATGATGTACTCACCTTCAGAGGACATTAGCTCTTCCAAAAGGTCAGATGTGATGCATTCTACAACACAACAAAAGACATTCACTAAAGGCTCTGACATAAGTTCTTAGCTTGGACGTTGCCAAGATTACACTTACCTTTTGTGGAATCAAAAAATTCTGAGATATCTGTGGGCAATTCTAGCACTGAAAAGTAACAAGAAAAAGAAACTCATCACCAAAATCTTGTTGACATCAACCACTGATATGGGAACATCTCAGAGTCCCAAAAGCAGCTGTTGGCAGATCACATGACCCATGATATCTACGTCAGAAGGCAAAAGTTTACTGGGGCAGGTAAAATATTGCTTCCCATATTAGGGGATTGCATGTATAATGGTAAACTTTATGTGGCCAACCCTATTAAGTCAATAGCTGCCCAGGGACAGAATTTTTCTTACCATCCGATGTATCGGATTTGATGGGCTGGAATGAGGTAGAAGCATTTGGCAGGTCAGGACTGTGGTCTAGGGAGGCTGAAGATTGAAGGGGGCAAGTGTCCACACTTGAAAGACGACTCAGTGCTTTACCTTCTGCATCTTGGTCCAATACTGGAGGCTCTGTGTAGAAAATAAGCACTACTAGACTACACACAAGAATGAATTCCAGGCTCAGCAGACCCTGAAAAAATTCCATATCTAGAATACCTGTGATCACTATGCATTTTCAGTCTTTCACTGATCTTATGGGATGGGCAGGGGGGTCACCCTAACATTTTTCCCGAAGGGTAGTAATACTCCTATCACCGTTTTTCAGGAGTATTTATAGCTGAGGAGGAGTATGAAATTTTAGCGAATACAAATATATAATTCCTAGTCGTATATAGTGTTAATAGACTATTGATCTATTAATACAAAAAAAATTGCTATAGCTCCTGTTTTTTGTGCTTAAGTAGCCACTTGAGAAGTGGTGAACAACCATGTTATTGTCTCCTCAGAAATTTCAACCTACAGAGTGGGCTGGGCAAATGCCAGTTTCAGGCTCGCCAGAGCAGCCCATGACTGATGTCGGCCCCAGACCCGGGCCTGGTTGACTGGTTTTGTTTTATAGGGGCACATATGATTCCTGCTAATCTTATATATGGATCATAGATAATGGTGAACTAAGGGTAACCAGTAATCTAACATCCCATAGGATCACTGCCCACACAAACGACATGCAACACAACCACACACACACACACACAACCACAACACACACTTTGTATAGATCCCAAATCCCCCAGGATATCAGTGAAGGGGATTGTACAGAGGCTGTACAGGAAGCTCAGTGTCTGCTCTCTGTGCTGGATCCTGGCAGACATGAGCTTCAGCTCCTCCTCCATCCTCACACAGTCGGCTGCTGCGGGAGAGGTTGAGGGACAGCTCGAGCAGCGCGAGGCTCAATCCCGGCAGACTTAGGCCCGTTCCACACTTGCGAATGTGATGCGGACTGAACTGACCTGCTGAGTTCAGTCCCGGTTCGCAGCGTTCAGGCCGCACGATCCCGGCAGCATGCGTTGCGAGTGTGATGCGAGTTCATCGCATTACACTTGCAAGTGTGGAACGGGCCTTAGTGTTTGGTCATGTGACTGGAGCATCATTGGTATGTACACAGTTACTGCACAGTACACAGTTACCGGTCACATGTCCATCCATCGGGGCCGTCAACTGCAGTAATGTAGCGTCTGCAGCACGGCCAGGACAGGAAGGGGAGAAGCCCTGAGAGTACTTATACGCATGGGGCTTTTTTTAAAGGAGTACATTTGTCTCTACATGCATCTATGACGCATGTAGAGGCGTTACCGCAAACTTCTGGGATGGGAATGTAGAGGCTTACAAGAGGTAACACCTTTTGGTTACCTGACAGGCTTAGGTACAAGCTGAGGTACCAAAGGCCCATATTTTCAAGATCACAAAGAAAGTGGTAGATAATTTGTTACTCACGTGCAGGAGAACTTGGTTCAGTCAGGGTCAGCGTTCTACTTTCTGTCTCTTCTTTTGGGCCAGGCGAAGATGCCTCAGGAGTGCCAGTTACTACAGGGGCTGGATGGACAAGATCCTCTGGTGGAGGAACAGGAACTACTACAGGTGGGGAATTAGATGTGTCTTTATTAACTAGGAGAACCTCTATTGGCCCAGTGGAACTCTTCAAGTGAATCTGAAATTTCTTCTGTCCTTTGACCCCCTATACCAGGTAGAAGCAGATAACATTAAGACCAAGAGTGAAGCCCAAACCGATTACCAAAAAAAAAACAAGACTTACTTCTGGAACTGGAACTTCTAGGCAGGTACCAGATGGAGCTTTGATGGCCAGCAAAGTATCTCCTACAAAATAAAGCAGCTATTTATGTCTATATGTACTGTGATCCCTACCAAAGTGTAACCATTTACCATGTACATTAAAGGTTGGAACACAGCAGTTCTAGTGTCTCATAGTCAAACCCAGTGCTTTTCAAAACCTGATCAATCAGAGCTCCGCACTATTTTGGTCCCATGACAGTGAACGGAGAAGTAATCCTCATGGTTTCTAAATGTCATGATCATTGGGTACCCCAGCAGACAAGGAACATACATTTTTACTTTTATTATTAAAAATAGAATGAATACACAAACTGCACACAAAAAAGGCTGCAGATGCCAATGTGCGCAAAGTACCTGTGCAATAACACAAGCCCCATTCTTACTGCACAGATAACCTGCATCAGTCGAAATGCCCCAACATAAAGCCCAGCAATAGACAAGTCACTTGACTAACCTCGGAAGCAGCGGCAGATGTCTTCATGGGTTAGGTACGCTAGCGTGTTCATGTTAAAGAACAATCTGTATATATTATGGAAACACAAGCAGCAATTATCCCCCACACTAACTGGAAAATAATGTAAAGGACATCTTTCCAAGAGCCAAACACAGAGCTCAGTAACCACCGAGCAAGGCCTAAGCACACTCAGTCACAACAACCACCGATAACCATCTGGAATTAAGAAAGCAGTCCAGCTACCCCAGATACTTTTAAAAACATCATAACACTCTGCATCAATGGCCGTCAACCGCAGAAGCTGTTGACTGGCTGTAGTTGTCAACTAGCACGAATGTGGAGGTACATACAGGTAAAAACCCAAGACCTAATACAACTTAAAGGCAATCAGGACACACCGGCAAGGAGTGAGTACTAGGATGAAGAGCAAATAACTCGAAAAGTGTCAGACTTTGACTGGTTTGTGGTTTTTAATATGATCCAAATAAAACGTTGATGTTTTTATCCAAATAAATTCTGTGCTGGGAGATTTCATTTTTCTGTTTAGCACCGATAGGGAATTACTGCCGAATCAAGTAGTGGCCTGTTAACCAATGGGAAGGAGCAGTCTGTGCTAGAAAATATTAAACTCACCAACCTCTTTAACCCTCAGGTGCTGTGTAGGAAATCATACATTCCAGGGGTCTCCTAAACACTTGGCCTAATAACCCAGTCACTTGCTGATATCAGAATTAGAGATCACCAGAAATGCTTGGTTGTAGATCTCTTCCAAGATATTAATAACTTTTTTGTGCTATGGATATTGAGTGGCCTCACACACTCACAGAGCAGTGGTCTGGACTCTGCTTCCAGGCTCAAAACATGAACTCATTAACACATGAGAAGGATATCCAGTGTTCTGCACGTCATCCGTCACATTCTTGATGCTCTGCTGCACCCAGATGCGCTGCTGATCGAGCTCATGCTCCTGGTGCTCCAGGTCAGCAAGTTCTGCCTTCAGGTCTATCAGCTTGTCAGCAATCTCCCGAGTGTTACAGCCAGGACCAACTCCTCTGAAAGCACAAATCAAGAATCAAACTGTGCGCTCCACATTGCTCAAAAAGAAGCAACACCACATCCCAGGACAAAATTACTATGGAACATATTTGAGAAAAACACATTTTGACGCACAGTATATATATATATACATAGTCCCCTACACACTCGACTTACATACGACCCCTAGTTACAAACTGACCTCTGGATATTGGTAATTTACTGTGCTTTAGCCTTGGGCTACAATAATCAGCTGTAACAGTTATCACAGGGGTCTGTAATGAAGCTTTAGTGTTAAAGAGAACCCGTCATGCAAAATAACCCCCCTAAACTAAATATATTTTCATAAACTGCTATTAGAGAGCATTGTCTCTATCCCTTCATTGTCCCTCTACATGCCTGTAAACCTAAGCAATGAGGTCCTAAAGCTGTATGCAAATGACATGTGAAATGTCCAATGAAGCATTAGCATATTCAAGCTGTCCACTCTATTCATGAGTGGGAGGCACAGCCACACCCCCAGTGCTTGACTGGCAGCCTGTATAATGATGTGAGGCTGTATAATGATGTGCTTCCTGGTGCTGGTGGCCACGCCCCCTGCAGCCTGTGTGTGCATGTGTGTGTGTGTATAGGAGAGATACAGCAGCTCCAGGCAGCCATGTTACAGCAGAACATGTCAGATTCATGTGCAGCTGATGTCTGTGTCTCTCACCTGTATATTAGGAGGATGCAGCATGTCAGCAGATGCAGCACAGATACCAGCAATACTTTACTATACATTACACACAGACATGAGCAGGGGGAGGAGAGGGGAGGGGTAACAGGGGTGACATCACTGCCTCTGACCATGTGACCAGCCTCACTTACATAATAAAGAAAAGATGATTTTACAATGAATAATGTATGAAATAACTAGATAAAGGCTGGGATGGGATCCTCGTGAGCTGCTCCAACAGCTAGTAGTGACAGGACAAGTGACACAAACCTGATGACAGGTGTCCTTTAATCCTGATTCTTATGAAAACCCAACATTTTTAAAATTCAATTGTCACAGAGACCAAAAAAAGTTCTGGCTGGGATTACAATGGTAAAATATACAGTTCCGACTTACATACAAATTCAACTTAAGAACAAACCTACAGACCCTATCTTGTATGTAACCCGGGGACTGCCTGTATATATTATTTCTACATCAATCTACTGCAATAATTTAGGTAAGCGTTTATCTATGCAGCTGAAGCTGCAAGTGACAACTCTGGATGTGAAAACGTGTAAAACATGACAGCAGGTAATGGGGCACATGTATCATAGTTTTTCGGCTGTCACTTTTTCAAGTTTCTTGAAGTTGGCCAACTTAATCATTGCAATGCATGCATGCATGTGATGAGTTGTCCGTTTAGTCACTTTAGCAACTTTTTGTTTCAGTGTGCGACATTTTAGTCCCAAATAGTATCTGCAAAGTAAGTGTGTCTAGCATGCTCTGTTTAGTGACTTATTAGGGGCAACAATGGGACAATTTCAGTTGAAAAAACATCTGGGCTACAAAGATAAATACATTAAATCCTTGAGGCAGCTCACTTTAATACGCTGCTTGATTCTGCATCTAAGACTTTGAAAAGTTGAACCAAAAAAAAAGGGAATAGGAGTGATACATGCCCCAATGTGATGTAACCGTGGATTCATGTGTATCCAGCTATTCAGTGTAACATCACAGTTCATTATAATAATTTGTAACACGGAATTGATCAGGGGCGGAGAACCACACCAGGTAAGTTAGTACATGTCTGTGACGGGTCCGCTTTAACTACTATGCACCCCAGCTGCATCCTCCTTACTTCCACTGAATACTGTTCTTGGATTTCTTCTCGATCAGCCCGATTCCCTCCAGGACATTGGTGATGTCATAAATGCGACGTTTCTGTCTGACGGCAAGTGTATCTGCAGCCTGGAGGTGTAGAGCAGTTAGGAATATGAATAGACTATGGCAGCCAGGCACAAACACTGTGCTAAGCTTGTAATCACCCTCAGGCCACGTTCACACGGAGCGTTTGTTACACTAAGGTTGCAGGGGAGCGAAACTGCCACGATTCTGGAACAAGCCCCTCCCCCACAGTCTTTTGTGGGGTTTCAAAACGCAACACAAACGCTGTGTGTGAACACGGCCCCAGGGTCTAAGTAAAAAGCTCTTGTGCAACAGCAGAACCACATGGGAGATGTATCAGTAGTTGGTCACCAGGGGCAACAGGTCCATCTCCTTCCATCTTCCCGGAAGTTGCTGAGAAGAATATAAGTGACAGTGAGGCCGGTGCACTGCTACAGCACATAACAGAAGAGAGGGGTGCCGGGGTTAATACACGGGAAGTATCCCCTATCTGTATGTTTGTACGGGTGGGGGTTACACGGCAGCACCATACAGGACACTGCATGGGGGCAGGCGGGAGTGACATGTTATGGGGTACTCACACGAGGTGAGGGGGCAGAGCACAGACGCTCGGGAGGGGACACGCAGCAGTTACCGCTTTGAGGTCCAGCACGCCATCCTCCGCTTCTTGCAGGAGAGACACGAACTTGCTGGTGAGGAGCCCCAGGCTCTTCTCATGACGACTCGGAGTTACCGGCAGCTGAGCGGGATCCGCCATGACAGCACCGCGAGGCGGGGGCGGGGCCTCCGGTCACCTGCTCCAACCGCAAGCAGCGGCCGTTAGTTCCGCGAAGCACGCCGGGAATTTCGGGGCGTGACCGAAGACTAGGGACCATCTTCAAACTGTTAGAGGAGACGGAGTTAGGGAATGAGGACAAGCTGTGGCGCCAGGGGATGAGCGCAGGGTCACGGGAGGGGTAGTACAGTGACTAGTGATGACTGCAGCATGGTCACTACCCAGTGTGGAGATGGCGGCTTCCAGAGTGGGCACAGGGACAGGAGGCTCAGAGACTCACTAGTGCACTAGTAATAGCACACACCATCATGTAGACCACTAGGGAGGGACATTGTGTGGCCCCCACCAGGTGCATAAAACTGACGTTCAGAGACCAGACTTGTATAACTGGCCCAATGTGAATGACGTTATAACATGCTGACACTTGTGTGTACAGTATAAGGTAAGTCAGTGACTAGACAGAAGTGGCAAACTGCACCTATTACATCAGAACTTCATAATGATGTCTCCCAACCGTGACTGCACACCTAAAAGTACCACAGTCACTTACAGTGTAATGTCCCACGGGTATAAATACTCCCTCCAGAATCCATAATGAATTCTTAAATACAAATAAGGCTCCTCATCATAATTAGTAATATATAATATTTGTATTCATTATGACAGTAGAAGACACTTCCTGAGACACAAACAGAAATAAGACCTTGTCTCCCACAGTCGATTCACTGTTTTGTGTATGAGCCATAGAAGTAAATGGAGATGAAACAACAGGAAAGGTGTTAGTGTGCATGAGGCCTCAGTCTGTAGTCTAGTATAAAAGCTATTCACTGTCAGGCTACATTCACACAAACATTGTTTTCATCTGTGTTCTATACATCTTTTGGCAGATGACACACTGACACATTAACCGGTTAAGGACCGGGCCCTTTCCTGTTTTTTCATGTCCATTTTTCACTCCCCACCTTCAAAAATCTATAACTTTTTTATTTTTACACGTAAAGAGCTGTGTGACGGCTTGTTTTCTGCGTAACATATTGCACTTCATAGTGATGGTATTAAATATTCCATGCCATGTACGCGGAAGCGGGAAAAAAATGCCAAATGCAGTGAAAATGGTGAAAAAAACGCATTTGCCCGCCATTTCTTGTGGGCTTGGATATTACTCTCTTCCTGAGGCCCAAATGAATGTCTACTTTATTCTTGGGTCGGTACGATTAAGGGGATAACCAAATTTGATAATGTTTTATAATGTTTTATACATTTACAAAGATTAAAACCTCCTGTACAAAAATTATTTTTTTGATTTGTTGCGACAACTTTGCGAAATTTGATAATATTTTAAATATCATCCTTTGATCACTTTATAGATTTTTTTAATATTTTTCAAAATGGCAAAAAAGTGCCATTTCGACTTTGGGCGCTATTTCCGTTACGGGGTTAAAAGCATTGAAAAAACTTATCATAGTTTGATAATCGGGAATTTTCGACGCGTCGATACCTAATGTGTTTATGATTTTTACTGTTTATTAATTTAGTCAGTTCTAGGGAAGGGGGGTGGGATTTGAAATTTTAGTTTTTTTCATTATAAAATATAATTTTTTTTGTTTTTAACTGTGTGCTGGGACGATTTTTCAGACTCCCTAGGGTACTTTAACCCTAGGTTGTCTGATCGATCCTATCATATACTGCCATACTACAGTTTGGCAGTATATGGGGACTTTCCTCCTCATTCATTACAATGTGCTATCAGCACATTGTAATGAAGGGGTTAAAACGAAATAGCCACGGGTCTCCGGAAGACCCGAGGCTACCATGGAGATGGATCACCGCTCCCCGATGACATCACTGGGAGCGGCGATACCAGGTAAGATGGCGGCGCCCATGCCATAGGAAACGCCAATCAGGAACGTCCTCAGGAAACGCCAATCGGTTGCCATGACAGCCTCGGGTCTTCTGAAGACCCGAGGCTGTCTGGATTTAACCCTTTCATTTCATGTGCTAATTGAACATTGTAATGAATGGGGATGAAAATTCCCATATACTGCCATACTGTAGTATGGCAGTATATGATAGGATCAGACAACCTAGGGTTAAAGTACCCAAGGGAGTCTGAAAAATAGTAAAAGTAAAAAAAAAATTATAATTAAAAAAAAACCTAAAAATTCAAATCCACATCAGTTATCGTCGTGGAAAATAGTACTCAAATTTGAAAATGGCACTTTTTTGCCATTTTGAAAAATATAAAAAAATTCAATAGAAAGTGATCAGAAGTTCACACAGCCCTAAAAATGCTAGCATTGAAAACTTCATCAAAAGTCGCAGAAAATTACACCACCCACAGCTCCATACATCAAAGTATGAAAAAGTTATTAGCGCCAGAAATGGCAAAATCTGAAAAATAAGTTTTGTACAGGAGGTTTTAATTTTTGGAAATGTATGAAAACATTATAAAACCTATACAAATTTGCTATCCCTGTAATCGCAACGACCCAAAGAATAAAGTAGACATGTAATTTGTGGCGTACAGTAAAAGCCATAAAATCCTAGCCTACAAGAAAACAACGCAAATGCGCTTTTTCACCAATTTCACTGCGTTTGGATTTTTTCCCCCGCTTCCCAGTATACGGCATGGAAGAATAAATACCGTCACTATGAAGTGCTCCAGACATTCACCGATGTGTAAGTGTGCGGGACTCTATGGCACGCTCCAGACACTGACCTATGTGTAAGGGTGCGGTTCTGGACTCTGCTTCAAAGATGGAATCCAGATATCTCTTTTCCTCTGAAGATCTAGACCAATTGCTTAAGGCTATTCATGATACCCTAAAGATTGAGGAAGTGGAGGAAGCTAGATCCATTCAGGATGAACTGTTTGGCATCATTAAATCCCAGAAAAAGAGAGTGTTACCCATTAACGATACTCTCAAACAACTTATTCAGGAGGAGTTGAGAGATCCGGAAAAGAGAATTTCTGTATCTAAGGAGTTAAGAAATCGTTTATTATTTGACAAAAGCGATGCTAAGTTCTGGAATTCACCTCCCAAGGTGGACGTCCAGGTGACGAAACTGACAAAGCGCACTGACCTGCCCTTTGAGGACTCTATCCAGCTAAAAGACCCCATGGATAGGAAAGCTGACTGTTTGCTGGGAGTCTACTATGCTTAATCTAAAAGCTAACGTAGCCACTACCTCGGTCGCTCGTGCAATGTATTTCTGGTTATCAGAGCTAGAAAATCATATTAAGGAAGGTACCCCTAGAGAGCTCCTGTTAGAGACTCTATCAACATTAAAATCTGCTACTGCCTTTATTGCCGATGCATCTGGTGAATCTGTCAGGTTTTCGTCAAAAGAAGGTGCTTTGTCTATTGCAACCAGAAGAGCTCTATGGCTAATACAATGGAGTGGCGATTTTAGGTCAAAATCCAAACTTTGCAGCATTCCATTTGAAGGGGAATTTGTGTTTGGTCCCGAACTTGATTCTATATTGGAGAAAGCGGCGGACAAAAAGAAAGGGTTTCCTGAGGCTAAGAAACCACCCAGAAAACAGCCCTTTCAGGACTTTAGAGATTGGAAAAATTCATACAGAGGCAAAGGCAAACAAGGGCCCTGGAGCCATCTGACAGGAGGTAGAGGTAGAGGCTTCCTCCTTAGCTCCAGTAATTCAACCTCCTTTGGGAAGCAATGATGCCAGAGTGGGAGGAAGGTTACGGGGGTTCCTTGCACAATGGACCAAGATCACATCCATCCCTTGGATTCTAGACATAATAAAGCAATGTTACAAGCTAGAATTAACATCTCTTCCTCCCCACAAGTTTATCCTTACCAAGCTGGCATCTCAAAAGTCGACTGCTCTAATTTTTCAGGAAGTCCAGAAACTTATTCAGATGGGCGTAATTACACCAGTACCAGAAGGAAGGTAGAACAGTGGACACTTCTCCCCCTTATTTCTCATTCAAAAGCCAAATGGATCCCACAGGATGATTTGCAACCTCAGAGGCTTGAACCAGCATCTCTTATACAGGAAGTTCAAGATGGAATCAATAAAATCTGCAGTAACATTGATCCATCCGGGAGCCTACATGTGCACGATAGACTTGAAGGATGCGTATTACCACGTCCCTATTTATCTTCTGTCTCAGAAGTTTCTGAGGGTTGCAATAGTCTCACCACAAGGAAAAAATCTATGCTTCCAATATAAATCTACCTTTTGGGATTGCATCAGCTCCGAGAGTGTTTTCCAAAATAATCATAGAGGTCGTAGCCTTCTTCAGAACACATCAAGTCCTGGTGATCCCATACTTGGACGACTTACTCATAATAGCGGAAAATCGAGAAGAGCTTATTCTACACAGGAACTTTACAATCCAAACGCTACAAGATCTAGGATGGATCATAAACTGGGAGAAGTCTGCTATGCATCCAAATACTCAATCCTTTTCCTGGCCTCTGTGAACCAGAAATCCTATCTTCCCAGAGAGAAGTCCGCACGCCTGGTATGTCAAGTCAATATTTTTCTTCATCGCCAGAGATGCTCCATAAGAGATGCTATGAAGCTTCTGGGACAGTTAACATCCTGCATCCAGTGGGCACAGAACCATACGAGAGTCCTGCAGGGCTGGATACTGCAATCATGGGACAAAGATCCCCTACATCTGGACAATTACATCAGCATTACTCCTGCGGTCAAGCAATCCTTAGAGTGGTGGACCATTCCCGCACATCTACAGAAGGGGGTTCCATGGCATCCCTGGCCCCTATCTATAGTCCAAACAGATGCGAATCAAAAGGGCTGGGGTGCGAACATAGCAGGGTCCTTCTTCCAGGGAAACTGGCCTCCTCCTATCCAAAGGATGTCTTCCAACTATCGAGAACTGAGAGCAGTCCTAGAAACCTTGAAGACAGCCAGTCATCTGTTGGTAGGTCAGCACGTGAAAGTTCTATCGGACAATTCCACGACGATAGCTTACCTTCAACATCAAGGGGGTACAAGATCTCCAGACCTTATAGACCTCTCGAGCGAAATATTCTCTTGGGCGGAAATGAACATCAAGTCCCTATCAGCAGTTCATTTGAGAGGAAGGGACAACAAGGTGGAAGACTTTCTGAGCAGGGAGAAACTAGACCACAACGAATGGTGTCTGAGCCAGAAAGTATTCCATCATCTAACTCAGATGTGGGGCATGCCCCACCAGGGAAAATACAAAAGCGGATCTTTTGTACTCTCTCAGTTATTCAGAGACCGCCTCGAAGTTGGACGCATTCAGCCACAAGTGGGATGCTTCTCTGACATATGCTTTTCCTCCTCTGTAATAGCAAGAGTTCTTCGGAAGATTCAAAGAGACAGAGACACCGGTCCTGTAATAAACCTGGTGGAAGAGTTGGCATCCTCCTGTCTGACAACTGCTCCTTCAGCCCTATTCCACCTCTACCCTCTCTCACCTTTCCCACTTTTGAAGTCTACTTCATCCGTATCCGCATCCCTCTAACTTCCAAGTGGCTGTCATCTACTGTACTGACCCCCCTGGTCCTGCCAATGCTTTTATTGATCACTTTAAAATAATTGGCTTCTTCACTTTCTCTCCTCTGGACACCCTTCTATCAAATGGGGGACTATAAATCCCATTGATATAGCTCATTCTGCTACCTCTAAACTCCTCCCGTTACCCCTAAATATAGGACTGCGAGGGCAACAAAAAACCCACAAGTAAACCTACTCAGAGCCAGGAAACTGCAAGAGATCAATTGTTAAATTAGAGAAACAGTCAAATTCATAGTTAAATTCATGATCAGATAGTAGCACATTACTCATCAGGGAATTAAAATACAAATCAGATTTAGGCAGACTAGATCAGGCAGAGTATGAAACATTTACATCAGTTAACCACTAACTGGCAGAGTACTCCAGTCTTAAGGAGACTTTATAGCAGGCTAATGAGCTGACTGAGAAGAATTTGAAAAAAGTCCTCTCAAAATTTTAACACTTGTCAAATCTCGCCTGAACTGCTACTGAGGCTGTATCAGGTGGAATGGTTGTAAGATTCTCGAAGATTGTTTTCTTTTTATAGGAAGAAGATGAAAGAGGAGTAGATAATTAATTAGAACAAATCGATTGAACAGCATCATAAACTTATTAAATTATTGGCAAATATCATGAGATTACAGTAGTTGATTTTTTTGGTGGTAACAATATTGATGATGATACAGTTACTCAAAATGATACAACATTTGAAACTTCCTCAGTCAGTCCTCAATAACTGGGACTTTACATAGTCTCATTCACTGTCAACCTGCTATAAACATTCCCAATGTAATTCTAAATGGTCCTTTAAATCTCACAGGTGTATACCCTACTCTTTCATCCATAACATGTCCATTACATCCTTTCGACAACATAGATCACATCTCAGTTGTGCACCATGTAGACAATGCTTCATTCATGTTGGTTTTCAATTTGAATATAGAAATGATTACATAGGAGGAGATCACAGACATTTCCTGTTACAAGTCACATTAATAGGAGACAATGGCTGGATTAGTGTATTGTCATAAAGATAGCTGGAGAGGGTTCTGAATTTCAGTTCCTTAATACAAGAGCATTGGAGGCCTTTCCCAGGACTACATATTACGCCAGTAAAAAGTTATGTGAAGTCCCTATGAAGTTTTCAATAATGGTATTCTATAGAAAAAAATTAATATTTTGCATAGTTTTATATTAAAGGGGTTGTCCACATTAAGCCAAATAACTGATATTGTGATGTAATGAAAAGTTATACAATTTTCCAATATCCTTTCTGTATCAATTCCTCAGGTTTTTTAGATCTTGACTTGCCTGTCCTTCTATAGAAAGCTTTAGGTTTACTTCCAGTAGATAAATGTCCATGATAGTGCGAAGGGGTTCACCATGGCATCCCTGGCCCCTATCTATATCCAAACAGAATGCGAGTCAAAAGGGCTGGGGTGCTGAACTAGCAGGGTACTTCTTCCAGGGAAACTGGCCTCCTCCTATCCAAAGGATGTTCTTCCACTATCGAGAACAGAGCAGTTCCTTGAAGACAGCCAGTCATCTGTTGGGTAGGTCAGCATGTGAAAGTTCTATCGGACAATTCCACGACGACTAGCTTACTTCAAACATCAAGGGGTTACAAAGATCTCCAGGACCTTATAGACTCTCGTCGAGCGAAAATTTCCTTGGGCGGAAATGACATCAAGTCCCTATCAGCAGTTCATCGAGAGAAGGGACAACAAGGTGACAGGACAATTCTGAGACAGGGAAAACTAGACCACAACGAATGGTGTCGAGCCAGAAAGTATTCCATCATCTAACCCCAGAGTGGGCTAGCCTGTAGTGGATCTGTTTGCCACCAGGGAAAATACAAAAGCGGATTCTTTTGTACTCTCAGTTATTCAGAGAACCGCCTCGAAGTTGGACGCATTCAGCCACAAGTGGGATGCTTCTCTGCATGATGCTTTTCCTCTCTGCCTGTAATAGCAAGAGTTTTAGAAGATTCAAAGAGACAGGTCCAAGGTCATCCTGATCGTTCCTTTCTGGCCCAAGAAGAGCTGGTTTCCGCTCCTGGAAGAAAGATGGCTCTAGCAGAACCTCTTATGCTACCCATTCAGAAAGATCTTCTCTACAAAGGGCCACTATTTCATCCGAATCCGCAGGATCCAAGCTCTCAGCCTGGATCCTGACAAGGCTTCTGAGGGAAAAAGCCTTTCTGATAAGGTAATCTCTACTCTACAATCTAGTAGAAAACCATTACCAGCTATATACCTGAAAATGGGAAGAAGTTTCTTCTTTCTGTGGTCCAGAGTCCCCAACCAGTCTTCTCCTAATATCTTACAGATCTAAATTTCCTGCAAGCCGGGTTCGACATGGGCCTTAAAACAAAGTTACCTTAAAGGTCCAGAGTTGCAGCGTAAGTGTGTTCTGTTCATGCCCTGGCTGACCATAGATGGATAAAAAGGTTTGTAAGAGCGACTGTCCGAATCAGGCCCTCAGTGAAAACTTCAGTGGGTCCCTGGGACTTATACATTACTGCTAAATTTTCTTACTGGGCCTCAGTTTGAACCGATTTCTAAGGCTTACAGATTCAAACTTTAAAAACAACCTTCCTAATTGCAATTACTACTGCGACAAGGATTGGGGAGATTCAGGCACTGTCTATAAATAACCTGTATTGTTAATTTCGGAAGATAGGAATCATTCTAACGCTTGACCCAAACTTTGTCCTAAGGTTTTGCAACAGGCTTCCACCGCAATCAGGAATAGTGGTCCTACCTTCATTCTGCCAGAACCCAAGATCCGCTAAGGAGATCGCCTGGCATTCCCTGGATGTAAGGAGAACAGGTTACTCAGGTACATAGAAGTCTCCTAAGTCTGGCGGAAAGACTCTAACATCTTCTCAATTCCAAGGGAAAGAACAAAGGGAGAAAGGCCTCAAAGGGTCCTTATCCAGATGGTTTAAAACTATCATCAGAGAGGCGTATGGTGCTATTAAGCTTGCACCGGAGGAAACGTTAAAAGCCACATTCCTACGAGAGCGATGGCTACTCACCTGGCTGAAAGAAGAGGAGCACAATTGAACAATATGTAAAGCAGCTACCTGGTCTTCTTCACTGTACCTTTGCTAGACATTACAGATGGACATTCCGAATAAACAGGACCTTTCCTTTGGGAGAAAGACACTACAGGCCGTTTAGTCCCTCCCTAAAAATAATTCATCTGGTATAGATCTCCAGGTGGGGCCGTCATGGGGACGTAAGGCAAAAAAGTGAATTAGTCTTACCTGGTAATTCCATTTCCTTAGTCCACTATGACAGCCCACATATTACCCCCACCCCCTAGGTTATGTGATTTGATTGATTTACAAATCTTGCTTTGATTTGTTGTGTATAATAACAGGCAATAAATCGGTGGGTTGCATCCAAGCCTGGTGTAGTAATTGGTAGACACTGGAGTATGGATGCCGGGCGGGGTGGGGCCTTTAACTTCTCTGCTTCCTGTCCCCACCGAGGTCAAGGGGGGTCATCCTTCAGGTGGGGCCATCATGGTGACTAAAGGAAATGATGTACCGGTAAGACTAATTCACTTTTTCATTAAAACTTTTTTTTTTTTTAACTTTTTGATTGTCCACTTGGGACATGAACAAGCAATTGTGTGATTGCTGGTAAAGGTCCTGTAGTAGGGTCATAGCAACGATCGGTCAAGACCCTTAAGATACAGCACTAAAAACTTATATATGGTTGGAAGACTGCATATCACAAACTATTTAAAATAATCTGGATAACTAACATAATCACAGTTAAAGTAAGTGACCAAATAAAGCTCCTGCTTTTGTCATTGGGGTGGCAATGATGGCATGTGGGCAGGTAGATACTGTAAGTGCTGTACTCTTGTGTCTCCCTCATCTCTCATAGACTGTAAGACTCTTGAGTCACCCCTTCCTCCTCATACACCAGTGATAAGGCAAACCTTTTAGAGACCGATGTGCCCAAACTGCAAACCCTTATCCACTTATTAAGTAAAACTGCCAACACAGCAATTCTAGCATTAACTTATTAAAAATCTTCTTGCTAATGCACTGTAGCACAGCTTTCAACGGCCGAGGACACCAATATCGTTGACAGAAGGTGGGAGAATCGGCATTGCCATTGGAGATTCCTGACAACCCACGAACAGGAAGAATTGTAGGGTCAAGAGCAGGAGCTTCAATGGCTCCAATACAAATGACCATGTCCACATCTATCTTCCTGCAGTTTCACTTTAAAGATAAACATTGAGTGTGCCCACGAGAGGGCTCAGGTGCCACCTTGCACCACGTGCCATAGGTTGCGACGCACTGTCAGACTGTAAGCTCTTGTGTCTCCCTCATCCTCATAGACAGTGATGTGCAAACCTTTTGGAGGACTGAGTGCCCAAACTACAACCCCAAAATCCATATTTACCATGAAAGTGCAAAATTTAAGCATTAACTTATTTGCTACCTGTTTTTCCCATCTTTCAAGCATATAGGCCCCAGGAAATAAGGAGGGCAAATTCAGACTCTGTTGCAGCTTATCGTCAGGGTCTCTGTTGAGAAAAGAATAGGGGTCCACAATAGACACCTCTAAAGATATATTGCAGTTCTGTCCCCACCTCACTTTTCCCATGTTCCAAACAGTCAAAGGAAGTGTCACTTTAAAATAGCACTGAGAGCAGCATCTCTAAGTGCCTGATACTGCAGGAAGATCTTGGTGATGGTACGGCACCGTGCCATAGGTTTGCCACCACTGTCATAGACTGTAAGGCCTTTGGAGTCACCCTCGTCTCATAGGACTGTAAGCTTTGTGTATCCCTCACCTCATTAGACTGTAAGGCTCTTGGTCACCCCTCATCCTTTCCACTGTAAGCTCTTGTGAGCAGGGCCCTCACTCCTATGGTCCATCTGACAATGTTGGTTTACTCGTAATGTAATATTTAATTCTAATGTCACCTATGATTTTTAAGACGCTACAGAAACATGATTGCGGGTTATAATATAAATAGTCTTCATATTTCATATTATTATTATGCTTCTTTGCAATTGTTGTACACCCTTTGACAAGGCTTTCCTACGTTGAAAGAGGTTTATTGTCTTCTGCTCTCGTGTGCAAAACTATGATGAGGCAGTGTCGCCACTGAGGACGTCACGGTGTGTATGTGCCGGCATTTAGGTGAACTCAGGTAATAAGAAGTAAGCTTCATCCCCACTCGGATTCTTCCCGTGGTACCTTCCTGCTACAAACGTTGGAACTCCCACATGCTTTCCAGTAAAGGCTCTTACATATCTCAAGTACAACTACTTCTGATCGGCTCCGCCGGCGCTTGTCCAACACCATTCATTGCCCCAATTTAGCCTCTTCCTCTCCATGTTCATTTGATATCCCTACGCACATCCCCACCTTGATTTCAATTACTCTCCTTTTGACTCAATTATCTTCTCTTCCTCTCCCCCCCCACAAGCTCTTATTTTTGTTTTCCCATATCAAGCTCTCCCGCACCTCCTCTTCTACCTTCCAACTCTGCCTTATCTTTCCTTCGCGTCATTGCAGTGGTCCCCCCCCACCCAACCCCCCATTCGGTCCGAGCGCTGGCTCACCGTTCTTTGCTCCCTATCCACCTAGCAACAGCCTCTTTACCTAGGGCCCAATCACTTTACAAAACAGGGTGCGACCACCGGGACTCACACCCGTAAAACCTTCGAATTTTATACCTCAGGTACATGAGCGATCCCAGCACCCTCACCTCACTACCTAGAATACCGCCACTCCCTTCCCATAGCCGCGCTACGAACTTTTATTGTCGACGCGCTCTACGTACTCCCCCGACACCGCCCTGACATCCCACTTGTACCCGATCTCATTGCTTTCCATTTAAAATTAGTCCCTCATCAAGCCGGTCTACACACTTTTCGCAGGACAAAACTCTATGCCTTATAAGTACCAGCACACACAAGTTTTGCCGTGTATTCGGGAAGATCTCTGGTTTCAATATAACCCGGTGGAAACTACCCACCTCTTCTTACTATACCACTGCCTACCTTCGATCTTCCCCACCTCCCCCCCCAAAGCCCCCACGCATGTAGCCATTCACCCCATCCTCTCCTCTCCCACGCACTCGACTCCTCGATGATGAAGGCTTGCGCATAACCTACTCCCCTTACTCTTTCCGGACTACGAGCGTCACCTCGTCCCAGCACCCCGGTCCACTCGTCACCCCACCCTCCAGCGTCCGACCAAGTCCACATACCAGAGAGCCTCGGCTTGAACCTGCACTCCCAACCCGCCCTTACATTCTCGTTTCTTCACCTTGGCAACTCACGTCTTGCTCCATTTGACATCCAAAGCCTCACATTAAAAAATCTCCTTCACCTACCTGCCATCTAGGGAGGCCGCCTATAACGCATTTACTGCCCGCCCTATGTGTCATGTTAGGGGCTTGTACTTGCTCAAGCTCCCTCTACCTCTACCTCATCTAGCCAGACCACTTCAGTCCACCCGAAGTTAGATACTTAAACACTCAGGAGGTTCTGTGAGGTGAGCGGAGGGACCCCTTGGCCATCCCCAGTGCAAGCCCGTAGTTGGGAGCTCGAAACACGGCCAGGCTTGGTCGGAGGGGTAACCCCACAACCGGTCCCGGTGGAGGAACATGGCCATGGAAGTCGGAAGAGCTCAGGGGAGACAAGCCACTCAGGCTACCCGAGGGAATGGTCACTGTCCCCCGGCCAAGATGGCGGCCAATAGTCCCGAGGAGGGAATCGTGCCCCATGTGAAAGTAGCTCAGCGGGAAGAGGCAAAAAAAAAGCACTCAGGCTCTACCCGAGGGAGAATTGTCACTGTCCCCGGCCACGACTTGGCGGCCACGTCCGTGGAGGCATAAGTTCCCCATGGTGAAGTGGCTCAAGCGGATACAAGCCACTCAGGCTAGCCGGGATGTGCACTGTCCCCAGGCCAAGAATGGCGGCAAGTCCCGGGGAGGAAATAAGACCCATGGAAGTGGAACTAGCGGGAGCAAGCCACTCAGGCTACCCGGGAATGTGTCACTGTCCTCGGCCGACACTTTGTCCCGTAGAGGGTCCGGTGTGAGGAACATGCCCATGGAAGCGGAGCTCCTAACCGGTGAAGCCGCCGAGAGGCTAGCAGGGAAAGGTCGCCAAACCACGGGCTACCGCCCCTCACAGGATATGCGCCCGGCGACAAAAGACCTACGTTCTCGACAGTCAGGCACCAAGCGAAAAATTATCTAAGTGTGGGAGAAACGGGGACCCGACCGGTGGGCACTCTGCCTCTCGCTGCGCCATCCGGCGGAAGCGTCTCGGTCACCGGAGGACGGCAGATTCCCCAGAGCTCCGGAAGTGGTGAAAAAGAACCGGGAAGAGAAGAGGGGCGACTCTGGTTTCTCATGCCGGGCGAGGACCACCGCAGGCTGGCGGGGACGTCTTGACAGAGACGGCGCCGCTGGCAGGCTTTCTAAGTGGCTGCTTTTTGATCCTTCGGCGAAAGTCCGAAAAAATTGTTGCTGGTCCGAGCTGCCCGCTCCTGTACGGGGAAGGACTTACCGCCGGCGCTGCCAACCCCTGGCTGCCCCGCCATGGCGCTTCGACTAGGCTCGCCCTGAAAAAAGACCCCGATGAAGTGGGGCACCTCTCGCGGAAGAACCGCAGACACAAAACCGACCCGGTTTCCGACTTCAGGTGCACTTCGGCGGCAGAGAGAGAGACCTAAGCAGAGAGGAGAGCAGCAATAAAATACCGTCAAGAGAAGGGGAGTTATGGTCGACTCTGCCAGGCTTTTGCACTGAAGTCAGAGCCGAATGCCAGCGGGACTGAAGTGCTTTGCGTGCCGTGGTCCTGGAGGAACTGCTCGGGACAGGCGAAGTGACCTTCAGGGTCCGCGGGAAGGGGCATTCATGTACGCTGCGGGAGGTGATCCATTTGTCGGGCGGGAAATGGCGAGCCCCTTGGCTACAAGAGTGTAGTAGGTCCCGCTCAACGTCTACCGTCACTTCACCATCGGGGACTTGTAAGATGGTTGCCCGTATCGCTCTCCAGCAGACCAGAGCGGAAGGATCTCGCGGCGGGAGGCCGGGAGGGGGCGCGAAGTGAGCGGACATGGTAGACTGGGTCGTGCCGCGACCTCCCTGAGTGCCACGGAGGCGTGGCGCCCTCCGGGTAAAAGCTAGTCGGGGCGAGCAGGTGGGTTTGGACGGGGCGCATAAGCCACGCCGTCCCCGCCATACAAGGTTGCGGGGCCTGGCGAAACACCGGCGTAAGGCTAGCCAGGGCGGACCGCTTGGGCAGAGGGCGCTTAAGCCACAACGCTCTCTCTCCATCCCACCAGTACAAACGGGGAAAAAAGTTCAAAGTGTGGGAGAACCGGGACCCGACCCGGTGGCACATGGCCATCTCGCTGCGCCCTCCAGGGAGAGCGTCTCGGTCACTCGGAGTACGGCCAGTATCCAGAGCTCCGAATGGTTTGAAAAAGAACGGAAGAGAGGGCGCCTTGGTTTCTACTGCCGGGCGAGGACCACCGCAGGCGGCGGGGACGTCTGCCAGGAGACGGGCGCCGCGGCAGGCTTTCGAAGTGGGCTGGGCTTTTTGTCCTCGCGAAAGTCCGAAAAAATTTTGCAGGTCGAGCGTGACCTGCTCCTGGCCGGGAAGGCTTTACCGCGGCGATGCCAACCCCGGCTTGCCCGCGGATTCGCCTTCGAAGGATGGCCTGAATAAGACCCGAAGGACGGGCACCTCTCTGGAAGAACCGCCAGACACAAAAACCGACCGGTCGACTTCAGTGCACCTTCGGCGACAGAGAGGAAGCAGTACAAAAATTAGCGGTCAGAGCAAGGGAGTTTGGTCGACTCTGCCAGCATTTTGCACTAAGTACAGATCCGTAATGCCCAGGCGGGGATGAGGTCGCTTTGCGTGCCGTTGGGTCCTCGGAGGCCCCTCTGCTCGGACAGGGCGGTCATTCGGGTCCGCGGGAAGGGCATTTCATTCCTTGCGGGAGAGGTGATCCATTTTCTGCGGGAATATGGTCGAGGAGCTCCCTTCGGCTACAAGAGTTGTGGTAGGCCGAATCAACCGTCTAGTCTTACCATCGCGGGACTTGTAGATGTGACCGTCGATCGTCTCTCCGCAGAACAGAGGAGGGAGGTCTCCGCCGGCGGAGGGGCCGGAGAGGGCGCGAGGGAGCGGCATGGATAGATGGCGTTCGTGCCGCTCACTTGTACCCGGACGTGGCGCTCCTCGGGGTAAAAAGGCTAGCCGGGGCTGAGCAGGAGGAGCAGGTGGGTTGACGGGCGAGCGCATAATTAAGCCACGCACGTCCCGCCCAACAAGGTTTGCCGGTAGGCCTGGCGAACTGCCACCGGCGTCGTACCGTCCGTAAAGGCTAGCCAGGGCGGACGCGGGGCAGAGGCTGCTAAGCACGCTCTCTCTCCATCCCACCAGTACCAAACGGGGGAGAAAAAAAAAAAAATTTCAAAGTGTGGGAAGAACGGGACCGACCATGGTGCCACTCTGCCTCCGCTGCCGCCACTCAGTGGAGCGTCCTCGGTCACTCGGAGGACGGCAGATCCAGAGCTCCGAATGGTGAAAAGAACCGGAGAGAGGCGGACTCTGGTTGTCACTGCCGGCGAGGACCTAACCGGCGGCGGCCGGGGAAGTCATGACAGAGTACGGCGCCGCGCAGGCTTTCTAAGTGGCTGGGCTTTTTGTCCTCGGCCGAAAGTCGAAAAAACATTTTGCGGTAACGAGCTTGCCCTGCTCCCGCCGGGGAAGGTTACCGCGGCGGCTGCAACCACCGCTTGCCCGCGGATCGCCTTAGAAGGCTGCTGAAAAGAAACTCCGAGAACGGGGCACCCTTCGGGAAAAGAACCGCAGACCAAAACCGACCGGTCCCGACTTCAGTGCACTTCGGCAGGGCAGTAGAGAAGCAGCGAGAAAAATACCGGTACAGCAGCAGGGAGTTTGGATCGACTCTGCCAGGTTTTGCACTAAGTAGATCCGTAATGCCAGGCGGAGACTGAGTCGCTTTTACGGTGCCGTGGTCCTGGCAGGCCGACACAGTGAGTCGGAAGGCGAGGCCGTCGGGTACCCGCGCAGGACAGGAAGGTTGCATTTCATGTTGACCATCGGCGGGAGGTGATCCATTGTTGGGGAAAATGGGCGAGCCCATCGGCTACAAGGTGTGTAGGTCCCGCTCAACAGTCTACGTCCTTAACCCACGGGGACTTGTAGATTGTGCCGTAATCGCTCTCCGACAGTAACAGAGCGGAGGTCTCCGCGGCGGAAGGAGGCCGTGAGAGGCGCTGACGGTGAGCTGCAGGTATGACTGGGTTCGTGCGACTCAGCTGGTACCCGGGAGAGGGAGCCCTCAGGGTAATAAAAGGCTAGGCGGGCGAGAGCAGGGGGTTGACGGGCGAATATATAAGCCACGCCGTCCCCGCTCATACAAGGTGCCGGTGGCCCTGGCGAACCACCGGCCGTAAGGCTAAGCCAGGGCGGACCGCGGGGCGAGAGGGGCTAAGCCACGCGACCCCGCGTACAAGGGCACGTGGCCTGGCCGGAACCACAGGCCGTTAAGGCTAGCCAAGGGGCGTTCCGCGGGGGCAGAGGGGCCGGCCTACAGCCACGCGCTCTCTCCATCCACCAGAACAACGGGGGTAAAAATTTTAAAAGTATGGGGGGAGAACCGGGGACCCGACCGGTGGCACTCTGCCTTCTCGCTGCCGCCTCTGGAGCAGGCGTCCTCGGCCAATCGGGGTCCGGCAGATCAGAGCTCCGGAATGGTGTGAAAATGATGTGAAAAAGAAACCGGTGAGAGGCGAATTCCGGCTTCTCTGCCGGGGAGGACCACGCAGGCGGCATGGGAAGTCGACAGGAGACGGCGCGGCGGACGGCTTTTAAAACGTGCATGGGCGTTTGGCCTCACAGGCGAAAGTCGAAAAAATTTTGCGGTCCGAGCGGCCATGCTCCTGCCGGGAAGGTCACCGCCGGCGGCTGCCAACCCTGGCTTGACCGCCGGATGGCCTCGAAGGGCTGTGACACAACAGAACCCCGAGACGGGCAACCGTCTCGGAAGACCCGCAGACCAAAACGAACGATCCCACCTCAGATGGTGCACAGTCGGCTTCCCGGGCAGGAGAAAAGCATCAAAAATACCGGTCAAAGAAGCGAGTGGTTTTGGTCGACTCTGGCCAGGTTTTTGCACTAAGTCAGATTGTAATGCCAGAGGGGACTGAGTCGCTTTTGCGTGCCGTGGTCCTGGAGGCCCTGCTCGGACAGCAGGGCGCGAGGGTCCTTCGGGTCCAGCGGGAAACGGGCATTTCATGTTCGATATGCGGACAGGTGATCCCATTTTCTGCGGGAAATGGCGAGCCCCTTTCGGCTACCAAGAGGTGTATGGTCCCGCTCGATAACCGGTCCCGCGCCTTAAACCATCGGGGACTTGTAGGATTTTTGCCTCATCATCATCGCCCTTCCGCAGAATCAGAGCGGAGGTCCATCCGCGGCGGAGCCGTGAATGGAGGGCGCGAGTGAGCAGGCAGGTATGACTGGGTTGTGCCGACACTGGTACCCGGAGAGTGGCGCAATTCATGGTGGTAAAAGGCATAGGCCGGGGCGAGAAGGGGGTTGACGCGGCGCATAATAAAGCCACGCTGTCCCCGCCATAACAAGGGGAAGTGCGGGGGCCTGGCGAACCACCGGCGTAAGGATAGCCAGGGCGGACGCGGGGAGAGAGGGGCATAAGACACGCCGACCCCCGCTATACAAGGGGGCGGTGCCTGGCGAACCACCGGCGTAAGGCTAGCAAGGGCGTTACCGCGGGGAGAGGGAGCAATAAGCCACGCTCTCTCTCATCCCACCAGGAACAAACGGGGAAAAATTTTTCAAAGTGGGGAGAAACAGGGACCCGACCGGTGGCATCTGCCTCTCGCTGCCCGCCCTCCCTGGAAGCGTCAATCGGCCACTCGGTCGTCAGGCCAGATAAGAGATCCGAAGTGTGAAAAGAACAGGTGAGAGGGCGACTCAGGATTCTCTCGCCGGGGCGAGACACCGCGGCGGAATGGGAAGTCGACAGGAGACGGCGCTGAGGGCGGATTTCGAAGTTGCATGGGATTGGCGCTCTAATGTGCGAAGTCGAAAAATTGGTGCGGTCCGAGTGGACATGCTCTTGCGGGGAAGGCGTCACCGGAAGGCGTGCCCCGACCACTGGGCTTGCCCGCGGATGCCTCGAGCTGCGAAAAAGAACTGCCAGGCGGCAACGTATCGAAGAACGCAGACCATAACGAACCGATCCCACATCAGATGCACCTTCGGCGGGCCGAGAAAAGATCAAAATACCGGTCAAAAGAAAGCGAGGTTTGGGTCGACTCTGCAGGTTGTGCCCAAAGTGTGGCATCGTGTGCGTGTAGTCGAAGACTTTGAAGTACCGTATGCCTCCAATGTGAGAGGCGCACCGGATTGAGGGTAGAATAGAGCCTAGCCATGTGGGTCGAGGGCGGAAGAATCGGGACGTTAAGCAGGCCTTGTGCTCCACAAGAAATTCCGGAAGCGGGAACACGTATCTACAGCCTTACGAGTTCCCAATGGGGTGGCGTCCCGGCGGGTGAGGTGCAATGGGAGGACGGGACGCAAGCAGGCAGTTCTCTCCACAAGAAAGTCCTGGACGCGGAGACCCCTTATTCACCGCCCTAGGTTCCCCAAGGGGTGAGACGCTGGGGTGGAGGGCTAGCAAGAGAGTTGTCAGAGGGGCGGGACAGAGACGGGGACAGCAAGCCAGGCCGTTCCAAGTAAATCCGGACGGTGGAGACCCATCTCCGCATACGGTTCAAAAATGGGGGGTGGCGGCCCGGGGGGGATGAGGCTGCCAGTGACGGTCGAGGGCGGGAGGAAGGGATCGTACCCAGGCCGTTCTCTCAAAGTAAATTCGGACTGGGTAGACCCATTTCCGAAACTATATGGTTAAACTTAATTTGACACCTATACTGAAGGATTTTTTTTGTTAATACTGGAACTGAGTACAACTAGGCCTTCTGTTACAATCTACCTACACCGCCCTCCCCCTTCATTGTGAGAAGGGCATTAAATGAAATGCTAATAGAGGTGAGTGAACAGCATGAAGAAATAAAGTCTGGACAGGCCAAGAGGCCATGCAGTCAGGATATTTCAAATAGGACAGAAAGAGCAGAAAGGGATTAGAAAGAGAAGATTTTCCATTATGGAGAGGAATGTATTCATATGTTACACAGTCTGGAGCGACATTTCTCTGTTGATGAAATAGTAACAAAGTTCCCTTTACCTGAGAACTGTTTCACTGTCACTTTGGAGCGCAAGTGAAGGTGGGAGGACACTGGGACAGAGCTGGGTGAGGCAAGGAGGAGAACAGGGACAGAAGGGTTACAACAAGCCGCATTCCATTCACTCTGAAAGAATTTCTATTGGGAGCGTAGTAGTGTCTATGTGGATATACAGGCAGAGCTGCTCCTTCAGGCACTGCATGAATCGTATGGAGAAAGCAATTTGTTGCTCTAATTAATTTGATCAGAAAGACACCTGCAGCACAACTTCAGAAGAACTCCATATACACTGCCCTGACTTGATAATCCTACTGAACTTGTGGTCCCTGACCTGCATGGTCCATTACATTCTATTGACAAAGCATTCAATCCGTTTGGATTACATTGATCTATTAAGATTGCACAATGGAGCAGATTACTAAACAAAAAATCCATGTAATAGATTGGATTTATAGAAGCCTGGAAGTGGAAAAGGACACCTATTATTTGGGAGTGGGCTAATCTGTGCCTATAGGGCAGCAGGAAAGAAGACAAAAGAACAAGAAAAGCAGAGGAAATAAAGCACTCACCCCTCCCTCAGCTCCCTCTGCACTTTGCAGCAAGCAGGAAGTAACGCCAGTGCACAAGTGTTGAGCTGAGGGAGAGCAGGGAGCGCAGTTGTAACGCTCTTGTAAATCAAATCCCGGAGGGGCTAGGTATATTTAGATCATAAGGATCTTATAAGGGCACAAAGCTCACATGGCCTTCTGCAGGGAGTACATGCGGCCGCAAATTTGCGGCCGCATTGTACGTCTCCATAGACAGGCAAATAGCGGCGCAGTACAGGCCACAGTGTGTCGTGTGGCACCGATCCGCCCGCACACCATTAACAAGATAGGCAGCCTCATCTTTTGGGGGGGTGTGCGACAAGTGTGCCGCATTCTCTATGGACGGGGAGGAGGGGGTCACACCTCTCCTACCTCCAGCACACGGCGGGGCATACCGACGTGTGAAGGGACCCTAAGGAAAAACATGATTAATTTTTTAAAATTATCTTATTTATTTTATAAGCGCCATCAAATTCAGTAAGAGGCTATAATAACATTACAAAGAACCAACCAGTACATATGAACAATAGGAGTGAGGGCCCTGCTCCAGTTTACCGACTATGAGGTATGAGGGTGTTGCACAAGGGTTGTATAATGGTCCAGCCATCGTTAGAAGGGCAAAAATTAAAAAAATACCCTGTAAAATAATTTATAAAAAAAAAATTCTGCAGCTGACCAGCATCAGCCGGCCATCTTATTTACAGGGTCGGTCCTAGGATTGAATGAAAAAGAATGCAGAGAAGCCTGAGCTTGGGAAATATCTGCTGTTTGAAAGTACAAAAAACAGATGGCGGAGAGATATAGGAGGGATAGAAAAGGAAGTTGACATTTTCAATGCAGTTAGCGAGTGTGATAGGCTTGCCTAAAGAGAGGGTTATTTAAGAGCACGTTGAAGCTTTGGAGTTGGGATTAGTCGGATGCGTCGGGGAAGGGGATTCCAAAGCATGGATCAACTCGGGAGAAGAGAATGTCCTGCGAGACGTGCATGAGGAAGGTTCGAATTAAGCTAGAGCTAGTCTAATGTCACTGAGATTGAAGAGCACGGGAAGCGGTGATGAAAACTGAGATGACAGAAGAGAGAGAAGGGAGGGGCAAGCAATTATTCAGAGCACTTTATGAGCTTCCACTGAGGAGAGAAGATGAGAAGAGAAAGATCCAGAAGGAGACACGAAAGTGCGGTCAGAGAGAGAGGAAGAAAACCAGGAGAGTGCCAGTGTCCTTAGGCCAATGGAAGTGAAGCATCCTAAAGAGGAGCTGGTGGTTCACAGTATCACAACGCTTGCAGAGAGATCCAGAAGAACCAGGAGGAGATAGTCACCTTGGATTTTGGCGTAGTTTGAGGATCATTGGAGTCTTTAGAAAGAGCAGTAGTTTCAGTGGAATACATAAAGAGCGGAGACAAGATTGAAAGGGGCAAGGAGGGAGTTCAAGGACCTCAAAGAGGATGGAGAACGTATAAGAGAGGGTACATGGAGGAATGACCTGGAAGTGCATTGGGAGAGAGGAGTATGCTACCCCAGCCTCCCTGCCTATTCTCAGGTTGGAACAGATGTGAAAAGTGTAAACCGCATAGGTTTACACATAAACATTTACATTGCTAGTAATTCAAATCTGAGAGAGATGCTATGTATAGCCTAATATTTTTTTTTTTACATATTTAAAACTTTAAACTAAAAAAATCTCTACTTACATATTCTATAATGCCATTATTTTTTTCAATTGTGCATTTCTGAAATACCATTGAAAGGTCACTGCCCGATCACACATTGAGCTAACATTGTGATTCCTGTAGTTTACTAAAAAAAACCTCTAGTAATGCAATGTTGACTCAGTATGTGAATGGTTGGGTGGAGCCTTTCAACTGAGCTTCATAAGGTTAGTCGACATGCACGTGACAAATTTGAGGCTTGCAGAGCGCAGTCATGGTTGAAATCATGCAAGCGTCCCAGGCAAGACTTGCGAAATCACCTCTGGTCCGCTAAAAGACTTAGGACACAATGCAAGCCCGTGGATGCCTGAAATGGCAAGTGGGTTGTCCTGAAAAAAACAGAGCCTATGCACCACTGTGATGGTACCCATGTCCCAGTCTTAAACCCATTCCCCCTATGCAATGCAATAACAAAGTTCTTCATCTATTCACAATATCAAAACTGATTCAAGCGGTGAACCCCGTAACAAAGAAAACAGTGCCCAAAGCCAAAATGCCACTTTTTGTAAATTTTGCAACTCCTAAAAGGAATAAAAAAGTGCCAGGTCATGTAATCCCACAAACTCCTTTAGAAGGTCTTCATGTCCGGCATTCTGATAGTCGGGGGGGGGGGGTAGACGACGATCGGTTAACCCTCAAAGTTTTCATAGACCATGTCCATTGGTGGTTACCGATTTATCCATTACATCATGTTTTGTGACGCTCAAGTGAAGGATAACTACAAATCGTGGGAGAGAAATGAAAACAATTCAAACAACATATTATTTGTTCAAATATCCGAGTACTCAGTTGATTTTTCGAGACTTGCAAATTTCATATATCATGTGATTTAATTAAAATACAATTCAATAGGAAAAAAAACACTGCTACCCTGCCATAGATTTGTTACAACTACACTACACAAGTTTCACCCCCAAGACCAAACAACATGGGATCCATGGGTCGGTTAAGACTGAGACAGAATGGACCGACTATGAGCAATTAGGAGAAAACATTCTTGGACCACCTACGAAAAAGACTAAGAGCTCAGGGTTACCCTACAAAGATCTATTATTGAAGGCCTATGTAGAACCCAGGGATGAGACAAAAGATATTGAGAAATTGAATCCAAATGTTTCTGGACAAATCTGTTAAATTAATGTATACAACAAATGGCAAGATTCCATTGTATTTGTAAACAAAATGGAATATCATCAGGCGGTGAACCGAAATTCATTACCAGTTGAGATGGAACATTAATCTAAGAAGAGCTCAGAATCTTAAGGATCATTGACACATTATAATTTTACAACATACAAAATTTGGTGGTACGAGACTGAGGGGAGGTTCATACTATACCTGTGCAACTGCAATATCTGTCAATATATTTTTTCAAGATCCTATTGCGTTAATCGTTATGATTGCACCAGAACATCAACAGCAAGACTAACAATGTGATATGCAGGACTTGTTTGTACACAAAGACCAAGGAAGAGTCTTACGTCAGTGGCCTCTAATTTAGCCATCAAAGTGGTAAATGCAGAAACAGAAATCTGAAAGGGTTCACCAGTTGGAACATATAAGGTGGATAATAGGTCGCGTAGGGAATACAACTCCGTCTCCGACAAAACGAAATTCCAGATGGATTGTAATTGGCTCCAAGGGGATTGTACTGTCCTGGGTCCTAAGGAGCAGAACAAAAGTAAACAATGATGACTAGGTTCAAAATACATAGACATAATAAATAATTCCTTATTACATAGTGCAAACAGATTTCGCAACCACTTCACAGAGCTTGCCAAATTGGTCCCTGCTCCAAATCTAATCAATCTACCAGTATTTTTGAAAGTGTAGGAGGGAAAACCGGAAGGCCTGGAGGAAACCCACGCAACACGGAGGAGAGCATACAAACTCTTTGCAGATGTTGACCCTAGGGACTTAAACCCAATAAAAATCCCTCACACAAATGTCCCAAAAAGGTGATCAAAAGAGTATGTGCGCCAACAAATGGGTACCACTGAAACGGGACAACTCAACACAAAAAACTAATCCCTAAACCAGGTTCTGTCGACCAAAAATATTAAGTTATGTCTAAATATGTCTTAATAGCAAGATGGCCATACCAAAATAAATGAGATTGTCTCAGTTAGTTTTTCTTCAGTAATGTGCAGGGACCCCGAAGCAGGTTTCGCCTCCAGGTTCTTCGGGGGGGGCCATGCCACATTAAGCGCAGAGTCTGTATTACCTCACATGAGTGGTCTATCTTTGGTTTATTCAACACATGAATAATTCTCTCCTTGACGATCCTCAGATTGATGAGGCATGTAGGATTGTGTCCTTTATTAGAGATCATGTATTTATATTGCAAGGGGCTGGACGAATCAGGTCCTCTCTAATAGTATGTTTGTACCATTATGATTTGTACCACTCTTTCATCATAGTTATTATTCCGGGTTTTGTGCAAGTTTTAGTTATGTTGTCTTGTTCTGTGTTTCCATATTTACTCCTACGGGAAGCTTTCTGTGATTATCTAATAAAGTATATTGAATTTTGTTTACCAATTTTTGATACCTGACTATTTACTCCACTTGATAGGGGTTTATGTTAAAGATATATTATTGTGATACACACCGGTGGTACCAAATAAAAAAAATAAACTATTTCTCCATAAAAACAAGATCACAAAGAGATAACAAAGGGTCACTTGATAGTGCACCATGGTATTAGAAGTGCAATAACGAAACCTCACGTTGAAAGATTAAGTAAAACGTTCATAACCTAGGTATTAGTAATGGCGGGATGCTGTGAATAAAAACTATAGTAGAGAATTTATGTGTTTTTTTGTGTTAGATATAACTTTTTGGTAAAGTTCTGGGTCACAGTGTTAATATGTAGCCACATTAAGCAAATTGGATTCAATGTACATCCTCTCACTCAATTTACGGAAAAAAAAGCTTACGCATTATGTGAAACAATCAGAGAGCAAGTGTAATACTTAGATTGTCAGGAAAGGGTTTTTAAAAAGGAACATTCGTGAACATTATCCATAGACCACTTCGCCTAGGCAGCAACCTGACCCCAAAATAAGAGTGGGCAAGATAAGGAAATTAGGAAAGCTTCCCCTCCCGGACACTCCTTGAAGTGGGGGGGGGACTTTTATAACCTTACGGTAAATTGCTAAGTGGATTATTGAAAATGAAGTGGCTTAAAGTAAAACAATGCAACAATCATGTAACGATATTGTTATATTAAAATTTAAAAAAACCCAAAAATCCCTTATCAAAATGTAGCAACAGATGAAAAATCAATACTAATTTAGAGAAGAAAACTCATCTGTGCACCCACTTCACCAAGCTTCTCTCTGCAGCATGACCAGTTAAAGGGCACCTACCACTATATGATTCTACCTTAAAAGGTAGAACGGGTAAAAAAGAGTGGTAGGTGGCATGAATGGGAGTGAGAGGGATAGCACTTTTTGAGGCTAATCCTCAATATCACGGCTTCTTTATAGAAAAGTTTATTGCAGGCATATACAAAATTATTTATGCGACTATGGAGTAGTGGAGTAGCCGTGACAGGAGGCTACTAGTCGAGGCTACTCCACGCCTAAATCACCAGTAGCCAAGTTACTCCGGCCTACCATTTAATCTATTCGGCGCGCAGCTCGTTGTAGCCCCGTCCGAGTCCCCACGGCATCTGCGGCCTTCTGCGCAGTAGTAGCTCCGCGCACCGGAGCCAGGGCCCGCGCAGCCGAAGGCCTTCAGGGAGAATTCCTCTTTCATATGAGCCAATGAGAGTGATCGAGAGTTGTCAGGGAACGGAGGAGAATGAACTGTTAATATGCAAATCAGGACGATTTATATATGAATGAAAATTGTCACTTTAAACATCTATGGCCACCTAGAATATACTGTAATCCACCCTTGGCATAAAAGTTCCACCTGTGAGGACGTATGAGATACGTCCTTGGAAGGGAAAGTGTTAATTTAAGTATGTTGGTGGGTATGGATTTGGTAATACTGATCATTAGTAATTGGAATTTGGATTGGTTAGTTTGTAATAAGACGGCTCTAAGCTATATTCTTTAATAATTTGAATTACGGATGGCAGAGTTAGAATGGATCAGAGACAATTAATGTTGTATCATCTGCAAACAACCTATTTTGTGGTGAGTGTTTACACTTGTAACCAGATACTTTAGAGGATAATAAAATTAAGTTAGCTGGGGGGTTCGATGGAGCATAATAAAGATTAAAGTGCATATCCCTGCCCTACATTGGTTTTTTCTATCTTGAGATAAGAAAACCCGAGGAGTCATATTTCAGCTGATGGTTTGAAATAATAAAGCAACTTTATACTATTTAGGATTGCTTCTGCCATGTCCAATTTTTTGATAGAATAGCTTGATGAACTTTCCAGTGGATCCTAGATTGAGCGTCTTTTCAGCGTTCAATGAAATGAGCCGGGGAACTCAGATTGCGATGAATTTAAATTCTTCTAATGCTATCGGATGTTTGTATGCCTTATATAAAGCCTGTTTGCGCTGTTGCTGAATGATAAAGAAAGGTAATATTATTTGTCAGTTTTTTTTGCGTATATTTTTAATTTTAATTTATGCAAAATGTATTAAATATTTAAAAAATATCGTACCTAAAGTTTTTTTTGTTTGGATGGGGCTTACAAGGTTTGGGCAGAGTTAGATATCAATTTTGAATGTAACACATTTCTTCTGGAATATCCTTTTAATATTAGAAGTTAGTGGCTTATAAAAGAATGGGTTTAAGGGGTTTTTTTTTACATCATTGATGGGTGCTTTATTGCTTTGTCAGTTAAGACTGGCTTATTAGTGCGTACAGTGTTGTAATAGTTGTTTAAAAAAATTGTACATGAGTTGATGTAATCAGCAAACCCGTAATGTGAAATGTAGTGATTAGTGATGAAATAAATAATATTTTGCTCCAATTCTCATATTATATTCTAGCTGGTACTGAATATTTTAGCAAGCATATCGGGTAGGAGTTATTTTATTAGTTCTAAAACAGTTATTAGGTCTAAATTAGGTTACTTTAAGTATTAATGAATATGATCTAGCGGGGGGTAGTTGGATGAGGTGGCCTCTTAGGCAATTTTTATATGTGACCATACATTGCATCAGTAGAGTTTTGGTCTTCAAAATCCAAAGCAGAGAAGAGAAACCGTTGGACGATGTAAACAGCTGTGTGGAAACCCCCTACTGCACCCTATTTACCCAAGAATTACATGTAGGACAATAAAATGGATGCTTTATCGGTGAGTGCTGAACGTCTTATTTCTTCCTTCAAGCGCTACGGTATTGCTGTAGTGAAACCGTTTCCGTCTACGATTTGAACGGGTCTTGAAAATCAAAGCATGAATTTATTTCCAATAAAGGGGTATTCTACATATATTTTCAACAAGCAAGTTATATGTTTGATTATTTGGAACAAGTTATTACAGCATACAGAAAATATTAGTTTTCTAAGTCTCTGCTTGCTGTAATTGTATATGAAAACATCTATTTCCAGTCACAGAAATCTGACCATGGTCACACAGGTGCAAGCTAATGATATTTTTTTTTTTACACAGCTCTGATTACTCTCTGTGATTTTCTAACAAGCGTGACCACCGAGTGTAACACAATGGATACAGATGACTGTCCACTGAAGGAAAAATAGAAGCTTTAGTATAGAAGGACAGCAAGCAGAGCATCTAGTAAAAAACCTTGTATTTGAATTTGATAAGAAAGTAAAGGAAAATAGTTTTATTTTCATATACAAACAATAGCATTATTTGCCGAGGGTTGGGAATATCCCTTTAATGTTGTAGATTTTGAAAGTGAATAGTTATTAGTGCAATCCCACACCATGCATTATGAAACCTGAAGAACCTCTCAGTTGATTTTGGACCCTAAAGGTCCCATTGAGACCCCAAGGTGGTTAGCATCCTAAATAGACGCTTTATGCTGGTAGTATAGTCAAAATTAAGGGAAAAAAAACCAAAAAAAAAAAACCTTATACTTGCCTAGATACGAGTCAAATGAGGCACAATGGGATAATCTTTAGATGCTGTGCCTCTAACGAGTTGCGGGAAGGAAGAATGGATGTATTCCAGAGTGCAACTTGCCCATGCACCCACCGATGGTGCTTGAGCCCGTGAAGCTGAGAGTATTACAGCCGTCGTAACACACAGGTGCAGGATAAGCCTAGTCTGATAAATCCCCACCCCCCCCCCATGACTTGAAAAGAGCATGACAAGGCACTATTGCATATGTACAAGGCAGATAAGAACACTTTTGTAGTAAAATTAAAGTAAGGAGACTTTTGAAATCCTATACTCTGCTAAAATTAACTGAGGAAGGTTATTGTCACTGGATGGAGGTATAACTTTAGTCAACAAAAAGGACAATATAAAACCAGTAACTTTTAAAAACACACGAGGCCAGCTACAGGCATGGCTTTTCTTACCATAGTGTGCCTACTGGCCAGAACGATTAAAAAAAAAACACACAGAAAAACACAGAAATTGGACAGACAATTAAAGGGATTGTTCAGAAACTTTAAAGGAAAAGAAGTGTTGACTGTGCTGCACTCTTTTTGTTAAAAAAAAGTTAACATGGTCGCCAAATGGTTGTGGCTGATGATAGTTTGCACTCATACACACTGTGAATAGCCAAACCAAAATTAGGACACAATCCATAGAAAAGGTGCTGTGTTTTTGTAAAGAAACAATAGAAATATGTAAACAGGACATAATTCTCAACAAACCCCCTTTTAAAATAAGACAAAGACTACGGCAAGAACAGAACGGTAGAAAAATATTATTTTATATCCAATTCATCCTAAGATGGGCCAAGTCTCTAAGATAAGTGGGCAGGTGTTGGCCACCATGATTGAAATATCTGTGTAAAACTTGTGAGCGGACATCTTCTAAAACAGGCAGGTGGTGCAGGCTTGATGTACGCAGCATCATCAAATCTCTCCGGGTCTATGTGCTGCTATGCAATTACCAATTATTTCTTTTCCCAACGCAAAATCCAAAAATAAACATTTTCTTATTGTTTATCTGAGGTCATATACACAATAAGGCACAAAGCCGAGTTATAGAGATCAAAGATTGGTAGGAACTATCAAAACAGATCACAGACTCCTTCACTTTCATCAAGTTGTAGACATGTCATGGCACCAGGTGGGTGAGAAGTCCTGAGTCGAGGTGCAAACACTGCAAAGGAAAAAATCAACGTATTAGAAATACATACAGCGAGGGGGGCGTACATGCTTTCTGCAACGCATGATTGTACTCACCTATCAGAGGACATTTTGCTCTTCCAAAAGGTAAGATGTGATTTGCATTCATACAAAACAACAAAGGACATTGCACATTAAAGGACTCTGAATTAAAGTCTTAGCTTGGAATAGTCTGCATAGAAATAAAACTTACACTTTTGTGAATCAAAAAATTCTGAGATATCTGTGGGCAATTGCATCTGAAAGTAACAAAGAAAAAGAAACTCATCACAAAATTCTTGTTGACATCACACCATCTGATATGGGAAGGCTGTTAACAGAGGAGCGGCATACAGTAAGGAGAGCACAGCCCCCTGACCTTCTAAAAGTCTGCAGGACATGGGACATCTCAGAGTCCCAAAAGGCAAGTCCGCTGCAGATCACATGGACCCCATGTATCTACGTCAGAATCGGCAAAAGTTTACTGGGGCAGGTAATAATATTGGCTTCCCATTTAGGGGATTGCAGGTACAATGCGTAAACTTATTGTGGCCAACCCTTTTAGTCATAGCTGACCCAGGGACAGAATTTTTCTACCATCCGAGCTTGTATCGGATTTGATGGGCTGAAAGAGGTAGAAGCATTGGCAGGTCCGGAACTGTGGTCTAGGGTAGCTGAAGATTGAGGGGGCAAGTGTCCACACTTGAAAGACGACTCGTCTTTCCTTCTGCATATTAGGTCCAATAACTGGAGGCTATGTTAAAAAATTAAGCACTACTAGATCACACAAGAAATGAATTCCAGGCTCAGCAGACCCTGAAAAAAGGTCCATTCTTAGATATACCTGTGATCACTATGCCATTTTCAGTCTTTCACTGATCTTATGGGTATGGCGCAGGGGGAGCACGCTAACATTTTTCCCGAGGGTAGTAATACTCCTATCACAGTTTTTCAGGGTATTATAGCTGAGGAGAGTATGAAATTTAGCGAATACAAAATATATAATCCTAGCGGATATAGTTGATGAAATAGGACTATTGATCTATTAATACAAAAAAAATTGCTATAAGCTCCTGTTTTTTTGTGCTAAGTAGCCACTTGACAAGTGGTGAAGCAACCTGTTATGTCTCCTCAGGAAATTTAACCTACAGAGTGGGCGGGGCAAATGCAGTTCAGGCTTCGCCCGAGAAGCCCTATGACTTGATGGCGCCCCAGACCGGGCTCTGGTTGACTGGTTTTGTTTTATAGGGGCACATATTGATTACTTGCTATTATAGCTACTATATGGATCATAGATAATGGTGTGTTGAATACGGGTAACCGTCATCTAACATCCAATTAGGAATCACTGCCCACACAAACACACATGACATCAACACCACACTACAGCACAACCAAAACCACACACCACACCACACACTTTGTAGAGATCCCAAACTCACCCAGGGATATCGTGAGGGATTGTACAGAGGTGTATCAGGAAGCCCTGTTCGTTCGGCTCTCCCTGTGCATGATCCTGGCAGCACATTGAGCTCAGCCTCCTCCTCCATCCTCACACAGTCGGCTGCGCGGGAGAGGTTGAGGGACAGCCTCGAGCAGCGCGGAGGCTAAATCCGGCAGGGACTTAGGCACGTCCACATTGCCGAATGTGAATGCGGACGAACTACCTGCTGAGTTCAGTCCGCGTTCGCAGCGTTCAGGCCTCGACGATCCGGGTGGCCAGCATGCGTTGCGGCTTTGATTGTTCGTTAGTTCAGGCATTACACTGGCACGATGTGGAACGGGCCTTAGTGTTGGCCATGTGACTTGGAAGCCTCATTGGGTACTGACACAGTTACTGCACAGTACACAGGTTACAGGTCACATGTCCACCCATCGGGGCCGGAACGGAAGTCAATGTAGCGTCTGCAGCACGGCCAGGACAGGAAAGGGGAGAAGCCCTGAAGATACTTAACGCCATGGGGCCTTTTTTTAAAGGAAGTACATTGTCTCTAAATGCATCTAGACGCATGTAGGGCGTTACCCGAACTTCTGGGAGGGGAATGCCGAGGTTTACAAAGAGGCGGTAACACATTTTGCGTTACCTGACAGGCTTAGGTACAAGCTGAGTGGTACCATAGGGCCAATATTTCAAGATCACAAAGAAAGTGGTAGATAATTGTTATCACGTTGCATAGGAGAAACCTTGTTCAGTCGGCGGTTCAGCGTTCTACTTTCTGTCTTCTTTTGGGCAGGCGAAGAGCATCAGGAAGTGCCAGTTATACAGGGGCGGGATGGACAAGACCTCTGGTGAGGAACAGGAACTACTACAGGTGAGGGAATTAGAGTTGTCTTTAATTAACTAGGAGAACCCTCTATTGGACCCAGGGGAGCTCGTCAAGTGGAATCTGAAAATTCTTCTGTCCTGACCCCCTTAGACAGGTAGAAGCAGCATAACATAAACAAAGATGAAGCCCAAACGATTACCAAAAAAAAAAAAAAAAAAAAAAAAAAGACACTTCTGGAACGGACTCAGGCAGGGGAGGACCAGATGGAGCTTTGATGGCCAGCAAAGTATCTCCTACAATAAAGCAGCTATTTAGGTCTATATGTACTGTGAATCCCTACCAAAGTGTCACATTTAACCATGTACATTAAAGGTTGGAACCACAGCGTCTAGTCTCATAGTCCAAACCAGTGCTTTTACAAACCGGATAATCAGAGCCGCACTATTTTGGTCCCTGACAGTGAACGGAGAAGTAAGAAGAAGTAAAAGAAGTAATCCTCATGGTTTCTTAATGCCCATGATCATTGGGTACCCCAGCAGACCAAGGAACATACATTTATTTTATTATTACAAATAGAATGAATCCACAAAATGCACACAAAAAAAGGCTTGCAGATGCCAACGTTGCGCAAAGTACCCTGGCAATAAACCACAGCCCCATTCTTACTGCACAGATAACCTGCATCAGTCGAAAGCCCCAAACATAAAACCCAAGCAATAGACAGTCATTGACTAACCTCGGAAGCAGCGGCAGATGTTCTTCATGGGTTAGGTACGTAGCGTGTTCATGTTAAGAACAATTGTATTATATTATGGAAACACAAAGCAGCAATTATCCCACCACTAACTGAAAATCATGTAAAGGACATCTTTCCAAGAGCCAAAAACAGAGTCAGTAAACACCGAGCAAGGCCTCCTAAGTACACTCAGTCACAACAACCACCGATAACCATCTGGAAATAAGAAAGCAGTCCAGCTACCCCAGATACTTTTAAAACATCATAAAACACTCTGCATCAATGGCCGTTCAACTGCCAAAAGCTGTTGACTGGCGGTGTCGTTGTAGTTGTCACTAGCACGAGTGGAGGTACATACAGGTAAAAACCCAAGACCCTAATACAACTTAAAGGCCATCAGGACCACCGGCGAGGAAGTGAGTACCAGGATGAAGAGCAAATAACTCGAAAAAGTGTCAGACTTTGACTGGTTTGTGGTTTAAATCTGATCCAAATAAAACGTGATGTTTTTATCCAAATAAATTCGTGCTGGGAGATTTCATTTTTTGTTTAGCACCGATAGGGAATTACTGCGAATCAAGTAGGGCCTGTTAACCCTAAGGAAGGAGCAGTCTGTGCTAGAAAATATTAACTCACCAAACTTCTTAACCCTCAGGTGCTGTGTAGGCAAATAATACATTCCAGGGGTCTCCTATAAACACTTGGCCTCTAACCCAGTCCTTGCTGATTATCAGAATTAGAAGATCACCATAAATGCTGGTTTGATAGATCCTTCCAAAGATTATTAATAAAACTTTTGGTGATATGGATATTGAGTGGCCGTCACACACTCAGAACAGCAGTGGGTCTGGACCTCTGCTATTCCAGGCCTCCTCCAAACATGAACAGAACTCATTAACACGATGGAAGGATATCCAGTGTTCTGCACGTAATCCGTTTCACATGTCTTGATGCTCTGCTGCACCCAAGATGCGCTGGCTGATCGAGCTCGTGCATCCTGGTTAGATCCAGGTCAGCAAGTTTCTGCCTTCAAGTTCTATCAGCTTGGTCAGCAACTACCGAGGTTACAGCACAGGACCAAATCTCTGGAAAGCACAATCAAGAATCAAACGTGCGTCCACATTGCTCAAAAAAGAGGCAACACACCACATGCCCAGCGACAAAATTACTATGGGAAACATATTTAAGAAAAAACAACACATTTCAAGCACAATTCATTGAATATATATATATTTATATTATATGGTCCCCTACTTAAAACACTGACGACCTACATACGACCCCTAGTTACAAACGGACCTCTGGATATTTGTAATTTATTGGACGTTAGCCCTAGGCTACAATAATCGCTTTGTTTTAATAACAGTTATCACAGGTGTCTGTAATTGAAAGCTTTAGTGTTAATATGATTCTATGACAAACCCAACATTTTTAAAATTCAATTGTCACAGAGACCAAAAAAAGTTCTGGGAGTGGGATTACAATGGATAAAATATACAGTCCGACTTACATACAAATTCAACTTAAGAACAAACCTACAGACCCTATCTTGTATGTAACCAGGGACTGCTGTGATAATATTTTCTTTACATCAACTCTCGTGCAATAATTAGGTAGGTTTATCTATGCAGCTGAAGCTGCCAAGGGACAACTCTGAGATGTTGTGAAAAAGTGTGTATAACAGGACAGCAGGGTTAATGGGGCACATGTATCATACGGTTTTCGGCTCTCCTGGTCACTTTTTCAAGTTTGCTTTTGAGATGTTGGCCTAGATTAATCATTGCAATGCGATGCATGCATGTATAAGTTGTCCGTTAGTTCACTTAGCAACTGTTGTTTCAGAGTGTGCGACATCTTTTAGTCCCAAATAGTATCTGCCAAAGTAAGTGTGGGTCTAAGCCATGCTCTGTTTTAGTGAATTCTTAGGGGGCAAGAGGGACAATTTCAGTTGAAAAAACATCTGGGCTACACAGAGATATAAATCATTAATCCTGAAGCAGCTCACCTTAATACGCGCTGATTTCTGCATCTAAAAACTTTGAAAAGTTAAACAAAATAAAAAAAAAGGGAAAGTAGGAGGGCTACATGCCCCCCAATGTGATGCAAAAACGTGGATAATTGGGATCCAGTGACTCGTGTAACATCACAGGTCATTATAATAATTTTGTAACACGGAATGTAAGGGGCGGAGAACACACCAGGTAAGAGTACATGTCTGGAAGGGTCCGCTTTAACTACTATGACCCCAGCTGCATCCTCCTTAATTCCAACTGAATATGTGTTCTTGAATCTCTCGATCAGGGCCCGATTCCCTCCAGGACATTGGTGGATGTCATAAATGCGACGTTTCTGTCTGCAGGCAAAGTGTATCTGCCCACCTGAGGTGTAGAGCAGTTGAGAATATGAATAGGATATGGCAGCCAGGCACAAACACTGTTGCTAAGGCTTGTAATCACCCCTCAGGCCACGATTCACACGGAGAGTTTGTGACACGAAGGTTGCAGGGAGCCCAAACGCCCACGATTCGGGAACAAGACCCCTCCCCCACAGTCTTTTGTTGTGAGGTTTCAAAACGCAATACAAGCCTGTGTGTGACAAGGCCCCAGGGGTCTAAGTAAAAAGCTCTTGTGCAACAGCAAGAAACCACATGGGAGATGAATCAGGAGTTGGTCACCAGGAGGGGCAAACAGCTCCATATCCTTCCAATCTACCGGAAGTTGCTGAGAAGAATATAAGTGACATGAGGCCTCGTGCGTGCTACTGCTACAGCACATAACAGAAAGAGGAAAGAGAGGGGGTGCGGGGGTTAATCACGGGAAGTCCTTCTCGGTAGGTTTGAAGGGTGGGGGTTACACGTGCAGCACCATACAGGACAATGCATCGGGGGCAGGCGTGGAGACATGTTATGGGGTACTCACACGAGGTGAGGGGGGAAGAGCATCTCGAGACGCTCGGCAGGGGACAAGACCCGCAGCAGTTACCGTTGAGGTCTCCAGCACGCCATCTCCGCTTCTTGCAGTGAGAGACCCGAAACTGCTGCGTGCAGGAGGCACCCGGCTCTTCTCATGACGACTCGGAGAGTAACCGGCCAGCTGAGCGGATCGCCATGACAGCACCGCGATGGGAGGGGGGGCTGGGCTCCGGTCCCCTGTCTCCATACCGCAAACAGCTGGCCGAGTTTCCGCGAAGCACGCCGGGAATTTGTGGGGGCGTGACCGAAGACTAGGGGGACCATCTTCAAACTGTTTAGGGACGGTAGTTAGTAGTAGGGCAATGAGGACACGCGTGGCGCCAGGGAGAGCGACAGGGTCACGGGAGGTGGAGGACAGTGACTAGTGATTGACTGCAGCCATCGGTCACTACCTACGGGGTGGAGAGATGGCGCTTCAGAGTGGGCACCAAGGGACAGGAGGCTCAGAGACTCACTAGTCGTAGTGCACTAGGAATAGCAACACACCAATCATTTAGACCACTATAGGCAGGGCAATGTGTGGCCCGCCCACCCGGTGCATTAAAACGACGTTCAGGAGAACCAGCTTGATAACTGGCCCAATGTGAATGAACGTTATTAAACTTGCGACACTTGTGGTGACAGTATAGGTAATGTCAGTGACTAGACAGAGTGGCAAAACTGCACCTATTACATCAGGAATTGATAATTGATGTCTCCCAACAATGACTGCACACTAAATAAGTACCACTAGTCAATTTACAAGTGTAATGTCCCACGGGTATAAGTATGTTCCCTCCAGAATCCATAAGAACTTCTTAAATACAAAAACGAGATCCTCATTCAAAATTAGTTAATATATGTAATATTTGTATTCATTATGGACAGTAGACAGACACTCCTGAGACACAACAGAGAAAATAGACCTTGTCTCCCACAGTAGTTCACTGTTTGTGTATGAGCCATAGAAGTAAATGGAAGATTGACACAACAGCTAGCCATAATCTTTAGTGTGAGATGAGGCCTCAGTTCTGTAGTTAGTTTAAAAGCTATCACTGTCAGGTACATTCACACCAAACATTGTTTTCATCTGTGTTATATACATCCTTTTGGCAGTCTGACCACATACACTGAGCAACTTAAACGGTTAAGTACACCGGGCATCATCCCTCCGCCGTTCCTGTTTGTTCAATGTCCATTTTTTCACTCCCCACCTTCAAAAAATCATAACACTTTATGTGTTACACGAAAGAGCTGGTGTGTGACGGCTTGGTAAAGCTTGTTTATCTGCTACAACCCATATTGAACAGCTCATAGTGATGGTATTAAATCTTCCACAGCCATGTACGCGGAAGGAAGGACAGGAAGGGAGGGAAGCGGGAAAAAAAAAAAAAAAAAACGAAAAAAAAAATGCCAAAGCAAGTTGAAATGTTGAAAATGGGTGAAAAAAACGCAATTTCGAACAGTTTCTTGTAGGGCCATGGCTCTTGGATATTACGTCTTTGACTGAGCGCCCAAAATAGTGAAAATGTACTACTTTATCTTTGGGTCGGTCACGTACAGCTAATGGGGATTGGGGATTTACCAAATTGTAATGTTTTATTAATGTGTGCATACATTTACAAAGATTAAAACCTCCTGTACAAAATTAATTTTTTTTGATTTTGCCAAACTTGCGAAATTTGATTAATATTTTCAAAAGATATCATTCCTTTTGATCACCTTTTTATAGATTTTTTAAATATTTCAAAATGGCAAAAAAGTGCCATTTCGATTTGGGCGCTATTTTTACGTTACGGGGTTTTAAACGCATTGTTGAAAAAACATTATCATATTGATAGATCGGGAATTTTCGGACGCGTCGATACCTAATGTGTTTATGATTTTTTACTGGTATTTAATTTATGTACAGTTCTAGGGAAGGGGGGTGATTTGAAATTTAGTTTTTTTTAATTATAATGTTTTTTTTTAACTTTTTCTTTTTACTATTTTAAGGACTCCCTAGGGGTATTTAACCTAGGTTGTCTGATCGATCCTATCAGATACTGCATACTACAGTTTGGCACAGTATATGGGGACTTTCCTCTCATCATTACAATGTGCTATCAGCATTGTTAATGAAGGGTTAAAACGAAATAGCCAAAGGTCCCGGAAAAGGACCCGAGGCTACCAGGGAGAGTGGATCAACGCTCACACGATGACTCACTGGGAGCGCGATAACAGGGGAAGATGCGGCTCCCATTGACCATGGAAAGCCAATCAGGAACGTCCGCCAGGAAACGCTCAATCGGTTGCCATGACAGCCTCGGGTTTCGAAGACCCGAGGCCCTGTAGGGATTTACCCTTTCATTTCCAGTGCTAATGAAACATGTAATGAATGGGGATGAAATTCCAATATACTGCCAGACTGTAGTATGGCGATATGATACGGATCAGACAACCCTAGGGTTAAAGTACCCAAGGGAGTCTGAAAAAAGTAAAGTAAAAAAAAAATTAACTTAAAAAAAAAAAACCTAAAAATTCAATCCAACATCGTATCGTCGTGGAAAATAGTACTCAAATTTGAAAATGGCACTTTTTTGCCATTTGAAACATATAAAAAATTCACTAGAAGTGATCAGAGTTCACACAGCCCTATAAAAAATGCTAGCATTGAAAAACGTCATCAAAAGTGCAGAAAATTACACACCCAACACAGCTCATACATCAAAGTATTGAAAAAAAGTTATTCACGCGCCAGAAATGGCAAAATCTGAAAAATAAGTTTTGTACAGGAGTTTTAATTTTTGGAAATGTATGAAAACATTATAAAACCTATACAAATTTGCTATCCTGTAATCGAACGACCCAAAGATAAAAGGTAGACATGTAATTGTGGCGACAGTAAAAGCCTAAAAATCCTGGCCTTAAAAGAAAACAACGCAAAGGCGCTTTTTCACCAATTTCACTGCGTTTGGATTTTTTTCCCCGCTTCCCAGTATACGCACGGAAGAATAAATACCGTCACTATGAAGTGCTCCAGACATTCAGCCCGAGTGTAAGTGTGCGGGGGACCTGTATGGCACGCTCAGACAGACCTAGTGTAAGGGTGCTGGTCTAGACTCTGCCTTCAAAGATGGATCCAGATATCTGTTTTCCTCTGAAGCTCTAGACCAATTGCTTAGGCTATTCGTGATTACCCATAAAGATTGAGGGGAGGAAGTGGAGGAAGCTAGATCATTGCATGGATGAACTGTTTGCCATCATAAAGTCCAGAAAGAAAAAGAGAGTGTTCCCCCTATTAACGATAATCTCAAACAACTTATTCAGGAGGAGTGGAGAGATCCGGAAAGAAAAGAGGAATTTCTGTATCTAAGGAGTTTAGAAATGGTTATTATTTGACGAAAAGCGATACTAAGTTCTGAATTCACCCCTCCCAAGTGGACGTCCAGGTGACGAAAACTACAAACGCACGACCTCTCCAGGTAAAAGACCCCATGGATAGGAGCTGACTGTTTGCTGGGAGTCTGCTATATTGCTTAATCTAAAAGCTAACGTAGCCACTACTCGGTCGCTCGTTGCAATGTATTTTGGTTATCAGAGGCTAATAAAAATCCTATTAAGGTTGGCACCCCTAGAGAGAGTCCTGTTAGAGACTCTTTCAACATTTTTTTAAATCTTGCCTACTGCCTTTATGCGAGCATTGGGAATAGTTCAGGTTTTCGTCAAAGAAGGTGCTTTGTCTATGGCCAACCAGAAGAGGCTCTCTGGGATTAAATAAATGGAGTGGCGATTAGGTCAAAATCCAAACTTTTGCCGCATTCCAGTTGAAGGGGGAATTTGTTGTTTGGTCCCGAACTTTGATTCTAGATTGGAGAAAAAGCGGTCGGACCAAAAAGAAAGGGTCTGAGGCTAAGAAAACACCAGAATACAGCCCTTTCGGACTTTAGGAGATCGGAAAAATCTATAACAGAGGCAAAGGCAAACAAGGGCCCTGGAGCCATCTGAAACGGAAAGAGGGGTAGAGGCTCCTCCGTAGCTCCAGTAATTAAACCTCCTTTGGGAAGCAAATGATGCCAGAGTGGGAGGAAGGTTTAGGGGGTTCCTTGCACAATGGACCAAGATCACAGCCATCCCTTGGATTCTAGACATAATATAAAGCATGTTACAAGCCTAGAATAAATCTCTTCCTCCCCACAACCGTTATCCTACCCAAGCTGGCAATCCAAAAGTCGACTGCTCTAATTTTTCAGGAAAGTCCAGAAACTTATTCAGATGGGCGAATAATTCCAACAGTTCCCAGAAGGAAGGTAGAAACAGTGGACACTTTCGCCCCCTTATTTCTCATTTTCAAAAGACAAATGGATCCCACCAGGATGATTTGCAACCTCAGAGGCTTTGAACCAGCATCTCTTATAAGGAAGTCAAGAGGAATCAATAAAATGCAGTAACATGATCCACCGGGCGCCTAATGTTGCACGATAGACTTGAAGGATGAGTATGACCACTTCCCTATTTATCTCTGTCTCAGAAGTTTATGAGGTTGCAATAGTCTGCACCACAAGGAAAAAATTATGCTTTCCAAATAAATCTACCTTTTGGGGGTTGCATCAGATCCGAGAGAGAGTGTTTTCCAAAATAATCATAGAGGGCGTGCCTCTCAAACACATCAAGAAGTCATGGTGATCCATACTTGAGACAACTTACCATAATAGCGGAAACGAGACCCCAAGAGCTTATTCTACACAGGAACTTTACAATCCAAACGCACAAAATCTAGGTGGATCATAAACGGGAGAAGTCTGCTAGCATCCAAAACTCAATCCTTGTTCCGTCCGGCCTTGGTGAACAGAATCCTATCTTCCCGAGAGGAAGTCAGCACGCCTGGTATGTAAAGTCAATAGTTTTCTTCATCGCCAGAATGCTCATAAGAGATGCTATGAAGCTTTGGACAGTTAACATCCTGCATCCGTGGGGCACAGAACCATACGAGAGTCCTGCAGGGCTGGATGACTGCAATCATGCGGACAAAGATTCCCCACATCTGGACAATTAATCAGGCATTTACTCATGCGGTTTCAAGCAATCTTAGAGTGGTGACCATTCGCCGCCACATCTACAGAAGGGGTTCATGGATCCCCTGGACCACTATCTATAGTCCAAACAATGCGATAAAGGCTGGGGAGTTGGCAACATAGCAGGGTCCTTATCCAGGAAAATGGCACTCCTTATCCCAAAGGATGTCTTTCCAACTATCGAAACTGAAAGCATGGTCCTAGAAAACCTGAAGACAGACATAGGTCATATGTTGGTTTCAGGACAGCACTGAGAGTTCTATCAGCAAAGTCGACGACGATTATCTATCTTCAACATCAGGGTATAACAAATCTCCAGGACCTTATGACCTCTAGAGCAAAATATTCTCTTGGGTGGAAATGAACATCAAGTCCCTATCAGCAGAGTCATTTAAGAGGAAGGGACAACAAGGTGGAAGACGTTCTGTAGGCATGGGACGAAGGACACCAACTAGACCACACACGAATGTGTCTGAGCCAAAAGTATTCCATCATCTAACTCAGATGTGGGAAGCATGCCCCAACAAGGGAAAATACAAAAGCGGAATCTTTGTACTCTCTCTAGCTTATTCAGAGGAACCGCCTCGAAGAGGTGGACGCATTCATCCAAAGTGGGATGCCTTCTCGAATTAGCTTTTCCTCCTCTGTAATAGCAAGAGCTTCTTTCGGAAGATTCCAAAGAGAAGACACTGGTCCTGTAATAAAACCTGGGGAAGCGTTGGGCATCCTCCTTTTTGTCTGACAACTGCTCCTCAGCCCTATTCCACCTCTACCTCCTCTCACCTTTCCCCTTTGAAGTCTACTTCATACGTATCCGCATCCCTCTAACCTTCCAAGGGGCTGATTCATATACTGTACTGACCCCCCTGAGTCATGCCAATTGTCTTTTAGTGATCACTTTAAATACCTTCGGTTCGGCTTCTTCAATTTCTCTCCTCTGACATCCCTGCTCTCATCATGGGGGACATAACATCCCATGATATAGCTCATTCGCACCTCTAAACTTCCTCCCGCTTTTACCCCGAAAGATAGGACTGACGAGGGACAAAACACAAAAATCCCCCAAGTTAAACCTACTACAGAGCCAGGAACTGCCAAGAGATTACAATTGATTAAATTGGAGAACAGTAAGATTCATGTTAAATTCATGATCAGATAGTTAAGCACATTACTCATCAGGGGAAATTAGGAATAAGAATACAAATCAGATTTTAGGCAGATCTAGATCAGGCAGTATGAACATTACATCCGTTAGTTAACCAACTAACTGGCACAGAGTACTCAGTTCTTAAGGAGACTTTATAGCAGGCTAATGAGCTGACTGAGAAGAATTGAAAAAAGTCCTCTCAAAAATTTTAACACTTGTCAAACTCTCACCCCTGAATCTGCTAACTGAGGCTTGTTGTATCAGGTGGAATGGTGTATTGTAAGATCTCGAAGATTGTTTTCTTTTTATGGAAGAAGATGGCCAGTAGATTATTAAACAAATGATTAGAACAGCATCAAATTATTAAGAAATAATTGCCTAAATATCATGAGATTACCAGGTAGTGATTGTTCTTTGGTGGGTAACAATTTGATGATGATAACGTTACTCAAAATGATACAAACATTTGTTTTGAAACTTGCCTCAGTCTAGTCTCATAATACTGGTACTTTACATAGTCTCATTTCCTGTCAACCTGCTTATATAAATTCCCAGGTTAATTCTAAATGGTCCTTTAAAATCTCACAGGTTGTATTACCTATACTCTCTTTTCATCCATAATGTCCATACATACTTTTCGACAAACATAGATCACATCTCAGTGTTGCACCATTGTAGACAGTGCTTCATTCATGTTGGTTTTCAATTTGAATTATAGAAAAAATGATTACATAGGAGGAAATCACAGGACAATTTCCTGTACAAGTCACATTATAGGAGACAATGGATGTCATATTAGTGTATTGTCATAACAGAGTGGAAGAGGGTTATCTGAATTTCAGTTCCTTAATTACAAGAGCATTGGAGCCTTCATCCCAGGAGGAGCTACATGTATTACGCCAGTTTGACAAAGTAAAAGTCTATTGAATAGTCCCTATGAAGTTTTCAATAATGGGGTATTCTATAGAAAAATAATTAATATTTTGCATTATAGTTTTATAATAAAGGGGTTTGTCCACATTAAGCAAAATAATGATCATTTGGACTGTAATGTAACAGTTATACAAATTTCCAATATCCTTTTCTTGTATTCAATTCCTCATCGGTTTTTTAGATGTCTCTTGTACTTGGCCCTGTCCTTCTATGAGAAAGCTGGTGTTAGTTTACTTCCATGGAGTAGATAACTGTCAATGATAGGTGCGAAGGGTGGGTTCACCATGACATCCATGGACCCTATCTTATAGTCCAAACAGAGGAGTCAAAAGGGGCTGGGGGTGCTCAAACATAGCAGGGTACGTCTTCAGGGAAGGAAAATGGCCTCTCCTACCAAGGATGTCTTCCAACTATCGAGAACAGAGCAGTTCCATTGAAGACAGGCCTGTCATGGGTTGGTAGGTCAGCATGTGAAAGTTCTATCGGACAATTCCACGACGATTAGCTTACCTTCAAACATCAAGGGGGTTACAAAGATCTCCAGGCTACTATAGACCTCTCGACTGCGTGAAATATTATCTTGGGCGGAAATGAACATCACAGTCCCTATAGCCGTTCATCTGACGAAGAAGGACAACAACGGGTTGACCAGGGACATTCTCGCAGACAGGAGGAAAAAATAGACAAACGATAATTGGTTGTCGAGTCAGCAAGTATTCCATCATCTATACCACGCAGAAGTGGGAGACATGCATGTAGGGGATCTGCTTTGCCACAGGGCAAAATACAAGAAGCGTGTCATTTTGTACTCTCTCAGTTATCAGAGGACCGCCTCGGAAGTTGAGACGCACTTCAGCCACAAGTGGGATCTGCTTCTCTGGCATCATGCTTTTCCTTGTCTCTGACCTGTTAACCTGCAAGAGTTCTTTAGAAGATTCAAAGGAAGGACAGGGTCCAGAAGGTCATCCTGATCGTTCCTTTCTAGGGGCCCCAAGAAGAGGGTTTCCGCTCCTCGAAGAAAGATGGCTCTAGCAGAACCTCTTATGCTACCCATTCAGAAAGAGCTTCTTATACAAGGGCACTATTTCATCGAATACGCAGGGATCCAAGCTCTCAGCTGGCCTGAAAGGGCTTCCTGAGGGGGAAAAAGCTTTTCGATAAGGTAATCTCTACTCTACAATCTAGTAGAAAACCAGTACCTCGCTATATACCTGATATAATTGGAAGAAAGAAGTTTCTTCTTTCTGTGGTCAGCAGTCCCCAATCCAGTCTTTCCTTAATATCTTACAGATCTTAAATTTCCTGCATAGCCGGGTGGGTTCGACATGGGCCTGTATAAACAAGACCCAAAGTCCAGAGTGCAGCCGCTAAGTGTGTTCTGATTCATCCCGGGCTGACCATAGATGGATAACAAGGTTTGTAAGTAGCGGGACTGTTCCGTATTATTCAGGCCCTCAGTGGATAAACTTCAGTGGGGTCCCTGGGACTTATACTTACGACTAAAATTTTCTTAATGGGCTCAGTTGAAACCGATTTCTAAGGCTTAGATTCAAACTTTAAAAACAACCTTCCTAATTGCAAATTACTACTGCGACAAGGATTGGGGAGATTCAGGCACTGTCCTATAAATAAACCTTATTGTTTAATTTCGGAGAGGAAGAAGGATCATGCTAACGCTTGACCCAAACTTTGTTCCTAAGGTTTGCAAAGTTTCCACCGCAATCAGGATAGTGGTCCTACCTTCATTCTGCCAGAACCAAGATCCGTAAGGAGATCGCCTGGCATTCCCTGGATGTAAGGAGAACAGAGTTACTCAGGGTAAAAATAGAAGTCTCTAAGTTGGCGGAAAGACTCTAACTTCTTCTTTCCAATTCCAAGGAAAGAACAAAGGGAGAAGGCCTCAAAAGGGTCCTTATCCAGATGGATTTTTAAACTATCATCGAGAGGGGATGAGTCCTATTAAGGCTGCACGGACACGTAAAAAAAGCCAATTCCAACTGAGAGCGATGGCTACCTCCCACCGGCTGAAAGAAGAGGAGCCACAATTGAACAAATATGATTAAAGCAGCTACCTGGTCTTCTTCACTGAACTTTGCTAGACATTACGATGGACATTCCGAAAAACATGGACCGTTCCTTTGGGAGAAAGACACTCAGGCCGTATCTGTCCCTCCCTAAAAATAATTCATTGGTATAGTCTCCAGGTGGGGCCCGTAATGGGACCGTTAATAAGGCCAAAAGTGTGAATTAGTATTACCGGTGGTTAATTCCATTTCCTCTTTTAGTCCACTATGGACAGCCCATCCCAGTATACCCCCCCCCCTAGGTTTGATGTGATTTGATTGATTTAAAAATCGGCGTTTGATTTGTTGTGTATAATAACAGGCATTAAATCGGGTTGCATCCAAGACGGTGTGTTGTAGTATTGGTAGACACTGGAGTATGGATTGCCGGGTGGGTGGGGCCTTTTAACTTCTATGCGTCCTGTCCCCACAGAGGTCAATGGGGGGTCATCCTTCAGGTGGGGCATCATGGTGGACTAAAGGGAATGGAAATGACCGGTAGGTATAGTGTACATTAAGTCACTTTTTCATTTAAAAAACTTTTTTTTTTTGTTAACTTTTGACTGTCCCACTCTGGGACATTGAACAGCAAATTGTGTGATTGCGGTAAAGTCCTGATGTAGTCGGTCATCGCAACGATTAGGTCCAACCCCTCAAGATACAGGCACTAAAACTATTGATATATGGTTGGAAGACTGCATATCACAACTATTTCAAAATAATCTGGATAACTAACATAATTCACAGTTATAAGTAAGTGACCAAATAAAGCTCTGCTTTTGTCATCTGGGGTGGCAATATTGCATGTGGGCAGGTAATACTGTAAGTTCTTGTATCTCTTGTGTCATCCCCTCATCTTCATAGACTGTAAGCTCTTGTGTCACCCCTTCCTCCTCATAGACCAGTGAAGGCGAACCTTTTAGAGACCGAGTGCCCAAACTGCAACCCTTATCCACTTATTTAAGTAAAAAGTGCCAACACAGCAATTCTAGCATTAACTTATTAAAATCTTCTTGCTCCATGCTGTAGCACAGCTTTCAAAGGCCCTGAGGACACCAATATCGTTGACAGAAGGTGGGAGAATTCGGATTGCCATTGGAGCTTCCCTTGACAACCCACTGAACAGGAAGAATTGTAGGGTCAAGAGCAGGAGCTTCAATGGCTCCAATACAAATCCGACCATGTCCACATTTATTCTTCCTGCAGTTTCACTTTAAAATAACATTGAGTGTGCCCACTGAGAGGGCTCAGAGTGCCACCTTTGGCACCCGTGCCATAGGTTCGCCACCACTCTGGTCCATAGACTGTAAGCTGCATTGTGTCTCCCTCCACTCAAGACGCCATAAGCTCTTGATCACCCTCGTCCTCATGACTGTAGCTCTTGATCCCCTCGTCCTCATAGACTGTAAGCTCTTGAGTCACCCTCTCGTCCTCATAGACTCGTAAGCTCTTGTGTCACCCGCACCCTCAAAAGAACTCCTTACAACACTGTAAGCTCTTGTGAGCAGGGCCCTCCACTCCTATGGTTCCATATGACAATGTTTGTACTCTGTAATGTAATATTATATTTCTATATGTCACCTATGATTTGTAAAGCGCTACAGAACATGATTGCGCGTATAAATAAATATTCATATTCATATTATTATTATGCTTCTTTGCAGTTGTTGTACACCCTTTGACAAGGCTTTCCTACGTTGAAAGAGCGATATCCCTAACCTTGCCGATGATGATTGGAGGTTTAGCTTTTCTTTTTTGACTCTGTGGTGAGCGCTAGGGACTTCTTGGTTTAATCCAAATTCTTGCATTGTGCTTACTATACCCTTGTGAGACTGTATCATATGGGTGTAATGTAACGACTCTTGATTCGGCTGCCGCTGGTTCCTATCTGCATTGGATGTGGGCTTGTCCAAAGGATAGTGCTTAGTCATAGGTGCTTGCATTTCTTAACAAACATTTTAGTCTCCCCCGCCTATTATCCCCAAATGTCTGTCTCCTGGGAATTATACTTGGCCACTATGATAAGATTTTCTTCAGGTTGTCCTTTCTTACACCCATAAAGTAGTGATAATGTCATGAAAGGATCAGGACCCTCCAGCTTCAAAGTGAGGGATTTTGCCCATTAACCATTCCATTCCTCATTACCGTTCAGTGTACAACAATAGGAAATGTCCCCAGAAATTTCATCTCATCTGGTGGAGGTGTGAATCCTCATACTGCCACGTGATTGCCTCAACCCCTTAATGACCAGGCCTTTTTTTGTTTTCATTACCTACCTTTAAAAACCTATATAACTTTTTTTTACTTTTCTATATACAGAGCTGAGTGAGGGCTTGTTTTCTGCATAACAAATTGCAATTCATAGTGACAGCATATAATATTCCATGCCGTGTACTGGGAAGTGGAAAAAAAAAATACCAAATGCAGTGAAATTGGTGAAAAAATGCATGTGGGCTTGTTTTTTACGGCTTTCACTGTGCGCCCCAAATGTCCTTTATTCCTTGGGTTGATACGATCGAGAGATATCAAATTTATATAGGTTTATTGTCTTTCTGCTCTCTGTGTGCACAATATGACACTGCGGCAGTGTCGCCACTGATGACGTCACGGTGTGTGCCGGCATTTAGGTGAAACTCATCCCCGCTATGTTGGATTTGCTTTTCTAAACACAATTCAAGTGCATGTTGAGCCTAGGTTAAAATTCAAAACGTTTATTGTTGGAAAAATGCCAGTGTAATGGACAAATCCTAAGAACGCAGGTGTTTCAATTCATGCGATTCTGGGTACTTTATGGTCATAAAGTACATTCCATTGAGAGTGAGTGCGTTGGGGTCGACTCCATAACTGGCAAAACGCGGATGTTGCTATTTACTAAATAGCCCTTTATCACAAGCCAACTCAAATGCACACTGTGGTTGGTATCAACATGTTTTGTGCTTTGATAAAATGGCAAAACGCATGTTGCTATTTACCAAATGCAGGCATTTTCACCAAAGCACATTTGCATATTGGCCCAGATCTGCTGCGCCAGTTTTCTGTCTGCCTTGTGCTTGAAAGAGAGAGTCTTTGGATCTTGCACATGCATTTAACCCCTTAAGGACGCAGCCATTTTACAGCTTAAGGCTCAGCCCCATTTTTTGGATTCTGACTTGCGACGCTTTATATGGTTATAACTTTTACTTATCAAAGCAATTTTGAGATTATTTTTTCCCCACATATTGTACTTCATTATAGTGGTAAATGTTGGCTGATAAGTTTTGCGTTTATTTTCCAAAAAAAGAAAAAAATTATAAATTTTTTGAAAAATTTAACTTTTTGAAATTCTAAATCATTACATTTCAGGTAGATTTACCACCTAAATAAGTTTGCTGAATAACATTTCCCATAGTTTACTTTACATTTTCATAATTTTTGAATTCTGGATAATTATTTTGATGTCACCGGGCTTATAAATCAATAGCGATTTTCAGATTTTCAAATACTCTTTGCGGATAATATATTGTGTTTTTGAATGAAATAACATCAAAACCCCCTAAATAATAACCCATTTTCAAATCTGCACCCCTCAAACAACAGAAACAGCTTTTCGAAGATTGTTAACCCCTTGAGATCTTCATAGTAATCAAAATGAAGGTGAAATTTAGAATGGTAAAAATTGTGGTTATATGTTCATTTAGCCCTAAAATGTACACATTTCCAAAAGATAGAAATATAAAACTCCCCATACAATTTGTTATGAAATTTCTCCTAAATACAGAGACCCCCCCACATGTGGCCGTTTCTTGTTTTATGGGCGCACAGCGGGGCACAGCAGGCACGGAAGGACCTGCAGCTGCCAGGATTTTAGTTTCCTCATTGGCCCTTTTTGTAGGCTATAAAATTTTAGCTTTTTTGTTATTGGGGCCATGTAACGGCATTTTTTTGATGAGATGCTTTTTCCAATGTTACCATTTTGGGGTAATTTAGGAACTTTTTTTTTAGGACAGGAGTAGAAAAGCATCAATTTTTTTTTTTTGGTATTCACTTTATAGCCTAATAATCATGTTATCTTTATTCTATGGGTCAGTGCGATTACGGGAATACCTAACATGAATATTTTTTCTTACGTTTTACTAAATTTGTCAAATAAAACACTAATGTGGGAAAAATCTATCATTTTTGCATTGCCGTCTACCAAGTGGCATAACATTTTTAATTTTTTGGCTACGGAGCTGGTTGATGGCTTGTTTTTTGCGGGACATGTTGTACTTTTCAACTGCATCATTCTGAAGTACGTTTGTTTTTTTGATCACTTTTTATTGCATTATTTGCGGGATTGAATAGGTAAAAATCATAATTTTTGGAGGGATTTTAGCAGTTTTTTTTACGCCGTTCATCATAGGGGTTCAATAATTATTTACTTTTATTCTACGGGTTGTTACGGACGTGGTGATACTATATATGTGGGGTTTGTGTTATGATTTATGAAAAACAGAGTAAGTGTCAGTACCTGTCCAGCAGACTTTGCAACCACAACCAGGCTTTGCGCTGCTGTCAGACTAGGTAAGCGGTGGTGAACTCGCCCTGCAGAGTCCCTGCGGGCTAAGGCCCTGCCTAAAGCAGATAAACCGCCCTGTAAGGGTGAACCCACTATCAGGAACCTAACTGACCGTCCCTGAGAGATGAAAGGGAAAACTTACTTTGTCTGGCAGCTGCTGGATGGTGGAGCGGACAGGTAACCGGAATACAGATATAAACCAGTGTTCACAACGGTACACAGAATACACAGGTCTATGACAGGGAAAGCGGCTGAACACTAGGAGGTAAATGATACTGAGGGACAAACAACAGATACAGGAAGACAGGCGGATATACACCGGTCAGGTCAAGATCAAGCAGATTATATACAGGTCAGGTCAAGATCAAGCGGGTTATATACAGGTCAGGTCCAGATACAGGCGGAGACAAACAAACCAGGTCAAAACCAAGATGGCTGCAAAGGTACAGAATCGGATACAAATCACAGAATACCAAACAAGATAGCAAGAGCACTAGATACACAGGTAACAATAGAAATAACCAGCAAGGTATGATGGGAATAGACAGGTATATAAGACAGTTCCCGGAGACACCTCCAGCAGCACACCGGGGAAACTGTCCATCAGGCTAGTAACCCTTGCTGGGCAGGACTAAAATGCACGGAGCAGGGTGTGGATCAGTTAATCCAAACACAAACACTAAGCCACAGTTCACACACAAATAAACTGCAGATAGAGCGACGTTTAGGCAAGGACGTTACAGTAAGGCCGAATTTACACTATTGATGTCCCTCGGGTCGTAGCCTTAAAGTCAACAAGAAAATGCACAGATGTGTTTTTATTGCAAATTTCACAGCATTCAGGTTTTTTTTTTCCCTTACTGTCCAGTAAACAACATGGAATATTAAATACGATCATTAGAAATGGAAAACAATCCCTCATTCAGCTCCATGCACAGAAAATTAACAAAGTTAAGCTTTTGAAATTGAGCTGTGAAAAATGGTAGCACAAAAAGTGCCAAGGTCACTAAGGATTAAAAGGGTTGCCTGGGATTGTTATAGCACCATGAATATATATACATATATATAACACACAGACAAAATTGTAAGTACTCCTCGTTAAAGAAAAACCAGTGGTCACACAAACAACTTGAATCTGACAAAAGTAAAAATAAATGACATTTCTATGAAAATGAACAAATGAAAGACAGACATTGCTTTTCAACCATGCTCCAACAGGATTAAAAAAAAAAAAGTAAAATTTGTGGAACAGGTCTGGACAGAAAAGATGGTTCCCTTAACTGAATATTTTATTGCACAACCTTTTGAGGAAATCACTGCAATCAAACAATGTCTGTAACTGTCAATGAGACTTCTGCACCTCTCAGCAGGTATTTTGGCCCACTCCTTATTCCAAGATATGCTTCATTTTTCCATCTGTGAACATAGTTCATCTATCTATGTAGTATCATCTGTCCATAAAACATACATTCTTTGTATATGTTATATGTTATATATAACTATTTGACCGAGCGGGGTGGGCTGGGGGCTGTCTTTGTAGAATTCACCTCAGGCAGCAGAGAGGTTAGGTTTACCACTGGCTGGGCGGACCCTACATTTACCACTCGTGGAATGTCTACAAGCAAAATACAGCCAAACAGACTGTATCTGTAGATGGACAGGAAAATCTTCACAAGTCAGCTGTGTTAACTGAGAGGAAGAGATTATGCATAGCAACAACTCAGGCTGCACTCCAATAGAAGATCCGCCAAGTCAATAGTTTGTTGTTGTCATTAAATATTGTAGCATAGTTAAAAATATTTATTTAAAAGAGGTTGTCTGGACCTTAGGAGGCCACAATATGAGGGGGGTAGAGGACAGGATGCCACAATATGAGGGGGATGGAGGAGAGAGGTCACAATAGAAAGAGGAGGAAGAGAGAGTTCACATTGTTGGAGAAAGGGACCAAATTGTGAGGAGAAGAGGGGAGGGAGCAGGAGTACAGAAAGATTGGGCATAACAAGTATGGGGAGGTAAATAAAAGTAAAGGTCCAAATATAAAGGGAAGATAAATTAGAGGGACATAAGGGGATATCATATGGGTCCGTGGGGAGTTGGCAACAGGAATAGGGCATTACACTATGTGGGGGCCATTAAGGTCGCTTGTGGTGGGGCAATGGGCGTGGTTTATAAAAAAGGGGGAGAAACTTTTTGTCTCTCTTTTTCAAAAAGTTGGGATGTATATAAATGGGTTTTCCTATTTAAGCAAATGGCAACTGATCTTTTAGTAGACCATCGATGGGGCCATCCATGCTAGCATAGCAACAGAATTAGGGATAACTCGATTAAACCCACAATGTACATTGACGTTGAAATTTAAAGACACGTTTTCTTTAGGTTTAAACATTATAAAGTGCATTGAACCCACCTATGTAAATGTTTTATGCCATGTGTAAGGCTACATTCACACTGCTGTTGCCTGCCGTACCGTAGCATGGCGGGCACACGGCAGTGCCAAGGAGAGGCACTCTCAATAGGAATATATGGCGCACGGCACCGACATGTCCTATCTTTCTACCGGGTACGGTACCGCTCCCGTTGGGCCCCGCGTGCCCATTGCCGTCTATGGGGGACGTATATCGGCCGTATATACGTCGACCGTACGTTCGTGTGAAAGTAGCCTCAATTTGTAAAAATGTAAAGCCATGTGATCTTTGCAGTTCAGCATTTAGGGTATATATTATAGCATTGTAGCAAAATAACAACCATGTTTTTGGTTAGTTTACTATTGCACTTATTTAATTGTCAGTGTAATTGCACTTGAATGAAGGGAGGGATTATTAGCCTATACACCAGTTTTCTTTTCTCCCCTCTTGCCACACTCTGGAGTGTCAGTGCAGGGGGAGGTGCTGGATTTACTATAGCCGTGTTGGATTACTATCTGAAATTTTCGTAATTCCAATTTAGTTATGTTGTAGGGGAAGTAATCTTTAATGTGTGCATGGCAAAGGTATAAATCCATGTATTCTTTGTATGAGTCTCTTAGAAGAAGCAAGTAATTAAGAGATCTAATGACTTCGGAAAAGGAGCAGACGCGGAACATCCACTAAACAGTTTGAATTAGTTGAACATCTTAAAAGTTACGGTGAGGGAGAAGTATCGCCTAGCGTTTCGAGCACGTTCCGTAGTCTTAGTATGGCATAGTAGTTACTACATAGGTAAAATATTTAAAACCATCAAATCAACCGTTTCAAAGGGGTGTGTACGCAACGTAGCAAGCAACGACGTCCCACCGGGGAGTGTACTTCCCGTGTCATCATCGCACGGATGCGATCCATGACTAAACAATGTAATAGGATAACAACATTTGAAAGAACACGTAAATCCTTACTGACACATTCATTGTATAAAAGCGGAAGGGATATACATAAAGGTATGGGATCCGATTATCATAAAGACCCATATGTCCAGAAACACAGAAACAACGACTACAAATATGTGGATATGTTGTTATTTTCAGAAGAAAAGTAGGAAGGGCTGACTATTACTTCGACCCTGCAGGAGTGTAGTGCCTAATTTCACAAAGATCACAAAGGCTTACGCTTAAGAAGGTCTGCGTCTGTCCCCACCTCCTTTTCCCCCCTTGATGATTCTCTCTAAACAAAAAACATAACCGAAAGCAGAGAACATCACCTGATAGAATAGAGGCAACGTGTGGCTGGACGAGCTCCCGACATATTGTTCCTCCATTTCTGCTTTTGGAGCAGGTCCCCGTATTTCTTCTGCATATCCGTTCGTTTAGTTTCCTAGTGGTATTACAACCTACATAGGACTTCATTACATGCTTTCAATCACCTACACTAACATAACTTAATAAATGTGGAATCACACAATTAAATGTTTTGATTCGGGTGTTGGTTTGGTGTCAATTATAAGAAGAAAAAAGTGGTTTGTTGTTGTGTACGGCAGAATTGAACATACATTTGGCATCGTGTTGACCCACACGATATTAAAAGATAAGGAGAGCGGGTTGGTACAGAGGAGTCAGAGTTCTGAGTCAGCAATAGTCCCTGGTCAGAGGATTTTGTCCAGGATTTATCCACCTGGTCCATCAAGCGCGTTAATATGCCGCATCCAAGGACCGAACAGGACCGTCCGAAAAAAATAGCAATAAATGTAAATTCAGCAGACCCACAATATTCCAGTGGTCACTTTTCTACAAGTTCAGTGGGATTTTCCCTCATAAGAATAATAGTTTACGAAAAAAATTTCCAATCTATCTCAGATGGACAAACTGAACTCGATACTCAAAAAAAATGGTTGGCAATTGTCTAAAAAGGGCCCACTTTTCTGGTGTTTGCACAGTAAATATCTGTTCTTTTGTCTCTTCAGGAATTGCATTAACAATGCCAACCGTCGAACCTGGTTTTTAAGCACAAAGCCGTTATCGTTGGGGTCAACCGAGGCAATGTATTTCAATTGCTAAACAAACACCCTTTTTCTTCTTATAAATGGACACCAAACCACACCCGACAAACATTTATTAATTGTGATTCCCAAATTTATAATTTATGTGATTAGGTCTGAAGCATGTATGTAATATGTCCTATGTAGGTTGACACTAGGAAAAACTAAAGACACGGATTGCAGAGCACAAGTGGACTGCTCCAAAGCATGGAGAACATATGTCGAGGGAGCGTCCAGACACCTGCCTCTATTCAGGACAGGTGATGTTATGCTTTCGTTTTTTGGTTAGAGAAAATCCATAGGGGGAGGAAAAAAGAGGAGGGGACAGCCGCTAGGACTCTCCTGAAGCGTGCAGCCTTTCTGGATCTTTGAATTAGGCACTAGAACTCCTGCAGGTCTCGAACGGAAGGTACAGACCGTACTCTGTCTTTTGAAATAAACAACATATCACACATAGTCGTATGTCGGTTTTAGGTTTCGGGGAACATATGTCGTAATATCGGATCCCAACCCTTTATGAAATCCCTTCCCGCATTTATAAATGATGAAGTGTCAGTAAGGATTACGTGGTGGGTCATTCAAATGTTGTTATCTATGACATTGTTTAGTCAGTGGATCGCATCCGTGCGATGATGAACGGGAAGTACACTCCCAGAGTGACGTCGTTGAGTTTGCCGTTGTACACACCACTTGGAACGGTGATTTGATGGTGTTAAATATTGTACCTATGTAGTTAGACTAATGCCATGATAAGAGCATGAGTGCTCGAAAGCGTAGCGATAATGTCTACATCACAGTAACTTTTTAAGATGTTCCAATAAATTTCAACGTTTTAGAGGATGTGCCGCGTCTACTCCTTTTTCCGAAGTCTATGAACCTTGCCTGCAGTCCAAGCGGTGGGACGCGATTGCACTCCATACACGTGACAGCCATACGTGACCAAAAGATCTTCCCGTTGTGGACCCCTTCAAAGAAGTGTGACGAGTGGGTGAGCTGCATAAAAAACTTTTCTTTGACTATTCACATATTAAGAGATCTAATAGTTGTGATGTTATGGACGCAAAAATACATTAGTAGCTAAAAGAACATACCTAACATACAAAGTTTGTCTACAACAAATCAGCATCAAAATATATTACCTAAATGCAGTCACCTAAATGTATCTGATGTTGTAACTCCTGAAGGTCCACAAGTAGTAGCAGAAGTGAAATCATTTCTACAACATAGGACCACTTTTACTTTTTCTTCCAAGACCACTTTTTTTCTCAGTCTTTTTGGGGGGTTTTTTCCAACAAAAACCAATCTGTATGTGTCCATAGGCCAAAATGGGTTCAGTGAAAAATCACTGATGTAAAAAAAACAAAACAATGGGAGTTTACCCTCCAATACATTCATTTGTTTGTGCTGATTAATTAACAATAAAAGATCACAGTAACCCTGTTGCAAAACACAATTCGATTGTCCTGAGTAAAATTATGGCTAAAGTACCATTGTTCCCTATCCTTCACCTGTCCATCTAAACCACTTTTCCCGGGTTCATTATATTCTTTGGATCAAATATAGTTTTAATCTGTTTCATTGCTTCAATACCAACTTCTCCAATTTCCTCCTGCAGTAACTTGCGCTTTCCTATCCCAATGCCATGTTCACCAGTACAGGTTCCATTCATGGCCAGGGCTCTCCTGAAAAAGAGACATTTATGAACAAGTTTCCCTGGAGACACGTACAAGTCACTACTACAGGTTGCTTAACAGTCCACCTCTCTGGAGATGCCATTATGCTGAAGACTATTCTTTTTAGCAGACATTTGTCAGAAGTTCTCACATACCGGGGAACATTTACTTACCCATCCGAGTTGCGATCCCCGATCCGGTTCCACGTAGATCCTGCGCCCGATATCCTGCATGTGTCGCTCCCCGCTCAGGTCCGCCGGAGTTCTCCTTCTTCCCAGTGCACGTAAGTGATTGGCTTGCGACACAAATTTGAATGCTAAAGAGGACCTTTCACCACCTCACACATGTATAGATTATCATACCATCCTTTAGGGGCGGCTACACAGATTCAGGCGCAGTTGGAGTTCTCTCAAAGTCTCCCTAAGCTCAACCAGTCGTCTCAGTTGCCCTGTGGTCGGGTTTTCTGCCATAACTACAGGTTGCTTAACAGTCCACCTCTCTGGAGATGCCATTATGCTTTAGACTATTCTTTTGTAGCAGACATTTGTCAGAAGTTCTCACATACCAGGGAACATTTACTTACCCATCCGAGTTGCGATCCCCGATCCGGTTCCACGTAGATCCTGCGCCCGATATCCTGCATGTGTCGCTCCCCGCTCAGGTCCGCCGGAGTTCTCCTTCTTCCCAGTGCACGTAAGTGCTTGGCTTGCGACACAAATTTGAATGTTAAAGAGGACCTTTCACCACCTCACACACGTAGAGATTATCATACCATCCTTTAGGGGCGGCTACACAGATTCAGGCGCACTTGGAATTTTCCTTCTAGCCCCTACGGTTGCGGAGATATCATTCCCAGTGTTTGACCATTGCAATCAGTGTTTGGTCAGAGAGGAGGAGCTGGGTCTGGAGGCGTGTGTTATGCTAATATTCTTTCATACTGTCCAATCAGTGGCAGGCAATGTCAGAGAAGCTATTATGAATATTGAGCTGTGAGTTTTTTCTATGTTGACCTAATGGCTGTGTTCACACACATTCTGCTAATAGTCTCTTGACATTGTGTTAACATAATCACAATATTTTGTCAGTTTTGCTTGCGGTTGCATTTACGCTGCGTTTGCGTCGTGCTTACACTGCGTTTACTTTTACACAACGTTTGTGTAACATTTACGCCTACACAGTGTTTGCATCACGTTTACAAGGCGTTTGCGTCACATTTACGTTTATGCAGCGTTTGCGCTTTAGTGGCGTTACGTTTGCTCTTACTCTGCGTTTGCGTCAGGTTTGCGCTTACGCTGCATTTGCGTCACGTTTGCGCTTATGCGGCACTTGCATCACGTTTACACTTACTCACCGTTTGTGTCACGTTTACTCTTATGTGGCGTTTGAATTACGTTTACTTTTACACGTTTGCATCACATTTATGAGGCCTTTAGATACACATAGAGAAATTACATCTCACCACTGACAGTATGAGAGAAGATTAGCATAAGACACGCCCCCAGCCCCAGCTCCTCCTCTCTGACCAAACACAGATTATAATGGTCACATCTCGGGACTAATAACTCTGTAACCGTGGGGGCTAGAAGCAAAATACCCGTGAATCTATGTAGCAGCCCCTACAGAATGGTATGCTAATCTCCATATAAGTGAGGTGGTGAAAGGTCCTTTTTAAATCCAGCGCTTAGTTAGCTTGTTGGATTGTCCGACAGCCCGCCCCCCAATTTGAAAGCCGCCGCAATTGCGGCACAATCCCCAGCACGATCCCAGAAAAGTCAGCAAACTTGACGAAAATGTGGCAGCGGGACTCTTAGTAAATAAGCCCCACTGTTCTGAAAGAACTTAATAGAAGTATGGTAATGGTAATCATTACTCTCCCTGGCATTTGACTATAAAACTTAGCAAAAGTATTGACTAACATGCAGGTCCTTCCTTAAATCTCCTTTCAGAGAAATGTACCTTTGGGATATTACTTTTTTCACAAGAATTTTTGGCAACTAATGTCTAAACTAGATGTAGGATTTTCTGAAAAATAGATTCCATTTGATACATGAAACTGCAAATGTCAGTGACAAAGCTGTTGTACCCCAATGAATGACGGGATTGATGTCCTTCTTGGAGTTGTTACCTGTAGATATAATCAATAGTGGTGGGAGATTTACCTTGCCAACCGGTCTGTGAATTCCTTTACTTTCCTTACTTCTTCCTTATCATTTAGATCCAGAACCATAATGCAGTGGAAGTTCCCGTCGCCAACATGTCCGGCTATAGGACCTGCCATACATTTATTACAAGATTTAAGAATTGGGTAAAATAGCACTTATACCAACAAAGTTATTGCAATAGATTTTACTATGTGTTGTGAACAGCTAAGGCTGATACCTTAAAGTTACTAAAGTAAGCAGCTCCTAGTGCTTGAACAAACGCCAGAGGAAACCTCCGGTAACGCTATCAAACACTGCAGCGGGGTACAGTGTAATTGTCGCAAAGCTGTCCGACGTATTCATGAGGGGGCGGGGCTGGGGTGTGGCTAGGGGCGGTGACTGTCGCATGACGTGTGGCCTACAGAGCGAGCGGGGCGGTCCGGGGGAGGTTTCCGGTAACGCTATCACTCTAACACTGCGGCATTTGTTCAAACACTAGGAGCTGCTTACTTTAGGAAATGTGGGTGAAAGGTCCTCTTTAAGCTCCACAACACAACAAATAAATAAAGATAGAACAAGTAGATAATATTAAATTGATTTTATTACATTTAAATTCATATGTGTAGATGTACAATACATATCTTATTATTGATATACATAAAACACAGTGGTATGAATGAATTCATGCAAGGAATATCATATTCCTAATATTCATATCCCCAATTTAACATTCAATAAACCTAGTAAAAAAAAACAATAATACCAAGAAATAGTTCTAAAAATGGTAGAACCTCTCAATTGTTTATAAAACCATGTGTCTCAAACTACTTATCACTTTTGAGTTTTTAATGACAACCAGTAATCTTTCATAGAAGAAGTCCCACCTTTTAGTTCATGTAAATGCAGCCTAAAGCTGAATTCTCCACAAAGTCAGACATGGTCCAAATTGGTCTGACAATGACACTCAACTATATACTTTTGAACGTAACATAACTCCTGCCTAACTTCAAGTCACTAGTGAATGACTCTCTGCCGTCTCTAACATCATGTCCATCATGAAACTTTCTAAGACTAAACTTCTTGTCTTTTCACCATCTGCTAACCAACCTAAACCTGACCTTTTCATCTTGATCTGTGGGATCACTATAAGGCTACATTCACACAAACGTAGCATGGCGGGCAGGCATCGGCGCCAGGGAGAGGAGGAGGGAGTGAGCACCCCTCACCCCCGCCCCTATCCATAGGGGTATATGGCGCACGGAGCCGTATGCCGAGAAAAGATAAGACATGTCCTATCTTTTCACGGCTACGGAGTGGTACAGTGCTGCATATGTGCTGCACTGTACCGCTCCCGTACGGCGCGCCCATTGCCAGCCTATGGGGGACGTATATACGCCCCATGAACGGCCATGTGAATAAGGCCTAACCCTGAAACAGCAGGCCCGTTGTCTTGGGGTCTTGCTGGATTTCAACCTCTTTCCACATGCATCGCAGAAACATCTACAGAATCTACTCATTTCTTACAATTGAAAACTCTAAAATGCCATTTCTTGCTCTGATTCACTCTCACCAAGACTACTGGAACTTTCACTCACTAAACTCTCTCTTCTCCCATCTATCCTTAAAGGGGTTTTCCCATAAAGGCAAGTTAGGCATTATCTTCGGATAGGGCCTAACTTGCTGATCAGTGGGGGTCTCGGTGCTGAGACCCATGCTGATCGCGAGAACGAGGGGTCCGACTGTCTCCTTGCCGCTCCTCAGACTAATGGAGTAGACGGCTGCGCATGACCGTTCTGCTCCATTAATCTCTATGGAGCAGACGGCTCGCCAAGCGGTGTATCTAGTCTTGGTCATCAGATAAAGAGGATGTCCTTAAAGGGAACCTTTCAGCAGAAATTAACTTAAGTCAAGCAGCTAAACATATCATGTTTCTTTCATGGTCCAGTGTGGTGGCATCATCCAGAAAATCAACTTTGAAATGAGATTAAATTGGGTGTATAAAGTCACAGGGACAGAGAGCCCAATGAAGGACACATTCTGTGGTGGAGAAAGTTTGACTCTCCACCTCCTTGACATTATACAACCAATTTACATCTCATTTCAAAGTTAATATTCTGGATGAGGCCAACACACTGGTCCATGAAAGAAACATGATATGTTTAGCTGAAAACTCACTGATAAAGGGTTTATTAGGTCAATTTCAAATTGCAGGTTCCATTTAAGTTGTTGATGTTTTTTTAAAGATATAACCATATAAGAATTTCTTCTCCCTCAATCCCTGCGGACAAGTGTTCTCATGGACTGCTCAAAACAGAAACAATGCAGGTCTAAAGGGGTTCCCAGACCTTGTAGTACTGATGACCAATCTATAATCAGCAGACACTACTGATCAACTACTAATGAATGAATATGATAAAAGGACGCCAGAAAGCCCCATTCACCACCTCTATCTCTTTTCTCATACTTTTTTTAACTGGTTGAGCCTGATTTACATGTTGATTTGATCATGCTATAACCTGTGCACTGCTGACATGTTATATACCTGTGAGGCGTGATGTGATGAGGTCTTCCTTGGTCTCCACTATGATTTGGGGAAGTTTGGATATAGGAACACACACGTCAGTAGAATAACCCTAAAAAAAAGAGAAACTGTAAATTGCTTTTTTTTCAATTACATTTTTTCACGTGAGACCCTACTTATCTCTTATCCTGATAATTAGGAAAAAACAACCTCAGTGGTTTAATAGTTTGCTATAAATCTCAAAACATCCCCAAGTTTAAACAAATGTTATCTTTTGTTCCTTTTGGAATATGACTTTAGCAGATGTTTAATCATTTATATGAAATATCATTTTAAATACTACAAGGTACATTGTATTAACCAGAAGTTTTAAAGTCCAACTAAACTTTAAACTTCTTTTATAAATATATAATGCATGAGATAGAAAACTTTGTAATCATGAAACTCATATGATGCAGATTTGCATAGAGTGTGGATAAAGTACAATTTCCATTCCTTCCACTCTAGCTATTTGAGGGGGGATCAGCCTTTTAGTCCATCCACCTACCTCAAAGATGATGTGAGGGGTTTGTGGGGATTCATAGTCATCCAGGTCAGTTGGGGCCTGGTAGTTCCAACAGTTGCAAGAAAAAAATAAGTGAACCCACTGCAATTATCTGTATCTTGACATTAATCCAGGCACTTCTAAAGAGTTCACTTTGTTCAACTTTTTTGCACCTATATATGATGTGCAATAGGTTTGAAGTTTGCAGGAGGGGTTGTCTCTACTTTCTGCTTGTACTGGTCTCCACACATTGCAAGCGATAACTGGTGAGTTAAAGGCATGATATGCAGAAGCTCACAAACTTACCAACCTTGACAGCATTCACATTGCTTTTTGCAAACTGAAAAATTCAATCGCAAAAAGCAACAATTTTTTATACATTCCATTCACTTTTTGGTGTAATTTTTGTAAGCAACTCTCTGTAGGTTGTTTGGGTCACAGAGGTGGAAAAAAAATGTAAATTTATTTTTTTTGCCCTAGGATAGAGCAATCTTTTTTTATGCTTATCGTTATAATTAAATGGAAAAATTTCAAGTGTTTTTTGAGAAGTCATTTTGAGTAAATACACATTACAGAAATCTGAAATATCTGAAATAGAGATCATCACATGTTCCTATAATATTAATGTATAAGACTGTAATGGAAAACATTAGAATTATGCTGTCACTCACCCTACACCCAGGACGCAGAGCCAGGGCAGCATACCATGCATTATGTCTTGCTGTCCACAACTTGTTCCTCTGTTCTTGATCTGTTGCCCAGGTAAAGTCAGATCCTCCATTTAGCTGTGTTATTTCCGCTGCAAAGCAAAATGGGTTAAAATTGGGTAAACAATGGATAATTCTTATATGGCACAACACAAATGAAAGAAAAACAGTGTTTTGTTAACAAAACTCACATAATACTGGTGAGGTAGGTGCAAGTGTTGGAATGAGATTGTATGGCTGTGGGGATACTACAGGTAGGTGCAAGTGCCAGTCTATGGAGATAACCTGCAGGTAAGTACAAGTACTGTGCTGTGTCGCCTGCTTGTTGCGTGTTCTCCTATATTTGTGCTTAAGGACCTTTGAAAAAAAAGTTTTTTCATTGTATTTTGTTTCTATATACCTGGGCTGTGGAGGTAAGTACAGTTATCGAGTTCTATGAACAGTACAGGTAGTTTAAAATGATGGATTCTGGAAGCTGTACGAGAAGATGCAAATGACAGATTCTGTTGGCAGAACGGGTATGTTTATATTATTTCTGAGGTGATATTCTTACCTGCCTGCTGTACCTGTTCATTTACTCCATTCTCTGAACCATGAAACTCCAGGAAGAGTGTGGGCAGCACAGGATAACCAAGGTCATTGTATTTGTTGCATGCATTAATCATGACATCATCAAGGAACTCTATAGACAAACATAGGATGATGAGGTTAGTGCATTTATGTCTATGATCTTTAACACAGTATTCTCTGTGGGTACAGTGGCCAGCAGGTCTGTCACGTTGTAGACTTGTATCTGGGTACTTGTTATAGGGTTACTTGGCTACAATGATGTCTGGGTCTTGCTGATCTTCTTATAATTACAGGATCCTGCGAGCACAAATCCTAAAAAAGCTGATTGGAAATGATGCATGTGCTGAAATGCTCTTCTACAGAATGTGAGGTAGAGCCTGCAGTGCAAACTAGAGGAAGGGAAGGCTGGGATTTCAGAGCGCTGAATGTCACCCTGAACACAAGAAATAGTGGTGGGTCATTGCAATGGGAATCTGATGTCACAGAGCCTCCTGCAGAACAGCAGAGATCAAGCAATAAGTGATCCACACAACTCACCAATCCTGGCAATGGGGATTCCACACTGTAGAATCTGTACTGTGCTGTCCACTGCAGCCTGCACACTGGGAAAGGCACACACCGCTGCCACAGTGGCCTCAGGCACTCCATAGAGACGTAGTGTGGCTTTGGTTATAATCCCCAACGTCCCCTCTGAACCCACAAATAGGCTGGTCAGATTGTATCCAGCCGACGTCTTCCTGCAGAAGGAAATAAGAAATGGATTGATTCTCATTTCATCTCTAAAATGTATCATCCAGCGTCAGACACTGATAGACCTGGTGCAGTTAAAATGGGTTTTCCCGCAAACTAAAGTTAGGCCCTATCCACTGCATAGAGGGGGTCTCGGTGCTTCCGTCAGCTCCATCAATCTCTATCTCATCCTGCTCGGCCGTTTTTTTCCCACCCTTCTGGAGGAGTGACGAACCCCTCATTTTTTGCGATCTGCAGGGGTCTCCGCATTAAGACCCCCACTCATCAGCAAGTTAGGCCCTATCCCAAGGATAGGGCCTTACTTTAGTTAGTGGGAAACCCCTTTAAGACTGTGTAGTCTAATTATGAACTCTCTGACTTTAAGGGGCATATTTATCTGGAATCTGTGCGACATCAGTAGCGTAGAAGCCCTGAAATAATCGCAAATGCTAGCTTATTGCTAGCACTTGCGATTATTTAGCCCAATCCGCTACCTTCACACCAGTAAGGAGCGAAAGGGTGGTGTGCCCGGCTGGCTTTAGCCTCTTGATGTATCGTACAACAGCAGCAGCGGGGCAATCACACGAGCTCCAGTGTATGATAAATATCCCCCTTAGATTCTATACGTACATTTGAGTGCTCTTTACTGCCTTTATCAACCTCTTCACCAGGGCCGGATTAAGGTTGGTAGGGGCCCATTGAATGTAGTCCAGACAGGGAACAGCAATCACTATATACCACTCACCAGTAATAACTATATACAGCCTCCCCAGTATTCACTGTATACAGCGCCCAGTATTCACTGTATACAGCGCCCAGTATTCACTGTATACAGCGCCCAGTATTCACTGTATACAATGCCCAGTATTCACTGTATACAGCTCCCCCAGCAATCACTATGTACAGCTCCCCCAGTAATCATTATGTACAGCTCCCCCAGTAATCACTGTATACAGTTCCCCCAGCAATCACTGTATACAGTTCCCCCAGCAATCACTGTATACAGCTGCCCCAGCAATCACTGTATACAGCGCCCAGTAATGGCTCTCCAGCAATAACTATATACAGCCGCCAACATTACCAATATGCAGTCCCACAGCATTAACTATATACAGCCCCCTATAATAACTTTATACAGCCCCCTATAAAACCAAAATAGTGTCCCCCTATAATAAGTATATACAGCCCCCTAGAACTATATACAGTCCCCCTATAACAACTATATGCAGCCTCCCTATAATAAATAACTATATGCAGACTCCTATTATTGCTATACACCCCCCCCCATAATAAATATATACAATCCCCCTATAATAACCATATACAGGCATAGATAAAAAAAATAAAATTGTACTCACCTTCCATTGTTCCCCCGATGCCCACCGTCCTCATCTTCCCTGCGATACCGGATATAAACAAAGATGGTGGCGCTGTGAGTGCACATGCAAACTTATTGTTCCCTCGCTCTGCCATAGACGAAAGGCAGGGACATCGGAGAGATTCGGCCTGGGGAGCCCTGTCATGCGGGGAACCCACTCATGCAACCGCCCGAATCGCCCACATTTGTTCGGGGGCCCCTATGATCCAGCCCATCTAAAAACCTGAATGGATCCTGTCACCGGTATTTTTGCCACAAAGCTAAAAGCCCTCTCAGATACAATATATTTCAAAATGAGTCAGGATTGTGGTTTAGTGTGCTATATAACCTCTCCGTTGGGCTAAACTGTGCAACAAAATTTTTGGCAAACAGTCAAAATACAGCACAAGTGCATTGATAAATCAAACATATACTAGACCTGAAACTTCTGTCTTTTCCTGCTGTGCACAGTACACGACCATCAGGCAGAACAACTTCCAGATTGATCACATTGTCACGCATTGTGCCGTAACGTACTGCATTGGTGCCTGATGCACTTGTAGCCACCATACCACAGAGAGAAGCATCAGCTCCTGGATCTGGGATATTCCAAGAAATAGTAACTTACTTCCATGCTTACATTGATCTACATACTCTTAAGCATATTTATATTGTGAAGTTGTCACTGCGGATTCAAGAAGGAAAATTACCCTACCTACAGGAAACCACAGGCCACTGTCCCTTAGATATGCATTGAGGGTCTTGCGCGTCACACCAGGTTCAACAGTAACATAGAAGTCATCAGTGTTGAGGTTAAGAATTTTGTCCATTCGTGTGAGATCGAAGCACACACCTCCCTAAAACAAAGTGCACTAATAAACAGATGTCATGATGATGTAGTATGGTGTATGCAGCCTATTGACCTCCCACGTACTGAACTCAACATCTCTATGGTCTATCAGTCTGTACAGGATACTGTAGATATTAAGGCTTATTTACTAGGGGTCCGCGGATGCACTTTCGGCCGACTTTCCGTTTTGCACAGCAGTGACAGGTATTTAACAGGGGATTATGTCAGGGGATTGTGGCGCAGCTGCGCTGGCTCTTATGCGACAGAAATTAGGTGTTGGGCCATTGGACGATTCAACAGATTCGGACTGAGCGCCGGATTTAACTTTCAAATTGTGTCACAAGACAATGTACTTACATACACCGGGAAGAAGAAGGTGAACTCCGGCAGACCTGAGCGGGGCGACACATGCAGGATATTGGGCGCACAATGTTAGTGAATCGCAGCAGAGTGCATGATCATCGGACAATGCACTGTGAACTCCTCCGGACGGGTAAGTAAATGTGCCCCATTATGTTTCTTAAATAGATGTCTCATTGCTATTGTTTGTTTGCAGTTTTAATTATTTTAAATGGTAATAAGATTATGACAGTTTTATCAACACGTCATTATGAGACGTGGCGCTAACTACTAAGTGACACGTATAACTTCCTGCATAACCATTACCTGGTATGCTGTGGGCCGGATACACCTCCCCATTTCAGATTTCACTTCCGGGTCATCACATGACATACACAGCTGTTTCTTGATTGGTCATGGCCGCCGCACGCATTTAAGGTGAGCACATTTACTCTGTTGGATACTCCTGATGAAGCCTACAAATTAGGTGATACGCGTGGGGCGGTTTTCCCTGTGCTGGACGATCACTGGTAACATCTTTTATGTACTAAGCTTTATAGCAAAGTTTTATTGCCTATGTGTTGTTTCCATCCATAAGTGTGTTACTGAAATTGTGTGGGGTCACCTCTAATGTACTGTTTGGCATTTATCCCTATATAATACTTACCATTTATACACTTACAAGGTCTTTCCCCTCACACAATTTCCATTGTTATACCTGTTACCTTGCTTTTGTACATGGAGCACACATTTTATATTGGCTTTTTCTATCATGTACACTTGTCCATGCACAGTGGGTATTTTTACCATGATTTGTGTTTTTAATTGTTTTTAATATTCTATTTTTTTGTTGCTCAATAAAATTACTTGATTACTTGTACGCATCCTCTTTTTCTTTGTTCTTTATGTAAGCTTTGTGGTTATCCTAAAAATATAATAATTGTTAAAGTTTAGAACTGTGGTGATAAAGTTAATAGGATACCTTCAGTGCACTCACTCCTCCTTCCAGCCCAGTCCCTGTACCAAAAGGAATAATTGGGATGTTGTGTGTATAACAAAGACTGGCCACCTTGCTGACTTGCTCCACATTCTGCGGCCAGATGACAACATCAGGGGGCTGACAGCTGTAGAGAGAAAAGAGAAGATGATTTTAGAAGACTCTGCTGCAAAGAGTGGTTTCACACCTTGTTATATGCCAAACATTGTAAGGACATCTCCAGAGGAGTCCGGTGTGTCCTAACAATGTATGGCACACACGTATCCCACTAATTTACTACATCGCCGGAGGACCCTCCCTTCCCCTGAATGTGGTGGGAGAAGTGTACATCGGCAGCAGTAGGCGATTGTCTGCTGCCAATGAACGGGGTGTTCCCCCAGTGTGATGTCACTGTCCTGATATGGACAGTGACATCATCGGGTCCTCCCTGCTGCTCAGCGACGTATGCCCTCTGTGGGGCTATAGAGAGAGAAGCAATAAGCTGCATTTGCTCCCCACAGCCATCCATTGCCTCCGATGAGCGCATACATAGCTCAGGCGGAGGCTGCAGGATGAAAAGATGTAGCGTGCCAGACAGAGGCAAGAACTATGCCTCTGTCTGCCACTATATGTCAATGCATATGCTAAGAGTATACGCTGGGTGCCTTCCTGAAACTTAGCGTATACACAAAACAGCCCAAGCTGCATTCTATGATCACAGCCATGTTAAAAGAGCTGCCATGCGAAGAATAGTGAAAGGAAGAGGATCTGATATCAGAAAAGCATAGGTAGCATGGCTAAAGTCACAGATTTGATCTAGAGCTAACACTAACTAGAAAAAAATAGCAAATACAATTCACCTAGATGCAGAGATTAATATACAACTATTTAAACCAAGATTAGACATCTCTTCCTGAACCGGGTTAATAAAAAGCAAACTCTGTTACCTTGAAATTACTCAGATGATCTGCATCACTCCCAACTCTGGTGAAGCAGGGATTTCTTGCACCATTTATCACGATGATTCGTGGATTCTCATCCCGCTACTTGCACAAGGCTCTTTTTTGGTGGTGTATCAGGAGTAACTCCTCTCTGAACACATATTTGAATGAGAACCAAAGTTTTTGCTTTCCCTATTGCAAGCGTTTCAGTATAAATAAAATATGCAACTGGGCCAAACTCTGCCTTTCAAATGCATGTCAATGCGTACTTCAAACAGCATGTGAATGTGTTCCAAGGGGACCAAATCACCCTATACCGCCAGGGCCCATGGTACCGTTAATCCGTCCCTGTGCAAGATGATGACATAGGGGCAACCCCTACTCTCACAAGATACTGGTAACCCTCACCTAATCACATTGAGCAGTGTAATAAGGGGCTTATGCCCTAACCTTTGATCAAATCTCTGCAAGCACATCTCTACAATCTCCCCACTCAAGAGGATTTTAACCCCTTAAGGACGCAGGGTTTTTTCGCTCATTTCTCGCTCTCCACCTTCAAAAATCCATAACTTTTTCATTTTTACATGTACAGACCTATGTGAGGGCTTATTTTGTGCGTAACAAATTTTACTTTCCCGTAATGTTATTTATTTTAACATGCCGTGTACTGCGAAGCTGAAAAAAAATTCCAAATGTGGAAAAATTGGGGCTACATTGTATAACGAACTCGAGGTTCTTAGTTACATTTTGATCAAATTGCATAAGACCACCAACCACTTCACGGTGACCTCTTTTGGTCCCTACGCTTTATGGGCATTATATATACCTGCGACGACGTATAAACATTGTTGTGATGTTCGGTTCCATTCTTTTTCTCTCCCCATGTTGGTTTAGTATATTCTATCCCTTCATTTATTTTGTTTTTCCTGGTACCAGCACTCCGCCCCATTCGACCCAGGTGTTTTTAAAATTAGCAGGAGACTGCATATAGGGGCCGCCTACTTCCTCTCAGCCAGTGACTGAGACCACATGGAACAGTGAGTATTCAACACCTGTTCACACATGGTGAGCCTTTTTTCCTATTCACATGGTGCGGTGTTGCATGGCGTCCGCCGCTTCTGTGGTGCGGTGCTGGTGGGGGCCTGGGCCCGGAGCCATGGGGGCTATGCCTGCCAGTATGGGTACTGGGGGGCAACCGGGTCTTGGTGCCAGCCGATGCTGTGCTGCAGTGGCAGTGGATGCCGCACACAATAGCGTAGGGACCCGATTCAACAAGGTCACCGTGAAGTGGTGGGTGGGCTTATACAATTTGATCAAAATGTAACTAAGAACCTTGAGTTCGTTATATAATGTAGCCTAGCGGCAGTAGATCATTGTGTGATGTGTGGATGTGCGGTCCAGTTCTTTTTCTCTCCCCATGTTGGGTAATATGCAACAACCCCCACCTTTGTATGAAGAGGACTCAGCCCGTGAGCCCTCTTCATACATTCCCTATACTTCGCAGAGTGCTTAAGGAGCAGGCGGGAGGATCAGACAGGGTAACAGCCTGTGAGACAATGCCCCGAGGAGCCCTTCTGACTTATTAGCATAATTATAAAAGCTAATTTTAGAAGAAAGGAGGCCATGGATAACAAATATAAGAATAATATCACAGTCACACAGTCACAGTGCCTAGAACTATAAGTAAGTGTCTCTGATTTATCATGATTGATTTTTGATTGTAGATTGCCTGAAAATACCAGACACTAGCATAGGTACAGAGGTTGTGATGTGCATATGCTGTATGTGTATGGTGTGTATAAATACAGTACATTATGTATGTAAGCTGTATGTCTGTATATGGCACTGTATGTGTGTATATGTGATGTGGATATGCTCTATATGTGTGTAACAATGTATAAATGTGCATGTATATGTGATGACCTGTATGTTTATGTATATAGGAATGTAATACATGTATATTTTTTAAGCCGGCAGGGGGTCCACTTCAGAAGTCTGCTATGGGGCCCTACCTCTCCGAGTTACGCCACTGATGGTTTATGTTCCTGAAGACCAAAACTGGGCAATAATGTGGAGAGAACTGCAGGTGTCAGTGAATGGGGAATCTTTATCAAGCAGTTACCTGTGCATTGATTCATCCACTCGTTGTGACTCGTGTATAAGCCGAGGGGACGTTTTTCAGCACATGTTTTGTGCTGAAAAACTCGGCTTATACACGAGTATATACGGTAGTTAACGGGGAGTGAGGCCCTGTTAAGCCCTATAGACGCCATTGAGGAGTTTGCTACATATTGCCGCCATCTTTGTTCGAATCGTCGCTCCCCAGAACGTCATCGGAGAGCGGCGAACGGTTACCATGACAGCTTTGGGTCTTCGTCAGACTTGAGTCTGCATGGCATATGAAGTTACATTACAATGAGCTAATGGCTCATTCTAATCAATACTGTGTAAAAATGCCATATACTGCAATACAGTAGACCCCTAGAGGGTCTAAAAATATATTTTTTAAAAACTTTAAAAAATAATTTTAAAAAAATTTCAAATCACCCCCTTTCCATAGAACTGATATAAAACATAATAAACAGTAAACCCTGTTACCCTCTCTAAATGCCAGATCTATCAAAATATAAACCGGTTATTGCCAGCGGTAAACCCCATAGCGAAAAATAACACTCAAGTGTCCAAAACGCTACTTTTACACCATTTTATATAAAAATTTAATAAAAAGTGATCAAAAGGTCACACAATCCTCAAAATGGTAGCAATGAAAACGTCAGCTCAAAATTACACCTCACACCATAGTATGAAAAAGTTATAAGTGTCAGAAGATAGCGAATTTTTTTTTACATACACATTTGTTTAATGTTTAATTTTGAATTTTTTTCCAGCTTCCCAGTACATGGCATAGAATAAAAAAAATGTCTCTGAGAAGAAATTTGTTACGTATAAAACAGCTGTGTACACTGAAAAAAGTTGGAAGGTGGAAAGCGAAAAAATGAACAGAAAAACCCTGTGTCCTTAAGGGGTTAAACAAAGTCAACCATCAAAATTAAGCATGAGAAAAACAATGACACTCACTCATAGATCCAGGTACTGTGACTGTTTTAATCTTCATATATTTGTTATCCATGGCCTCCTTTATTTTAAATTCAACTTTTAAAATGATGCTAATGAACCCCTGAAGGGCTCCTGGAGTACACGGTGCTGCTGATACACAGGCTGTTACAGTGTGGAATGGAGCGCTCTCTGACTCCCATTAGGACTAGGTGCTGAAACTTCCTCTACTGCAGTGAGATTACATCAGGCAGAAGTGCTTAAGGAGCAGGCGGGAGGATCAGACAGGGTAACAGCCTGTGAGACAATGCCCCGAGGAGCCCTTCTGACTTATTAGCATAATTATAAAAGCTAAATTTTAGAAGAAAGGAGGCCATGGATAACAAATATAAGAATAATATCACAGTCACACAGTCACAGTGCCTAGAACTATGAGTAAGTGTCCCTGATTTATCATGCTTGATTTTTGATTGTAGATTGCCTGAAAATACCAGACACTAGCATAGGTACAGAGGTTTGACTGAGAATTAACTTTTGCTCCATGTCACTGCTCTGTAGAGTTTTCTTATATGGCTTACAGGGGCGTAACTACAGCGGTAGCAGCCATGGCAGCCGATATGGGGCCCACAGTGTCAGGGGGCCCCGTCATCCGACCTTACACTAAAGAATGTGCACCATCATATACATATTATGCTGCACATTGTGGTATATATATATTGTTTATGTGTGTGTATCTGTGATGTGTATATGCTGTATGTGTATATTGTGTAAGGTGTGTATAAATACAGTACATTATGTATGTATGTATGTAAGCTGTATGTATGTATATGGCACTGTATGTGTGTATATGTGATGTGCATATGCTCTATATGTGTGTAACAGTGTATAAATGTGCATGTATATGTGATGACCTGTATGTTTATGTATATAGGAATGTAATACATGTATATTTTTAAGCCGGCAGGGGGTCCCCTTCAGAAGTCTACTATGGGGCCCTGCCTCTCCGAGTTATGCCACTGATGGTTTATGTTCCTGAAGACCAACACTGGGCAATAATGTGGAGAGAACTGCAGGTGTCAATGAATGGGGAATCTTTATCAAGCAGTTACCTGTGCATTGATTCATCCCTGCCATGTTGCTCACGGACAGCATTTGCTGTGGATATATTGCAGTCTCCAACCAGTGTCCTCAAATCATCTACTAGCTGCCAAGAGAAGAATACAATAACAGTCATCAGTTGCAAAGGTGGTAAAGGCTTGAACCATTACCGTGCATTTACATGCAGTGTTTGAATTGCATTCTATGGGTGCGGTCACACGTGGCGATTGCAAAACATTTTGAAACGTATTGTGAAATGCATGCGTTGTTACATATAACCATGCTTTTGGCTGGTGTGAAAGTGTTTTTCTCTATTGCTGTAAGTGTAAGGAGCTGTGAAAATGTAAAACATAAAATGTAAAAATGCATTGCAAACACCGTGTGAGACCACACCGTAAAATACCATTTAGAAGCTGTGGAGAAAGAGCATGGGCCAATCACATATGGATCTACACTGAAACACTTGCGATTCGGAACGAGATTCACTTATTCCTTATAGCAAGCGTTTTGGCGTAAACGCTTCCAGGATCGGGCCAATTTCCTTCCAGCTGACTTTCTTTTGTATTTCAAAATACAATTCAAACACTGCAAGTGAAGGAGGCCTTAGGGTGGTGGCACACGTGGAGTTTTTTGACCGTTTTTGTCCGTTTTCCAATTGTCTTAAAACAAAAAACCCATGCACTTTTTAAAATGCATGCTTTTTGAATGGACTGCTTAAAAACGTCCTAAAAACTGGTTCAAAACGCCACGTGTGCCACCACCCTTAGGGTGATGCCCACGTTGCATTTTTGTACCGTTTTAAAGCATGCGTTTGCAGTAAGTTTAAAAACGCATGCGTTTTATGTTTAACTGTTTACCAAGTGTTTTACACTTCTGCTTACACTTCTAGAAATTAAGATAGTCAGGTTCAAAGCAGCCAAACGCATGTTAAACATTCAAAAACGCATGCTTTAAAACGGTCCAAAAAAGGTGACATGTGGCATCACCCTTAGGGTACGAAGACACTAAATACTACTTAAAGGGGTTGTCAGGAGGTGGAAGATAAAAAACACCTCCTCTACTGACCATGGTTAGTGCGTGGTCTTACATGGCACCCCACTAAACTACTATCCCTCTCAGGTAGAATATGAAATATACTTTCAAGAATTCCCTCTTATGTAAAACTTCTCAAAGTTCATGTTCTTAACTCTGTCCTTTTTTTCGCTAGCATCCCTAAGGATTTTTGGGGTCAAACAAAACTGGCAACTTCCTGCAATGACACAGATTCCCTTGAGTCCCTGTGCTGAACTCTAATTGTACCTGTGGTCTGATAATGGTCCTATGTCAGTGATGGCGAACCTTTTGTAGACCGAGAGCCCAAGCTACAACCAAAACCCACTTATATTTTGCAAAGTGCCAACACGACAATTTAAACAGTAACTTATTGATCCATTGCTGTATGACAGCTTATAATCGTATTGGCGTCCTGAGTTCACCAATACAATAGAAAGATTATGGAGCAATTTGGATTTTAGCTTCCCTCCAGGGTCCCCTGAAGAGGAAGGATCAGGGTTCCCAGAGCAGGAGCTCCATTGACAATCCATCTCTATCCACACCTTCTTGCTTCTCCTGTAGTCCTGGCAGCAAAGGATGTCGCTTTAAAATAGCGCTGAGCTTGGCACATCCTGGGCTGTATTGCATCCTAGCTGGCAAACTCGGTGTTGGGGTGAAGGCCTGGGTGCCCACAGAAAGGGCTCTGAGTGCCACCTCTGGCACCCCTGTCATAGGTTCGCCACCACTGTCCTATGTTCACACTTTTTAGATTAGTTTCTGTACAACTATTCTAGTTATACCTATACAGTGTCCTACGGTTTTTTTTTGCTTCATGTCTGGAGGTTATATCGGTCACCATTGATGCATATGGCACATGGTGACAGTGCGGTGACCACACGTTGTATCATTGCACCGTGAACGTGCTTGGCGAAATATAGGACATGTCCAATATTTCGGCGTGTTACGGCGCTGGCTGCTACGTTCTCTATGGAGAGGGGAGGGGTGACCAGCGCTCAACTCTCCTCCTCTCCAGTGTGTGGCTGGATGTTCGCTGGGGTGAGTGTACCCTATGCCGGATTTAACACCCATCGTGAATCACTGGTTTAGTTACTTTTCATCTAGCAATGTCTTACTTTTAAACACTTTTGATAAATATGCACTTTTGTTTGTGTCCAACTAATACTGTCCTGGGTGAATTAACCCCTTAGCGCTCCGCGCCGTAGCTGTACTGCGCAGCTTCCCACTATTGGCGCTCAGCGCAGCACAGCTACTGCGCGAGCGCATACTATTTTAGAATTGTCACCACGTCGCGAGACGTGGTGACATCGGGATGAGATTTGGGTGACAGAGGCAGGAGGAGTCATGTATCCATCACACCGACCAATCAAATCCGTCTCCCGGCCCGCCGATCGCCGTGATTGGCCAGTAAAACTGACTGGCCAATTACAGCGATTCTTAGGTTTAGAAATAAACCATGGTTTTAGCCCTTTCCTCTTCCTCCAGCTGGCACCATTTTGGTTTGTTTTGGTATCGCTGGCTGAGAAGGAAGAGCGTTACTGTGTGCACCCCATAATACACTTTTACACTATAAATAGTGTTATGATCCTTATCTGATCCCTATTGCTTCCTACAAATCCATCCTATGTTTTTCCTGTTGGTTTCCCTGTGTGATCGCCTTGTGTGATCCCACGTGTCTTCCGTTTCCCTGTCTGCCCTTCTGAACCAGACGCACTTTTAGTGCGCTGTGTTAGCGTTGTTCTGAACTGGACGCACTTTCAGGTGCGCCGTGTGAATAGCATGCACAGAATCTTTAGCAGTCTTAGCGGTAGTTAGTTGTCTTAGGAAGCTAGGTGCATTTGTAGCGCCTTTTTGCGCGGGTCTGCACATAGGTTTTTTCGTGCCTGCGTAATTTTTACAGAGGCCGCAAGGTGTACCCTACTTAGCTATTTTTTGTGTGTGCTATCTGTGCGGCTTGTCCGGTAGTTTAGTGCGCATTATTTTTGTGTGCCATCTGTGCGATCTTGTCGGTTTGTAGTTTGGTGCCGCATTATCTTTTTTTTGTGTTGTGCGGTATCTGTCCGGCTATTGTCCGTGTTCGTTAGTGCGCATTATTTTTGCGTGTGCTGCTGTGCGGCTTGTCCAGTTTGTAGTTTAGTGCACATTATTTTTGTGGTTGCCGATCTGTGCGGTTGTCCAGTGTAGTTTGGTGTTGCATGATATTTCTTTTGTTTGTGTGCCTGCTAGGGGGACGGTGTCTATCCGGTGTGGTTGGTGACATTATTATTAGTTTTCGTAGTTCTCTATTTTTTGTGTGCAAATGTTCAGAAAGACATTACACCGTGTTGGAGGCATATAGACATGCATTGCCTCTGACACCGAGTCAAGCTAGATGGGGAGAGTCCCTGTTACCTTGAATTCATCCTACTCGCCATCTCTCTTCAGTGACCTGGAGGACCCCCACAGAAGGCCGCCGTAGGGTTCCAGGGATGTCGCAGCGAGAAGTGCTGGGATCTGCAGCAGTCCTGGCTCTAGGAGAGAGGAGAAGGCCTGGGACTCTCGCAGGAGAAGTGCTGGGGATTCTGCAGGAGGTGCCTGGGTTCTGCAGGAGAAGTGCTGACTCCGAGAGGGCTGCTTTCGCGGAGAAGCGCTGGGGCATTCCATGACCCCACATGGGTAGCCCCGATAATTATACCCTCAGGTCCCTGACTTATGGCATACTGCCATTTCGTGCCATTAATTTTGACACGACAGGAGCTAGACGCTGTAGACTTTTTAAGGTTTTTTTGATGAGGATTTGCTAGTGCGGAATAGTATTATTTTCAGACAATCTTACGCTGCACAACATATTGCCCAAACCCACGTCCTTTTATGCCACAACCCACAGGTGGATCCCTTGTCCTGCAGCAGAGATGGATAAGTATTGGGGCAGAATACTCCATATGGGGATAGTAAGAAAAGAAGCTTCAATCAGGGACTACTGGAGCACAGAATACGTGCCACACCCCCATGTTCCGCGCATGGCCAATGAGCGGATGTGCTTTGGAAGCATCCATAAGTTTGCACACACTGACACACCACACAGGCCACCCAACCAGGAGTGACCAGTATGAGTCGGTTTTTAACGGTCAGGCCCATATAGATATTTAGTGCCAAGTTTGCCCAGGCTTAATACTCCGCCAAACATGTGAGCATAACGAAGGTCACTGGTCAATTCAAAAGGGAGACTTTCAATTCCGCCAGTACCGCCCAATAGAGGGCAAGATATGGATGTTGAAAAAGTATAAAGTGTGCGAAGGTTCATAGGGTTAATACAAGTTCAGGGTAATCTGAAGAGGGAAGGACATCCACTATAGTTGCCCCAGAATGGCCCCCACGTTCCTGGGTGTTACAGGGAAGAAGTGTGGGATTTAGTGACCCACTGCTGGACAGGCTAACACTCACCTGGACAATTTCTACACAGCACCACCTGTTCAAGTGCCTCACTTCCAGAAAGACTGCGCAATGCGGTACTGTACGCAAGAAATCGAGAGAGGTCTCCTAAGTCGCGCTTGGGCCAAAAAACTTAAAAGGCACAAAGCAGGGCGATAGGCAGCGACTCTGTATTGTGTGTTAAGTACAAGGACAAGAGAGAGTCCTTGATTAACCACAATACATGAGCTCACCCCACCTGTCCCAGGTACGAACGGTGCAGTACAGAAAACCCCAAGCCCAGACTGATTTTAGATGTATAACAACATACATGGGAGGGGGGGCTTGTCTGACCAGGTGCTTCGCCGTACAATGCCCGCAGAAGTCGAGGGGTTGTGGTACAAGAAGTGCGTGACATCATGAGATGGCATTGTATAATGCTTAGTGCGCATCGAATATGCGGCGAGGGGGACTTTCCTGGAATCAAGAAGGTGGAGTAATAAAGTGACTTTCTTTTGAGAGACCAGGAAGCGGAGGGAGCTAGCACATTGGAAGGAGGCCACATCACATATTGTACAGGGCAGCCTTTAAGGAGTCGTTCCCCAAACAGCCAGCAAGGAAACGTCACAAAAGAGGTGCAGGGTGTGCCTCAAAAGAATTGGCATCGAAGGACACCATTCATTCCAGTGGCCATGCCCAGAAAAACACAGGGTATTTTGTTGAAAGATTGCTTCCGAATTGTATCATACACCCTGGATTTGTAGGAGTACCCTGGGTTAGCTGACGCACAATTATACATACATGCCGCCTCCCTTCTAGCCCCCTGCCATGTGACCAGCCGTTGTAGATTACTGTCGCGTGAGCTTACCGGAAACATGTCATATGATTTTAGGGTGTTTGTCCCCATAGGCAGCAGCTGGGCACAAAAGACATATTGGATATTTTTGTTAACTATGCACTATCCATTTTGCAACTTTTTCGGGTCCACTGTGGGGTTATAAAAGACTAACTAACCCCGTAGATTATTCATGGAGGTGTTGTAGTTTCCAAAATAGGCGTCAGTCTAGGGGGTTCTCTCTACTGTATGGCCCCCTTGGTCTACCAAATCTTTCATGATGCCAAAAAGAAAAAAAAAAAAAAGCTACAATGTCGTGTTGCTCCAATGTTATTCCCTTTTGAGCCTGCCGTGTCTCCATCCTCAGATTTATGCATCCTATGGGTGTACTTGCCCTAACGGGTACCGCAGAAGATCTTTGATGTGTTTTTCCCCAGTGGCATGATGTGTGGCAAAATATTTTTGCACTTCAATGGCATATTTGATAAAATTGCCAATACAATTTGTTCTTCTGCACATACTCACGTTGATTACATTTGAGCCAGCACCTTAGGAGGTTTAAAATGCTCTATCAAGCCTACATAAATTCTTTGAGGGGGGGTGCCCTTTCCAAAATTGGTTCTACTTTGGAGGTGATTGCTACTGGTATCCTCGGGAGGTCCCCCCATACCAATTAGTGAAACGAAGCTTGAAAACCTAAATGGGCTTCTTTTTCCTGAACACGCCGTTGTGCCCAGCCGTAAATTATGGACACAGGTTGTGGTATGCGTCACTCGGGACAACCCGCCCAAGACATAGATTTTGGGTGTTTCCATCTTGAAAGTGGCAGGGTTGGGCACCAGTATATGAGGGCACATAAAATGACAATTTTTGAGATTTTTAAAAAGCAATTTTACTTTGCAACCATTTACGTTGCATTCCAATTGTTGACCAGCGGTGTGCTGAGGTAAATGACTCAACAAGCCTACATACATTCTTTGCGGGGTGACCTTTCCAAAATGGGTTCCACTATGGGGGGTTCTATTGCTACTGGTAGCCGCTGGGGGTACCCCCCATTACCAATCTAGTGAAAACGAAAGTCTGAAAACCTAAATTGGTGCTCTTGTCTTCCTGACCCCTGCCGTGTGCCCAGCTGTAAATATTGGGCAACATGTGTATATTGCCGTACATCGGGACAACCCGCAGAATGATTTTTGGGGTGTTTGTCTAAAGTGGCATGGGTGGTTAGGGCACGAGATATGAGGCACGAAAATGACATTTGAGATAAAAAGCAATTTTACTCTTGCACCAGTTTACTTTGCATTCATTTTGACCAGTTGGTCGGGGTAGAAATTGCTCCACCACAACCACGATAAATTCTTTGGGGGTCTAGTTTCGTAATGGTATCATTTATTGGGGTTTCTATGCACTGGCACCTCCGGCCCGCCAACATGACATGGCACTCCCAAATCCCAAACATGTGAAAAACGGAGCTGGAAAATCAAAATTTCACTCCTGTCCGTTCTATCCAGTCTGTGTGCCAGTCTGTACAATTATATGGCGACATGTGTGGTTATTGCTGTACTACGGGGACCAACCGCAGCGCCGAATGATTTTGGGGTGGTTTGTTAAAGTGGATGGTTGGGAACACGTATAGGCACTCTAAATGACTTTTTTGAGATTTAAAAACGCAATTTTTACTCGCACCACTTACTTGATTACAATTGTTGACCAGCGTGTTGGGGGTTAAATTGCCTCACACAACAACCGATAATTCTTTGAGGGGGTCTGAGTTCCGAAATGGTGACTTGGGGGGTTTGTGTTACTTTATACTTCAGGGGCTCTTCAAGACACAAGTGGCACCACAAAATATTGCAGCAAATTGGCCTTCCAAATTCCCAGAACGTACGCTGTTGTCTAGAATCACTGTGCGGGAGGAAACAGCAGCGTGACATCCAACATGTCAAGGTTTATGGCCGTAACGGAAGAAGCAGGGAAGGAAAATAGGCATATATATTACCTCAAATTCCCTTCTGATGTATCCATTTAGGGCTAACATTGGAAAGATTGAAATCAAAAATTAAATGAAATTTCAAAATTCCACTCCATTTTCATATGCGTTCGGAAAATAATCAAGGGAGTAACAGTTAGAGTGAGCGAGCACTAATAAATGCTGGGTTTACTCGTTATGCGAGATTGAACTTTCCCGATGACTCGAGTGCCTCGTCATCGAAGAACGAGCCCATGAAGTCAATGCGGGAGACTCAGCATTTTTCAAGGGCGAACCAAGGCGCTGCACAGGGAACTTGGCCAAACAACCTGGGACCTCAGAAACAGGATGGGAAACACCCCACCGGAAATGGGACGTAAACAGCAGGGGCAGCATGCAATGGAATCCTATGAGGCTGCCTAATCGCACATCATATGCAAAATTATGGGCAACGCATGGCCATGACAGGTTCGTAAGAATGCAAAGCTAGATAGCATCCTAAAACCAGCAATAATTGACCTGAACTATCAGATGGGGACGGCATAGGCAGACAGGCTCGAGCGGCAGCAGGCTTTAAGAGCGCGTCATGGCGGACATCAACCCTAAAATGGCTCAGGCTTCAACCAATGGTGTGCAGGCAGCGAGGGCACAGAAAGGCAGGTGAGCAAGAAGCGCCTCAAAAATACGGAAGACTATTGTAAACAGTTGTTGCAGCTATTTGTGGTTAACACAGCGACAGGGAGTGGCGACAAACGTTAACAACTTTGATTGTGGAATCATGATGGAAAACAACCCAAATTTGGCTGACCCCTGAACTAGTTTGAATGGGAGAAGGGGACGATGCTTATGGAGGCAGTTTATGGAGACTTTTGGAGGGGTACAAGTGGAGACAACAGTTGTAAGGCGGCTGTATTATGGAGACAAAGTTTAACTTTGGCTAGTGCCTGTTATGTGGCAGTCCAAAAAAAGTTCCAAACCAGAGGGGCAGGTAGGTTGGCCCCAGAATCCAGAAAAATGAAAGAGAGATGAGTTGCGGTATGTGGCACAGTCCAAAAAAAGTTTCCAAACAGCGAGCAGGTAGGTGGCCCGCCAGAAAAATGAAATGAGATGAGTGCCTGTACTGTGGCTAGAGTCCAAAAAGTTTAAACAGAGAGTGCGCAAGGTAGAGTGGCCTCCAAAAGAAAAATGAAAATAGACTGGTGCTGGATGTGGCAAGCAGTCCAAAAAGTTCTTCAACCAGAGGGAGTAGGTGGCCCTCCAGAAAAATGAAATAGCAGGGAGAGAAGCGTATGGGAGTGGTAAACAATGAAATTCCAAAAAAAGTTTTCAAACCAGAGGGCAGGAGGTGGCCCTCAGAAAATTGAAATAGATTGAGGTGCCTGTAATTGGTGGGGCCACTCCCCAAAAATTGTATTTTAAAACAGAGGACCTGGGTAGTGGACCTACCAGAAAAAATTAAAATGCATAAGTACTATAGCTAGAGCCGTGGGCCCGTCAAACAATAGCCAGTTTCCTCGTCGTTTACTGACCCCAAAGGAGAGGAGAGGAAGGAAAGGAAGGAACAGAAAGAGGGAAGGGAGGAGGAGAAGAGTGGATTAATATTCAGGTGACTTCCTTTCACTGGTGGAGAGTGGGAATGAGAAAAACCAGGCTATCTTATTCATCTAATAAGAGTTCAGCCTGTCAGCGCTGTCAGTCGACAGGCGGTACGCTTATGCTAAGGTGATGATGCCACCACTTGCACTGAAAACCCGCATCGGACAAACGATGCGACAGGAGCAGGAAGAGACTCAAGGCGTACGCGCCAGTTCGTGCTGCCACATTGTGCCAGCTGTTGAAACCCAGTAGGTGGTAGGGAGAGCTGTGTGATCAGTTAGACGACTGTATGGTAAGCACGTACTCCCTCACATCTTTTCTGTAAAGATCAGAACCTGACTCTGCAGAGACTGGAGGGAAGGGTGACAGATGTCTCTGGGGCCAATAAAGTGGCAAAAGCTGTAAAGCTGGAACCTGCCCAGTGCTGGACAAGTCAGCCCGTGCTGCCTACTCTCCCTCGCTACTTGTTCCCGCAGATACGGCACTCTTCTGACCGCGAAGAGCGCTGTCAGAGGGACAATACTGTTTCAGCTTGTAGCACACAGGGCCATGCTGGTATTCATGATCTCACCTCCTTTCCTCTGGGGATGAGAGTGGAAACGATTTTGCTGTGTACCGTGGGTCCAGGAGAGTGAATGACCCAGTACATCGGTGCTGGAAAAATTTCTTGGAACGCGAGGGGTACGGGATAGGCCAGGCCTAGCATGAAATGCCATAGCGCAGAGTCCCAACGCGAGAATTAACACTACCCCACTGGCTAGGACTGTCCATTTCTCTTCCTCCAACGTCCTTCTTCGCCATACACGCTGAAAAGTGAGACACGGAAAAGCAAGTCCCCCTATTCGTACTCGCCACATCTCTCTTCCATCCATCTCCTCACGCCTTACTCCAGTTTCTGCCAGTACGCTAACACAGATCCTGGCTTGAATGCGACCGATATGTGCTGAGAAAAGACCTAAGGGTGCTGTGGCTATCAACAAGGGGAATCTCTTCCCCAGTCTTGATGACGAGCGCAAAGCTCCGACTTCATGCTGCACCAGGAAGTTTTTGCAACAGGCCAAGCAGCGGGATGGGGAGGCGGCTGAGATGGCGGCACACCTACTGGACCATCTGTTGTTGACTCCTCAAAAGTTACTCCAGCACGACAGATATACGACATTCCAACGTCCACTCCTCATTGGTATGACTGACTGGAAGCGAACTGACGACTACCAGTTCTGTAGGACGTGACATCTGGCAGTCTACAATCGCTCTGCGCTGCTGGTCGTAAAACTTGGATCATGGTAATGTGTGAAATTCAACCCGTGGGCACGTCGACAACGTCAGGTGAAAGCGGCAGTTGGAGCGGACGCGCGCGCCATGAGGTGGCCAGCTCTGAGCTGGGGACTCCTGGAAATGCGACAGAGCGGCGCACTCGTGAGCAAATCTGACAGAAATTGGGGCTTGACTTGAGGAAACGATCGTAGAACATCAGATTTTTAACCACAGGCGCAGGCATGCCCACATGTGTCAGCGCTCGCGAGTTGCAGCAGCCGCCACCAGGTTTACGGCCGTTGTCACACACAACCCATTGGCCTGGCTGTCAGGTTCAGCGGCCAGAAGATCAGTCTCGGCCGTGATGCCCTTGTCATAGTTCATGGGCGAGTGTGCCTTTTATCGCCTAGCAGCAAGTGTGAGCACCGGCTGCTGTCGCTAGCGACGGCACTGACTGCTGTGCTCAGAGCTAGCGCTGATGGCGCCATGCCCACGGATGGGTGTTCGAGGAGGAGGTAGGGGAGGGGTGGGAGGAGGAGGAGGCATAAGTAGGCCTGTGAGACTGGACCGAGGAGGCCACGCCAATCTCGGCGTCGGCAGATATGACCAGCCCAGGGTAAGAACTCGGTCCCAGCTCACCAAGTTAACCAAATCGTGACGTCCAGCGATTATATATGTTGCCCATGAACCCCGGCAAGACACGCCACGTGTCGTGGTCAGGTGGACGTGTCAGAAACGGCCGTTGGGTCAGGGCACGGATGGAAGTTGTCTGAACGTGGGACTGGTGTCAGGGCTGGGACGGCAATCGGGAAAAGTGAGTGGCGGTGGGGACCGAATACCGAGGGGCGGCCGCCCCAGAGAGGTGCGAAAGGACCTCGGTCTTACTGCATAGGCAGCATTCAGGTAAGCAATTGGCGTGTGGACATGTAGGCTTGGGGTCAGTGCGGGTGGGTACACTATATTTTCTTTTCGTCCAGACGTCTGGGGGGGTATGGCGAGCTGAACGGGTGGATGCTGTGGAGGATCGTGGAGGCAACGATGGGTTTTGTGTGCCGGGTCGGGGCAGGGGGACTCTGATCAGTAGACACAGGGGAAGGAGCAGTGGTGCATGGCCGGCCGGAGGTGAACGGAGTTGGGCCACTGATTGCGGGTCTGTTTAGATTTCATATGCCTAGCATATGTGGTAGTTAAGTAGTAGTGTGGAACCCTGTGATCCTGGTTTGGAAAAGGGTGCACACCACAAGTAGTCCAGTCAATCCGGTGTGTTCCTTAATAAACCTACCAGATCTGTGAAAAATCGAGCACTCGACGCGGGAGCCTCGCCACGGGAGCTGTCACTACGTGCACAGATTGGCGCTGCATGCACTGCTCTGGCCCTGCCTCTCCGTTCTGCGCCCCACCGCGCCTCTTCAACCTGTTCTGCTTATAGGACTCTCCTCCGTCTCAGAAGCACTGGTTTCCCCGGACTCCAACCTCTTGGTTGTCACCTCATCATCTCCGATCCCCTGCATCGCTCCCCCCTCGGATTCCTGCCTGACAACAACTGCACAATCGTATGGCAACGATGTCTCTCCTCGTCGGACCCTTTACAAATTCTGCCACGTCGCAGCGAAGGATCAATCATCACCCACAGGACGGCGACTGGTGGAAAACCTGGGATCAGAAAATGCTCAGCAGCAACCGGACAAGTGGTTGGTGACCTGTGGGATAGGGTCCAAGAACACAGTTCTCCGAGATGCCGTTAAATGCAATTATGGGCATGGGGGGACCAGACTGGGGGGGAGTGAGGCATGAGGTGCAGGAGCTGGAGAGAGTGCCGGATTTCGGTGAAAGGGGTGGACGCCGTTTTGTGGAAAGACTGACTGGTGGACCAAATGCCCGAAGCCTTGTCGGCAATCCACGACATCACCTGTTCGCACTTCTGGCCTACAACAGTGCCTCTACCACGATGTCCCAGAACTTCGCATGAACCTAGGGAGTGTACTCTAGCGGCGTTCCCTGCTCCCTCTCAGCAGGATGGGTCTCACCCCCCAGAACGCGCCTCTGACCCTGCAGTAGTTGGACGCCACGTCCCGCCTCGTCCTCTACCCCAGCCCCGGGTTAAACATTTGAAAATGAAAAGTTTATAACTTAATTTTTTTTTTACTTTATTTGTGTGTTTTTCGTTTTTACAACCACAACGTGTATCTCTATGCTATGGCTTTCTAGCACAACTATGAAGCACACGCTATGCCGATGAGATGACGCTGAGCTGCACACATAAACGTCTAAAAAAAACGGCAAGATGGAAGACTGTGCTATAATGAAATCCAACCCTAATGAACTATCCCCCTTCGGTAGTCTTGCGATGGATATGTGGAGTCATAGCGCTCTACAACACAAGCGGTCGAAAGTCATCACTCACATCCTCACAATTGGCTAGTATGCATGCAGCACGGACAGCACCACAGGATCACCACGATACAATCTAATCTCACGTCTTTGTGGCGTAACAGTAAGCGTTTGGATTCGTCCTTTGGCTATTTTCATAGCCACAGATAATGAAAGCCACTGATGCGATGACGGCTGTGGTATTGACAAAATAATTACGTTAAAATCACAAAAGAACTGCGGCAGACGTGCCTAATGTGAAATCAAACCCCTAATCAAATTTCCCACTTGGGTGTTGACGGTGATATGTGTCCTACCAGCGCTAAACACAACTGGTAGCTAGAAGTCCCCTTGCAATTCTCACCATTATGGTACTGCGCATGCCTTCTGTGCCGCACGCCCAGCCCCGCAAAACAAAAAAAAAAAAGTCATACGTTTATTCAGCCTAGCGAAGGGCTGTTGGGTCTTGGCAGAATCCTCCTGCCTAACAGGTAAGCTACCTGACACACCGCTAACGACCTGACCGCGCAAGCTTCTCCCCTGCGGCATCAGGACACAGACATGATGCCGAGCAGGCGGGCAGCGGATCGTCTCTCCCAGGGTCACTGATCTGGCCAGCAACCATGCTATCGACGTGTACGGGTACCACGTCTGCTGGGTGGAGTGCCAGCGTCTCCTGGCTTGTTATGGGCTTGTTTCTGGCCGCCAAAAGCAACACGGCGGGAGCTGCCATTTTTTCGAGCGCGGAGAAGTATTCGGTCCGAGCCAACGGCATAGTTTTCGAGTACCGCGATGCTCGAACGAGATCAAGCTCGGACGAGGTATGTTCGCCATCTAGAGTTAACAGACTTCTTAAATGCTGATTGATAGGTTGAGATGTTAGTTCATTAAAATGGTGTGTTATTTGGGGGGTATATAGTACATAAGTCTTATATGGCACTTCCAAACGAATTGATCACCAAAAAAAGTTCGCATTTTTCAAATTTCAAGAAAATCTGAGGAATGCTACTATAAACTTCAACCCTTCTCACATCCATAAAAAAACATGGAAACTTAAACAAAGAATGGTGGATATAAAAAGAAGACCAATGCAAAAGGTTTCTATCAAAAAAAATTGTGGTATCACTTTTTGTCTAAAAAAGTATTATAACATTTGCGAAACTTTGAAAATAGTAATGTTTTTTAAATTTTTCCTAAAATATTTTTGAATTTCTTACCGCCCAAAAGGAACGGATCACCGACAGACCAATACTAACATTAAAACTACAATGTCTTACGAGAAAACGAGAAAACTCAAAATCACAGAGATATCTTAAAGCGTGTAAAAGTATAACTTGAAAAGTTATTACCACAGGAAGAGGAGACCTGGTCAAATATTCAAAAAAAAGTAGACGAGCCTTTAACCTGCCAAACGGCTGCATCCTTAAGGTGGTTAAAAACTGGGGTGCAGCAGGAATCAGTAGAGTGAAAGATGTGTGGTGAATGCGCCAATATTTCTTTACCCCCTAACTTACACTTTAGCTCCTAAAATAATTAATAAAAGTAAGGTCTTATAGCACTGGTAGACAGGTGTTATTTAGGACTACTGTTGGAATATATAAAACAGAGCACAATCTATGTTAATTGCAGTGGATCGAGTGGGGTAAGCATATGAGGTGTTTGCATTTGGGTTTGAGAGAGGGGTCTATTTAAGGGTTGTAAGACATGTAGTGTGGAAACTAGGACTTGCTCAATCTAATACGACGTCTTCATACCTGTGGCGTAATTCTGTATGCTCTGCAGCTCCGGATGTGGGGACGGCATAAGCTGGCAGCCCTCTGTACCTTTCCTAACATAAATAGAGCCATGGCAGCTAGGCCTCTCCCGCCCTTCTACACAGCCAGGGCTCACAGTCCAGACTATACATCAAGCAGCACTTATACAACTGTCCTGTCTCACTGAATTCAGAATGTGAATGTGCACAAGGACATTGCAGGGGCGGGGGAAAACAGGGGAACCTGATAATAGCACTAAGACACACGACAACACCCACTTAAAGGAACAGCACCATGCACTGCAGTCTCTTCCTGTCTCCAGTCTGTGAGACCCGTAGAGTAATGGTGAATGAAACAAGAAGCTGCACAGAACAGAGAATATTAAACCACATAAGCTAACATCTTTATGTTCAGCTACTGTAGCAGAGCCTTGTGTGTGAAATACAATCTCCTGAGCCACTATATCTTATTCAATTGTATGTTACAGTTTACTGTGCTGCAGTATCTATCATGTATTTTACTGTCGCCATGTGGTCACAAAAAAAACTAAACTTTTACTCCAAGCTGATGGAACGATTAGCGCTAGATATGTCTGAACAAATAGTAGTAGCAGGAGACTTTAATCAAGTAATGAATCACTGGGAGGACAGATCACGGCGAGACAACATATACCAAACACATACGCAGACACAGACTGACTTAGCCGCGCTGACAACAGACTTAGGCCTTATTGACAGCTGGAGAAATGAAAATCCTGAAGGCAGGGAATATTCTTTTCACTCAGATGCCCATGATGGGTGGTCTAGGTTAGATCACATATTGGTTAACAGGACCTTACTAGACAGAATAGAACACACCAGCATTGAAAACATAGTAGTGTCATACCATGCCCCGGTGAGCATGATCCTAACTCCCTTGCACAAAAAAGGCACTGACTACATCTGGCGCTTTCCGTCATACATGACGCAAGATGAAGCCTTCTTGAAATTGCTGAAGGGCTGGTGGACCGAATTTGAATTCCACAACACATCTACAAAAGACAACCCAACAGTACATTGGGAAGCAGCCAAAACGGTCATTCGGGACCAAATACAGAGACATGTAGGATGGGCTAAAAAGCAGGCCAGAAAAAGATTGCACGACAGTAGCACGACACTCCAAAACGCTTACACCTCATACTTAATCACACCAACACCCCAAGCCTTAGAACGCTGGAAGGTTGCAAAATCCCAACATGAGACTTTATTAGAACAGCAGGACCACCATACATAGATCAAAAAACAAGCGAACCTATTTCGGTTCGGAAATAAGTCGGGCAGAATACTGGCCAACCTGGCAAAAGGCCGTAGGCCAGCCACATATATACCAAAACTCAAAAGAGAATCTGGACTAATACAGGAAAATCCGCGAGAGGTGCTGGACACATTTCGCCAATACTATGCAGACCTCTACTCAGATTCAGAACCCTATGACAATCAAAAAGGGGAAACATATCTATCCCAACTACAACTACCAAGACTGACTGACGACCAAAGAGGGGCCCTCAATGCGGAGGTCACACACGAAGAAGTATCAGCAGCCATAAAGGGACTGGCATTAGGCAAAATGCCAGGACCTGACGGATTCCCGGCAGAGGCATATAAAGGCCTAAGAGAACAAATATCACCGGTTTTAGCGGGATACTATAATGCCCTACTGAAAGGCACACAACTCACACCTTATGCTAATTTGGCTTACATCAAAGTATTGCTAAAACCAGGAAGAGATCCCATGCAGACAAATTCATACAGACCCATATCCCTAATTAATCAGGACCTTAAGCTGATAGCAAAAATAATGGCAGACCGACTGTCGCTCCTAATGCCCAGCCTGATAGAGGAACCGCAGGTAGGCTTTATCAAAAATAGAGCAGCGGTAGGAAATGTCAGGCGAGTCCTGGCGGTTTTAGACAGGGTAAGAGTGCAGCCACCAACATCGGGCAAAAGAATCCTATTAACACTTGATGCAGAAAAAGCCTTCGACAAAGTCAGATGGGGATGGCTGGACCAGGTCCTAGATAGGTATGGAATACAGGGCCCATTTCGATCATTAATGAAAGCCCTATATAGGAATCCGACAGCGGCCATATACTCACCGGGATACCTGACAACGAGATTCTGACTAAACAGGGGAACGAGACAGGGATGCCCACTCTCACCATTACTTTTTAATTTGGCAATTGAACCATTGGCAAGGATGCTGAGGAACCCGGCCATAAATCCGGGCATAAGAGTAGGATCTGAGAGAGCCACGAACGCACTATTCGCAGATGACATACTACTATTCATAACTGACCCGATAACAAACATACCCAAAATCTTACAACATATACAACAGTTCGGAGACATATCAGGTTTTACAATCAACACGTCAAAGAGCGAGATCCTGCTTTTAGACCCGTTCACTTTTTCAGATCAGGCCCGTATGAAGTCATATAACCTCAACATAGCCAGTGAACACATTAAATATCTGGGAATAAACATAGGTAAGACACCATCATCCCTATACAAACTCAATTACCCTCCAATTTTTTCAAAAATCAAAACCGAACTGAAGCGTTGGGAAACCCTACCACTCAACATATCGGGGAGAGTACACTTAATAAAAATGATCAGTTTCGCCAGACTATTATACCCCATGCAAACCCTGCCATTACTATTAAAATCCCAAGATGTTAGAGAACTAAATAAAGCATTCACAACATTTATATGGCAGGGAAAGAGACCTCGCATTGCCCTACAAAAACTCACATACCGAAAACACCTTGGAGGCCTAAACTTGCCAGACATTAAAAGATATAACCTGGCGTGCCTAACCAGACACCTGGCTGACTGGCTAAATGACACTAACCACTACTCCAACACCAAACTAGAACAGGAGCTCTTACACCCTTGCGGTCTAATAGCAGCCTTACACATCCCTTACGGGAAGTTACCACCAGCGGCCAAACAATCATTGTTGCTTAGAGACACGATTTCAACATGGAAGATACTGAGGAAAAAACACCAATTATCTTATCAAATCTCAAAACACCTCACCCTATGGGACAACCCAGAGTTCCCGGCTGATAATCTTATAGCAGGAGTAATGATGGTTGAATGAGGTTATATATAAGCATGGTTGTAGTATTATAGACTTGTGTAAAGTTTCACTGAGGTTTATTGTTATTGTCATTACAGGGATGAGGAAATCCAGAGTAAATGTGGGGTGGATGCCATAACATATTTGTCCTATCAGCGTCATCTGCTGGTTCTGATGCTTCTTGTTTGTGTATTGTCAGTATCCATCATCTTACCAGTGAACTTTTCTGGAGATTTGTTGGGTGAGTCGCTTGTTACCCATCTTTTAGTCCCCATCTTTTCAGAGCCCCTTAATTATAACCTGGTTCATCTTTGCCTTCAGGCGACAGTCCAGCCCAATTCGGACGCACTACAATCGTCAACGTTCCCACGCAGTGAGTGAAGGAACCACGGGAAAGTAAGGGGTGCATAACAGTACAGTCACTGACCGTTGTGTTTCTGTCCTTCAGGGATCGTTTCCTATGGCTGCATAGTGTATTTGCACTGCTTTACTTCCTGCTGACTGTTCTGTGTATGCGACATCACACGGCCTCATTACATTACAGAGAGGATGATAAGGTGATATTGCTGCAAATTGCAATTCTCCCACACAAACAATCTTACCGCCTAGCGTACACAAAATAACCTCCTCCCCTTATTCCACACATACACAGTATTCTGACCGTGGTCCTCATAGCCAACACTCATTCTCACAGTCATGCCAGGATACAAAGCACCAACAGAACTTATCCATGGATGGTGTATTTATATCCCTGTGAGACTAGCCTCCCAGGGAATGCCTCTTCACTGCCCTGTGTGATGTCCTTCATCGATGGGAATCATCTCATCTACCTCCTATATTTCAATTTCCAGGTGGTTCGTACCCTCATGGTGACGCATATTCCTCGAGAGATCTCTGACCCCTCACTTATCACCAAACATTTCCAGTGAGTGTAACTTTCACATGATCTAATTCATGATAGTACCTGCACCTGATGGGTGCATGAACAGGGTGAGCAGCAGTCTGACTGACATGGCTTATTTTCAGAGGCCTCTTATAGATGGAGTATGGAGAGCAGCAACCTCTTTTTGAGGGGGCTATGAACAGAGGAAGCCTCGTTTTAAAGGGGAGTATGGACAATGTATGTCCATCAAAGGGACTTATGCATGAGGTCTCCACCTAAAGGGCGTATGGCCAAGATGGTCTTCATAGAACTCATTGGGTGGAGGCTTGCATACACCTCCACTCAACAAGGTTTATGAAGACCTCCCTTGTCAATAAGCATTTGTATAAACGTCTCCACCCAGTGAAGTGCATGGACAGAAGTCCTCTTTCTAAGGGGCAAACTGACAGGGAAGAGGAGATTTAGACACATTGAATACCCATATCTGGGTGGTGTAGGATTTGGAAACCTCCATCTAAGGCTATTTGCTCCAGGGGGCTTATAAATGGTATATACTAGGAAACCAGAGGACATTAGGGTCCCTATGTAAAAGGTTTATGGACAGAGGATTGCTATATTGTAGTGGTATAGGGATTGGGGTATCCACTGTTTGAGGGGCCTACATCTGAGTACATTATGGACAGTACTGTATGGACAGTATGTGACATTTGTGGTATTTCCTTTTATTGTTGTGTCACCCATGCTGTTTTGTGTTTTAGTGAAGCGTATCCCAGCTGCACTGTCACTGATGTCCAATTTAGTTATGATGTCCGCAGACTAATGAAATTGGACACAGAAAGGTAAGTGGAGACCTAGCCATGCACTGGTGACCACATAGCTTATATGTCAACTCCCATCATCGGATAAAAAAAGAAGGCAACCTATCTAATATTGGTGCTGCTTCCGATTAACATATGGAACATTAGTTACACACAATGATAGAAAGATTTTACACAAACACTGATGGTTTAAAGAATAACAGAAAAATCCCTGTGGTGTCTTTAATTACTTACTATGATAGGGACCCTACCTGGAGAATTGGCCTGGAGATCTGTGGAACCATACCTTTATGTGTGCAACAGGACTGTGAAAAATACATTTATATTCCAGGATAGGTAGAAGCAGAAGACTAAACCTGGGAGTACCTCCCTAACTATAAAAAAGGCCGTCCATTTTTTTAGGGTGTAAGTAATATGAAAGGACAAAAACTTGGGGTAATAAATCATTCTGAATAAGTTTATCCTACCCAAGAGAGACAGCTGGGGTTATGCAAGGCCCTCAGTTGGTGCTATCAGTGGGTTCAAATTAAGGGAGACCAGAAGTGTCTAAACTGTGTAACCACCTGAAGGCAAGTACACGCAGTCCCCGGGTTACGTACAAGATAGGGTCTGTAGCATTGTTCTTAAGTTGAGTTTGTATGTAAGTCGGAACTGTATATTTTATAATTGTAGCCCCAGCCAGAATTTTTGTGGTCTCTGTGACAATGGAATTTTAAAAATGTTGGGTTGTCATAAGAACCAGGATTAACAATAAAGCTTCATTGCAGACTCCTTTAATAGCTGTAATAGCTGTTTATTGTAGCCTAGAACTAAAGTACAGTAAATTGCTAATATCCAGTGGTCCGTTTGTAATTAGGTGTCGTCTGTAAGTCGAGTGTTCTTAAGTAGGGGACCGCCTGTATCTGGGAAACTGGGAACAAATTAGACTTTGATAAGTTCATCCATAAACCTCAACCAGTTTGAGTAGGGAAGCCAGGGAAAGACCATCATCCACCAAGTACACAGGAGCATCATCTGCATACAGCGACACCTGCTCAAACAACAGTCCTATCTGAATACCATGGATAGTGGAGGACCATTGTCTCAGAATAAATTACAACAAAGTAAAGATCGAACAACCAAGATTTAAGAGGGTGACAACTATGCCCTTGTTCCTTTCCCAGTGAGGTCTCCCTGACTTACCAGCTGTCAGGGACTAGATAACCTGTTCAAAATCATCCTCCATGATCTTACTCCAATGCCACAAGGGGATGATGAAATACTGAGTAGGGAACAAGCATTCAGACTTGTACAGAGGACAATAAAAGCCATTAAATCCAAAAACACCACAACATGAGCAGACCCCACTGATGGCATATATGTACAAGAGTATTCAGCTCAAGTGAGATGGGCCAGGAGCTTTCCACTATTTAGGTTGTTGCTTTCGTTTACGTTCCTTCACCAACACCAGGAGCACCCCCGCATCAGCCCATATACATTTTAAAGCACTCTCATGATGTGGAAGATAATCTTGCTTAGCTTCCCACGCCTCCAGAATGGACTCTCTGCCTCTAAAGGCATGTTTGCCCCGCCGCCTTATAAATGTCCTTCTAATAGTGGCCTTTAAGGCATCCCACCCGATGGGGTCAGGGTAACTATCAATGTCTGCCCAATATGTGTGGCAGCTGCAGGCCTCTCCAGAGGGAGTTAAAGAGTGTGGGGGTAGGACCATTCACAATCTCCAATTTAGACCAACATTGCATAGTGTACTTGGCCCTTGTCTTTGAGAAGCAGAGAAGTCCGAGTAGAAGGAAATAAACATAGAATTTCACCTACCGCCAAGACAAGAGTTCCAATATGCACAACTGAAGGCTTACTGCTCAGCCAGACTGAGAAACTTAGCAGGAGAACTTATGACAAACAAAGTGGACACTATCATAGGGGGCCCGAACGCCAAACGAACGATATCTCTCTTATACACTCTATTGACACCAGAAATAGATAATACAGAAATAGCTTTACAATTCCCATATTGGGAGAAGAGATTAAGGACGACTGAAACGTCCGCAAGAATTCTACAAGGATGGGCGACAATAAGGAAACATATAGTAAGTGAAAAATGGAGAGAAACTTTTTTTAAACTAATGCACAACGCGACGTACGCATTCAACATTCCAGCCTCAGACACCAGACCGGAGAGAATTACGGCGTGCCCCAAGTGTAACAAACCACTAACAGACCTTTATCACTCTATATGGACCTGCCCCTCGACACAAACCTTCTGGAAAGATTTACAAACTTTTATTACAGAACACTACGTAACACCTATCCCATTACAACCACTTGCTTTCCTCTTTCACTCCATAGCACCACAAGAAGAGGGAGAGGAAACAGAGATTACAATATCACCAATAATACACATCCTATTACTGGTAGCCAAACGATGTTTATTAAACCACTGGTTAGAATCAACGCTCCCGACACTCACAGAGGTTATGGATCAGACTAAGCTATATCTACATATTGACAAAGTAGAGGCGGAGAGCAAAGGAGACAAAAAAATCAAAAATTTCTTTCGCAAGTGGCGAAAATTCATCACTAACCACATGTCTACCAGTGAAATTAGTGAGCTTATGCGAAAGTTCCAATATTCCTCATGGTACATGACCGAAGAGATTAAAGGCACGCTAGGTAGATTAAGACTATAGAGTCACAAATGCCACAAAAATAGTACAGGCTACTTCATAACCCATGTTACAGGATTGTCTAGCTCTTGCTATGTGTTTTTTCTTTCTCATGTTACGGGTTACAGAAATATAAATGTTTAGTTAGACAAAAGAAATAATATAACCTGGACGAAATAATTCAAGACTGTTCAACAATACGTAACGGTGCATAAAGCACCTTCATAAGGGAACAAATAGGAGGAAAATGGAAAAACGGAGAGAGGGGAAAAACGACGACTGAATATCAACATACGAAATATGTAACACAAACTGTATATTATTTTGTTGTAAAAAGAATATGCATAATGTTGATAATGCCAGACATATGTACCTGCCTATATTTCCCAATAAAAAAGGTTATAAAAAAAAAAAAAAAGTCAGAGTAGAAGGACACTCAGTTGTTATTGTAGATCATTTCTCCCAGTAGAAGCAAATATATATTGTAAAGATAATTGGTGTTAATATTTGCACTAGTGTCTAAATGAAATACCCATTACTATACTGTAATCCATTGCCGCTATCTGTCAGTCATTTTATATTGCTCTTTGTGGAGATGTTTTATATGTATTGTATCCTGACAATTGCACAAAATACAGGACAGGACCCTGTTGTCTACCCTCACCTCAGCAGATAATGATGTTTTATTTCTCTTAGACGGCAAGCTATGAAAGGTCGGCTGTACTTTGCTGGAAGATCTCAGAAAGAAGGAAGAATCATGATTAAAACCCATCCTTGTGCTCGCATTTGCCCCTGTGACTGTTGTGGTTTCCAGAAGGTAAGATAGCACTGTGTCCCTTGTGACCCTTCATTTTCCTATATCCAGAGTGCTGGTGGCTATACGCTTTACTGGGATCAAGAAGCTACATTTCTAGAGGGTTTTCTACTCTGGAAACCTGTACATATGTATTACAGATCAGAACATACATATAGTTAGGTCCAGAAATATTTGGATAATGACATTCTTTAGCATTGGGATCCACATGCCACTACATTGGATTTGAAATGAAACAACAATTATCTTAATTCAAACTGGTCAAAAACGCATGCGTTTTTTAACGAGTTTAACTAAAACTTCCCAAAAACGGCCTAAAAACGCCATGTGTGTCTTCACCCTAAGGCTTATCTATTTTTGTACCAAAGGTTTTCATTTTTTTATATAAAAACTGAATAAAATCTTTATGAATTTGGTGTCCTTGTGATCACACTTACCCAAGGAATTAAGGGGAGGTATGATTTGGGGTGCACAGTGAAAGCTGTACATATGTAGCCCACAAGAAAATGTCACAAGTAAGTTTTTTTGGCAATTTTACTGCATTGGGATTTTTTCCTGCTTTCCAGTACACGGTATAGAATATTAAATGCCATCACTAGGAAATACAATTTGTTATGCAGAAAATAAGCCTCATACAGCTCTGTACATGGAATTAACACAGTTTTCTAAAGACGGGGAGGTAATAATGAAAATCAAAGATGAAAATGGTCTGGATTTAAACCTTTAAGGGTTAATATTCTGTGCAGTGTACTAGGAAGCTGGAGAAAAAAAATTTCCCACCAAAAGTGCACAAAGACAGTGATATTATAGATTTCTAAATAACTTGGACATAATCCGTAATTATGAGCCCCTGCTAACAGGATAGGGTCAGGAAGAATTATTGCACATTTCTCCCAAACCTCAGGGCTAACTCTATTTGGGAACCTAGCCAGATTACATAACCCCAGGGGCGTTGCTAGGGTCATAAAAAATCCGGGGCACGGACCCCACGTACCAAATACTAAGTAGTGGCCGGACCCCTACATATATAATCACACAAGCTCAAATGAAAAAAATCAATACTTATCATGTACAGCTTCAGAAAACAAAGTAGAGATTAATGCCTATTACATCCAGTGACCTCAGGTGACATGTCCTCAGATTGTATTTGTTCTCTTTCCTTATCTTCTCCATTAGGTCCACCATCAGCTTGTCTCTTCCTCCAGTCAAATGTCATCCCTACAGAGTTAACCACACAGACATCTTATGTTCCATAGTTTCCCATTGTCCCATAGCAATGTTATTCTATTGTATTCTACTGTATTTATTCTATTGTACTACCGACTATTAAGTCTTCCACTCGCTAAACTCTCTCCTCTTCAATCTATTCTTAATGCAGCAGCCAGGATCGTCTTTAAGGCCAAACGCTACACGGATGCTTCCAGTTTGTGCCAATCACTGCACTGGCTGCCTGTCTCCTTCCGTATTCACTTTAAAATAATAACCCTCATCCACAAAGCTCTGAACAATGTTGCACCTCTCTACCTCTCATCTCAGTCTATTGCCCTTCCTGTGCTCTTCGATCTGCCAGTGATATCAGATTAACTACCTCTACCTTCATTTGAACCTCTCATGCTCGTCTCCAGGACTTCTCCCGAGCCGCTCCAATTCTCTGGAATGTCCTTTCCCGGACTCTCAGACTAATACCCACCCTCCAAAGCTTCAAACGTGCTCTTAAAACCCATCTCTTCAGGCAAGCCCATCACACTCGCTAACTGCATGAAACGTCAACTCTCCCTTTACTAATACATCCTATGTCCTATCTCCAATCTATTATTTGGCAAACAGCAGATATATACCAAGCTGCAGTCACTTTCACCAAATAAGATGGTGGCTGGTTCAAACAGCAGAATTTTTATTCATTAAATTATTTATCCATTTAATTTATATTGTTCCCTTATCCCTTGTGTCAACACCCTCATCCTCATAGTCTGTAAGCTCTTGTGAGCAGGGCCCTCACCAGGGCCGGTTCTAGACAAAGTGGGGCCCCAAAATAAAACTATTTTATGACCAGTCACAGTTAGCAAGAGGCTCCCTTTAGTATGGGAGCATGGTGGCTCTGTGATTAGCACTACAGCCTTGCAGCGCTGGTCAACATCTGCAAAGATTTTGTATGTTCTCTCTGCGTCTGCGTGGGTTTCCTCCCACACTCCAAAAAATTACTGTAGGTTGATTAGACTGTGAGGCCCATTGGGGAGAGGGACTGATATTTTCTGAAAGCAGACACTTGCCCCATTTTCAAAATTGCATCAAAGAGTTTATAGAAATAGGCGCCTTCATGCAATTCTGATTCAAATTGAAACATTTTATAAAAAAATACTTGACTTTGTAATAGATGGACATGTGTAGAGTTCACAAATGTGCCCTATTGATATGTTCACATAAATAAATCCACATAATATCACTAAAACTATAATAACTAGATATCTGCTTTTCAGCTAGAAATTTTTAGACAGTCACAACCTGCAAAATATATCAATAAAACTGAAAAAAAAGGTAAAGGCGCCATAAAACCTATAGAATTTTAAAATCAGACAACCAGGCAATGCATTTGGCAATTAACATTCAAAATTTCCTGTAAAATATGTACAAATCCAGAATACTTATATAAAGTAAATATACTTTCCTAAAACAGTAAGATGTGAGGAGATCATACAGACCCCACATGTGTATATTCACCAAAATATGCAGCAAAGGGAACTGCAGAAAATTCACACAGATGTATCATTGTCTGTTCCTTACACAATGGTAACCCAAATAAATAACAATATATACATAAACCTCTCTAATGAGATAATAAAAGTCACTTTTAGATGTGCGCCAATGTATTATCCGCACAATAACAGAACCCTCTGCGCTTCATAATAATGAGAGTGAGAACGTCATAACATAGGAGTAAATAATGGAGGATGGTGGGAAATAAAAACCTTTATTCCAGAAACATGGTGTGTGTTTTTTGGTGTTACATTAGCCTGTTATGGGCATGTTCAGGTCCCGCGGTGGTTCACATTAGGTCGAAGAGGATCAAGTTCATCGTATCCAGTCCATTTTTCCCAACAAAAAGAACTATCACAAAAATTAAAGGAATAAGAGAGAAAGGCCCACATTATCACTTGTTGCACCTAAGTGTAGTAGTTGCGCCTAAATTCTAGAGGCGCAACTGTTTTCACAGAATTATCACAATACAACCATCTTGTTGATAGTTAATTTTCCCCCCCCCCCCCCCCCTTGCCTCTATTAATCACGTTACTAACACAGATTAGGCGAAATTTTGCGCGCAGTTAGTACGCATGTTAGATTCAGGCATTAATGTGATCCTGCTACAAGCTCCCGATCTGCTTCTCCCACAGCCCAGAATGAAGATAAACACTCACAGCAGCCCCAGGTGGTGACACCTGCACAAGTGACCTCTCACAGGGGCTTCTCCGGAGGGGATCCCCAGTGCTGGGTTCATGCTGCACCCCCTGTAATTTCTGCCACAGTATCGCCCCTCAGACACACTTTGTGATACTGGCAGAATACATGGGGGACACTTGTATGTAGTATCTGCAACTTCTGCAAAGTTCTCAGCTCTTGCTCAATGAGCTCAGGGTTTGACAGAATATTTGTAAATAGAAGGTGATGAAACTGTAAATAAGTCTGCTAAGCTCCTGTCGCGAGATCTAGTCTTTATGATTGTACTAGTGTCTGCACAAGAGCATATATGTTGTAGATCTTCTACTAGTGTCGGCAGGTCTGGCTGAAGCATGCTGTAGAAATTGAGCTGTGTGGCAAAGGGGCTCAGTGCTTCTACTCAGTAAGCCACATCCGGCTGGAGTGTTTTTGCGCCCGTTTTGTGCACCCTAAATGAAAAGTCGCAGGTGAATATCATAGGCGCAGCTAAAACATCTGCTTGCTAGATAAATGAGGAAAGATGGTTAGTTTGGCGACGCAGCTTAGTTGGCGTTTAGTCGCAAGAAAAATGGCACCAAAAACGGTGCGCCTGAAGAAAAAAGGCCAAAACAAAACCGAAAAAAACGATGATACATTGTGGCCCAAAGTGTGTTCAAAGAGAGTCTGAATAGAGAAGGGTAAAAAACACGAATAGTAGGTTGATATCAGATAAAACATATAAAGTGCAATATTCCATTTCTGTGAGGTGCAGCAGTCCTAGTAGCAGCAAATGCTCAGACTGCAGCCTGATGGCTAAGAAATCTGGATTAGGAGGGGGGGGAATAATTTAAGAGAGGCGTGTATATCTGGCTCTGTGACAATAGACCTTACTTTTTGTCCTATGAAAGGAGAGTCTCTACTTTTCTATGTGTTTCGAAGTTTTTAGGAAAACTGAGCCTATTAACTGTTAAACATGCCATTGGGAGTGATGAAATTTTATATATAGAAAGCGGCAACTGATATTCTCACTTTAAACCTGGAATATCTCGGATCCAATAGCATCCTAGAAACAAATTCAGATTCATTTGAAAGAAAGAGATTCTCCTCTTTCAGGGGGACCTGGGCAATTCCCACTTATGCATACTCCATAGAGACGGCCCTGGCCCTCACTCCTATTGTTTCCATATGACGTTTGCTCTGTGTAAGGTAATATTTGTATTGTCCCTATTTGATTGTAAAGCACTATGGAATTTGATGGCACTAAATAAATAAAGATTATTATTATTCTGCTACCCCTAATACTGTGCCCCAAAATACTGTAGTAGAGCTTTACAGAGCCCCCTAAAATACTAGTAGCACATAAATAGTCTGCCATAATGTAACATACTGTAAAATGACCTCAACCCTGCCCATCACACTGTACCCTAATTGTGATCCCTACAATGTAGAGTACCCATTGTTCTAGCAACACAAACAATGTACTGTGTCGATTGTGGCCCGAATAATTTACCACTTATTGTGGCACTCACATCTAACAATGCCCCTCATATAAGTCCCACACTTTATGACGACACCTGCACACTATATGGTTACTACATCTATTTATTGTGTCCCGCATTAGTAATACCCCTTTTTGTGGTGCCTCATTTTGTGGCTGTATTCACATGATGCATTTGCATTGTATTTGAAACACATGCAGTTTTTAAGTAGCAGCATATGTTTCAATTGTTAGATGACAAACACATGTTGCTACTTAACCCCTTAGCGCTCTGCGCCGTAGCTGTACTGCGCTGAGTCCTGCGAATAGGGCTCAGTGCAGTACAGCTACTGCGCAGAGACGATGCCGGTTCAGCTCTGCACAGGAGCCGAACCGGCATGGGGGGTCGCGGGATGTCAGCGGTAATCTATCGCTGACAAACAGGTCGGAGTGGGCTCCGATCATGGGTGTTTAACCCGTTAAATGCCGCGGTCAACGCGAGTCTTTCCCCCACGATCGGCACCCCCCCCCCCCCGTTTTCGGGGGAGCCGATCGGGACCCCAGAGATGCATGAAGGCAGTGCCTTTAAGATTGCTTCTGTGAACATAATACTTACCTCTCCTCCCTCGGAGCAGGTTTCTTCCTGTCCACAGTCTTCAGTAGCTTAGTGTAGAGGCGTAGGATAGTGACGTCACTACTCTGCGCCTCTTACAACAAGCAAGCCGCAGAACTGGTTAATATAGTGGCGGAGGCTGCATGGTAGAAAGGAGAGCTGAAAGCTCAAAGCCGTATGTAAGTATTTGCAGTGTTGTACTCCACAAAAGCTGGAGAATCCCGTGCTCGACCAACCCACCTTACCATTTAATTGACCTGACTACGCCTATGTTTCTTGTCTCCATGGACTTTCTGTGAAGAGGTATTGGTTTTTATAGCAACTTACTGACAAAATGTACCTCACTGAGGGCTTGTACAGCTCATATTAACAAATAAACACCCCTCAATGACGTCACAAGCCGAAGGGTGGGAGGAAAATACATCAACTATAAATTATAGGCCTATGCAAATGCCAATTGTCTTAAGACAAGCCATTTTCACTGGGCAAGCTGCCTAAAAGTGCTGAACCTCCCAGCCAGATAAGTATTCTCCATAAGTAGTAAGGTTTATACATTTTATTCCCATTTTATTTTACAACTGTTTATAAATGTATTGTTTTTGATTCCTTGTAATCCTTTAAACTGACAATTATATTTCTATATGTCTGCACTGCACATCTGTGCATTAAAACCTTAAAAGTCTCTGCCTGAAGGCTTAAAGACCTTAAGTCTTAAGGTGAGGTTGAGACAGGCAGCACAGGATGAAATGCAGAGCAGGAGTCAGGGCAGGCAGCAAAGAAGCGTAGTTAGGGACGGAACCAAGGTCACAACGGGAATTTTCAACACAAGCTCTATGCAAAAGAAAGCTTTCTCTGATGCACAAGGCACAAAGATCCGGCAGTGTGAAGGAAGGGACTAGCTTATCACAGATTCTAGGAATGGCCAACACCAATCAATGGTGTGCTGGCACTTTAATTGCTTTGAGAGCCAGCGCACGTGCACCATAGGTGGTGGGGATGCGCGCATCAGACCGCCAGAGCAGGAGCAAGGAAGGATAATTTAGGCTGCTGGGGTGCCAAGGACCGGTGGAGAGCACGGGTGTTCCCACGTACCAATATTCATTTTATGGAATTGTATAACCAATTGGCTTATCTGTAATTTGGGTTTCTTAATTGTTGAGGAATTTATGTAGACAGGCGCCTATTTGCCTTCATACTATAATTTAATGATTAGTATCGGTGGTGGCAGTGAAAGATTTGAGTAAGAGCCAGACAATAGAATTTAGTGTAAAGGCACAATCCTGTGTGGGTGGGCAGGCCTTTATATATTAAATACTGTAGCGTAAGTATACCTTGCGACATAACCTGACAGTGTGGGTTTGTCACAGTCAAAGTTGTAATGATGATCAGCACTGTGTCTAACTTTCCACATCTGCAGCCAGCAGGCTGTCACAATCTCGGGGGATAAACAGTGGACTCCCTGGACCACCACGGGAGATAATAACCTTAGCTGCACCCGGGAGCGGAGTCTAAGTAATCTCCTGGTCTTCGCCAGACCCCGCTGCAAAGCGGGATGGTCTTGCTGCGGCAGGAGTCACCAGGTCGCTCCGCGGGTGCGACTAGGCCCGCGGTGGCAGCCAAGGTAGGGACACGGGGACCACGGATGGCAGGCAGGACCTCGGATGGCTGGCAGGACCTCGGATGGCTGGCAGGATTTTGGATGGCTGGCAGGACCTCGGATGGCTGGCAGGACCTTGGATGGCTGGCAGGACCTCGGATGGCTGCTGGATTACCGGAGCGCCACAGGATACCTGGACCGCCACAAGATAACAAGACCTCTATAGGATACCACGGAACAAGGGAACACAGGAAACCAGGAACACAGGAACACCACGGAACAGGGGAATCACAGAATCCACAGAGGCATCTGGAAATGCTCGGGAACATGGAGGGCTTTCTCTTCAGTAACAGGACATGAAGATCCGGCAGGGGATGCTGGGAGTAGCCAGGCTATATAGCAGAGCCAGGGATGCCAGCACCAATAAGGAGGACGCTGGCCCTTTAGCAGAGCCAGGGATGCCAGCACCAATAAGGAGGACGCTGGCCCTTTAAATTCTTAGAGAGTAGGTGCGCGTGCGCCCTAGCAGCGGGAGCGCGCGGCCTACACAGGAGACAGACCTGCAGCAGAGCCAGGGATGCCAGCACCAATAAGGAGGACGCTGGCCCTTTCAGCCTGGACGGTACCGCAATGGAGCCAACAGGAGCCGGGACAGGTAAGTACTGTTTCAAGGGGAACGGGGCAGCGGCAGCAGAGCACGGGTGCACCCGCGATCCGAGACATGGGACACCCGTGACACAGGCTCTGTCACAATTCCTCCAGCATCTCCTACAGAGTTATCCTACATAAGCTCCCCTTTGATTATCACATTCCTCCCACCTGACCTAACCGTCACAATAAATGGCTCCACACTCTCCCTGGTCCCTAAAGTCCGTTGCCTTGGAGCCACCTTTGACTCTCCCTTATCATTAAAGCCTCACATCCAGGCCCTTACTACAACCTGCCGCCTCTATCTCAAGAACATCTCTCGCATTTGGCCCTAACTCAATCCAGAGTCTACAAAATTAACATCTCTCGCATTTGGCCCTAACTCAATCCAGAGTCTACAAAATTCCTCATCATCTCTCGCTTGGACTACTGCAACATTCTTCTCTGCGGTCTCCCAGCTAACTCCCTAACAGCCCTCCAATCTATGCTAAACTCTGCTGCCCAGCTAATCCATCTGTCTCCTTGATTCTTCTCTGCATCTCCTCTCTGCCAGTCTCTCCACTAGTTACCCATTGCACAGCGAATTCAATTTAAAATACTAACCATGACCTACAAAGCCTAAGAATCTTTGTACAGCTCGTAGTCCTTCTGGGCGAGGCCAGTGGAGAACTGCAGACAACTTGGTGGGATCCATCTGTAGACCCTTGTCAGAAATTATATACCCGAGGAACAGAAGACTCTTATGGTGGAAGTGGCACTTCGCCTGAGAACTTGTCGTATGTGGGACTGATGGGATTCCAGGTCAGTAGTGGCTTTGGACTCTTTCTCTGATGTGATGCGGAATCCTAGCAGCTCAGAGAATTCATTAAGATAGGACATACACACATATCTCATGTTGATTTCACTGTATACACACTGAGAAGGGATTTTATATCCCACCAAAGCAAGACGGCATCAGATATGCTTAGTATTTTCCAATAGATACCTAGTAATTTTGGTCACGTGGCTGTCTTATCAAGTGAAAGATATTCTTTGCAGCTCTGACTGCACCACATTTATTACTGACTGCTCCACATTTATTACTGACCGCGACACATTTATTACTGACCGCGTCACATTTATTACTGACTACGTCACATTTATTACTGACCGCGTCACATTTATTACTGACTACATCACATTTATTACTGACTGCGTCACATTTATTACTGACCGCTCCACATTTATTACTGACCGCAACACATTTATTACTGACTCCATCACATTTATTACTGACTACATCACATTTATTACTGACTGCATCACATTTATTACTGACCGCACCACAACAGCTGCTGCAGAACCTCATATTAATGCAGATATGCAGTGGGTGGTGGGGGAAGATATGAGGGGATGATGCATAGGGGTCTGTAAGGGACACTCAGGAGCTTCTTAGCTGCTCCTGCACACAGGACACTAAGGGGTTAAGGCAGAGTGTGAGGAGACACTTGGGGGAGGCAGCACTTATCTCTGGCTGATTCTGCTAAGGAGGAGGCTGCTGCTTCAGGTGCCCACATGCCTGACAGGCAGAGCAGGAATTGGCTGCAGGCAGGCTCCTCCCCTCCCTCTCTCCCTCCTAAGCAAGATCTTCAGTGTACAAAGGAGAAGGATGGTGCCCGCCCCTAAATTCAGCCCTGCATCTCGGTACCGATGCGCTGCCCATGGAAAGAGGAGCCATGGACACGGCCGAGTACGGGCCCATGACCCTGCCGGGCCCCGTAGCAGCTGCTACGCCTGCTACGGCTGTTTATTACATCCTTTCGACAACATAGATCACATCTCAGGTGTGGAGGATGCTTCATTCATGTTGGTTTCCAATTTGAATATAGAAATGATTACATAAAGGAGATCACAGACATTTCCTGTTACAAGTCACATTATAGGAGACAATGGGATGTCATCAGTGTATTGTCATAAAATAGCTGGAGAGGGTTTCTGAATTTCAGTTCCTTAATTACAAGAGCATGGAGCCTTCATCCCAGGACTACATATTACTGTAGTAAAAAGTCTAGCTGCAAGGCATCCTAGTCCTACATCCATATGAAGTTTTCAATAATGGTATTCTATAGAAAAAAAATAATATTTTGCATAGTTTTATAATTAAAGGGGTTGTCCACATTCAGCAAAAAACTGATATTTGTGTAATGAAAAGTTATACAATTTTCCAATATACTTTCTGTATCAATTCCTCATGGTTTTCTAGATCTCTGCTTGCTGTCCTTCTATAGAAAGCTTCTCTATTTACTTCCAGTAGATAGAAATCTGTCCATGGTAGGTGCGTGAGCCATTATAATCACAGAGAGTAATCAGAGCCGTGTTATAATAACGGCTCGTGCATCACATGACCATGGACATTTCATTACACAAACCATATAAATTATTTTCTGAAAGTGGTCAACCTCTTTAAACTAGTAAAAGTAATAATAAAAAAAAAAAATTCTAAAATATTACTCACCTTCCTACGAATCCCACTACAATGATAATCATGCTTATATTTGGGATGTCAATGGACAATGATGAATCCAGTAACAATTTTATGAAAAGTTTTCTAAATCTGTATTTGTCCTTTAACAAGGTGTAAGGCATTTTGACAAAATAGAAAATAGGCTTGGTGGTGCCCTAAGCAAAAATCAATATTGAGCCCTACCCTTATCAAGAGGCTAACTTCATCAGCCAAGCAGCAGTAAATTAGGTCTACAAGCATTAAATATAGCACACAGTAAATATAGAGCACATAAAAATACATACTTCTAGTGAAAATACGACACACATAAATATGTACTTGCAATGGATGCAGCAAACACATAAATATATACCAGCAATGAATAAACCAAACACACATACACCTGCAGTGACTATGATGCACACATATATTTATCAGCATTGAATAATCAGTGCTGTAGCTTCACAAGCTGTTACAATGAGCCAATCAGGTCTCTCCTTCCCCTGCACTTACTGCTTTTGCTAGGCAGCGGTGGGGAGAGTGCAGGGTGCAGTTGTGTGCTATCCATATCGTACTATTTTGATACGGGTAGCATAAAGCCACCTGCATTTCAATGGACACTACATCCATCCATTTGAATGGATGTATTGCCAACCGTTTCCCTGTAAGTATGCCCATGAAGCACTCCTCCCTATGTAGAAGGAAGTGGTGAGCAGCGCTTGCCCCTCCTCTATCCAGTGCATGGCTGTATGGTCCTTTGGGCTACGGCCCCGGCGACCATACTTTTGTGTGAAAGAGGCCTTAGACTGTAGAAAATTATAAATTCTGCTACTCTGCACAATGTATTAACCCTTTATCGACCTGGCTAGTTATATGCTCCAAAGTCCTGACAGTTCCTCACACCATAATGTTTGTGTTTTCTTGTAAATTATTGGCTTTGCGGTGTATCAGAGGGGCAAGCACATTCAGAAGCAGCAGGCACAGCATGCCGCTGGTACCTCTGTCTCTGGGAGACAAATAAGCAGCTGATTACATTCTTGTCAAACTGATGAACGCGGAAAGTGTCACAAATGTTCATCAGCAGCCGCTTCCCTGAGAAGTACAAATTATCACCATTATCTCTCGTCTGAACCTCTCGATGCAGCCTGGAAAATGGAGCACGATGAGTGGATCAGCTCAAAAGACAAATGGTCATAATGAGTGAATGGGGCTGACAGCTTTCTAGGCACTGCCTCATATAAGGCGGTGTAGTTATTGCTATAGTGTAAACCAATCCAGGAAAGTACGATGTCACACTAGCAGATTGTCAGAGGTTTAACACAAAGCTTCTGAACTGCAAAATAAAATTATAAAAAGATTGTCTACAAGAGTGCTCCCATATTGATGACAAAACAAAGAGAGCCATAATATCACCAAGAAGATAAGCCCAGATATCCATAAAACTGATTGCCATAGAGCTTTAAAACAGTGACATCCACCATTTTTCACATGAGTGACAGCTACACTGCCTGCATAACAGTGACAGCTACACTGCCCGCGTGGACTAAAGGAAATGGAATTACCGGTAAGACTAATTCACTTTTTCATTTAAAACTTTTTTTTTTTTTAACTTTTTGACTTGTCCCACTATGGGACATGAACAAGCAATTGTTTGATTGCTGTAAAGTCCTGTATGTAGGGTCATAGCAACGATCGGTCAAACCCCTCAAGATACAGGCACTAAAACTATCATATATGGTTGGAAGACTGCATATCACAACTATTTCAAAATAATCTGAGCTTTATGACATGGCACATTATCCTGCTGAAAGTAGCCATAAATGTTGGGTACATGTGGCATAAGGGATGGACATGGTCAGCAACAATACTCAGGTAGGCTGTGGCATTGCAAAGATGCTCACATTGGTACCAAGGGGCCCAAGAGGCAAGAAAATATTCCCCACATGACACCACCACCACCCAGCCTGAAACCGTTGATACAAGGCAGGATGGATCATGCTTTTATGTGTTGACGCCAAATTCTGACCCTACCATCTGAATGTCGCAGCAGAAATCGAGAGCATCAGACAGGCAACGTTTTTCAATCTTATTACTGTCCAATTCCGATGAGCTTGTGCAAATTGTAGTTCAGTTTCAGCTGAAAGGAGTGGCACCCGGTGTGGTCTTCTGCTGCTGTAGCCCATCTGCCTCAAAGTTCAACGTACTGTGCGTTCAGAGATGCTCTTCTGCCTACTTTGGTTGTAACGGGGGGCGATTTGAGTCACTGTTGCCTTTCTATCAGCTCGAACCAGTCTGCCCATTCTCCTCTGACCTCTGGCATCAACAAGGCATTTCCGCCCACAGAACTGCCGCTCACTGGATGTTTTTTCTTTTTCGGACCATTCTCTGTAAACCCTAGAGATGGTTGTGCATGAAAATCCCAGTAGATCAGCAGTTTCTGAAATACTCAGTCCAGCCCTTCTGGCACCAACAACCATGCCACGTTCAAAGGCACTCAAATCACCTTTTTTCCCCATACTGATGCTCGGTTTGAACTGCAGGAGATTGTCTTGACCATGTCTACATGCCTAAATGCACTGAGTTGCCGCCATGTGATTGGCTGATTAGAAATTAAGTGTTAACGAGCAGTTGGACAGGTGTACCTAATAAAGTGGCCGGTGAGTGTATGTAGTGAAGAGGTTAAACATCAGGATACATATAACTTTATTGCAATCTTAATGCCATTTGTTGTCTAATACTTCTACTGGTCCTCTGCCTCTTATGCACTGTGATTGTCACGCCAAAACACGCGGGCATTTCGGTGCCGGCGTGTCTCCATCGCGTGCGCCTGCGCCGCACACTAGACCAATGTCTGGAGATTTTCTCCGATTGGCTCACATAGGTGGGCGGCTCAAATCGCACCTCCTGACATCACGGCGCACTCTTTAAAAGCCGCGGCACCAGGAACCACACCAGAGAACCCACTGGTGTCCTAAGGCTCTTAGCGAGAGGTTATACACCCCAGAAGCCAACCTTATTCCATTGCCTGGCTATTACGCACTTGCCCCCACTAGGGAAAGGTAAGATCACCAAAATATAGAGTCTATGCTCATATTTTAATTGCATTTATAATACTCCTTATGGTCTTACACCGCATAAATTCCTTATTGCCTTTAGGCTGTCTCTATGTATGAACCCAACAATCCCCTGATGAGCCCATAGGGCGAAACAAGTCTTGTCGGGACATAGGATTCAGACTTCAGCCATGATATGCTTTTCAAAGACATAGGGGTCATAACGTACTATCTACCCTGTTGACTCCTCTTTGACGCCATCCCTGACGCTACCTGCTATAATAGGTCAATAACAGGGCCAGTTATTGCAGGGTCAGGTTCCAGTCGGGACTGTGGTCAAATACTTTTGGTGCATTTACTTGTACTCCCTACGGTTTCTTTACGTACCCCACTGAGTCCACAAATTGACTCTTGTTGCACATTGAAGAACCAGCGTCTCGGACACCATCTCCAAAGGAGTTACACAAATGCCCCTACAGGGAGATCTGAGTTGTACATAACTCCTGAGGTGAGCCCTCTATTACTCGAATATTTATTAGTTATCTACACAGCTGAGGACACCTCAGGCCTACTCTCACACTCCTATTTATCTTCTTCACTTGTAGATTGGTCATCCATGCCGAGGAACTCCACATCTTGACAGCAAAGATTCAACTTAACGTGTCTTTGTCAAACCCTGTAAATAAACATACATATATATATATATATATATATTCTCACAAATCACTAGTTTCTTTATTGGACTGACAAACCCCAACGCCTTAACAATGGTAGACCTATGCATTTTAGGCCACAGATGGATCATCACCGGATGCGTGCAGCTGGAATCGCGTGTCTTAAAGCTGTGTTAGGAGTAAGTTCGTACATCCTCTTTGAGCTGTGCGGGGCTGCGTTTTCGAATCATAAGCAATCAGGCACTCAAGAATTATCAACACATTTCTGAGGGAAAATCTCACCAGCATCATGCAATGGCAAATCGCACTCTCACGGTGATTGGAGTTCACAAACTCTAGCAATTATCTGAGAAGCGAAGGCGAGAATTCCCCCTCGTATCGGATTGGGAGCACTTCACCTGGCGTTTGCTTATTACAGCAGGATTGAAGTCCTTGGTGACCTTCGTTAGCCTGAATTGTTTTCATTTAGGATCCCGATGGCCCGGCGCCAGTCTTCAAAGACGTCTCTGGTTACAGGAGTTGAGAAAGGAACTAGTAGAAAGACAGGATTTTGAGCTAGCGCAAGTTGTACAGGTAAAAGCTGCTTCAGCTTGGCCTGGTTGCTCAGTTTCACCCGGAAGTAGGATGATACCTCTTCCTCTCCTGTCTAACTCCCTACACGCTACTTCTCAACGGCTGGTCTGACTGGCTAGTCTTCTGACTGAAGCCTTTCGACCACTTGCTCTGACTAGCTGACGGTGGAATCTCCAACCGTCACGGTGTCTCAGCGCTGGGCCTGTGTGGTTACGCCTCCAATTACTCCCAGCTTCAATCCATTAATACTACATGTGATTGGATGACACCTGTTTAACTCACAGAAAGCACTTAACGCCTGCTACCAGGCAGGCTCTAACCTCGGCCGTCGTATCTGTTGAGGTAAGATTGGTGTAATGTAGTGCTCTCCTAGAGGTGGGCCGTAGTCGCACCCCCGTAAGTCCCTCTGCCTTGGCCATCGGCGAGGGTGTTCATACCCCCCTGGCAAATTGAAAGAGCCGCCCTCGGCTCGACTACAGACTGATTGGGGCGCAGAGTGAATAGGGGCCCTTCTGTGAAGTGCAGGCACTGATCTGTAGGGACCAACCGCCCCATGTCCTTGAGCAGGCAACTGGTTTTTGTCCGGACTAAGACAAGACATTGTTACGTTGGTTGCTACAGGCTGACCGCCATTAAACCAAACTGTACGTAGGAAGGTTGCTGTCAGTATCTGTACTCCACTCCTTGCAACCGGGGCCTTTATATGTGTTATATACACAATTCTTCCCTGGCGACAATATATAGTGAGCAACTTTCTTACCCGGTCCAGTCGCGATCCAGCGGCTGGTTCTCTTCTTCCTACGCTGAGAATCCGGGTTCTGCTCGGATTCAACCTACGGTTTCCGTGCTCGTATTCACCCAGGTTGTCGCGCTGCGCCGAGGTCGCTGAGTCCCTGCTTTTTTCTGGTGTATTGAGTGCTTGATCTTGCGACACATGGCTTTTAATTCTGGTCCTTCTTTCTGCGGCTTTGTCCGAATCCTCGGTTGTCCATTGACCACGCCCCCCCATTTCTGTCGCGCGAACAGTCGGCGCGATTGCGCCAAAAATCTATTGCGTGCGCCACAATCCCGTGAAATACCAAGCGCAAAGCGAAATATTCGGGAAAAACCCGATGGAATTCGCGGGCTGCGTGACACCTTAGTAAATGTGCCCCCATAGTGTATATATGCATTACAATTGGCTTTCTTGAGGTTGGCAAAGTACCTGAAGAGGGCCTACAGCCCATCAGTGTTACTCAGTATCTCCTTCGGTGGTGAGTCTCGGTGTCAGAAAAGCGTACCTGGCCTCCTCCGTCTCTGTGTGACACCAGTTTGGATAACTCCTGCGGTACACATGAGCTTTAGCCTTTTGTCGCCTTGATACCTCCGAAGTTCCGCTGGGAGAAGATAACAACCTCTCCTCATCCCCCTCTGAGTCAGACGCTGGAGCGGAGTCTCAACTGTCTCTGATGCTTCCAGTGGTGCAGACACTGGGATCCGGATCATCCTCCACAGCAGCAGTATTGGAGACTGCTGTTGGGATTATGGTCTCTCTGGGTACCCTCTTACTGGAGGGAAACAACAAAACTGAGTTTAGGCAGTCCACAGGTATTCTAAGAAAATGGGGGATGTGAACACAAGGAGGTCTGTAAGTTTGGGGGTCCGATGTGAGAGGGGTGGACATAAGGGCAAAAAGGGACGAAGAAATCTCTTCAGTTTCAGCTCTTCCGCCTGGTTCCTATTTACCCGGAGTAGTTGACGGGTCTCCTCTTTAAATCTCGTAGACTTCAGGGGAGAACGGCCCTAACTAGGTATGCTTCACACTCCCAACGCCCATCTAGCTTACTGGTGGGATTGTTGTTGCGCAGCCACACTCGTTCATTCCCTGGGGCATGAGCTCTGCACAGGATTCGATCGAAGTCCCTTTTTTGTTTCTCCTCGGCCTCTCCAACGCAGAATCCAGCAACTTTCTTGGCATCCGCCAGGCGCCTCTGGTGTTCGTGAACCCAGTCAGTCGGGGGAGTAAGACTGGGAAATCAGGGGACTCATGTCCCCAGGTCATATCGGCATGAGATGGCCTGTCTCCCGACATCAGATAATACGCGGTGTATCCTGTTGAGCAATGAGTGGTATTGTTTGTAACAGGTACACTAATTCGGCAACCGTTTTGGGCCATCAGCCCTTTTTGCAGGGGTCAGAGAGTCCTCAGCAGTTGATTAGAGTCTGATTCATTCTTTCGCCAAGCCCCGTTTCCTTGGGGATGATAGGCTGTTGTCCTCAGCTTTTTGCATCCATATAGAATGCACAGCTCCTTGGAATACTTGGGACTCAATGCTGTTCCTTGGTCCGTAATGAATCCTGGTCAGGACATCCATAGGGAGATGAAACTCTTCACGGGCCCGCTGCGGTGATCTTGAGAGCATAACTGTGACCGGATCTGCTGGGCCTTCCACTTCACATGATCCAATGCCAGTATCTCTAAGGGCCGTTGGCTCACAATGGGATGTAGAGGGGCCCTTTGATTGTGTCGCTCTCCCCTCGACGATTGGGGCCCCCAGGCTGGCATTCCCGACACCAGGCTTCGATGTCGGGCTTTCAATGTTGACCCAGTCGAAGCGCCTTCGAGGGTGGCTTCAGTCTTCTGAGCGCCAAAGAAGTTGGGGTTTTTTTCCGTACTGGTCATGGTACAATCCATAACTATCCTTGGCGTCCCTCCTGGGAATCACAATCTGGTACAGCCGTCCATCAAGTATAGGGTCCATAGTTCTTCTCTTAGGCAGACCCTGGTGCATGTTTCAGAGTCTTTCTCTGGCGCAACAAGGAGCTCTTCTGCGGCGGATTCTTTCAGCACTCGTCCCACTAGAGAGCTAGTCCATTACTCTCGCTATGGCGCAGCTTCAGCCTGAGACTTATCCAGTGTTCCTTTTTCCGCAGGGGCTCTGACTCTTCTTGAGGAAGTAGCTGCGCTGCCTCTTCTGAGGTAACATAAACTCTCTGGGCATCCTTGACACAACCAAAAAAACCGGGCAAGAACTCTGGGCATCTCGACATCTTCCCACTGACCATTCCGTGGATGGTCCCTCCAACTGACCAGGAGAACGGGACAGGCGTCGGCTTTGTCATTGGTCTTACCAGCCCGGTACTTGAAATGGTAAAGTTAATTGGCAAGTCTGGGAGGCCCACCGTTGTTCCAGTGCTCCAAGACAGCGGTGTTCAGATGCGCCAGGGATATTGTCTGTGAAGACATTGAAGCCGGATCAGCCAGGTAGGTCCTTGAACTTTTTTCGGTTACAAGCCCAGACTAACGCCAGAGATACTCCCACTTGAAGGAACTGTATGTTCTGTCGTTGCCTCCTGTTCTCGAGGGAACGGCTGGCGAGGCTATGACCCTTTCATGTTTTCCGTTTGGAGCTGGGATAGTACAGCCCCTAGCCTTGCTTGCTGGTCATCAGTGGATGGGTGAAAGGCAGACTGGAGTCCTGGATATCCCAACAACCAGAGGCCATCACCGTTGCATCTGGAAGGCACTTCTCGTTTGGTTGTCTCATCATGGATATCCTGAACGTTGGCTCTCTTTTTTTGGCAGGCCCCTTAGAGTTTCTTACAGGGGAGCCCGCCAGCGGTCCAAAAAACTTTGGGATGAAACGCCTGTAATAACTGAACTGGCAATCCCAGGATCTTTTGATGTCCCGTATGGTGATGGGGTAGGCATCATGGACAGCTGCATCTTCTCGGATCTGGCTCAATTCCATGAGCGCTCACCACATGTCCCAGGTCCTTTGACGCTAGGTTGTAGCAATGCACTTGGATGCTTGACGCTTCAACCCATTTTGGGTCAGGATTTGGAAACTTTCACCAGAATGGTGGAGGTGGTCTTCAGAAGTCTTGGGGTAGATATGATTTCCGTCCCAAATATAGGCAGGACGGTCTCGAGTTGCGATGACCCAAACATCTCTCCAGTCAGCCATTGAAATGGTGCCTGGGGCGTGCAAATAGCCGAACGGGCATGTTGTTGTAACCTCGAACAGGGCCCTTGGTGTGGTGAAAGCTGTCTTCTCTCTTTCTTCTTGCGTCCATGCCACATTGCCAGTAGCCACTGTCAGGTCCAGGGTATAGAGTATGGTCAGCTTACCCTAGTGCTGCGAGTGATTCCTCGATTGGAGGCAGAGGATAAGGCGTCCTTTTGGGTGATTTGTTGACTTCCTATAGTCAACACAGAATCGAAGGGTTCCATCCTTCACAGACCAGCGGGGCAAGCCCATGTGCTGTGACTCTCCCCGGTACGTTGGCTGTCTTCAATCTCTTGTACCAGCTTTTTCACTCTTGGTAGCGGCTGGAGGTTATGGGGGCCGGTATCGCTCCTTGATAGGGGATGAAGCCAGTAGGGATGGGTATTTGGAATCAGGGTAGTCTGTCCCAAATCCATTGGTGTTTGCCTGAAGGCCTTGTGGTTGCTTCATAACGACATCCCGGACACCTTGTACTTGGTCTGCAGGAGTCAAATCAACGTCTCAATATTTGAGCATCAATAGCCACCAGGAATTGCTCAGCAGGCTCACCTTCAGCACTTTTGCTTTCAGTTCCAACTGTTGGTAGGGCAGGACAGATAGGTTCCCACCAAGTCTCAGATGGACGCTGAAGAGAGTTGCTAACGGCTTGGTACTTTCTCAGAATCGCCCCTGGGGGAGTCCTCACACATGTTAGTAGTTGAATGGGTACTTGTCCTCGGGATACAGGTGACTAGGCTCCTGGCGCTAGGGAAAAATAGGCGGTCATCATCAATGGAGAGGTTCTACTATCGCCTGGTAGTCTTGACCTTGGACGCCCATGCAGGCTCGACACCATACTAACGTCTCCGTCCGCAGGTTGAAGGCGGACAGGTTGGGGATCCTTGTATCCTGGGCTCTGTCAGATTTCCACCATTAGGGCCACAAACTTCCTGTTTCACAACCGCTAGAACCCATATTCTCCTGAATTACCTTCCGGGAACTTTGGGCAATGTTTGCAGGGAGTCGTGGAGAGCCTTCAAGCACTTCAGGGTAGCATTTGCGGAGGACATTGGTACCCATACCATGGAGAAGTTAACCGTTTTTCGGGCACTCGTGTGCACCACTACGCCCTGTCTGGTTAACTTTAGTGTCTCCAATGGTTAGCTGGGCTCCCATATCCACGGATGGGTACGGGTTTTCGTTCGGAACAATAAATGTTCAAGTAAAGCCTTGGGAGGCTGGAACTAAGGCATGCTCCTCCCCCTCGGCAAAATTTCTCGAAGGCAGCACTCGCGGGGTGGTCCTGAGAGCCGGTATCAATTCAGGCCGGTAGGGTAACTTCCGTTATGTTACATGAACCATGGGGCGAGTCCCCACAACCTGGGCATCCCAGTTATCATCTCGGGGACTTCCAGGTTCTTGCTTCCCTTTTGGGGGGAAAAAAGGTCGTCCCCTTAGCTCCAAGTGTTTGTCCGTTTAATTAATACTGACGACATCCATCCTCTTCATGCCCATATTTATGGCAGTAGCTGCAAACCGCTGGCGGTGTTTCTCTGACTCCATTGCTTAACCGACTCGCGTCTCTTGTTCGCTGTTTTGGGGCCGAAGAAGTCACGAGGGGTAGCTGACCGAACAGAGTTCCTGGAGTTTCTTCCTCATAGCTGAGACAATCCACTTCCAATGGGTCAACCAATGGTATTTTTATGGCAGGGTGTCCCCAATTAGGGACCTTCTGTTAAGCAGCAATTCCTTAGAGTAGGTTGCGTCGACCTGGTTGGATGGCAAGCTATAGCAATTCCTTCCTCCATTTCCACGGATCATGCTCTTTCTTCTGCGGTCGGTTCCTCTAATATGTTCAATGGCAATTTCCTTAAACTGCAAGAGAAGGAAGCCTGGGCAGTTGAGAAGAGATGATCTTTAGAGGTACACCTTTGCTTTCTATCACAAGTCCATTAATGAATGTTTCCCTGAGAGTGTTTCAGCGTCTTCGGGATCAAGACGGGTTTATGGGCCTCCATGTCTCCGTTACGGGAGAGGGCAAAGTCCGGAGGGACTCTTGGGCTTCTGGTCCTTTTTTCCCGAGAATTGCTGCTTCAATCAACCTGAGCAGTACACTTGTCAAAGTTTTGCGCAGCCTATCAATAATTTGGGGCCACATTCTGGCTCTGTTCTCGGGGCCAGGACTTGACTTCCCTGAAGGCGTGTCTTTCACAACTGTCACTGCCCGGTTAGAATCCCACTTTCTTTTCCTCTGTGACGGATACGTGCGGAAGGTAGCTAACACTTGGCTGCTTAATTCAGGGAGAGGTGGTGCAATTCTCCCTCGAGTGTGTTAACCAGGCCCCGGTTAGTATTGCATAGTCAGGAGTCATAATAACGTGGTCGTCACCAGGGACACGGCTGTATCAGGCTGATGGACTCTTTGCGTGCTTAACATGCTCCGGTACCCCTGAGAGGGACTCAGGGACGGGAACTGCTCCAGCCCCCCCTCTTATCTTTCTTCGTCTGTCGACATGACTGTGCCTATTGAGTGAAGTCTGCAGGCACAACAATATCCTTGCTAATGGGCGATGGCTAGAATGGTACGTGGGCACTTTAAGACACATTCACTATTCCCTGGGAGGTGGCCAATAACCTAGCATTGGAAACATCCTCCTCTACCCCTTTTAAATTCCCAGCGTACTCACTCAGGAATTCATCCGCGGTGACAGGACAGCTCCGTGCACGAAGGACTCCGTTCCCGATGACTCGCAAGGCAGCAGGGGGCACGGTGATGCGCAGCGTTGCTTTCCTCCTCCGCATTCGCAGGACACATGTGCCGACTCCGGTATGAGCGCACGCGCTGGCAGGCTTCAGAGGCGCGGCCTGCGCCAAAATCCAAGATGACGTATAAACCCTCTTTTTGCCGGCCGTCACATGTTCCACTCCTCCTCCACGGTACTTCGCGCCACTTGCCGTAGGGGTTGGAGCCCTGTGCCGCTCTGGAGTTCCCCTCCAGTTGGCCGGCTGGAAATATTGCTTGCGCCACACGCCTTGTGAGGGTAAATTCTTCAAAAAACCTTCAACCGCGCTGCACCAACTTAGTTGAGCTAAATAGTCCGTTGCAGTGAGTAACCCCCTGATTGCTGGAGCGATGCTTTGACAGCGCTTGGCAGCATTAATAGAATAATTAAATATAGCACAAATCACTTGGGCCTTAACAAAATATACACCAATGGTAGCAGGGTTGGGCAGCACATAAGTTTTTCAATAAAGGATAGTCTCTAGTTCCAGAATAATGCACATAAGTAATGATCCTGTGTTCCGTGACTCACTTGCAACATCCCCCACCGGGGCCTACCTTTTTCCGGGGGCTGGAGTCAGCCGGGGGCCCGCAGTACCTTGAGTGGCTGGCAGTTGCGGCCTAGCACTCTAGTGGTCACGGTGCTTGGTATTGGGGAACCGTAGGGCTTTCCTAACAGCCGGTCAGGCTCCTCAGGCAGGGTGGTTTTGGCAAGAAATGATAGGGGAGAGGCTGCTATAGCGGTTCTCCCTGGGGCAACCCTTTGGTGTCTAGAGTAAATGAGTCCTGTGTGGGGACAGGGTGCCGTGGATTGATGGCAGCCTTCGTAAGAGGGACAAGCGGAGGGCAGAGGTTGAACAAAACAACTTACAGTTTTATTTGAGAGCCCAGACAGACCTGCAGCAACTGCCTTAACAGAATGGTAGATTGCTGAGAGCATTTGGAGGGAGCCAAGGAGGGATCATCAGCCTGGATGCAATGGCAGGCTGGGAATACTGTGGTCCTAAAGGCTGCTTCACTTTGTGCTTGTTGCTTCATGTATCACCCACTGGAAGGTAGTATATACTCCCCTTTCCCTCTCTGTCTACTCACTACACTCTAACACTGTCTCACGCTTGGCTGACTGTCTAGTCTTTCTGACTGAAGCCTGTTAGACTCACTTCTCTGACTGACTGACGTGTTGGAAATCTCCAACCTTCACTTTTTCTCAGCTTCTTGGTCATGTGTAGTTCATCCTACTCCTCCATTACAGTCCCAGCCTTACCAATACATAAGGATAATCCATTGGTGATTGGATGACACTTTTACATCACATAGCAATTAACTCTGCCTTACCAGGCAGGCTCTAACCGCTGCCAGTGTTTATTCTGTGTGAGATATAGTTGTTATGTATGACCTTCTATAATGGTGGGACGTATTCGCAACCACTCCTCTGCTGCATCGGCGACCTTCCAGCCATACTCTCAATTTTCTATTTTCTCTTCCCATTTTCTAAACTTACACGGACAAAAACAGAACCATAAGCTTTCCACCACCTAGCACATTCCTCCCCCTGACCTAACCGTCACACTAAATGGCTTCCACACTCTCCCTGGTCCCCTAAAGTCCGTTGCCCTTGGAGCACCCTTTGACTCTCCCTTTCCTTAAAGCTCACAGCCAGGCCCTTACTACAACCTGCCGCCTCTATCTCATGAACATCTCTCGCATTTGGCCCTAACTCAATCCAGTCTACAAAATTCCTCATCATCTCTCGCTTTGGACTACTGCAACATTCTTCTCTGGCTGTCTCTCAGCTAACTCCCTAACACCCTCCAATCTATGCTAACTCTGCTGCCCAGCTATCCATCTGTCTTCTTGATTCCTCTGCATCTTCGCCTTCTGCCAGTCTCTCCCTAGTTACCCATTGCACAGCGAATTCATTTAAAATACTAACCATGACCTACAAAGCCTAGGAATCTTTGTATCATCTCGTAGTCCTTATGGGCGAGGCCAATGAGAACTGAAGACAACTGGGTGGGATCCATCTGTAACCCTTTGCAGAAATTATTTAACCCTAGGAACAGAATACTCTTATGGTGGAGTGGCACTTTTCCTATAGGTGATTGCCTTAGACCTGAGAACTTGTCGATGTTGGACTGATGGAGTCCAGGTCAGTAGAGGAACACCAGGATATCATCCAAGTATACCACTACACCGTATATAACAAGTCTCTGAAAATGTTGTTGACAAATTCTTGAAAGACAGCCGGCGCATTGCAGAGTCCAAAGGACATGACCAGTTACTCGAGTGTTGAAGACATTCTTCCATTCATCCCCTTCACAGATTGCGATGAGATTATATGCCCCCAAGGTCCAACTTAGTAAATACCTTATCTCACAGAGGCGGTCAAGATTTTCATGATCAATGGTAGTGGGTAGCGTTCTTCAAGGTTAACTTTATTAAGCCCCGATAGTATAAATGCTAGGGGCAGAGAGAACATCTTTCTTAGCCCACAAAAAAGAATCCACACAGACGAACAGATGAAAGACAATGAAACCTTTCTGCAGATTCTCCTTGATATAGGCTGACATAGCCGTGGTCTCGGCTACGTGCTCAGCAGCAGCTCTATAGGACAGTCATAATGACAGTGCAGTGGCAGAGTCTCTGCTTGTTTCTCCGAGAAGAAGTCGGCAAAGTCCATATAAGCAGCAGGTAGATTTACCAGAGGTTTGGAGGATACGAGCCGAAGCCGACCTGGGTGACACCATCGCGAAGACGAGAGACAGCAAAACTGGCACTCTCTTGACCCCATCAAAGAATCTCCCCAGTCTGCCAGTCGAGCATTGCAAAGTGTTGCCTTCTAGCAAGACTCATGAGACCTAACCTATCGGCAACTTGCATAGCCCCCGTGCAGATACGGAGCTTGTGCGGAAATGTCGATTCGCGATGACCTGCACACTGATGGAGGAAACAGCCAGCGGCTTCTCTAGGCTGACCACAGGAAGGTGATACTGGGAGACCAGGGCAGCATCCACAAAATTTACTGTGGAACCAGAAACCAAGAAGGCTGTGGCTTGAAACTGATTACCTCCTGAGCTGAGTAAACGGCAAGTTCAGTCGTGTGGAAGTTTTGCTCTCACCTAGGGACTCTCCTCCCAAGGAACCCTAGGTGTGTGCGTTTCCGGACTTTGAGGATTGGCTGGACAAGACTCAGAAATGTTTCTGTGCTGCCCCCCCCCCCGTACACCATAAAGGTAAAGGTTCTCCTGTCTTCGTCAGGAGTGCTCTTGGGGTGTCACACGAGCTTTATTCACCTAATGTTGTCCCTTTGAAGTACAATTTGTTATACAGAAAAAGCCCCTCCTACAGATTAGTAAACGAAAAAATTTAAAAGTTATTGATTTTTATGGGGAAAAAAATGGTCTGGTCCATAAGGGGTTCAAAAAAAATGTCCCATGTTCGTTGTGTCAATAGTAAGGCTACATTCACAGGCAAACTTATGCCCTCCGGGACGTAGCAGTTGGGCATTGCGTTCACCGCAATGGAGAGAAGGAGGTGTGCACCCCTCCCCTCTCCGTAGCAATGCATTGCACACAGTTAACACGGGGAAGATCGGACATTGGTGCCTGCCCCGTTCGATCGTGCGCCCATTGTCGGCTAGGGACGTATGTATGGGCATACTGTCGTCGTGAATGGTACCTACGGGAAATTCAGTAAGCCCAAACCCTCGTTCTGTGGCATTGCTAGAATTGTGATTATTTTCCACCTTAGTCACCAATGTGATTTGGAGAGTCGAGAAGGGCAAAGCATTCCTGTCCTGCACCTGGCACTAGCCTACGGATTTTTACGCAGTCAGTTTGGCCGTTGATACATAGGAGCCGGAGCCTTCATTGACCTTCAATGGGTGATCTGCATGCATGACACGTGCTGGTCATCAGATGCAGAGCGGCCCTGCTGTCGAATTTTTCAGGATAGTCAATCTACAATGGCTGATCCTGCAAACATTGTGGATTCACACATAGCTCCTTCATAGACCAGATAGAGTCCCGTATGCCAGGCCTGACAAGCACTGACAGACAAATCCCTCCAATGGACCCTGTCCTGATAGATGTGTGAGAAAAAGCGCATTCATAATAAAAACATATGGTTTTGTCTTTCCATTCTGTGAGTTGTACAGGGCCCCAATATACCCACCTCAGTCATGACATTGGCAGATGACTTACATACTCATACTATTACTATCATGAGATCACTGCCTCTCGGCATATTACCTTTCCCCTGTGAAGGCGGACACACGGCTCGCACATTCGGACCCCCTCACACGGTGGAGTTGAAGGTTCACATGGAGGCTATTCCATGCCCCCAGTAGTAGGGTCTGTTTGTGTCCCACCAAAGAACCAAAGGCCTCTGGTCAGACACGAGAGACCTATCTTACCCTACGTGACTGGTGTGCCCTTCCCCTTCCCGCTATGTAAACTCAAGGCTGTGAGATCGCGTATGGGGGCGGTGCATATCGGATATACTTGCCTGGTAACGGAGTGTATCCTCTCTAATTACTTGCTGGGCACAGCAGGCGTGCATCGGCATCTGAGGTATTACGGGTGCAGGGCGGCTCATGCTGTGGGGGAAGTGAACAGAACAGCTCTTACTACAAAACCGGAGGGAAAGCCCTCTGGTACATATAGAGACATGGCTGAGTAGTGGGATACTTACATGGACAGGGGACACTGCTTTTATATCATCGACAATGGCTGAGTACTCGCGGGCCTTAAATGGAGGGGGCACGCTGGTATAGAAATGGCCTGAGTATTTGGTCATGCATGGACCAGGGGCACTGCTGGTACATATAGAGACATGGCTGAATAGTGGGATACATGACATGGAGGGGGCACTGCTGGTATATAGAGACATGGCTGGGTAGTGGGATACATGACATGGAGGGGGCACTGCTGGTACATATAGAGACATGGCTTCGCCAATAGTGGCGATACAGACATGGGGGGGCAGTGCTGGTAGATAGAATAGCATGGCTGGGTAGTTGGGATACATGACTATGGAGGGAGCACTGCTATCATCATATTAGATGCATGGCTGGGTCGTGGTAGAACATGACGAGTGGGAGCCTGCTGGTACAGCTTATAGATACAGCTGAGTGTGGGTACATGACATGGAGGGGGCACTGCTGGTATATAGAGACATGGCTGGGTAGTGGATACATGACATGGAGGGGGCACTGCTTGTCTATACAGACATGGCTGGGTAGTGGTATACATGGCATGGAGGGGGAACTGTTGGTATATAGAGACATGGCTGGATAGTTGGATACAAGACATGGAGGGGGCACTGTCTGTATATAGAGGACATGGCTGGGTAGTGGGGAATCATATACTGGAGGGGGCACTTGCTGGTAAGACCTAGATACAGGCTGAGTAGTGGGATACATGACATGGAGGGGTGCACGCTGTTACATATAGAGGACTGGCGGGGTATGGGGATACATGAAATGGAGGGCACTGCTGGTATAATATAGAGACAATGGCTGGGTAGTGGGAGACAGCCCCATTGTGGGGGGTCACTGCTGGTACATATAGAGACCATGGCTGAATATTGCTGGTACATTGACATGGTAACTGGGCACTGCTGATATTGAGCATGGCTTGGGTCGTGGGGATCATGACATGGAGGGAGCACTGCTGGTATATAGAGACATGGCTGTGGTATTGGATCATGACATGGGGGAGCAACTGCTGTATATAATAGAGACATGGCGTGGTAGTGGATACATGCAGTGGAGGGGGCACTGCTGGTATATAGAGACATGGCTGGGGATTGTATCATGACATGTGCAGGGGGCACTGCTGGTATATAGAGACCATGGCGAGTATGGGATTCTACATCCCACGTACATGGTCGATGCCTCCTTTGTTCGGTTCTTGACCATTCTGCCTCTTCGTGTGGACATCCCTTCTCACTCTTTACACTGAGTACCTTGGCTCTGCAATTATTGGGCTGTATCACATGACATGGAGGGGGCACTTGCATGGTATATAGATCTGGCTGCTGGGTAGTAGTCTGGATTTATTTTTACATGCCTGGAGGGGGCTTGCTCGCTGGTACATATAGAGACATGGCTAATATTGGATACATGACAGTGGATTGGGCAGTGCTGTTATATAGAGACAATGGCTGGGTAGTGGGATACCTGACATGAGGGAGCCTGCTGGTATACTGAGACATGGCTGGGTTGGAATACATACATGGGAGGGCGACTGCTTGTACCCTTTTCTATCACCTACTGAGACATGGCTGATAATGGGATACTGACATTGGAGGGGCACTGCTGGTAGATAGAACAATGGCTGGGTAGTGGGATAAAACACATACATGGAGGGGGACTGCTTTGTTCTATAACATACATGGCTGGGTAGTGGTATACATGGCATGGAGGGGGAACTGTTGGTATATAGAGACATGGCTGGATAGTTGGATACAAGACATGGAGGGGGCACTGCTGGTATATAGAGACATGGCTGGGTAGTGGGATATATGACATGGAGGGGGCACTGCTCTGTATATAGAGACATGGCTGAGTAGTGGGATACATGACATGGAGGGGGCACTGCTGGTACATAGAGACATGGCTGGGTAGTGGGATACATGACATGGAGGGGGCACTGCTTGTATATAATAGAGTCACATGGCTTGGGTATGTGGATACATGACATGGAGGGGGCAACTGCTGTAATATAGAGACATGGCTGAAAGTGGATACATTACATGGAGGTGCACTGCTGTATATAGAGACTGGCTGGGTAGTGGGATACATGATTCTTGGGAGGGACAACGCGTATATAGAGACATGGCTGGGTAGTGGGATTCATGACATGGAGGGAGCACTGCTGGTATATAATAGAGACATGGCTGGGTAGTGGGATACATGACATGGAGGGGGCACTGCTGGTATATAGAGACATGGCTGGGTAGTGAGATACATGACATCTTAGGGGGCACTGCTGGTATATAGACAGACATGGCTGAGTAGTGGGATACATGACATGGAGGGTGCACTGCTGGTACATATAGAGACATGGCTGAATAGTGGGATACATGACATTGAGGGGGGCACTGCTGGTATATAGAGACATGGCTGGGTAGTGGGATACATGACATGGAGGTGTCCACTGCCTTGTCTATACAACATTGGCGGGTAGTAGTATACATGGCATGGAGGGGAACTGTTGGTATATAGATTTGACTCTCTGGATAGTTGGATACAAGACATTTGTATGGTCGTTTGCACTGCTTGGTAATATAGATACAATGGCTGGGTGGTGGGAATACATGACCTGGAGGGGGCACTGCTGTATATAGAGACATGGCTGGGTAGTGGGATACAAGACATGGAGGGGGCACTGCTGATATATAGAGACATGGCTGGGTAGTGGGATCATGCATCTCCCCCAGTGAGGAGCACTGCTGGTATATTAAACATGGCTGGGTAGTGTATATCATGAGACATGGAGGAGCCGCTGGTATATAGAGACATGGCTGGGTAGTGGGATGCATGACATGGAGGGGACACTGCTGGTATATAGAGACATGGGTGGGTAGTGGGATACATAACATGGAGGGGGCACTGCTGGATATTAGAGACATTGCTGGGCTTGTGGGATCCATGACAGGAGGGGGTCAACTGCTGTAGATATAGAGACATGGCTGGGTAGTGGGATAATGACATGGAGGGGGCACTGCTGGTACAATCTAGAGACATGGCTGAGGTAGTGGGATACATGACAGGAGGGGCACTGCTGGTACATATAGAGACATGGCTGAGTAGTGGGATACATGACATGGCGGGAGCACTGCTGGTATATAGAGACATGGCTGGGTAGTGGGATACATGACATGGAGGGGGCATTGCTGGTCTATACAGAAATGGATGGGTAGTTTATAAACATGGCATGGAGGGGGACGCTGTATATCGAGACATGGCTGGGTGTATTGGGATCCATGTACATGGAGGGAGCACTGCTGTATTAGATCATGGTGGGGTAGTGGGATACAATACATTAGGAGCACTGCTGGTATATTGAGCATAGCTGGTTAGCGGGAGCATGACATAGAGGGGCAACTGCTGGTGATATATAGACAATGACTGGGTATTGGGTCATGACATGGAGGGGGACTGCTGGTATATAGAGACAGGCTGGGGTAGTGGGATACATGACATGGATGGCACTGCGACATAAGAGACATGGTCTGAATAGTGGATACATACATGGAGGTGGCACCTGCTGGTAATATTAGAGACATGGCTGGTAGTGGGGCATGACATTGCTGAGGGATCACTGCTGGTATCATAGCGACATATGGCTGGTATGGATACATGACATGGAGGGAGCACTGCTGGTATATAATAGAGACATGGCTGGGTAGTGGGATACTGACAATGGAGTGGGCACGCTGTTTATAGAGAGACATGGCTGGTAGTGGGATACATGACTTGGGAGGGGGGCACTGTGTTTCTGGTATATAGAGACTGGCTGATGTGGGATACATGACATGGAGGGGCACTGCCTTGTAATTGCTAAGACCTGTCTGAGTATGGATACATGACATGGAGGGGGGCACTGCTGGTATCTAGAGCATGGCTGGGTAGTTGCGGGCATACATGACATGAGGGGGGGGCACTGCTGTCTATACAGACATGGCTGGGTAGTGGTAGACATTGGCATGGAGGGGGAACTGTTTGGTATAATAGATACATTGCTGGATATTGATACACGCATGGAGGGGTCCATACTGCTGTATATGAGACAGGCTGGGTAGTTGGGGATACCATGACATGGAAGGGGGCACTGCTTGGTATATAGAGACAATGGCTGGGGTAGTGGATCCAGACGCGTGAGGGGGCACTGCTGGTATCTAGAGACATGGCTGGGTAGTGGGATACATGACATGGAGGAGCACTGCTGGTATCCTAGAAACATGGCGGGTATTGGATACATGACATGGAGGCAGCACTGCTGGAATAATAGAGACATTTTGTCCTTCGTTATTGGGTAGTGGGATGCGATGACAATGGAGTGGAACTGCGGTATATAGAGACATGGTGGGTATGGGAATACATAACATGGAGGGGGCCCTGCTGGTATAGAGAGACATGGCTGGGTAGTGGGATACATGACATGGAGGGGGCACTGCTTGTAGATATAGAGACATGGCTGGGTAGTGGGATACATGACATGAGGGGGCACTGCTGGTACATATATAGAGACACATGCTAGTAGTTGGGGTGTAGTCTTCGCATTGTTCCCGTTCATTGACATTGATGGTTAACGTTTGGCACTTGCTTGTTTCCGTCCTGTCTTACTCTCTCTTTTGTTATGTGACAGTGTGGCCTCGCTGAGATAGTGTCGCTTGTATTTTCTCTCTCCACATGACATGGCGGGAGTGCACTCCGCTGTAATAATAGAACTATGGCTGGGTAGTGGGATACATGACATGGAGGGGGCATTGCTGGTCTATACAGAAATGGATGGGTAGTGGTATACATGGCATGGAGGGGGAACTGCTGGTATATAGAGACATGGCTGGGTAGTGGGAATAACATGACATGAGGGAGCACTGCTGGTATATAGAGACATGGCTGGGTAGTGGGAATACATGACATGGAAGGAGCACTGCTGGTATATGGAGACATAGCTGGGGTAGCGGGATGCATGACATAGAGGGGGCACTGCTGGTATATATAGACATGGCTGGGTAGTGGGATACATGACATGGAAGGATTACTGCTGGTATATAGAGACATGGCTGGGTAGTGGGATGCATGACATAGAGGGGGCACTGCTGGTATATAGAGACATGGCTGGGGTAGTGGGATACCTGACATGGAGGGGGCACTGCTGGTCTATAGAGACATGGCTGGGTAGTGGTATACATGGCATGGAGGGGGAATTGCTGGTATATATAGAGACATGGCTGGGTAGTGGGATACAAGACATGGAGGGGGCACTGCTGGTATATAGAGACACATGGCTGGGTAGTGGGATACATGACATGGAGGGGGCACTGTTGGTATATATATAGACATGGCTGGGTAGTGGGATACATGACATGGAGTGGACACTGCTGGTATATAGAGACATGGCTGGGTAGTGGGATACAAGACATGGAGAGGACACTTCTGATATATAGAGACAATGGCTGGGTAGTGGGATACATGACATGGAGGGGGCACTGTTGGTATATATAGAGGCATGGCTGGTTAGTGGGATACATGACATGGATGGAGCATGGCTGGTATCTAGAGACATGGCTGGGTAGTGGGATACATGACATGGAGGGAGCACTGCTGGTGTATATTCAGACATCGCAGGGTGTTTGGGGATACATGCATGGGGGGGCACTGCTGATATATAGAGACATGGCTGGGTAGTGGGATACATGACATGGAGGGGGCACTGCTGGTCGCTCAGAGCATGGCGGGTAGTGGTAATCCATGACATGGAGGGGCAACTGCTGGTAATAGAGACAATGGCTGGTTATGGTATATACCATACAGGGAGGGGGCACTTGCTGGTAATATAAGAACTGGCTGGGTAGTGGGATACATGACATGGAGGGGGCACTGCTTGTATATAGAGACTGGCTGGGTAGTGGGATACAAGACATGGTAGGGGGGCACTGCTTGAATAGAGACATGGCCTGGGTGTGAGGCTCAATGGACCTGGAGGGGACGCTGGTATAATGAGACAGGCTGGTAGTGGATACATGACATGGAGGGGGCACTGCTGATAAAGATTGCAGTGGCTTTGGACTCTTTCTCTGATGTGATGCGGAATCCTAGCAGCTAAGAGAATTCATTAAGATAGGACATACACACATATCTCATGTGATTTCACTGTAATAACACACTGAGAAGGGATTTTAAAATCCCCACCAAAGAAAGACGGCATCAGATATGCTTAGTATTTTCCAATAGATACCTAGTAATTTTGGTCACGTGGCTGTCTTATCAAGTGAAAGATATTCTTTGCAGCTATGCTAGGCTTGTTCATGAGCTTGTCTACTAAGCAGAATACATAGGAATGTGTAAAGTTGTAAACTCAATACAACTTAATGTATGGGATGGAAAGACATGATGTGGCCCACACTGGCCCACAATTACTAAAAAAAGTACAAACTGCACTATGCGCAGTTTACAAAAGCCAAAAATGTTTTCCTGGAGTACTTACCACAGAGTTGGACCATACAAGCAGCCAATAGAAAATACCAAAGAACAGGGAACCACCACAAAGTCAACAATTTGAATATATTTATTATACATTAAATACACATCTAGTATAGTCCAAAATGCAAATGCATATACTAGATTAGTTTTCTTCCTTGCAAGTCACCCTTCTTTCAGGGTACACTGTATTTCTAGCACTAAAAAGCACTAAACAAGGATTAGTATAGTCACTGCAATTGAAGTGCAAATGAAAAAAAGGTTTAATATCGCCAGTCTTCAAACGGGCGTTCCAGGAATAGAATCCAGGTCAAAGATCACCTATAGTTCCCTATTGTAACTTTACCTAGCCCTGTATGAAAGCTCCCAGCCCATACAAGGGAGGCACCAGACCTATCCCTATTCGTGACTATTATGCCCTAAGGCTGACCAAGATATATGGTCTTATATCTTTTCCTATGCGTTTCGTGCATGGGTATATGCACTTATCAGGGGAATACATAAATAAATTTTAGTGCTGACTGAACCTAAGTGAGCATTAGCCCAACAGTTAGTGGTCAGAAACGCCGTTTTGTTTAGCCTAGTGACCAGGTGTATATGACTCTTAGTCAGACGAGCCACTGCCCATTTCTGACCACTAACTTTTAAGGGCTGGGAGCTTTCATACCAGGTTAGGAAAAGTTAGGGAACTATAGTTGGTCTTTGACCTGGATTCTATTCCTGGAACGCTCATTTGAAGACTGCCGAGATCAAACCTTTTCTTCATTTGCACTTCAATTGCAGTGACTATAATAGTCCTTGTTTTGGGCTTGAAGTGATATAAGGTAACACTTGATTTAGTGTTTAAGTGTGTTTTGTGTCCTTCCACACTCGGTTTTTGTGACAATTGAGTCATTTTGCAATATTGTATTTTTGAGATGTTAGTATTGGTTTTATTGGTTTTCCAGTATACTGCAGCTGCGACATAAATGTGTCGTGGACACTTCTTAAATACATGTGAAAGTAGTTTACATTGAAAACAATGCGCAAAGTCAGACAGAAACCTGGCGCAAGGGTTTTAATAAATCTGGGCCAGAATCTTTATTTCACAGCTGAGCTATAGGATATATGACACAGCAGCAGGTCTGGTACACTAAGTAGTGGATGGCCAGTGGGATACATGACATGTAGGGGGGCAGAAAAGCAGAGAAAGGCTCACAGGTTAGATATTGGAAGTGATCATATCTATTGTGTCATAAACATCACCAAATTTGGGTATGATATTAACAAAACAAAAATGGGGCTGCGTTTTTACATTTTCATTGGCACCTGGTCACAGTGCAGTGAGCACACACTGGCCCACATTTATTCATTTGTGCCAGTTTTCTGTCTGACTTTAGAAAGAACATAATACACAAAACAATATGTGCAGATGGTTATTTGGGCAAAACAAACCACCCTTAAAGGGGTATTCTCGTCTCGGCATTCACATTCAGTTTCATTCATCTTCCATATATAAACATTTTCTTCATTGGATGTTATTAAAAAAAAAATGGTTCGTGGAAGATAATTTCTCATAATGTGTCCATGTTGTTCCCTTAAAACGAGACGGCTTCCTCGTTACGACCATGTCACATTAGGCAAGCAGGGGCCCGACATGCGCTATTGAGCCCTGCCTGACCACCAGGATGCAGCAATCATTAACCACAGGACGGGCTGCAAACGTGTAATTATTCTCAGATATTTCATATCAAAAACTGTTTGTTTATTTGTGCCATCCATCCAGCAGAGGGTGGCCGTATCCGAGGACTCTCTCTCTCTTTTCTATAGGACCATATCACTCACATCTATGGAAAATTATCTTCCACACAGGAACATTTTTTTTAATAACATCTAATTGAAGAAATGTTTATTAATGGCAGATTACTCAAACTGAATGTGAATGCCCAGGCGAGAATACCCCTTTAAGCATAAACACCTACTAAGTCTGTATAAATTATCAAATACCAAAAGGTAACCAAAATTCAATATACTTTATTAAATGATCAAAGCTTCCCGTATGGATAAAACATGGAAACACAAGGACAACAACAGACTAATATACAATGCAAGAGATCCGGATATAAAACATGATTAAAAGTGGTATTATCGCTAAAGGGTCCAGGGTCCTTGTACATCACCGTGGTCTGTATATTTTACAATAGTGGTTTATCTGATATACACAATATATTTTTTTCCCTGTTTGTTCCTCACAATGAGGCATTTGGGCATAGGATGTTGTTATACTCTTTAGGAGACTGGGTATGGATGCCAATAATTTGTACGGACTAGGATATGTCTTTGCTTACAGCAGTACTGATTTATTACCTTTAAGCATAATACCACTTTTATATGTTTTATATCCGGGTCTTGGCTTGTATATTAGTCGGTTTGTTGTCCTTGTGTTTTCCATGTTTTATACCCACGGGAACTTTGATCATTTAATAAGTATATTGAATTTGGTTACCTTTTGGTATTTGATCATTTATACTACGTAGTGAGTTTTGATGATTAGCAAGAACTGCAAACTGCTTGAACATGTATTTAAAGGGAACCTGTCATCTAGCAGCCCCCTAAATGTGTGGCAATCATCCAGGAAAGCAACTGACTAGCTGTAATTGAATTTAATTAAATCAAGGAAGGAGAGTTTACACTGAAGTCAAAGTGTGGAGCTCCAACGCCTCGCCTCTATAAAATCATGCCGTGATTCTCTGGATGCAGAGATCAAAAATATAAACTGGAGGGGGGGGGTTTCTGACTGAGAGAAAGAAGCTTGACTTCAGTGTTAAAATCTCAGCCTCCTTGACTTTAATACAACCATTTCCCAACTCATGTCAGGATTCGGGAAATCAGTGGATCCCTGGACCACACAGGAGGTGGTACTACCGACACCTGGGACTGAAATCTAAGTGGCACCTAATACCGCCGCAAAGCGAATGGTCTGCTGCGGCAGGAATAACCACCAGGTTCGTTCCACAGGCAGCCGAGGACGATGTCGTAGCAGTGGACAGTCTCGTGGTCAGGTTTTCTACACGGGAGTTGTCAGAGGATGCAAGTTCAAGTCCATCCGGGTCACAAGCAACGGAGGTCAGTCCAGATGGGAATGGAACGCAGGCACAAACAGGAGCACGGGAACAGGAAATGGCAGGAACACACAAGAACACAGGAATATCGTAGTGCAGCTTTCTCAATGGCATAGGCTAAAGAGCATCCTTCAGGGGACCAGGAAGGGGGCGGAATTAACTAGAATGGCTGACCAGCCACACCATTAATCCGGCGCACTGGCCCTTTAAAATGCCAGAGTAGCGCTGGATCGTGGCGAGGTGCACGGACAGGTGCATTGGTGCGCCTGTGACCCGGCAGATGGGTCAGAGCATCATCCCGTGACACATCTCATTTCAAAGTGGATTTTCTTGATGATGGCCATCCTGGCACACTCTTGGTCAATGAAAAGAACATAATCTGAAGGTCTGACAACATATGTAATGTTTATTAGGTCAATTTCCGGCTGATGGTTCCCTTTAAAAGGACATCTACATACAACCAGATCAAATTTTTAAAAAACCCCACACAGCATGACATTCAATGTTTATTATGTATTTATATCAGTTCTTTGGAAGGTGGGTGGATTTATTTTTCATGTTTTTTGTATTAATGTTTTTTAATTTTCACTAGTTTTTCAGACACCTCGGGTTACTGGTTGTCTGAATTGATCCTATCATCTACTGCTATACCACATGTGGGAAGGATATTGGTGGTTTCCCACATCCATCTATTAAGTTTGAAAAAAAATCGTACCATTGTACAGAAATGGGTTTAAAACGAGACAGCCTCAGGTCTCGTAAGGCCCGAGGCTGTGAGGAAAAAGCAACAGATTCGCTGTCACCCCATGATGGCCCTGGGAGCAACGATCACATTCCAACATGGGCTCCCACTACGCCGACGATTTTTATTCCAAGGGTATATAAAGGCAATATGCAGCAAGAGCTCATGGGCTGTGGGAATGACTAAGCCAGTGAGCCCTCTGTAAACACCCACGTGTTAAGGGGTTAACACCTATGGAGCCCCGAGCCCCTTGGTCTCATTTGCATAATTTAAAAATCCTTTTATTTAAAAATAAGGGCATAGGAAGCTATAAGAAAAACAGATACTAGTGGGGGCACACACTGGTATGTCAGTTGTTCTTGTTTACAATCCCTTGGATCCTGTGTAGATGTCCTTTAAGTAGGGGGCGTGCACTGTGCACAACGCAACACACTTCTGCACATAAAGTGGCTTTCCTTTCAGTGGTCAGACTGTTGCCACATTTATTATGTGAGACCACAGAGTTGACATAAGTTGGTACACTCTTCTGGAGCATGGCAGGAGCTCCGATTCATGAAACGTCAACACATTCTAACCTGGTGCACGGCCCCCAACGGCATGGAAGCGCTTTAGTACTGCTGGGCATTTGCTTTGTTTGTTTGAATGTATGTGTATGACACGACAATAAACATGCATTCCCTTTCCCCTCCAATTCCACGGATCGTTACATCCTGCCGTGTATGTTAATAACTTTCCAATTTTGTAATCCTATATTGCTGAACATATTTTACACAGTCACCCATTTGTCAAGTAACACATTCTCCTCTCTTACAGATTGTATTTTCAGATGACCTCCTCTGCAGAGTTTTTCATATTCTTCCAATTGAAACTTGGGGGCAAGAAAAATTTTCCACTATTAACGAGAATCCAGAAAAGTAATTTTCCAGACTTCTTGTATCAACATTGGGCTGATACGCCGTATGAATCTAGTGCCCCCTCGTGTACGTCGATCAAATTTATGGGCACCCACACTTTTTAAGGGAAGATGAATCTTACTGCAACAGTTTTGAGAATATTCTAAATAATGTTCATTTGACTTGATGTTATGACCATAATTACTAAAGAAATCCATTAAGGAGATGAGGGAAAAGATTTCAACAATTCACTAAATTAACTTCCTGCCTCCCGGAAACGGAGTGGAAATCTTAAAAATGAAATAGAAAAAATCTGATGGAATTCATAAAGGAAACATAGATCAAGAAAAGGAAAAATTCTAAGAGATATTTAAGACTACCAGCTCACGCGAGTCTACAGCGGCAGACCCTACACGGGTAACTTTGGTAAATCTGTGAACACCAAACTTATTCAGAAGATGAACTAGCAACTCTAGTAGCGAATGTGGCACCATTAGAAAAATCCCCAGGTCTTTAACTGCAGAAAGATCACAACAAGACACCATCCAGTCACAACCACACCAAGGGCAGTGTGGGTCACTTCGACAACTTAACACACCTCCAGACTTTGTCTTTGCAGGTAGAATAATAAACAGCCTATTCCTAGTTACCTCCGCAAATTTTTATTACTCCGGTCTTTTTGCTCAGTTAACAACCGTCGGGAAACAAGAGACAGAGTGATTTATGCTTCATCTCATCTGAAGTCCACTTTAAATTAGGATTGACTTTAATTAGACTGAATACTGTCTAAGGGTCTGTGACTTTCCGGACTCCTCAGGGTACGCAATTAGTTGTTTTTCATGACACGCCCTGAACACACAGGTTCAATGAGGCACAGGATTTAGATAGAGTTGCCCACACAACCTCCATTGGCACAACACTTCGGCCTACAGCTTCTAAACGCCTGGTAATTTTTGCCCAGTTAAACACGAGCCTATCAAGCACTTGCGGTCGATCTTCTACATATAGACCCAATATAATGGGATTATATTGGGCCAGAAGCCAGCCAAATACATATATATAACAAGACTTGATGTGGGGATTAATGACCACAATAAAAGACATCGCAGGTTAAATTTTATATAATTAAATATTAAGGGAACCTTGACAAACTCACTGAGATAATATATGTACGCATGACAGAAGTCTAAGCAAATCCAAGATAGTAATTAACTTGTGCTGATGGGAGAATGATTGTCAGCACTTGAAGATTAGTTGTGCCAAAAGGATCTCATGTTCTTTTAGGGTGGTGTAGACACCCCTACTGCCCTGTGTGGGTTTTAGAATCCTCTACCTGGTCCAGACCCAGGACCGTCGAAAGTTCTAACTTCTCAATGGAAGGTCATAGAATTGCAGTTTCGCCACCATGTCTTTTGAGGTACCCAGGTAAATGTTCGCCCTGCTGCCCCAATCCCAAAAATAGATTTGACTGGACCCATAATTCTATAACTGGCATATGAAGTTATCAGTCATATTTCCTTTGTCTTTTGTTGAGGAATTAATAGAAAACTATTTGGTGCCACTGTCCTCCTGAGATGTAATCTAGGACTTTGAATCTGCTCGCTTCCATAGAGTAATTACCATATGTACCATTTATATAGCTGGTTTTTCAGCACAAAATATGTTCTGAAAAACCTCACCTCGCGGGTTATCCACGAGTCAATTTTAAAAAAAAACTTACATACTGCCCCTCCGTCCCCCTGCATCTGACGGCCAGCGACACTATTATGCGCGTGGTTGCCGCTGACGACGTCTATCATCGGAGGGTGAGTATGTACATGCAGCGTACACGTTTCAAAATATTTGACGTGATCAACCCTTCAAACAACTCTGTCTATTTTGGATTTTTGCTGACATGGAACACTAGACATATGGACCTGAGAACAGTGCATGGATGCCTGCGTGGCTTTCCAGTGTTCTCTTTATGCTTTAGAAGAACAGATCGCAAATGAGGCAGTTCATGGCACAGTGTCACTCACCAGCTTTCTACCATGGGTTGTCATGCATTAACATCATTCATCACCTCCTTATCTCCCATTTCCTCCTTTTTTTTCTTCATAGGCCATAAAAAGCAGTGTACTGATTGTTAATCGATGTGGCATAGATTTATGCTTACATTTTGAATAAACCATTTAATTTCTTTGGCACAGATCTCAACAGATTGGAGAGGACCCAGGAAACGGAGTTTTCACGTCCGGTAAGAAGAATATAGTTGCTTGTACTGAAGGGTAGTCAGGTTTGAGAAATCAAGAAGTTCTATTAAGCAAAAAAGCAGTGAAGATGAAGATCGCTCACTGACTAGTTTAAGGTCCGAGTTTTCCTGTGCAGGACGATAAAAAAGGGATTCCAACCCTTACCAAAGCCATGCATGTAATATCGCAACCACGGCTCCTTTGCCTGCAAAAATTAGCCCTAATAACGGTCCCTGCCAACACCATGGCAGTCCTCAAAATAGCAAGAATTCATAAAGATTATTGAGCATCAAGAAAAGCCTTGGTAAATCAATGTCAAATGTATTTTGCACAAATACAGATTCTGGCACTGGAAACATAATATATAAGGAAATACTCATTCCTGGCAAGGACAAATGAATCTATTGTCACTTATCCTGGAAAGAGACCTTGTACCCTGTTGTTTTTGCACAAGTGAAGACACTGAAAGTACAAATGGGTTGTCCAGGAACCAGCGGGGGCCTGCACCATTGATTAGGTAAATTATAGCAGTGGTGAGACAGATTCTAAAAGAGGTGGCAGAAGTGAAACTTTTAAAGTAGACAAAGGACCCAGAAGGTCAGCGAAAGTCCGGCAAAAATCCAACAAGGGTACTGGAAGAAAAAAACGTAATAAAGTCTCATAGGATAGGGGTGAAGGCTGCTTTCCTTCCTCTCCAAATTTAAAGATAAATATTTGAAAGAAGAAGTGAAGTCTTGGCTCAAGGGTTTCATGAAGCTCAAAGAGTGCAATACATGCAGGAAAAATCCCTGTTTCTGGTACTAAAAAACACGCCGTCGACCGAGTGAATTGGTTCGGTGAGGGTGCGTTCATGTATCACTGGACAGAGTAGGCCTGTGACTAAATGTAAGAAGTGATCAGACAAAAGGCTGTCATCTGCGACGGGAGTCTACTGGCACTCAGTGGTGGAAAGCCTTTGGCAACGTGAACTCCTGATCTCACCAGAATGAGCCACAAGAAGAAAACTGTTTGTCGCCCTCTCTGTGGAAACGCTTTTTCCCAGCAGGTCATTGCTACTCTACATCAGAGAACACATACAAGTCAATAAACCCACATCAGTGGTATTGAGTGTGGGAACTGTTCTTTAATAAGTCATTATTTGCAGAGCATCTAGGACCCTAAAAGAAGCAAAGCCATTTCTTTGCCCTGATTGTGGCAATGTTGTGCCGACAACACACCTTGTATCTCACCAGAGATCCACACAGGCGAGAACCATTTAGAATGCAAATAAATGCAGTAAAGGTTTTAGTCCCAGTGCACTCAACCCTGGTGCTCACCCACCTGATCGCACAGTGGCGAGAGCATTGAATGTCATGTCCTGTGGGAAGCCGATTCAGGATCGCTCATCCGCAGCCAGTCATCAAGAGATTCACAACGGGGGAGAACCTTTAGTTCAGGATTGTGTAAGAGTTTTACACAAAGTTCTAACTGCGCAGACACGAACTCTTCATAGGGACAAACACCATACGTCTGTGCCAGTGTGGAAAGCTTTTAATGAATCTAACAAAGCGCAAATCTCATGAAAACGTTCATCTAAAGAAAGAAAAGAGAGAGGGCCAAAGGATGAAAATGAAGCATCATAAAATGGGCTGAGTTTTGTGCTCAGATTTTATCATGTTTTAATTGGAACTGTAATAAGATTAATGTTCTTCTACTGCTTAAGAAATGATACACTTATGCTATGAATGTTTTTTTTATGTAATTGTTCTTTGTCCACCACACCTCATAGAATCATACAACCATTTCCAGGTTTTTTGATGCAATTTTTGTTTGAACAAACTTTCTTATTAAGGAAGCGTAAAGACCGCCTACAATAGAACGGGCCAAAACAAATGGCCCCCGCATTTAAGTATAACACAGTTTCATCAGATACATAGCCAGCTACTGTAATAATTGAGCATTGAAGTATGATGGGGAAGGGTGGGGAATGGTCACCAAGGGAAAGAGAGCGAAAAAGGCTTCACCAAAATATTTGTGGTATTGAGGAAGTGTTCCTGATAGGGACCTATGAGTCCATACAAGTTATGATGAATCTTTATGTGATGGATCTGCCCTCTCAAGGTTGGGGGCGCGCCCCTGGTTTTGATTTTGAAGCCAAAGCAAGAAGTGGTTTATAAAAGGTGAGAAAATTAACGCTATACAAAAAGGCTACCTACCCTCACATCGATTAGGAGAATACAAGCTTCGAATATAGTGGCTGCATAGCATAATCCTCCTCTGTCAATCGATAGTCCCCAACAATATACAGTGCACTGTAAACCACTATATTTTTGAGAGCAACCTGTTCCAGCTCAGCCATTATACCCACTTTTCACCATCTAGAATACTCCTCCACTCTCAGTTTCTCCCTTTCTCATGTCTCTTCTATTTCATAGAGTATGAGGCAGCAATACTTTTTTTCCTTATTTTCTGGTTCTATGTCTTTGTAGTTTTTACAATTATTCGCCTTTTCAAAATAATAGTTACCACTATTAGCTCAAAGGGTTAATTCACACTGCCGTCTCCGTGAGAACATGCGGCCATAAATCTGCGGCAGCATACTACAGCCCCATTGACGTCAATGGCGGTAACACAGCGGCGTACACACTGCACCACCAGGAGAAGATAGAACATGCTCTATCTTTTGCCTGTGTGGCGGCCGTGCACCGCTGTTTCCTATGGAGGAGGAGGGGCATACTGCATGCAAGCATTGTGAAAGTCAAAGCTGCAGTGTAAAGGCATTGTGGAAGAATAAAACATTAGACAGCACAGTTAAAGCATAATTAGATTTTTAAGTCAAACTGTATAATCAATAGTTCTGATAATACTCGTAAACTTTATAAATAAACATTTACTGAAGAAAATTGTTTTTGTGTCCCGTTCCTGCCAATGACTAGACCGTATCTCCTTGACTCATCCCTACACATGGGGATGGCACAGCTGTTGATTGCTTCTGCCTGTCAGGGACAACACAGTTGGCTGATTATTCTCATTCTCGGCTTATGCTGGGGCAGGACAATGCTGGAGCGTGCATAATTATGTGAGGAGAGCGCCGAGGCGCCACAAGGAGCAACAGGCGCCTCATTGTTCTCATTTTATAATTCATTGTTCAAAACAGTCAAAAGCACCCGTTTTCATTTATTAAACAATTATATGTTTCTTCTGCATTTAGTGTAGCTACAGCATTCTCAATGTATGTTTGGTTCATAATGCATAAAAGCAAATGATAAATTTCCTTGAAAGGGCACCTGTTATCATGATCACACGTGTTCATCACCTAAGATAAGTTCCTATGCATTTTTAAAATGATATTTCCAATTTGCTTTGAGAATTATTGCTTCCACCACTTTTAGTTAACCCCTTTCACACTCACGCGCTGCAACATAGATATCCGCGCGCAGAGCTATGAATGGTGTCTAAGACAGCTTCCGAGGCTGCATGGTTTTCAAAACATTCGTTACAATTTGCCAGTGGATTAATCATATGCAAACACGCTATAATACGGCAATCAGTAATATTGCCGTTTTTATTGGTAGGAATATCAGACCATCTAGGGTAAAGTACCCTAGATGGCTAAGAATAGTGAAAAAAATTTAAAATAAAAAAAAAAAGAAAGGTTTAAAAAATTCCAAACATAAAAAATTCTAATCACCCACCCTCTCCCCTTCCCTAAACGCTATAAGACAAATAACAGTAAAAAAATCACAACAATAAGGTATCACCGCGGCCCAAAATGCCCGCCTCTAATCAAATATAATGTTTTTTTTTTTTCTTTATTCAAATTTTCCATAAATATACAAAAAACATTAATCAAAAGCGAGGATAGTTTTTAACAATCACAGATATCAACACAGTGTTAATTATCAATAACCTTTAGTACATTTAAAATATGCTCCACGTCTCCAATAATCACTATATATGGATTAATATCTGAGCCTCTCAATAATCTGAAATAACTCATAACACGTCACTTATACACTCACTTTATAATCACCTTAACTACAACAATAATATTTGATATCATAGTACTATTTTTTATCCTCGGATTCCCCTCTCATTTTTCTTTCGTCCCTAATCTATTCCTTTCCTCCCTCCCACCCCTCCCAGTCACGGGGAAAAAAAATAAAATTAAAAAAATAGATATCCTCCTCACATAGTTCTCTATATTATCGTCTAGCCATCTTTTTTGCCACCTTTTCTTTTTTCCTAATCTATATATTATTAATTTTTTCAAAATTTTTTATTCTATCTAGTCTCTATGCCATTTTGCACTGGAGGTCTTTTAGGGGAAATCCAAATATAAATCAGTATACAGCGAGCACTGTAGTGCCATTCCCAACCATCTAATCTGATGTGAGTACCCAGAATATCACACATATTTCCAGCACAAAGACATCAAAATATAATGGTTATCGCAGGCGATGACCTCCATAACGGAAAATGGCGCCCAAATGTCTGAAACGCAACTTTACAACCATTTTACATACAAAAAAATGTAATAAAAAGTGATCAAAATGTCGCACAGTCCTCAAAATGATAGCAATGAAAATGTTGGCTCATTTGCAAAAGTGACCCCTCCCCCAGCTCTGCACACCAAAGTATGAAAAAGTAATTAACGTCTTTTCGTACACATTGATTTCATTTTTGAAAATGTATTAAAACGCAATAAACCTATATAAATTCGTAGTTACCTCGATCATACAAACAAAGAATAACGCAATTGTTATTTGGAGCGCATGGGAAAGTGTAGAAACTGAGCCACAAGAACGTGACGCACATGCGTTTTAAAAAAAAAAATTCCACATTTGTATTTTTTTCTACCTTCCAAATACATGGCATAGAAATAAAAAAATCATGGAAAAGTAAAATTTGTAACACACAAAATAAGCCCTCACACAGCTCTGTACACAGTTATGGATATTTGAAGGTAAAGAGAGAGAAATGAGTGAGAAAAAATCCTGCGTCCTTAAGGGGCTGAATGTTATATAAAAGTTTATACGGCCCCCTGCCGTAAACTGCATCAACTCACAGGGACACAGAGTCCCTGTTTCATTATCATTACTTCCTCTCTGATCTTGCTTCCTCCCTCCAGCAAACATAGCCAACATTGCTGGGCCAGTCCAGGGCTTGGGAAGGGAGGGAGAGAGCTAGCACAGCAGTGTGGATATGTGTGAATGATGATTGCAGCTTTGTTATAGACTTCCACTGCATTTACAATCACAAACATTTTTGCACAGATGACTTCTGTGACCAGGGGAATGTATAGAACATGGTGGCGAACTATGGCACCTTTCTGTGGGCACTCAGGCCTTCACACAACAAATGTTTGCCAGATACGACTCAAGGCTTTCTCCTGTGTTACAAACAGCCCAGACGTGCGAAGCTCAGCAGCTATTTAAACGCACACACCTTGGCCGCCAGGACTAAGGAGGAGTGAGAAGGTGTGGATAGAAGATTATGTCATTGAGCTCCTCTCTGGGTCTCCTGATTCTTTCTCTTCGGGCACCTTGGAGGGAAAGCTACAATCAAATTTCTCATCATCTTTCATTGTATTGGTGAGTGCAGGACACCAATACGATTAAACTGTGATACAGCAGGGATCAATAAATTACGGCTTAAATTGTCATGATGGCACTTTGGGTTTTGGTTGTACTTTGGGCACTCTGTCTCCAAATTCACCATCACTGTCATAGATATGTTATAGTGTTAATTCACCCCATTCTTCTCTAAAATATGCTTTATAACCTAATGCCGAAGTATAGAAGCAATTATCTATGGCTGCTGTGGCAGCCAGCCTGTATAGCCACCAACCACTGACTCTGCTTTATTTTTTACAGGTATTAATTAAGCTGTGATGTGATTGATGCTATAGGCAATGAAGGACATTCTTAGAATAGACAGCTTAATGTGTGTTAATATGATTTCGATTGTGTCGCTAGCCAACGTTGTTGTAGAGGCATTAGATCATCTTTGATACTCCGTCACATCCAGAGCTGCAGTCTTATCCTTGCCTAAACTAACCAATGTGATGCACAAGTCAATCCAGAGCAGCAGTCTTATACCTGCCATTAGATCATCTCTGATACTCCTGTCACATCTAGAATTGCATTAATCTATCTATTGTAATTGAATTTTATGATACTCCAGTTCACATCCAAAGTTGCGTCATCTATCTATCATATATCATCTCAGATAAATACAGCGCTGGATTTAATGGAATATCAATTGTCGTTATATATCAAAGGACATTCTCAGTATAAGGTGCATTCACACGAATGTATGGAGGACGTATATATATATATACGGTCATATATACGTCCTTCATAGTTGTCTATGGCACTCAGGCTCGGTACGGTGAGCACACCAGGGAACCTCATTTTCACTAAACGAGTTTGTAATGCCAAGGACACCTGCAGTGAAAAATGCCTTTTGCTTTTCAAGCATTTGCATTAAAATATAATTGTTGCTCAACTTACTCTTGCATCCTGACAAAATTATGGGGTAGTCACAGGGGTGGGCTTTGGTTTGGATACTATTTTAAAAAACAACATGTGACTTGTCTGAGCTGCAGGATGCCTCCATCTTTGTGCTCTGTACAGCATGCCCCTCCCCCACTGATGTCAGGCTAACCAGGCTGTGACCTGGAGCAGGAGGTGGAGCTGTAACAGAAGCACAAAGATGGGGGCTAGGAGCTGAGCAGTGAGTAACACAGACAGGGCACATGTTATTTTGTGTGAAAACCAAAGTCAGACCTGTGTACTACCCCAGGATTTGTTGCAAGGTAAGTTATAACACACAATTATATTGTAATGCAAATGCTATATAAAAGGCAGAAGGCAGATTTGCACTGCCTTTCGTCTTAGTGGAAAACGAGGTCCCTGGTGACAGGTTCCCTTTAAGCATGGCGTGCGTACTATTCCTATGGAGAGGGAAGGGGTGAGCAGAGCCCTGTTGTGCCGGCCTGGCCGTAGCCTTGGGCATACAGTTTATGTGAGTAATATGATTTAGATTGCGAGCTCAGCCATTGTTGTTTGTTGTTGAGACATTTGATGCCTGAATACTCCAGTCACATCTACAGCTGCAGTCTTAGCCTTGTCATTATCATGTCTGATACCCTAGTCACATCCAGAAGCGGCAGTCTTTTATCTGCCATTAGATCATCTCTGATACCTAGTCACATCCAGAGCTGCAATCATCCAACTACCGTTTATCACTCAGATAAATGCAACCTGGATGTGACTGTGTGTATTAATCTGCTACTCTCTGTCACACTAGAGCAGCAGTCACATCTTGCCATTATATCATCTCTGATGCTACCATCACATCCAGAGCTGAGCTATTCATCTATCTATTATTCTATCATTCTCAGTTCACTGAAGCTCTTGTTTTGAGTTAGAGTATCAAGTATCAATCTACATTATATCATCTCCGATGAGCCATCACATCCAGATCTGCTATATATCTGTAAGTGCTTCTTGAATTGCTTTAAGGGATGTGATGACAGTTACCATTTTATTCAAATTTGGTATTTACTACGGACAGAGCAGTGGGAGGAGGGGAGCACCTGTGGGTGTCAACAGAGATAGCCCCTCTCTGCAGGAGGATTTGAACAGTAACACCCCTCCCCTGGCAAACTTACGTGTGGATACATGGCGGAATACACATCACACCAGTGCAGGACGTCCTTCTAATGACCCCCAATTGCTGTAGCTATAGCCAGGAGAAACTGCCCAGTACAGTATCAGGGATGGTGTGTGAACACAGAAGCTAATAGCAAGATTTCTGTCTTTGGTTTATTCATAAAAAACATTTTTATAGCTAACTTATCATGGGCAATGCCAAAACTACAGCTACTGCTTTCTATAAGGTTCAACACCATTTAGAACATTAAATTAAATCCAAGATTAGTATGTTCCTCCTGCATAACACAGTATTTAGTTATTAAAAATAAAATCAATAAAATATTTGGGATAAAACACAAACAACCTAAATAACATCATACCTTTGTAAGTAAAGATAGTAGAAATAGTGCTTGGTTCATAAATAGTGTTCTAGAATAAAAATGCAGGTTTACCTATTAGACTCTCTCGGCTTCCGAGACATTGAATACTATCCATGAAAGAAACAATGAAGGCAAAAGCTTTATTTAAAATTTTATAATAATTCTTTTTGCTTGCAGATCAGGCTGGAATGACCGCCCTGGAGTCAACATAAGACTCCAGGCTGTTAATGCAGCACACACCACGATGACATCACAGGACAGGGATTAAATCCAAGATGGTGGCGTCCAATCTCTGCCACTATTTAAAATGGTACCAGCAGCTTGTTAAGGCATTTAAATAGTTAATAACAATAGTGAAAGCACCACCGTTTGTGTATGCAGTGGTGGTTGCTGCAATATGCAGCAAACTCCACCCTGAATGGGAGCCCTCTTCATAACCCATTCTCAACGTGCCCTAAAAGTACGGCATACACTACCGGCCATTTCTTAGGTACACCATGTTAGTAACGGGTTGGACCCCCTTTTGCCTTCAGAACTGCCTCAATTCTTCGTGGCATAGATTCAACAAGGTGCTGGAAGCATTCCTCAGAGTTTTGTCCATATTGACATGATGGCATCACACAGTTGCCGCAGATTTGTCCGCTGCACATCCATGATGCGAATCTCCCGTTCCACCACAATCCCAAAGATGCTCTATTGGATTGAGATCTGGGGACTGTGGAGGCCATTTGAGTACAGTGAACTCATTGTCATGTTCAAGAAACCAGTCTGAATGATTCGCTTTATGACATGGCCATTATCCTGCTGAAAGTAGCCATAGATGTTGGGTACATTGTGGTCATAAGGGATGGACATGGCAGCAACAATACTCAGGTAGGCTGTGGCTTGCAAGATGCTCAATTGGTACCAAGGGGCCCAAGAGCGCAAGAAAATATTCCCACACCATGACACCCACCACACCAGCCTGAAACCTTGATACAAGGCAGGATGGATCATGCTTTATGTTGTGACGCCAAATTCTGACCCTACCATCTGAATGTCGCAGCAGAAATCGAGACCATCAGACAGACAACGTTTTTCCAATCTTTTACTGTCCAATTCCGATGAGCTTGTGCAAATTGTAGTCTCAGTTTCCTGTTCTTAGCTGAAAGGAGTGGCACCCGGTGTGGTCTTCTGCTGCTGTAGCCCATCTGCCTCAAAGTTCACGTACTGTGCGTCAGTAGATGCCTTCTGCCTACTCTTGGTTGTAACGGGGGCGATTTGAGTCACTGTTGCCTTTCTATCAGCTCAACCAGTCTGCCCATTCTCCTCTAGACCTCTGGCATCAAACAAGGCATTTCCGCCCACAGAACTGCCGCTCACTGGATGTTTTTTCTTTTCGGACCATTCTCTGTAAACCCTAGAGATGGTTTGCATGAAAATCCCAGTAGATCAGCAGTTTCGAAATCTCAGTCACCAGCCCTTCTGGCACCAACAACCATGCCACGTTCAAGGCACTCAAATCACCTTTTTCCCCATACTGATGCTCGGTTTGAACTGCAGAGATTGTCTTGACCATGTCTACATGGCCTAAATGCACTGAGTGCGCCGTGCCATGTGATTGGGCATGACTTTATGTGCAATCTTAATGCAATTTGTTGTCTAATAACTTCTACTCTACTGCTCCTCTGCCTCGTTATGCACTGTGATTGTCACGCCAAAACACCGGGCATTTCGGTGCGGCGTGTCTCCATCCCTGCGCCCGTGCGCCGCACACGACCAATGTCTGGAGATTTTCTCCATGGCTCACATAAGGGGCGCGTAGGTGGCGGACAAATCGCACCTCTGACATCAGGCGCCTCTTTAAAAGCCGCGGCACCAGGAACCACACCAGAGAACCCACTGGTGTCTAAGGCTCTTAGTCGAGAGGTTATACACCCCAAAGCCAACCTTATTCCATTGCTGGCTATTACGCACTTGCCCCCCACTAGGGAAAGGTAAGATCACCAATATAGAGTCTATGCTCATATTTTAATTGCATTATAATATCCTTATGGTCTTACACGACAAAATTCCTTATTGTCTTAGGCTGTCTCTATGTATGACCCCAACAATCCCCTGATGAGCCCATAGGCGAAACAAGTCTTGTCGGGACATTGGATTCAGACTTCAGCCTGATATGCTTTTCAAAGACTAGGTTATGACTATATCTACCCTTGTTGACTCCTCTTTGACGCCATCCCTGACGCTACCTGCTATAATAGGTCAATAACAGGGCCAGTATTGCAGGTCAGGTTCCAGTCGGGACTGTGGTCAATAGGACTCAGTTCCGAGCAGGTTTCAGTTGTATAGAATTATGTCAAATCAGGGTTTGCAATAAGGGTCTACGCATGACCACTGAGTCTATAGACCCTAAGCCGAGTGATGGGCGAAACTTTGGAGGATTAGAGTGCCCAAACTGCAACAAAACGCACTATATTGTTGCAAAGTGCCACATGACATTTTACCAGGTTCCGCGACCCCGCCCTCCAGAATTCACTGCATTTTGGAATTTTTTCCTGCTTCCGAGACATGGGTATGGACATATTCCTTACCTCACTATGAAGTGCATTTGTTACGCAGAAAAAAAGCCGTCACAAGCTCTTTACGTTTAAATAAAAAAAGTTATAGATTGTTGAAGGTGAGAAGTGAAAATGACATGAAAAAAACGGAAGGGCCTGTCCCTTATCGGTTTAGCAGTAACTATTGATCCATGCGGGTCACACGTTAATCGTACTTTGGCGTTCTGAGTTCACCAATACAATAGCAAGATCATTGAAAAAATTTGGATTGTAGTCCATCCGAGCACTGAAAAGTTAAATCAGGGTTCCCACAGCAAGAGCTCCACCACAATATAATCACTATGCATACCTCTCCCAGCTCCTCCTCCTGTATACCTGGCAGCCAAGTGTTGTCGATAAATGGCGCTGAGCATGCGCCTCTGGCCTGTATGGATACAAGAGAAGCTGAGTCCTGGTCTGCAAATCTGTGTGTGGGGTGTAAAGCTGGGTTGGCCCACAGAACGATGGACTCCGAGTGCCACGCTGGCACCCGTGCCATAGGTTCGCCACCACTGCCCTAACCCAACTGGACATTATCTCTTCACCACTGTGCTACTTTTGGTGCATTTACTTGTACTCCCTACGGTTTCTTTACGTACCCCACTGAGTCCACAAATGTCTTGTTGCACATTGAAGACCAGGTCTCGACACACATCTCCAAAGGATAAACACAAATGCCCTACAGGGAATCTGAGTGTACTCTGGAAGTTACTAGACAATTTTTTTTCTTTTTGCCCAGTGACTACCATTGGGTCAAATTTTTGGTGTAATTGTAGTACCAAGATTATCATAAAGTTCATAACAGACATCTTACAGACTGATCATTGAAGTCTGGTCTAATGTCTAAAGAGCACCAAGGCCTACACCAGAGGTCCACGTGGCATGCAGGGCGTCGCGTACTGTAACTAGGTTGTTCTGAACGTCGGGTGTCCCTTAAAGAGAACACCGTCATGCCAAATAACCCCCCCTAAACTACAATATTTCATAAATGGCCATTAGAGAGCATTTCCTTTTCCCTCATTGTCCCTACTACTGCCATCGTAAACATAAGCAATGAGGTCCTTAAAAGCTGTAATGCCAAATGACCTGTGACATGTCCAATGAAGCATTAGCATATTCAAGCTGTCCACTCGATTCAGTGAGTGGAGGCACAGCCACACCCCAGTGCAGTACTGACAGCCGTTATAATGATGGAGGCTGTATATATGTGCTTCCTGGTGCTTTGGGCCACGCCCCCTGCAGCCTGTGTGTACATGCTGTTGGTTTAGGAGGATACCGCAGCTGCAGGCAGCACATGTACAGCAGGATATATAAATTCATGGTAGCTGAGTGTCTGTGTCTGCGCACCTGTATATTAGGAGAGCAGAATGCCAGATGCAGTCACAGATAGATACAGCATACTTTACTATACATTACACACAGCATGAGCAGGAAGGAGAAGAGGGGAGGGGAGAACAGGGGTTGGACATCACTACGCTCTGACCATTGTGACAGCCTCATTCACCTGATCAAAAAAGTAGATGATTTAACAAATGAATAATGTATGAAATAACAGAGAATAAAGCTGGGATGGATCCTTGTGGTTGCCCAACGTAGTAGTGACGACTAGGGGCAGGAGACTGATGAAGGGTGTCTTTCTTTAGTAGGGGACCCCTCTGTAGTTTGTACTTTTTCTGCAATTCATTAAGCGATTTCTAGGGACATCGCAGAGCAGCTACCCTGAGCCCTCCCACCTTTATTCCTTTTATATGCAATCTTAATTAGATGAACAGATGGGAATACAGTTTTTTTTATGATAATTTATATGCAGACATCTTTGTGATTCTGAAGTAAGTTAATGAAACAAATGAACACACCCCTTTGGGCAAACTGTGTATGTACCCAGATTTAAATTCTTGTATTATGTGTGTGTGTATATATATATATATATATATATATATATAATTATAGATAATGTGGTTCTAAATAATATTATGTGAACAGTGCTACATATCGAAATGGGGAAACCCTACCTTTTTTTTTTTTTAAGGTCCTGGAAGGGAGATTGGTCATGGACAGACCACATGAATATCTGGCCATTTATGTACAGCATCGGCAACTGGCGAGGTAAAAGACATCAATTCAGATTGACTTCAAATACAATTTGAAGAAAGCAGGTGAAGACCTATTAATATATGTCGCAATTTGCCCATCATTGTTTCTTTCTCTGTATGGCTCCAGTCATCTTCTGGTGACAGATCTTGGTCCATTTTCTGATGTGTAGCACTCCCTCTCTCCTTCCTCCCCAAGCACAAACGTAATCTCATGTATTGTGTTCTTATTTATGCTGTGGAAATAAAAAAGAATCTTGCAGGACTGGAGATTTGATTTTGACAATAAAAAGTCTCCTTTCCTAATGCCAGCTCTGGCATTATGTTGTTTTTCTTTTTCCTCTGAACACTATCTATTGGCATGATGGGGTTAACAGAGAAGCAGCATAAATAGTTCTCTGCAATCAAACAAGAACAATGGATGTGCTGAGTGTTAGCATGAAGGAGATTGCAGAGAGAACGGCAAGCCCAGCAACGACCAATGACAGGGGTTTTGAAGGTCGGAGAGGTAGTGAAATTGCCCAAAGCAGGTGTGGCAATGTATATTTTCAGCAGTAGGGTGGAATCATCAGTATTCTATAGATCTCATCCGGGCCGATTCCAGCAGATTGCTGCCTGAGGCGAATATTAAAATGCTGGGCCTCCCCCCTCCCCCCCTACTCCTGTTCCATTGCCCGCTCTCTGTTCAGTAGATGCTGAAAACTTTACTGACAAGTAACATCCCAGAGACAGTCTAACTGACACTGTGTAACTGACAACAAGGTTTCTGGGAGTCATTAGTGGCATCTAGACCTTATAGACGACAATCTCTTCATCAGGAGGACTTTATTCCGGGTTCTTCCATCCTTACGTATCACGGCTGATTCACAGATATATTCTGCTCCTCAACAACACAACTGACCACAAACGCTCCCCCCACATATTAAAATCCTTCATTATATACAGCGCGGTCCCCTATTAAGAACACCCAACTTACATCCGACCCCTAGTTACAAACGTACCTGCAGGTAATTTTTATGTAGTTTTGCCTTTGGCTACAATAAACAGCTTTAAACTGTTATTATATGTGATCCTGCAATGAAGCTTATGGTTAATTTGGTTCTTGACAATCCAAACATTTAAAATCCCAATTGTCACAGAAACAAAAATTTTTTTTAGCTGGGTTACACTATAATACATTCGCGACTTACATACAAATTCAATTTAAGAACAAACCCACGGGACCTATCCTGTACGTAACCCAGGATATAAATATCAGTATCATATCTCATTTCAATATATATAGAAAGCCACCCATCCCCTATTATAAACGGAATCCAGCCCCATAGAATGTATATAGACCCCCCCCAGTGTAAAAAGGCCCCGTAGATAATATAGCATAGTCCCCCTATCCCTTATATATCAGTATTCAGCCCTGTCCATGGAAACTAAAAAAATTATACTTACCTCCAGGCAAGTGCTCCCAGCCATCCCGTGGCTCGGTCTTCTCATGCTCTTCTGTGCAGCCGTGGCTACTGGTCAAGACACAGGCGGTGTGGACGTCATCATCCGCCGCCGTGTCCCTGGATAGTACAGAGCTAAGCCAGTGGCCGGAAAGGCGTTTGCATTCCCCTTCACATGTAAATCGCACCTGTGTCTAAGAGACGGTGCGATTTACTTATCTTGTGGGCTTTGGGCATCAATCGTCCACATTAGAAAAGGGCCTCCGCTTTCTCTGCCTGAGGCGCATTTTCATCTGCACATGCGGCACTGAACTGTGACTACCAATTACAACATAACATCACCAAAAAACAAACAGACGATAAACAATACCCCTCATTAGAATAAAAAAGGGGAACAAAATGTAAATACAAATGTAACTCTTGAGAGCGTGGAGCAGTCCCCAAGGTTTTGGTAACATTGTGCCAAATATTCCACTTGTGAGTGTATTATACTCAATAATATGTAATGAACAGTGGCAGATCTCTTAAGGTGTAGAAAAAAAAGTGTTGCCTGTTGTATTCAGTCATCGACAGCTTTCCTTTTCATAAACGAATATATAATGAATAATAATATATAATGAAAACACAAGAAGATATCCACACTGGCACAGTGCATCTTGGATACTCCTCTGCCAGAGTAAAAGTGCCCATTGAAAATGAGGAGATAAATGAATTGCTGTCTACAAATGTTGATCCCTTTTTAGAAAATCACTTTAATTCTGCCATTTTGTTAGTTCACAAAGAGCCCCGTGGTGAAATTAATTTGTATAACCCGAGAGGCTGGAGATGGGAGGGGCACTTCCACCATCTCTGTGTGGGCAATGACACGACTCTACTCCTGTGGGATCAAGTTGCAGGAGAGATTAGAGAAAACAGCTAATTATTAACCTTGTAGCCATGAATCATCATTCTCCCTCATTGGTTGTTTCTTTTTGTTGTGTGTAGTCCTATACAGGGATTCTGTGCCAGATACCTACTTACCGACTGGCAATGAAAGATGGATACTATCCATGGCTGCTCTGTGGAAGATTTTCTCTATACTGTTAAACATTTCAGTGCATGTTTCTGAGGGGTTTTGGCTCTTCAATGTCCTATTTCCACCAGCATTACTCTCAAAGTGGAGCTGAAGAACGACAGTTCACCAGTTGTTTTGGTAACCTTGTATAAACTGCTGAGACCAGATTGTAGAGTGTGGTAAAGTGGCTGTTATAGATAAACAGTGGCTAGTGTTATATTACTGTGTATTCCCATTGCTTGATAAATATATTGCATCTTGATATGAGTATAGGAAACAGATATCAGTAGGTGTGAATACAATACCCCATTAGGAAAAATGATGTGGTCATGATAGCTGAATTTAGTGTAACATATGAACATGGAGTCATCCATATAGTAATGGGATAATAATCAGATATATTCAGATTCTAACTATTCACTATCATCGGGTTCCGTTCTCAGTAACCAAATGAAAGCAGCATATCATCCTGTCGCTTCATTCAATCTATGGGACAGCTGGAAAATTGATAAACGTAGTGCTAGCGCTATCTGGGCACACCCATTGGTGTGAATTGTTAGACAGGGGATAGCAATAATCTTTGCGCACCCCTTAGCCTGAGTTACTGTAGACATCCACTTCAAATAAAAATATTTTATCAGGAAGGCATCTTGCGTTTCGTATATTCACAGAAGTAATCTGCTGAGCAGAAGCTCAGACTCATAAGTATTGCCCTTTTTGAGGACCTGCTCTGTCTTTGGTTCTGATTGTTGTACTTTGGTTTAGTTATTTTTATGATGTATTGCTCCTCAAATGTAAGTCCCTTGCTGTAGATATTCTTTCACACCACTTCTACTATGTATGTTACTTGATAGACTTCCCTGCATATGGTTCAACATGGACGGGAATAGGACCGCTTTATAACTATGGGTTAGGCAGTCTACTGAGGCACAGATCAAGGAAACTACAGCTGTGTAATGAGCCCTTATAAATAATGAGATTGTGAGGATTGTGAAGGCCCTATCTGTATGTTTTTAAAATTGTAAGACCAGCCAAAAAGTTTTTTGCTCTCTATAAAATTGGATTTAAAAACATTTGTTGTCATAAGAACCAGGTTCACACATAAGCTCAATTGCAGACATCTTTGATAACTCTTAAGGCTTACCTTTAAGCCTGAACTAAAGTATAGTAAATTACCAATTGCTAAGATTTCAGAGCACAGTACTGGCCATATTTTTTAACAACACTTTATCCTATATACCTAAACTGTGAACAACTGAGTGACCTTCACCAGGAGCACAATCCTCTCCTAACACTGTTCTTTGTCTATCGACATGACATGTCAATTCACCTTTGATTACTCAACCTCAATGTCCTCGATCTGCGAAACCTCTGGTCCATGCCCTGCAATCATTAACAGCTGTTGAAATATTTTGTTCATCCCAAAAAGCAGTAAAAGCCCATTCATGTGGTGTAGTTTCTCATTCAATGTGTTAGTCCATGCTTCATGGGAAAAGATAATGGAAATAAACCCAGCTAAGCCAAAGGCACCTATCTGTAGTCATAGTTTCGATGAGTAGATATTATATTTACCACAGCCAATATGTACACTTCAGTACACAGCACGGCTGTGGAGAATAGTACAATATATCAGAGTTCAGAATAAAGGGGGTCATGAAATACAATTTTTTTTATAATGTTAAAATATAAAGACCTTTTCACCAGCTCAACACTCTAAGCAGTATGTTATTTTCCGATTCAATGGACATTTCAATCTTCAGCCTCCCACGGACACAACTGCAGTGAAAGGAGGATGACAATTCATCTCATCATTGTAGGAAGGTTCCAGTCAGATTCTTTGAGTTCTATCTGGTAACTCCATTCTGGGGTGATGTCTAGGTGCCCACAGAATGGTCAGAGTGCCGCCTCTGCAACCAGTGGCCAAGGTTTCGTCACCACTGACCTATGCTATAACCAGGGAATAATACGGATAAACAACCGGGTCTTTTTTTTATAAATTTATGCATTATCAATACAAACATATAACAGGCATGCCAGCCCTTCAAACATGGCACAATACAAGGACCATACAATCAAAGAAAGTCCCGAATGGAAAACAAAATTCTTTAATCCCCTGAATTGAGGAATATTACACCTCAATATACCATCCGCCGTCCTGAACTTCCATCTCTTCATCTCTTCATCTCTTGAACTCATCCAATGCCCCTCTACACCAAGATCCCTTCAATTGCTCAACAGATACCAACCGGTTAGCGTAAAAGGGCTGATATGCGTCCATTCTACTGCTGTGTTATGCAACCGGACACCTCTCAATTCCTGAATACCTTAGCCATCAGCTTCAGACTGTCCCTCATTCGCCTCGTTATATCCCAGATAAAATTTTTTTATTTGTGACACCACATCCTTTGTTTGGAGTCTGGGTCAAGCCACGGCTGCACAAACATCTATTTTGCCACAATTCCTCACTGTATTTGGAACAAGTTTTGCAGGCTCATCTTGTTTGTTATTTTCCTCCTCCTGTCCCTGGATCATATTGGAATAGATAGATTAACCGTTTCCCTCCATATCGACCACCCCCAAACTCTGACGCCAGTTTCTGACATCCTCCCAAGAAAAGCTGTGTGTAAGGACACTCCATTCAACCATGTAGAGATCTGTAGCAGGGGCCGACTTTAAGGGCAGCTGTCAATGGCGGTCAGGAAAGTGTGGAAGTGCCTAGGAGATTGAATTAAAATATTGTCCTATGAATGATCATAATCTACGCCACACTTCGTTTCATGAATGTTGGTCCACTAAACCATTCCACGGCTAGGTTTATATCTTCCAATTTCAGAGTAATTCACTTGAGCAGCCCCATCCTGCAAAAAATTGCTTTGTGCCCCAAACTTCCAAAGCACCCAAGACTTAATGAAAATAGCCCCTTGTTGGTGGGACCCATAATCAGTTCAATCAAATTAAATTCTGTGGGTGCTTCCCTGGACGGATCTTTTAGTCCCTTTCACTGTCGAAACTTCTGTAGCTGATGTGTTGCAAGAATTGCTCTTTCCCCAACGCCTAACTCACTCTCGTAACCTTCCTATGTTTGCTGCTGGGTGCATCAATCCTTGAACCATGCAAGGCCGCTTTCGCCTTCCTGAGGAAAGCGAAATAACCTTATTTGTGGACAATCATCTCCACCATCTTGCAGAGGAGTGGGCAGCACCTGCAATGGATAAACTAATTTCGAAATGCTCATCACTTTACGAGCTGATTACAGACCCACCATGAGAGGGGGGGTGGGGGTCATGCCATTTGCGCAATTCTTGAGTATCCATTCGAACAATGTGGGAGTTCATTCAAATCGCATAACCGACTCAGAGGTTTTTGCTATTTTGAATACCAATATTTAAACTCATCTGCTCCGCTACATATACTGCTAACCAGCTATAAACCACAAATATTGGAGGGGGGTTTCCCCCCCCCCCACAAGCTTACCACCCCTTGGAACAAAAGAATCTCACTTTTGATTTTTTGTCCCCCAGCAACCTTGATAATTTTCCAAAAGCTCGCAAAAAGTGTCAGAATGTCCAGCAATGACTATTAATACAAGCTTAGGGACTATCCATCAGATGTTTTTTTTGTGCTGAAAAAACTCAGCTTAATACGATAGTCATTACGTAATGTTGTATGTCTGGTTGTATATAAAAGGTGCCCCACTTCACCGAGCAGTCCAGGGACAACTGATACTGGAGACTCTGCACTCTTCATTATCTGCGATTGAATAAGCCGAGTTTTTAGGCACAATTTTATAACCCACAGGTAAATAAAACATAGTCTATCATTCACCCTGTAGTTGGTAGTAAGATGCGTAAAAACATAGGGGATTATCATAAGTGTCTGAGGTCAAACTTTCTAGTTGCACTGGAAACCACATCAGAGGTCAGTCGAGTTTTTTAAACAGGTGTGGGAAACTGCAAGGTAAGCTTCTGATTGGTTGCCATGGGTTCTGCCTTAGACACTCCTATTCATTCCCCCATATATCATACAGTCCATAATCGACATAAAAGGTCATAACATTCAAACAACCAGTGGTAGTGGAGGAAGGTTGACTATTACTTGCACCTGGAAACTAGATTGAGACGGACCCGCGCAGCAGTATTACAAGCGTCATGTTCTAGGAACGTATTCTCTTGGAGCAAGATACATTCGCACCTATGTTATCTATCTTACCTATGATTTACCTATGATGTCGCATGCCGCGGTGTTCCTGACCATTTCATACTGGACCGAACTTTTATGTTTGATATTTACATTGAGGGTGTGGTCCCTCTTTTACATAAATTTGCGATGCCTTGTACTCGTGCCTACGATAATAACTCATGAATGTTCATCAATTTGGCCTTGTCGAAAGCAGAGGGGTGGAGGAGATGTATATGGTAATTTCTGTGTATTTGGAAAAGGTTAAGATATATGTATTGTATCTGTATATATTACAATATTGGTAGGCAGGTCGTACTTAAGAAACTCTCTTCAACAAGATGACTCCATGTTACAAACGGGCCTTGGATGTTGAGACTCAACTGTACCTTAGCCCTAGGCCTATGATGAATCACTGTAACAGCTTATCAATGCGTCTGCAATAACAGCTTTATTGTGTAATCCTGGGTCTTATGACAACCCAACATTTTTAAATCCAATTGTGTCACAGAGAACCAAAAAAAACTCGTTTGGTCGTTATAAAAAAAATATGACAGTTTTACGACTTACATACAAATTAATTTGCTCCCACGGACCCCTTATCTCGAGCTTGTTTCCCGCGTTCCCAGGGGTGCTGTCAAGCACTGTTCTTGACTCCTACGGCGTGTGCATCGCGGCTGTCAAGGACCCCGGTGCGCTTTCCCACAACTCCGTTCTACCGTCTACCCAGCTCATCCCAGCGGATCTGTGTGCCTTCACAGCTCAGAAAAATCGCTTGTTGGATTCCTCGTGCTATTGTTGTATTCACCCGTTGTGACCTCGATTCGTTAATCGACTTTATCCTGTTCCACCTTTCTTTAAAACCTTTGTTAGCGCCCCGACTCTGACCACGTGGCGTCCTAACTGACCTCCTGCCTGTACCACAACTACGATTCTGCTCAACCCTGTGTCCTTCGCCTTGGGCTGCCACTGGACAAAGTCGCGCCTGTGAAGACCGGGTGGTACCACCCACAAACAAGTCACACACCCCTTTGCTGCGGTTCTGTGCTCTGGGGCAGCCGGAAACCTTGGGTGATATTATTTACAACTTGAGATGGTGTTGCCGAACAAAGTATGGTCTTAGTTGAATGTGGGTAGAAGTGTCCAGCTTTCTATCCCCATTGTCCTGCCCCTCTACCATCCTCGCTTATGGTTATTGACTGTTGCTGGTATGCAAACTCCTCCTTCTCCGAAAGCAGACAGTCTTCTTATCCCAGGCCCTAAGAGTTCATCATGCACATAACAAACAGTGCATCCTATTGTAGCTTAGGTCTGCTGAGCAAATCCTATATCCCCGAGACATAAAGTGTTTGAAGATTGTTCTCATCCTTTGTTCTCCTCTCCTGTTTGACTTGTTTTCTTTGACATTGGTCCTGCTGTCGTGAGTTTCTGAATGCAGAATTGCTGCCCAACCAATTTATAGGAGGTCTGCGCCGCCTGAAGTTGCGCCGCTCCAGCGGAACTCTTGACCAAGTGATACATTTAAAGATTACTCATTAGAGCATGAATTGATTGTGACAAGCAGCTTCGGGGCTGGTTCATGCGTATTGAGTTTTTCACATAAATTTAAGTGTTTCGAGGAAGACCTTAAATTATTCATAGTGTTAAAAAATGGCAACCTGCTCCGTCAAAAACATAAACTGATACTACTCATTTGACATGATATCTTGTGGTTCTGTCGGCTAGTGGCGCTGTCCAGACACCTCTGCCAGGGTCGGCAGGTATCACTGGTGCAGGTCTCAGTATCAGTTTTTCAGGTTTTCTTGTGGATACTTTTTTTTTCTTTTTTACTTTTTTTCGTTAATGGCAAGGAGTGGGCCAGGCTACCATATACCTGGTTGATAGTATGGCTTGGTGGAGGGCAATACACGGGAGGGTCGATACATGCGAGGCCTGGGGGCTGGTGCAGTCTGGAAAGTGTTCAGCATTGCACTGGTATAACTCTCTTAGGATAGGTTTTCTACAATTTGGATTAGGCTGGCTAAAGGGGGATTCATACGGATATATAGAATTCATATTCAAAGGGTTATTAAATATAAGGCCTAAATGTAATCAGTTGTTTTTAAAATTTGGTGTGGACACATACATTTAATGGAGAATTAAAAGGTGTAATAGGTTCTTTATAGTCCATTGATTTGCCTCTTATGGAGCAAACACAGGACAGAACCATGGCCGCTGGTACACCTTCAACATCACCTTGTTCAGCCACTTCCTGGCGATCATTTGATCATCACTATTTTGACTGCAGCGGAGTTGGTTGCAGGACATCACCAGTATGTGACCAATGTTGTGGAGACAGTCTCTTAGCTGGTACAATGTGCAGTGGATGGCAGTTACACACATACATTATCTATAGTAACAACAAGCGAACGTTTGTTAGATCACAATAGGGCAACTTTAATAAGGGTCCGTGGACCGCATTTCGTCGGTTTCCCACCCGACTATTTCCATTTTTGCGCAGCATTTAACCAGGGGTTTTTGGCGCACATGCCGTCGGACAACCTGATGATTCGGATTTACAAAATTCAACTTGTGTCGCTAATTTGTGTTCCCCTGAGGGGAGAGGGCGAAGGAAGCAACACATGACAGATCTCGGGCGCAGATATTGTGAATCGCGGCAGACTTCAATCTTCATCGGACAATGCACCCTCGGGGCTCGCGCAGGACCGGGTAGATAAATGTGTCCCAATGGGTTAGGATAGCAGTATGGGGTTTTGTATCAGACGTCCATTATATCCAGAATCCATTTAAAGTATTCTTATATCCATTCAAAATGGTTCTATCTTGATCTCCAATATATTACTAACTAGTAGATTTGATCATTGATTGTTGGGGTGCAAGAAAATCTTTTGCCCCTGGCCTTTGTTTGTATCACATTAAGATCCTTGTATTTTCTTGAGAGTATTACATGTACACATAACAATCATTGTATCACGAAAATACTTTCTAGCAAAAATGTGTTGTTTGTTAGTGGTGCCAAGATGCCGGAATAATCTTCAATTTTCTGTACGCAGCAGCTAAGGTAATTTTAGTGCTTACGAGTACAAACATGTCTTGGTCATTATTGACAATGTGAGCCAATTTTATTGTCTGATAATTATGGGAGTAAAGTTCTCCTAATTCTAGATAATTGTACAATTGCCTTATTAAACAATCATCCCATCCCACAATGCATAGGCAATGTAGAACTTAAGCAATTTTGTCTTCACATAAGTCCAGTAGAGAGGTCCCCCGATGACAGGGGCATAGCTATGCTGGTTGTCAAGCTGAATTAACACTAACAAGGAGCTGAGCACAATCTAACGCTCACACAGATTGCATGTGATGAGAGTAAGGCACTATGCTTTGGTGTTGACTGATCAGTGTACTGTAGAGCTCAGTACTATCACAAAATTTAATATATCAACCAAGGTTTTTCAAAGTGTTGTCATAATAGCAAATGTTTTGATGTCATAATTCTTTTCAATCTTGGGACGAAGTACATGCTTGATGCTCTCATTTATACAATATATGATCACAAATCTCAGAAGAACGATTCGGGCCCCGAAATAGTGATATGGTTCCAATGTCTAATAACTATGTGGTCCTGCGGACCCTGCCTCAGGTTTTTTTCTCTTTTTAACATGGTGACTAGTTCCTCTGTATAATGTATATGTTTTCTATGTTGTTATATCCAAAAAAATCCTAATAACAAATATTATTGAATAATTTTTTCTTATAACTACCTTGCATGACATTTTCCGTACCCGGATGTTTTTGGAAATCAGCTGGAAGCTAAGTGAACAAGGCATGAGGGTGTGAACTGGATGTGTTACGTAAGACTGATGATTACCTTTACAATCTGGCTCAACGAACATGTTTCTGCCTTTAGAATTGACGTTGGATTTGCATAATATCAGGTAACATGGGGAAACATCCTTTTTTATTACATCTATGAAAGGCACAGACCCGTACTAATTTACGCTATTTCTTCATGGCAAATCCTGCCTAGAGACCATAGCCCAATTTGCTTTGCCCTTTTCACGTTATCTAGTAAATATGGGTTTAAGATTAATTTAATCCATTAAGTCCAACCTATCAATGGGCAGATTTACTTTACCCCGGTTCCTTTCGCCGATCCAGCGGCGCGTTCTCCTGCAGTGATTCGGTCCGGCCGGATTCATCAAGGTAGTTTCCTTCTGCCTCCACCAGTTGCACTGCTTGCGCTGAAAAGCATCTGAAGGCACCAACTTACCGAGCCGACCCGTTGGAAGGTAAGCGTCCCAAGCGAAACACTTTTATGTTTTAAATGCGGCGGTTTTTCCGAATCCGTCGGGTTTTTTCACTCGGCCACGCCCCCCGATTTTCAATTGATTGTGTTGCAACCTGCATATTAAAGGTGCACTAAAGTGGTAAACTTTGCAGAGCAAGTGCAGGTGTGCCAGAGATTAACCCTTTCAGACCTGGCCCTTTTTTGTTTTTTTTTTCATTTCATTTTTACTCCCCATGCTCAAAAAAATCCATAACTTTTATTTTTCCAGTACAGAGCAGGTGTGACAGCTTATTTTCTCTTTTCTGCGTAACAAATTGCACTTCATGGATGGTATTGAATATTCCATGCCGTGTACTAGGAAGCGGGAAAAAAATTCCAAATGCATGAAATTTGGTAAAAAAACGATTTGGTGCCGCCTTCTTGGGGGCTTGGATCTTACGGATTCATTCACTGTGCGCCCCAAATGACATGTCCTACGTTATTCTTTTTGGTTCGGTTACGATTATCGGGGATCCAAATTTGTAAGGTTTTATAATGTTTTCATACATTTCAAAAAAATTAAAACCTCCTGTACAAAATTTTTTTTGGGGGATTTTGCCATCTTCCTGGCGCTAATACTTTTTTATACTTTGTTACTGAGCTGTGGGTGTGTTGTTTTTTTGCGGATTTTGATACATTTACCATGTTATCATTTTAGAAGACCTTGTGATCACTTTTTAGCGAATTTTTTTTTAATTTTTTAAATGACAAAAAAAGTGCCATTTTCATATTGGACGCGATTTTCGTTACGGGATAAACGCATGAAAAACCGTTATCATATTTTTGATAGACGGGCATTTTCGACGGCGAGCGATACCTAATGTGTTTATGATTTTTACTGTTTATTTATAATTTATATCAGTTCTAGGGAATGGGGGTGATTTGAGTTTTTTAGGTTTTATTATTATTATTTTTTTTTTTTAACTTTTTTTTATTTTTTTTTAAGTACTGTTCAGACTCCCTAGGGTACTTAAACCCCTATGGGGGGTCTGCACACGATCCTATCATATACTGCAGACTAACAGTATGGCATTATAATGGGGATTTTTACTCCGCATACATTACATGCTGATAGCACATTGTAATGCATGGTTAACCAGAAGTAAGCTCTCCGGGTCTTCGCTAGACCCAGGTTACCATGGCGACGGATCGCCGCTCCCCGTGCGTCACTGGACGGCGATCCTCGAAAAATGAGGCCGCCTACGCGCCGCCATGCTTTTGAAAGCCGTCCGGCAGCATTTCCGGCGGCGATCGAGGTGAAAACACCCCGATCGGTGCTAGCAGCGCGTGAGCCTCTCCGCCCCGCGGCCGACCCGTGACGGCATTACGTCACAGGGTCGTGAAAGGGTTAAACATTTGCTCTGATTATTCAATTTTCGGTCGAAAAAAACTGCACATTCGTGAGGCAAACTTCCGTACAACTAGCTGGGCCAAGCTTCTATGTGTGGTCTCACCAGTGATTTGTCTAAAGGCCAAACCATGTGGGCATTTACTAAGGGCCCGATTCGCGATTTCCCGACCTGTTTTACCCCGAATATTTTTTCCGATTTGCGCCGATATTCCCCTGTATTGCCCCTGGTATGTTTGGCGTCACGCGATCGGATTGTGCCGCATCGCGCCTGGCAAATGCACGCTCCTGAAATCGGGGGCGTGCCGAGGAAAACCGACGGATTCGGAAAACCGCGCATTTAAAGAAATGTGTCGCCTTGGGGACTGCTTACTCTCACTTGGTCCGGCCCGGTGACCTCCAGGCGTTCAGATGCTTTTCAGCGCATCAGCGCACCCTGGTGGATGGCGTAGGATCACCTAACTTAATCCCGGCCGTACCCCGAATCCAGCGCAGAGAACGCCCCGCTGGATCGCAAATGGACCGGTAGTAAAAGTCTGCCCCTATATCTGTATCATGAGAACTAAGCCTCTTTTGATACATCCCCTAAATGTATTTGCTTTAGCACATATGCCTTGCACTAATAACTAAAATTGGAGTTACTATCCCCAATACCCCTATTCTTTTTCTACATCAGTTTACCATGAATATGTAATCATTTAAACATAATTATAATTGTTATTTCCCTCCAACCTAAGCCAATAACCCATACTTTAATCTACATTAACCTCATGTTGCCATTTGTTCGCCCCTCAGTTTCCACAAATACCTCTGTAATATTATACATCCTCCTCTGTATTTTTTCACTCCCCACTGCAAAAATCTATAACTTTTTATTTCCACTAAAGAGCTCGGTGATTGGCTTTATTTTTCTTACAGTATTTTAATATTCCCATGCCGTGTACTGGGAATCAGGAAAAATTCCAAATGCTGTAAAAATGATGAAAAAACACATTTGCAACGTTTTCTTGTGGGCTTGGATTTTCAGCTTTCCCTGTGCGCACAATGACATATCTAACTTTATTCTTTTTGGGTCCGTTCGATTACAGGGATCCAAATTTGTATGGTTTTATTAATGTTTCATACAAAAATTTTTTTTGTATTTGGCCATTTTCTGGCGCCAATAACTTTTTCATACTTTGGTGTACTGAGCTTGTGGGTGGTGTCCATTTTTTGTACTTTTGATGGCATTTCCATTGCTATAATTTTTTATGAACTGTGTGACCTTTTGATCACTTTTTATAGCATTTTTTTAAGATTTTTCAAAATGGGCAAAAAGTGCCATTTTCAAATTTGGGTTCTATTTTCCGTTACGGGGTTTAAACGCAGTAGAAAAAGTTATATATTTGATAGATCGCGCAATTTCGGACACTACGATACTTAATGGGGCACATTTACTTACCCGGTCCAGTCGCGATCCGCACGCGCGTTCTCCGCTCTGATTCGGGTCCGTCCGGATATAATGTTAGTCTTCCGCCGTCCACCAAGTGGCCTGCTGCGCTGAAAGTCTCTCAATCCGCCGGAATGCACCACCCCTCGGACCAGGTTGTAAGGTAAGCGCTCCCCAAGCGACACGTTTTCGGTTTTTTAATGCGGCGGTTTTTCCGAATACGTTCGGGTTTTTCGTTCGGCCACGCCCCCCGATTTCCGTCGCCGCATGCCGGCGCCGATTCTCCACAGATCCAATCGCGTGCGCCACAATCCCGGGGCATTCCGTACAATCGCGCAATCGGCAATATTCGGGTACACGTCGGGAAAACGCTAATCGGTCCCTTAGTGAAATGACCCCACTTTGTTCTGCTTTTTCCTTGTTTCTTTCTCTTTCTCTCCGTTCGTCGCGCCCGGGGGGTGCTCTTCCTTTTTCGGTTTTTTTCTTTCCTCTTTTTTTCTTTTTCCTTTCCTCTTTTTTCGCCTCCTCGGTTCTTTCCCCCTCGGTTTGTCTGCTCCCTCCTCCCGTCGGGGCCGTCTCTGGGCTTTTCCCCTCCTCATTCATTACAATGTGCAATTAGCCCAAACCCCAAAATTGCCGGCAGCATCGGCGGGAAACTTTGCTGCGAATGCACACAGACTTACTGGCTAATGGAAGGGCTCGCCCACCACCCCTCTCCATGCACCGGGACCCGCATGCGCCGTGACTAGAACGGCGCATGTCGGGAAGGGGTTATTACTTTACAGAGCTTAGTGTCTTAATAACAATATTTAAGAAATGTCCCAATACTGACCACTGAGGCACCCCACTGGTTATTCAACCCATATGACATTGTGCCATCAATGATAACTCTCTATTTCCTATTACGAAGCCAGATGCATACCCAAATACAAAGATTTCCCCTAGTCCCAGCAGTCTAATTCATGTACAAACCTCCTTATGCCTGTGAAAATCCAGACACATAAGATCGCACAACATCCACAGCACCCTCCCCATGGGCAGTCTAGAATTTAAACACATAGAAGCGTCAGATTTATCTGACGACTAATGCTGATGCCATTATAAGGTTAGGTCAATAATAATGCAGTAAGGCATCTCTAATAAACCTCTCAAATACTTTCCTAACATTCAATGTTGTTACAGGTCGGTAGTTACCAGTGCATCAATCACTTTTGGACTCCTTTTTTAAATAATTTAAATATGGCACCCACATTTGCTATGGTGCAAGTCCTGCGTAGAAGCGGAACCTGTCCGTAAAAAATCTTCAAATATTAAGAATAAATGGTCCAGCACCACTTCCATCATACTTACTCCGGGTGTTATTCTATCATGAGCCTGGTGATTTGTTCTATTTTAGTGTTGTGGAGGAGCACCACACCTCTTCCTGGTTAAGCAGCTTGCCATATTTTTAGAAATCTGTCAGGCCCTTGGTGTCTTAAGTAGGCCTGCCCCATGTTTATCCCTTTTTAACCATAGTTTTCATCTGCGGAAACGCAAATTAAAGAAAATTCAAGATTTGTGCACATTGTGGCAAACTGTAAACTTTTGCACATTTTGTTTGCCATTACGCTAAAGGTCTAATGGCATGATAATTCCAAGCCCAAAGAACTCCTTTGGAACTATAGCGTGGGTCCCTTATTTTGGCGTTTTGCCATCCAAAAATGCTGCATGCAGTAAATATCTTCACGTGATTTTTAGTGTACCTTGTTCTGCCAATTCGTTAAGTGATTTTTAGGGACCATCTCAGCAGATACCCTGAGCCACCTCCCACCTTAGTCCTTTTTATTGCAATCTTAATTAGATGAACAATGGAATACAGGTTTTTTATGAATAATATTGCAGACATCATTGTGGTTTCTGAAGGAATGTAATGAACAAATGAACACCCCCCATTGGCAAACTTGTATATGTACCAGCATTTAAATTCTTGTATTATCGTGTGTGTGTGTATATATTATATTATATATATATATAATATATATTATATAGATATAAAGGAAAATGGCAGCACTCCAAAGTGAAGCAAAGTACCAGGTGGTTTTCTCACATGTGCCACCAAGCTTGTTTCGGCTCCTATGGCCTGGGCCTTCATCAAGCTTGATGAAGGCTCAGGCCATAGGGCCGAATGTAGCTGTTGGGCACATGTTTGAATAAACCGGTACTTTGCTTCACAATTTTTGGAGTGCTGCCATTTTCCTATCCTGCAATTGAGAGGGACTCGTGGTCGTTGTCCTGGGATGTGCACCCAATATTCCTATATCCTATTATACCGAGTGCTGCTACAATACTTTTTGTTTTTTAATTATATAAATATGATAATATATATATATTCTAATAATATTATATGTAAAGCGGTACATATCGGAAATGGGGAAACCCTACCTTTTTTGTTTTTAAGGTCCTGGAAGGGAGATTGGTCATGGACAGGACCACATGAATATCTGCCATTATTGGACAGCATTCGGCAACTGGCGAGGGGTTAAAAGGCATCAAATCAGATTGACTTCAAATACAATTTGAAGAAAAGCAGTGAAGAACTATTAATATAGTGTCGCAATTTAGCCATCATTGTTTTTTCTCTGTATGGCTCCAGTCATCTTCTGGTGACAGATCTGGTCTATTTCTGATGTGTAGCACTCCCTCTCTCCTTCCTCCCCAAGCACAAACAGTAATTCAGTATGTGTGTTCTATTTATGCTGTGAAAATAAAAAGAGCTGCAGGACTGGAGATGTGATTTTTAATAAAAAGTCTCCTTTCCTAATGCCAGCTATGGCATTTGTTGTTTTTCTTTTTCTCTTGAACATATCTATTGGCAGATGATGGGGTTAACAGAGAAGCAGCAAATAGTCTGCAGATCAACAAGAACAATGAGATGTGCTGAGTTAGCATGAAGGAGATGCAGAGAGAACGGAAGCCAGCACAGACAATGACAGGGGTTTGAAGGTCTGGAGAGGTATGGTGAAATTGCACAAAGCAGGTGGGCAATGTATATTTGCAGAAGTAGGGTGGGATCATCAGTATTCTATAGATCTCATCAGGGCCGATTCCAGCATATTTGCTGCCTGAGGCGAAATTAAAATGCTGCCTCCCCCCCCCCCCTACTCCTGTTCCATTGCCCGTCCTGTTCAGTAGTGCTGAAACTTTACTGACAAGTACATCCCAAAGACAGGCTAACTGACACTTGTAACTGAAAAGGTTCTGGGAGTCATTAGTGCATCTGTACCTATAGACGACAATCTCTTCATCAGGAGGACTTTATCCGGGTTCTCCATCCTTAGTATCCGGCTGATTCACGATATATTCTGCTCCCTCAAAACAACTGCCACACGCTCCCCCACATATAAAACATCCTTCATTAATACAGGCGGTCCCCTAGTTAAGAACACCCCACTCATACGACCCCTAGTTACAAACGTATGGCATGCAGTTAATTTATGTAGTTTTGCCTTTGGCTACAATAAACAGCTTTAACGTTATTATATGTGTCTGCAATGAAGCTGGCTACATAAACAGCTTAACAGTTATTATATGTGTCTGCAATAGCTTTATGGTATTTTGGTTCGGTTTGACAATCCAAAAATTTTAAAATCCAATTGTCACAGAGAACAAAAATTTTTTTAGCTGGGGTTACAACTATAAATATTACAGTTCGACTTACACAAATTCAATTTAAGAACAAACCCACGGGACCTATCCTGTACATAACCCAGGGATTATATACAGTATCTAGATCCATTTCAATATATATAGAAGCCATCCCCCTGTATTAAACGGAATCCAGCCCCATATGATGTATATAGCCCCCCCAGTGAAAAAGGCCCGTAGATATATTAGCATATATCCCCTATCCTTTATATCAGTATTCAGCCCTGGTCCATGGAAAATAAAAAAAAAATTATACTTACCTCCAGGCAAGGTGCTCCCACGCCCCGTGTGGCTCCAGTCCAGAGAGCCTGTGCCCGCTATCAGTCAGACGACAGGCGGCGTGACGTCATATCCGCCGCCTGTGTCCCTGAGAGTACAGAGCTGAGCCAGTGGCCGGAAAGGCGATGCATTCCTTCACATGTTCTGCGGTGGCGAATTGTGGGTCTCTAATCGTCCCATTAGAAGGGCTCCGCTTTCTGCCGCCTGAGGCGACATTTTCATCTCGCACATGCGGCACTGAAGCTGTGACTACCAATGACAACATAACATCACACAAAAACAACAGACGATAAAACAATACCCCCTCATTGAATTTAAAAAACAGGGGACAAAATGTAATACAAAAACCTTTTATCTCTTGAGCGTGGAGCAGTCCACCTAGGTTGGTACATTGTTGCCAAATATTTCCACTGTGGAGTGTATTATACTCAATATCGTAATGAAACAGTGGCCGATCTCTTAAGTGTAGAAAAAAAAGTGTTGCTGTGTATTCAGTCATCGAACAGCTTCTCTTTTCATAAGCGGAATTTATAATGAAAATGAATATATAAGAAAAAACACAGATATCCACACTGGCACAGTTTAAGGTGCATCTGGTACTCCTCTGCCAGAGTAAAGTGCCCATTGAAAATGAAGGAGATTAAATGAATTACGACTACAAATGTTGATCACCTTTTAGAAAATCACTTTAATTCTGCCATTTTGTTAGTTCACAAAGTTCAGTGGTGTGAAATATTTGTAAACCCAGAGAGGCTGGAGATGAGGGGCACTTCCACCATTCTCTGTGGTGGGCAATAAAGACACTCTACCCTGTGGATCACGTTGCAGGAGAGATTAGAGAAAAACAGCTAATTATTAACCTTGTAGCCATGAATCATCATCTCCCTCATTGGTTTGTTCTTTTGTTGTGTGAGTCCTATACAGGGATTCTGTTCCAGATATCCTACATTACCGATCCAGAGGGAAATGATGGATACTATGCCATGGCTGCTCTGTGGAAGATTTTTGCTTACTGTTAACATTTCAGTGCAGTGCTGGGGGGTTTGGCTCTTCAATGTCCTATTTTCCACCCAGCATTACTCAAAAGTGGAGCTGAGAACGACAGTTCACCAGTGTTTTGGGTAAGACTTGTATCAAAATGGTGAGACCAGATAGTTGTAGGTGGGTAAAAGGGGCTGTTATAGTAAACAGTGCATAGTGTTTATTACTGTGTATTCCATTGCTTGATAAATATAATGCAGTTGATATGAGTATAGGAAACGAGATCAGGTAGGGGGTACAATACACCATAGGAAAAATGATTGTGGTCATGATAGCTGAATGTAGTAACATATGAACATGGAGTACCAATAGAATATGGGATAATAATCAGATATATTCAGATTCTAACATTCACTAAATCAGGGTTCCGTTCTCAGAACCAAATGAAGCAGCAGATCATCCTGTCGCTTCATCAATACTTGGGGCAGCGATGAAAATTGATAAACGTAGTGTAGGCTATCTTGGGCAACCATTGGGTGTGAATTGTTAGGACAGGGGGATAGCAATAATCCTTGGCACAACCCCTTTAAGCCTGAGTTCATGTAGAATCCACTCACAATAAAAAATATTTATCAGGAAGGCATCTGGTTATAGTCACTAGAAGTAGATCTCTGAGCAGGGGAGTCCTTTGCAGCTTTTGTGGACCTGCTCTGTCTTTGGTTCTGATTGGTGTACTTTGGTTTAGTTATTTTTATGAGTATTGCTCCTCAAATGTAGTCCCTTGCTGTAGATATTCTTTCACACACTTCTACATTATGTATTTACTTAGATTCCTGCATATGGTTCAACATGGACTGGAATAGGACTGCTTTATAATCTAGGGTTGGCAGTTGACTGAGGTACAGGGCTAGGGAAACTACAGCTGTGTATATGAGACCCTTAAATAAATGAGGATGTGTGGAGGATTGTGAGGCCCCTATCTGTAGTTTTATAAATTGTAAGACCAGCCAAAAATGTTTTGCTCTCTATGAAATTGGGTTTTAAAACATGTGGGTTGTCATAAAGAACCAGGATTCAACAAAGCTCAATTGCAGACATCTTGATAACTCTTTAGGTTAACTTTTGTGGCCTGGGACTAAAGTATAGTAAATACCAATTGCTAGATTTCAGAGCACGTACTGCCATATTTTTAACCACACTTAATCCTATATACCTAAAACTGTGAACAAACTGAATGACCTTTCACCAGAGCACAATCCTTCTCTAACACTGTTCTGTGCTATCGACATGACAGTCCACATTCACCTTGATTACCTCAACCTCATATGTCCTCGATTGCAGGATAACCTCTGGCTCATGCCTGCAATCATTACAGCTGTGTGAAATATTTTGTTCATCCCAAAAACAAGTAAAGCCCAGTTCATGGGGTAGTTCTCATTCAATGTGTGTGGTCAATGTCATGGAAAAGATGAATGGAAATAAACCCAGCTAAGCCAAAGGCACCTATTGTCAGTCAGTGTTCGAATGAGAGTATTTATATTTACCACAGCCAATAGTAACATTCAGTACCCCGCACTGGTGGGAGATAGTACATAAATATCAGAGTAGATAAAGGGGGTCATGAAATACAATTTTTTTATATGTTAAAAATATAAGACCTTTCACGTGGTACTTCTGTTGAATACACACATACTACTCACACCAACTCATTATAAGGTAAGTATGACAATGAGAGCCTAGAAAAGGGAAAGAGAGGGATCTCAGTCCCTTCCTTTAGAGTAACAAATTAATTATTTAAACCTTACAATTGAGGATATTGCTCCAAAATTAAGATATAAATGTCTACAACTGGCAGTTATAGACACGATACCTATGCTATAACCAGGGAATATACAGGTAAAAACCGTGGGTCATTTTTTATAAATTTATGATTATCAATAACAAACATATAACAGGCATGCAGACCCTAATACATGCACAATACAAGGACCATACAATCAAAGAAAGGTCCAAAAGGAAAACAATCTTAATCCCCTGATGAGGAAATATTGCGCCTCAATATACCATCCGGCCTTGAACTTCATCTCTAATATCCACTACAGTGGTTTTAAACCCCAATCCCTCACCCAATGCCCCCATCTACCAAAGATCCCTTCAATTGCTCAACAGATACCACGTGTTAGCGTAAAAGGGTGAATATGCGTTCCCATTCTGCTGCTGTGTAATGGAACAGGAAACTCTCCAATTCCTGAATACCTTAGCCATCAGCTTAGACTTCCCTCATTCAGCCTCGTTATTCCAGATAAAATCATTTTTTTATTTGGACACCACATCTTTGATTTGGGAGTCTGGGATCAAGCCACTGCTGCACCAAACATCTATGCCACAATTCTCACTGTTTGGAACAGTTTTGGCAGGCTCATCTGTGTTTGTTATTTTCCTCCTCCGTCCCTGATCATATTGGAATAGATAGATTACCGTTTCCCTCCAATCGACCACCCCCAAACTCTGACGCCAGTTTCTGGACATCCTCCCAGAAAGCTGTGTGTAAGGACACTCCCATTAACCATGTAGAGATCTGTAGCAGGGGCCTGACTTTAAGGGCACGCTGTCAAACGGGCAGGAAAGTGTGAAGAATGCGGAGATTGAATTAAAATATTGTCCTATGAAGATGCATAATCTCGCCACACTTTTCAGAATGTTGTCCCTAAACATTCCAGGCTAGGTTTGATATTCTCAATTCAGTTCAAGTATTCATTGAGCAGCCCATCCTGCAAAAAAATTGCTTTGTGCCCCAAACTTCCAAAGCACCCAATACTTTAAAAAATAGCCCCTTGTTGGATGGGAACATAAGCAGTTTATCAAAGTAATTCTGTGGGTGCTTCCCGGACGGATCTTTTAGTCCTTCACTGTCAAATTCTGTAGCTGAATGTGTTGAAAGAATTGCTCTTTCCCCAACCCTAAACTTCGTAACTTCTATGTTGCTGCTGGTGCATCAATCCTTGACCATGCAAGGCCGCTTGCTCCTGAGGAAATGCGAAATAACCTTATGTGGAAATCATATCCCATTCTTCAAGAGAGTGGCAGCACCTGCAATGATAAAGCAATTTCGAAATGCTCATCATCTTACGAGCTGATTACACCCACCAATGAGAGGGGGGGGGGGGGTCATGCCATTTGCGCAATTCTTGAGATCTTCGAAACAGTGGGAGTTCATTAAATCAGCATAACGACTCAGAGGTTTTGCCTTTTTGATACCCAATATTTACAAGTGTGCTCCGCACATATACAGTGCTACGCTTATCCACAAATATTGGAGGGGTTCCCACAAGCACACCCCTTGACAGAAAAGGAATCTCACATTTTGATTTTTTCCCCCGGACAACCTGAGAATTTTCAAAAGCTCTCAAAAAGTGTCAGATGTCCAGCAAATGACTGATTAGATACAAGCTTAGGGACTATCCTTCAACCGCTATTCACCTCAATGTGGAGTGTTCACAGTCGGCACGTCGCTGATGCCTTATTTTATTTATAAGATCCAGCTGCTGACACATGTTGTTCTAGATGCACAGTGTCCTACAACTTTAGAAAAATCTGACCTAATGGGTTGTGGTATTGCTTAGTCTGGGTTTTTCGACCACATTGGGCGATTTTACTTACCCGGTCCATTTCGCGACCAGCGGGCGCGTTCTCCTGCGCTGGTATCCGGAGTCCGGCTCGGGATTCATTTAAGGTAGTTCCTACCGTCGTCCACCATGGTGGCGCTGCTGCATGAAAAGCATTGAAGCGCGCTGGATTAGGTAATGGACAAGCTTCGCGCAACAGATTTTTGTTTTCAAAATGCGGTGTTTTTTCAAATCCATCCATCGGGTTTTTGTTCGGCACGCCCCCGATTTCGTCGCATGCATGCACAGCACCGATTGCGCCAAATCTGAATCACGTGCGCCAAAAATTCCGGGGCAATTCAGGGGAAATCGGCGCAAATCGGAAATAGTCGTTTGGCCGGGGGCGGGGTTTCTGGGGGGTGGCTCGGGGGAGGTGGCGGTTGCGGTGGTAGGCGGTTGGGGTTATGGCCGATCCGGTCGGTGTGGCGGTCTGGGTTGGTTTTCGGGGGTGGGGAAGGGTGTCCGTCGTGCTGGTGGGGCCGTGCGTGAGCGGGTGGAGGCGGAGGTTGTGAGTCGGTGGGCTGTCGGGGTATGGGGGCGTAGGGGGCGCGGGGCGGAGGGTGGTGTCTCTGATACTCGCCGCGTCCGTGGGGTGAGGTGCGGGGGTAGGGCTGCGCGGCGTGGGGGGTGGGTTCCGGGTCTGTTTTGGGTCGCTCGACGGTGTTGTTGACGGTGTGGCCTTGTGCTTTGTGGTTGTCATGTGCTTTGCTCCGGTGTTCTCTCTGACCAGCTAACATGTTGGTTTCTTCCCGACCTCTTGCGGATCTGTTTGAACTGTATTGGTGTGGCTTCCTTTTTGGGCTCCTGTTTCGGTGTGCCCTTTGTTGCGAAGATTCTGGAAAATTTTTGCCTTGGATTACTACCGGCGAGTAGGTTAACGACACTTGTCGTGCGCTGCTCCAGTTATTAAGAGGTAGCTGATTGAGTCTTGCTCTTTTGCTGAGGTTTCAATTTTTCCGGTGCTCCTTATTGGCTGCCCCTCTCGCTGTTCCGCGTTCCTCTGCCGTGTTTCTTTCTGGTTCAACTGCGGTTCGCTCGAGAGTCTCCTTTTGATAGTGTGGATAAGTATCGTTATGAACCTCAAGGGCCGGGATTACAGCTATCTTGGATCAGTGTGTTGATTTCTAGTGTTTTTTGGAATATGGCTTGACCAATTTAAGACTGAGCCAATTCGTTTTGAAGGATATAATTTTGGCATTACTGGTGGCTTTGCCGAAATACTACTTACGCTCTACTCCTTCTGAAAATTTAGCCTATTAAAGTTTTTGAGATTTCAGAGGGTTCCCCGTTTTGGTAGTTTCGTTAATTCCATAGCAAGGTTATGTCCCGAGGTGAACTTTCAATGTGATTTGGGGCGGGATGTTGAATTTTTTAGTACGCTTTGGAGACTGGTGAATAACTTGCTGTTTGCTTCGCCTGAAATCATCGCTCTTCTTGTGGACGTTTTGTTGTGGTTTGCCGGTGATGATTATCTGACGCCGTGGTGCTGCATAATCTCGGTTTTTGTTGGTTTTCCTCTCTTTAGCGCATCTGTATTGAAATTTTTCAGGTTTCTGCCCTCCTTAGCACTTTATGTCTCTGCTCTGCTTCCCCTTCCCCTTTCTTGTGCGAGTTACTTCTTGTACTTACCTATTGCAACTCACTTGGTACTTTTATTCGTCACGTTCCTCCTGTCTCCCATACTGATAATAGTTATCTCTGTTTTTTTTAGCCGCTGTTCCTTCACCTCAGTTGGCAAGCTCTACCACAAAAACTTGTTAGTCTTTTTCACCTACCTCTTTTTGAAGTATCCGTTCTCGTAGTGTTTCCACCAATGAGCTCCGGGCCTCTCCTCTCTTAGCGTCCCCTGTTCCCTTCCTAGTAGCTTTTTACCGTTTCCCTCACTTCTGTTCTGCGTCAGCGTGTTTCTCCTTGTTTCTGGGAAATGCTTGTTTCTTTATTTCTTTATCCGTAGTTTGTTTTAATCTGTCGGCTAGGTTTTTGGTTTTTTCCTCGCCTCCTTTTCTTAATTTTTGGAGTTTTTTTCTTCTGTTTTATGAAATTTTTTTTAACACGTCAGGAAAAGCCCAACATGGGCCCGTAGTAAAGACCCCTTGATTACACAGAGGGACTCATGTACCGTATAGTACTGAGTATACAGCCGACTGGTAAGTAGCGAGACCCCTAATTGTACCACAACAAAAACTGAGGAATAAACGTATTGTCGAGTATAAGCCTAGGTGGGAAATGCATTGGTCCGCCTCACTCCCAGTATATAGCCAGCAAGCTCCCAGTAGTTATTAGTCAGCCTGCCCACAGTAGTTATGACAGCCAAGCTGCTACCATGTAGTATACAGCCAGCCTGACCCATGTAGCTATACAGCAGCACTGCCCATGTAGTATGTACAGCCTGGCTGCCCCATGTAGTATACAACCAGCTGACCCAGTAGTATAACGACAAACCAGCCCCCAGTAGTATATAGCCAACCAGCCCCCCAAGTAGTATTAAGCCTGCCGCCCCAGTAGTATACAGCCTGCCAGCCCCCAGTAGTATACAGCCTGCAATGCACCCCGTAGTACAGCCAGGCCAACCCCAGTGTATACAGCCATGCTAGCCCCAGTATTATACAGCAGCCCTTAGTAGTATACAGCTGCACCCCAGCACTTAACTTACTTAATCACCCCCGAGTTGTCCCCGGATGTCGGGCCGTCCCGTTTGTCTTTCTCGCGGCTCCACTCGCGTCCATGCGCGAAGAAACACGCCGCGGAGGAAAAAAGACGCGGGGACACGCCGACATCAGGGACATCGGGTGAGCGCGCGACATCGGAGGGTGGAGTATATCAGTTATTTTTTAAGTGGGTTATTAGTTTAAGTGGGTTTTGTTATAGACTTGCGCTATCATAAGCGAGAGATGTTTTTTTGTGCTGAAAAAACTACAGTTATACAGAGTATTAGCGGGTAAGTTTGTATGCTTGGTATATAAAGTTGCACCACTCTCCGAGCAGCCAGGGTGACAGGTGATATCTGAGAATCTATGCCACCAGTTATCATATCTGCTGATTAGTATAAGCGAGTTTTTTAGCACAATTTTTATACCCACAGGTATAAAATAAAACATAGTCTTCCCTTGTAGTGTGTAGTAAATACGTAAAAAACATAGGGCTATTTCAGAGTGTTGAGGTCAAACTGTTCTAGTTGCACATGGAAAACCAATCAGAGGTCAGTCGAGTTTTTAAACAGGTTGTGGGAAACTGCAAGGTAAGCTCTGATTGGTTGCACATGGGTTCTGACCCTTAGACAGCTTTCTATGCATTCCCCATATATCATACAGCCATAAATCACATAAAAGTCCATAAATCACAAACCAGGTATGTGAGTGAGTTGAATATTCTGGCACCCTGGAAAGCTAGATGTGAGACGAGACCCGCGCAGCAGTTTACAAGCGTCATGTTCTAGGACGTATTCTCTGTGGAGCAAGATACTTGCACCTATGTTACTATCTACACTATGATTACTATGATGCTCGATGCCGGGGATGTCTTACCATGTCATTATGGAGAACTTTATGTTTGAATGTACATTGACGGGTTGGCCTTCTTTTAGGAAATTGCAATGTACTTTACGCCTAAGAAATAATCATGACATATTCATCAATGTACTCTTGTCAGAAAGCAGAGGGGGTGGAGGGGAGATGTATATGTAAATTTCTTGGTATTTGAAACGGTTAAGATATAGTATTGGGTATCTAGTATATATTACTAATATGGTAAAGGCGGTCGTACTAGAACACCTTCTTCAGCAAGATGACTCCAGTTACAACAACGGAGCCCTTTGGATGTTGTAATACTGTACCTTAGCCCTAAGGTTGATGATCAGCTGTAACAGTGATCAAATGATGTTGACAATTAAGGTTTATTGGAATCCTGGTCTCTTATGCACAACCCAACATTTTAAATCCAATTGTCACAGAGACCAAAAAAAACGTGGGTATAAAAATGTATAAAATTGCAGTTTATCGACTTAATACAAATTTAATTTGCTCCCAAGGACCCTATCGCGAGCCTGTTTCCCGTTCCGCTACGGCGGCTGTGTCGCAAGGTGTCTGACTCCTACGGCGTGTGCATGCGGCTCAAAAGGACCGGGTGGTCTTTCCCAAAATCCTCTTATTACCCAGCTCTCCCTTGACTACCCAGCGGATCTTTGGTGCCTCACGCCTCAGAAAAACGCGTGTGTGGATTCACCGTGTATTGTGTGTATTCCGTGTGACCTCGATTGGTTGATGACTTATACTGTTCCAACCTTCTTTAAACCTAGGTACCGCCGAACTCTGACCCGTGCTGGTCCTATCACGACTCCTGCCTGTACCACAAACGATGTCTGCTCAACGCCTGGGTGCCTCAGCTTGGCTGCCACTGCGACAAAGTCGCGTCTGTGAAGGACCTGCGTGGATGGGTACCAGCCAAACAAGTCCAAACCGCCTTGTGGCGGTTCTGTCGGGGGCAGCGGAAAACCATTGGTGATATATTTACAAACTTGCAGATGTGTTGGCTAACAAAGAGATGTCTTAGTTGAAGTGGGAGAAGGTTCCAAGTCTTCCCATCCGCAGTTGTCCTGCCACCTCTACATCTCAGCAGTTATGGTTATGTGACGTTTGATGCAACTCCGCCTTCTCCGAAGCAGAACATGCTTCTCTTATCCCAGCCTAAGAGTTCCATAATTGAACATTAAACAACAGTGCATCCTATGTTAGCTTAGGTTGCTGAGCAAACGTATGAACCCTGAGAATAAAGGTTTGAAGATTGTTCTCTCCTTTGTTTCCTCTCCTGTTTTGCATTTGTTATAGTCCTTTGGCAAATCTTCATCCTGACTGTTTCTATGTGTGTGATGATCTGGGTTGTTCTGAATTTTGCAGAAATCATTATTGCATGTCCCAACCTAAACTAATGTTTTATTATGATGGTACGAGTTGCCTGTCACTGACATGTGGCATGTCACCAGACCTCTCGCAGCGGACATTCCTTGACCAAACAGGGGGATAACACTTAAGAAAGAATATGGACAAGTCTAGAGACACTTTGAATTTTAGTATGAGTTTTGGTGGACAAAATCAAAGCATACAATCATGTGCAAGCATGGGGTTGCCATGCAGTAATACTCTGAGGAGGAGTAGGTTTTATCTACAAGATAAAATTAAGGGGTGTATTCGAGGAATAAGCATACCTTAATACTCGAGTATTAAGCCGCTTAGTTTCAGGCAAAAAAATTGCTGAAAACCCACAAACTCGGCTTTACCAGTCAAAAAAAATAAAGATATCTAAACTCCACCTTTCCGGCGACTTCCTGTATAGTTATGTCAGATTCTGTCGGGCAGGGCGGCCAAGACAACAACCAATTGGGGCAGGGTCTGGCAGGTATATTACACTGGGGCAGGGTCTGCGGTAAACAGGTTTTTCGGTTTTTATCATTTTTTTTTTTCTTTTTTCTTTTTTTCGTCGGGCAAGGGCTGGCCAGGCTATATACACTGGGAAGGGGCTGGCAGGATAATACACTGGCAGGGCAGGGGCTGGCCGGTACTATCATGGGGCAGGGGCTTGGGCGTGGCATAATACTGGAACAGGCGCTGTGACCACAAGCATTCCACCCTCGGTATATACTCGAGTCAATAGGTTTTACACGTATTTTGTGTAAATTTAGGGGACTCGGCTATACTCAGGGTCGGCGTTATACTGGAGTATATACGGATATTCATATCCAATGGGTTATTAAAATATAGGCTAAATGTAAATCAGTTGTTAAAATGTTGTTGTGGCACATACATTATAATGGAGAATTTAAAAGGTTAATAGGTTCTTTAATAGTCAATTGATTTTGCCCTCTTATGGAGCAGACCAACAGGACAGAAACCATGGTCCGCTGGTCACAGTACCAACATCACTTGTTCTGCACTTCCTGGGCAGATCATTGGATCTCACTATGTTTGACTGCAGTGCGAGTTGGGTGCAGTGGATTCAAGTATAGGACAATGTGTGGAGAATGTCATCTAGCGGTGTTACGATGTGCAGTGAGGCAGTTACCACACATCATTATTATAGTAACAAGCGAAAGGAACGTTTGTTAGATAACATAGGGCCACAATTTATAAGGGTCCGTGGACCGCATTTTCCGTCGGTTTCCCCTGATATTTCCATTTTGACGCGCATTTAACAGGGGTTATTGGCGCACATGGCCGTCGGACAACCTGAGATTCAGGATTTAAAAATTCAAACTTGTGTCGCATTGTGTTCCCGGATGGGGGGAGGGGAAGCCAACACATGAAGGATCTCGGGTGCCATGTCTTGTGAATCGCGGGCAGACTTCATCTTCATCGGACCAATGCACCCTCGGGGTCGCGCAGGGAACGGGTAAGGATAAGTGTGTCCCAATGGTTAGATACAGTATGGGGTTGTTGTATCAGACGTCAATATCCAGGAATCCATTTTAAGTATTTATATCATTGCAAAATGGCTTATCTTGATTCCTGATATTACTAACTAGTGATTATGATCATGATTTGTGGGGCGTGACAAGAAAATCGTTTGCCCCCTGGGCCTTCTGATTTCGTACATTTCTTGTATGTTATCTTGAGAGTATTACATGACACATAACAATACAGTGTAAACACGAAAATACGTTGTCTAGCAAAATGTGTTGTGTTAGTGGCCAGGATGCCGGAAATAAATCTTCACGTTATTGTATATCTTCCACTGTGCTGAAGCAGAGTACAACATGTTTGTCATTATTGACAATAGTGAGCAAGTTTATTGTCTGTAATTAGGGGAGTAAAGTTCTCCTAGATTCTAGATAGATTGTACAATGCCATTGATGTAAAACAAATATTCATCCCACAATGGCATAGGCAATGTAGAAACTTTAGCAAGTTTTTTTCACCACATAAGTCCAGTAGAGAGCCCCGGAAGGGCCCAAGCATGCTGTTGGCAGTGAAATTAACCACTAACAAGGAGCTGAGCACATCTAACGCTCACACAGATTGATGGAGAGACTAGCACTATGCTTCTGGTGTTGACTGATCCAGTAAGCTGTAAGTAGCTCAGTATTACAAAATTATATATAAACCAAGGTTTTCAAAGTGGTCCTTCAATAGCAGAATGTTTTTGAGTCATAATTCTTTCTAATCTTTGGGGCGGAAGTCAATGGCGTTATATGTTACATATTAAATATTATCAACAACATCTCAGACGGATTCGGGCCCGAAATAGGATATGTCCAAAGGTCTATGATACTATGTGGTCACTGCGGACCCGGCCTGCACTCAGGTTTTGTTTTTTCTTTTTTACATGGTTGACTATTCCTCTGTATAAGTGTATATGTTTTCTATGTTGTTATAACCCAAAAAATTAAATAAAAATATTGAATATAATCTTTTCTAATATAATACCTTGCCATGACATTTCCAGTACCCGGCATGTTTTGAATCAGCTGGAGCATAGTGAACAAGGATGAAGGTGGTGAAACTGGATGTGTACGTAAGATGATGATTACTTTACAATCTGCTCAACTGAACATGTGTTCTGCCTTTAGAATTGAGTTGGATTGAGCTAATATCAGGGTAAAACATGGAAACTCCTTTGTTATTACCTAATGAAGCAAGGCCGAGCCATAATTTCAGCTATTTCTTCATGGCAAATCCTTGCCCTAGGAGAACACATAGCCCAATTTGCTTGCCTTTAAAGTACTCATAGTAAATAAGGTTTAAGTATTAATCCATAAGTCCAACCTATCATTATGTTGATCCAGAAGAAGGCAAAACCCGATAGGCTTAATGCCATTGCCCCACAGTAGAGAAAAAAAAATCACACCACTAAATGTGGTCGAATACGTCCTGGATCAACAGAAACCACTATAAAAAAGTTTTATTCCACGATGATTAGGCGGGAAAAGTTCCGTCTTGAACAGCACTTGGATCATGTCCACTCGAATGTATTGTTCTTACAATGACAGGGAGCTACTATAGTTTGTAAGGACGATTTTAAGATATCGAGGCAGATTTAATAACCGGTCCATTCGCAACCAAGCGGCGCGTATTCTGCGGGGACGGGGCTTTCCAGCGATTCAATAAGGCAGTGCTCTCCGACGTCCACAGGTGTATCTGATGCGCGTGAGGTCCACGGAGTTCACGATTCCGTTGCTGGGTGCAGGTAAGGACGTGTCCAGCGACACTTTTTTATTTATAAATGCGCACTTATGCAATCGTCACGGTTTTTATTCGCCCACGCTCCACCCGATTTCCGTGGCGTGCACGCCCAGCGACGATTGCGTTGCGCCAAAAAACCCGGGGCAATCAGGGAAGAAAATCGGCGACACAATGAGGTATTTGGGACCCGTCGTAAAAATGGTTTCAGGGCCTTTAGGTAATGACCCATTCTCTTATACGTGTATCACTCTATGTTGTTTACAATCACGTTAACATGCATTTGTGCACGGTTTGCAAAAAAAAGACTCAGACAAACTGTGATGCAAGACTTGCTAATGCTATCGACTGGCCAACAAATCCGCACCTGCACCAGTTATTTGGTTTCACAAAGATATATAGAAAAAGTAGGCAAAATAGAATAGAAAAGGAGGAGTGGTATAATCATACAATATCAGGGTTCCCAGATCATGTAGTCTCTATTGGATTGGAGCGATTCCCTGTGCTGTCGCACGCCATGTCGACACCATAGTGTATTCACTGAAATTCCTCAGCCTCAAAAGTGTGTCCACCATTGCCGGCCCACCAATCTTAAAATTATGTCTTTTGGCAGTACTTATTAGAAAACTAAGCAGTAGAGTAGAAATTAAGGAGATTTGATCTATCAGCTAGGAATTACTACTTAACAGGCTCACTGGGCAAACAGTAATCCCTCATAGAATGTAGAACTGCTCTCCTCTAGGATGCCCCTTTTTTAAAAGATATTTGGAGAGAATCCTTGTATTGCCCATCGGGATCTGTACATTGTAATGACGGTCTCCCTCGTTTTCTTTAACCCAAGTTTAGTAATCGGTATTCTAGTCCCCTTATCCCATTAATAATTTGGTTTGCTCTTTCGTGTACCATCCAGGATCTATTATTTTGCTCTTTTTATAAAACTAGTACACACTGTAAAATGGTCCAGTCTATAAAGTGGCTGTGCAGTGTGCCAGCATTTGTGATGTGGTGCACGTGTCTGGCCAAGATAAAAACGTTGCCACTTAAGCGGGCGTGTTAGTACTTGGTCCGGAACTCACATTCTTACTGCGTTGACAGAATTGTGGTTGACTATAAAGAGACTAAAACTAGATGGTACACTTTTGCAGAGCAGGTTGCCAGGTGTGCCGATGATGAAACCATTTGCTCTAGTATTCAATTTCGAGCAAAGGCACTTCGTCGAGGCAAACTAGTACAAACTATCTGGGCCAATCTTATGTGTGGTCTGAACCAGTGATTTGTCTAAAGCAAAACTATGTCTTGTATCTATGAGAAACTAAGACTTGTGATACAGCCAATTGAAATGTATTTGCTTTGCAGCAGAGCCTTGCCACTAATCACTAAAAGTGAATTACTACTCACCAATACCCCCTATTCGTGTCGACATCACGTTTTACCAAGAAATTTATATTTACATAATCGATAATATAATTGTTATTTCTCAACCAAGACAAAAACCATAAATTATTACATTAAAACTCATGTGCCATTTGTCGGCCCAGGCCTCAGTTTCCTCAAAATCCACTGCTGTAATATAACTATTCCTCCTCGTTAACACCCTTAAACGACCTGGCCCTGTGTTCGTTTTCACCCTTCCATTTTTCCCTACCAAATCCTTCAAAAATGTATAATTTTTTATGGTCCACATAAAGAGCTCGGTGGATGGCTTATTTTTCGGACAGTATTTAATATTCAATGCGTATGTATGGGAGCAGGACGAAAAATGCCAAATGCTGTGAAATGATTGAAAAAAAACCACATTTAGCAACGTTTTAATTTGTCGGGCTTGGATTTTACACTGTTCCCTGTGCGCCCAAAATGACAGATGTCGTACTTTATTCTTTGGGGTTCAGGGCGATTAACAGGGGATACCAAATTTGTATAGTTTATAAGTGTTTTATACTTACGATAATTAAAACCTCCTGTACAAATTTTTTTGTTGATTTTGCCATTTCTGGCGCCAATAAGACTTTCATACTTTGAGTTGTACTGAGCTGTGGGTGTGTATTTTTGGACTTTTGATGCATTCCATTTTGGACGTGTCGACTTTTGATCAATTTTCATAGATTTTTTAAGATTTTCAAAATGGCAAAAAAAAGTGCACTTTTGGACTTTGGGTGCTATTTTCCGTTCGGGGTATAATTAAACGCGTAGAAATAAAGTTATTATATTTTGATAGATGGCAATTCGGCACTATGATACTAATGTGTTTATGTTTTAACTGTGTATTTATATTATAATACAGTTCTAGAGAAAGGGGGAGTGATTGAATTTTAGGTTTTTTTATGTATATATTTTTTTATTTTTACTTTTACTATTTCAGACTCCCTAGGGGTTTCTTTAACTAGGTTGTTGATCCTCCTACAGTAGGCAGTATATGACGGATTTCCTCTCATCATTATCAATGTGCAATTAGCCAGCATTGCGGCAGCAATCGGTGGGAAAACTTTGCTGCCGATATGCAGCAAAGACTTACTGGCTTGGAGAGGGGCTCGCCCACGACCCCTCTCATGCCACCGGACCCGGCATGCGCCGTACTAGAACGGCGCAGATGGCGGCGGAAGGGTGGTTAATACTTTAACAGAGCTAGTGTCATCTGTAATATTGAACTACTTGTAACCTCTGTGAGAGTTTAATAAAAATATAAAAAGAAAAATTTGTCCAATACTGACACTGAGGCCCCCAATGGTTATTCAACCAATATGAACATTGTGCCATCAATATAACTCTTATTCATTCTAAGCCATATGCATCACAAATACAAAAGAGTTTCCCCAGTCCAGCAGGTCTAATTTCATTGTACAAACCTCTTATGCCTTTGAAAAAGTCCAGACAACAAAACATTCCACCACCCTCCCCCGGGGCAGGCTAGAATTGATTACCTCATAGAAGCTGATAGCATTAGTTTGTACATTCAATAGCTGATGCACGAGTTTATAAGGTATGGTACAATGGATAATGCAGTATAGCATCCTAATAAACTCTCAAAACTTTCCAACATTCAAGTTGTTACAGGTCCGGGGTATTACCAGGATCACTTTGGACCCTTTTTTCATAATGGCACACACAGTTGCTAGGTGACAAGTCCGGTAGATGTAGACGGAACTGTCCTTAAAAAATCTTCAATATTAGAAATGATGGGTCACTCAGCAACAATTCCATCAGTATAGGGGGTTGTTTGCTATCTGAAGCTGGTGATTGTCTATTTAGGGTTGTGGAGGCGGCACCACACCTCTTCCTGGTTTGTTAAGCAGCTTCCCATCATTTTAGAAATCTGTCAGGCTCTGGGTCTTTATAGTAGGCCTGCCCATGTACCAATTTTAACACAGTTTCAGATGGAGCAAAATTAAAAGCAAAATTCTAGATTTGTGACAACAATTGTGGCAAAAACACGTAACTTTGCACATTTGTGTTTTGCCAACTATAACTAGGCATGATAATTCAAGCAAAGAATCTTTTTGACTATGGTCCCTTATTGTGCCACATCCAAAAAGGCCTGCCATTGCAGTATATTCATCCCTGTGATTTTAGTGGAATCTGTGACAGATCGTCCCTAGTGGAGCCTTGATGTAAACTGTGAACAATAGCCAAGCTTTATCTGGTGATGCTGACCCCATTGTCAATGATCTTTATTAAACCCTTGCGTGTTTTATGAGGATCCTAATTGTCTCCTATTCTCATAATTCCAAGGAAAGAATAGTGCGAATGATATCAAGGAAAGGACACTACTGCTCTCATCGCTATTTTCACACTGTACTTTGTGTGACATTATTTGGTTTATGTCTTTTAATAGGTTGTGTGACAACAGGACAACCAGATGGCTTCTAATCCAGGTGTGATGTCCGTGTTGGTTCGGATTGAAAGACAATTTTCTGTAGAATATCTAGATAAAAGCAAAGTTAGCCGGTATAAGTGGTGTTCAGCTAGGACCCGGAATGTCAGGAAGGCTCACATAGGCAATAGAGATTATACTAAAAGGAAACACAATGGCCCAGAATATCATTTGTCTGCACCAGTGTTTTGTTAAGTTTGCACCATCCAGAAAAAAATATCTTGGAGCTTACAGTTGTATCTATGAAGCTTTATACCGCTTTGTGTCGTGATGTTGTTGGCAATTTATTCCAACATTTAGGAAAAGGGTGCCCTAAAAAGGGGGGGCGGGGAGGGAGTGCTTAGGGAGTTGGAACATTTAATAATGAGCTGCCACCACAATTTATGACATGAAACAAGGCCACAAAGAAAAATACAAAAATGGCATGTTTTCAGGATGTGACACAGTTGAGATTTGCTAATGCGGGCCCCCCACTAGTTGGATTATCTAGCAACAAGTGTGCACCAGTTCTGATATTTGGGCCAATTGTATGAAGTTCTAAAGAGCACCTGCACAGCATAGATAATCAGTATATATCTCACTCTGTCCCCTTCACAGGTATTTCATCATATCTGTACAAAACACCTGGTAAACCAACGGCTATGGTGAGGGATGAGACGCGTGCGGCGCTGCCCTAGATTGGAGAATTGCCCTAGTAAGTACAGATATTCTTACAAAAGTTCAAGATGCAATATGTAAAACAGAGTTCGCGCTGTCAGCATCTTTCATGATGAAATTACATGAGTACCAAGTTTAATTACATTGTCATCAACATGAAAGTCTAACAATTCAAACTCAGTTAAAACAACAGCTGATCACTGCTGTAGGATGTCCCAGGCCCAGAATTTTACAAACATGAAATAAGTAAGAATAGTAATATAGACAATATAAAAAATCCACCACAATTCTATTACGTTATAGCAACCAAGCTTATAAAGGCTGTCAAATGTGTGGCTGACATTATAAATAACAATTCAAGCCCTACAATGTGTTTGGACAGGGCTTACCCAAAGAAAAATTACATTCACTCTACACAACATATATATATATATATTATATTATATATTATTATATATTAATATTATGTATTTTAGAGTGACAAAAAGGAAAGCAGTAATGAAGTACTGAAAAAAGCAGATCCAACTTACATAATAAAAGTGAAATGTGGAGGTTTAGCACCTATCCGCAACGCGCACCACAACCAGGCTGCGGCGCTAGGTCAGACTAGGTAAGCGGTGGCGATCACCGCGAAGTCCTGCGGGCTTAGCACTGCTTCCTAAAGTAGTTAAACCGCCCTGATAAGGACAAACCCACTGTCAGAAACGTAATGACTGGTCCCTGAGTGACCCTACAAGATGAAGGGGGAAAAACTTACTTCGTCTGGGACGTGCTGGATGGTGGAGCGAGACATGTTAACCGGAATCAGTATAGACCCGTGTTCAAACCGGTACACAGAATACAAACACAGGTTGAGACAGGGGAAAGAGAGGAAAACAGAATAACCTAAAGAGGTAAACGATATGCGGACAACAACAGAACAGGAAGACCGGAGGGTTATATACAGTTCAGGTCAATATCAGGCAGGTTTATACAGGTCAGGTCAAGATCAAGAAAGGTTATATACAGGTGAAGGTCCAGGGCAGAACACGTGGAGACAAACAACCAGGTCAAAACCAAGATGGCTGCAAAGGTACAGAATCAGATACAAATACAGAATACAAACAAGATAGCAAGAGCACTAGATACAAAGGTAGACTTGAAGAATAACAGCAAGGTATGCGGTGGGAGCAGGCAGGCGGTATATAAGGCTGTTCCAGGGACACGCCCTCAGCAGAACGGGGCGAAATGCCATTCGGTAGAACCCTGCTTAGGGCCAGTCTGAAAATGCAAGGGCAGGGGTGGCTCAGTTAATCCAAAACACAAACCTAAGCCACAGTTCACACACAAATAACCGCATCTATTCCGCAAACTGCATTAAGCGACGTTCAGGCCCGGACGTTACAGTGCGATAGTTTTAAAGGACATCTAGTCACATGATCGCGTAATTGTAAATCAAAACATCCAAAACATACTGGTATTTTCCCCTTGGCAGGGATCTGCTGTTCTTTTAGCTTCTTATGCCCTTTGTTTTTAGAAAAAACGGGCTTTAAAAATCTTTTAAAATTATTTTAAGATTGCATAATTTGAAAGCCCTTTTTTGCCAGACAGAGAGGAAGCACACCAGTAGGGTCAGGGTTCCTTGGTTTACAATCTTTGATCTGGATTGATTGTCCTTTAAAGGGCTATTTCTTCATTCAGTTATTCCATTAATGTTGTACCTGCAAGAGGTATTCTTTGGTACCAGATCGGCCAAAAAAAAAGATACTTGAAAACTGAAGCTTCTAATTGAAGAGATGCATTCCAGTATGAGAAACTGTCTCCTCATTGGACATAAGTCTGGGCAATCTCTACCTCTGTACTTCTTAAACCACAGCCTGCAGAATGGAGAAGAAGTATATCCAGGGGATTGATATCACTGGAGCACCATGGGGAGGAGCAGAAAAGCCACTGCTTGTTAATGGTTGGTCAGTAGATAAAATTTTCAGACCACTGGGCCATGGAAAAAAATGGCCGGATGTGTGAGGCCGTTTGGGTTTGGGTGAACAATGGCTAGCACGGCAAAAAAAATAACATTTTTGTTTTGTAGGCACTGGTTCTATGAATATAGTAAGTACCATGGTTTCTAGGAAATTGAAAAATCCATAGTTTGCAATAGCTACCCATTGGCCTATGATGGTTCTGTAGGACAAAAATGTTCCACCTAGGTGCCCTATCTGCAGCAACCTTCTTCTCTACTCATGTCAGGTTTATGCAGTCATCTGTCGGTGTAGTCAAAAACATGCCCCTAACTGAGAGAGTAGATGAACTGTGCTTTGGGCCAGCAGCATTTACCCTGAGCAAGGAAGATGCAGCCAAGAATGTCACTTATAACCAGAAAAACAGTAAGCTGGTCACAGTGCAAAAGTTTATTTTCAAAGATTTTTGGCTAAGGTTATAATTAGTTTTGTACTGAAATGAAAATTTCAATACAGACTTACGATTATAAAACACTATTGGTACTGTTGAGAACGCTCCACAAAAGACTACAATAGACAGACTATGGTATGAACTATGTCTGTTGGCACTTTAGGCTCAGTCGTACAAGGAAATCTTGTACAAAATAGGGCTTTCTATACTGCAGCGGATACTAAGGGTATTTTAGTGTATTTATTTTAATGATTCTTACATAAAAACCTTCCAACTGAGTTAAGAAAATTCCAGGAGCTGTTATAGCTATTCTACTCACCGTTAGTCTAGATAGTTGTGATTATGGGGAGCGATGGTGGAGTTTGTAAACTTTTTTTCCCTTTGTGCCTTCTTCTTGTACGCCTCCCTTATCCGGTGAGCACAAACTGGATTGCATATCATGTCACATCCAACTCTCATTTTCTTTTCAAATATTTCCCTTGAAATAAATAAAACATCAGTGGCTTTATTACCTGATAAACTAATTATCTTGATTTAAAGGTGATACCAGGGATTCCAATGGTTCTCCAAACATTAAAATTAGAGAAGAACAACGAATGACCACAAACCAACCATGGTGATTTCCATCAACATGGGCATGGCCAGAATCAATGTGTTATTTCCACCCCAACAATAACTACAACTACAAGGACTATAGGGGAAATTCTTCCAGACATGGACTTTGAAGATGTTGGATATTGGGAAGATACAAGGGTCTTGTGGAAGGGCTGCCCCCTCCAGGGGTAGGACACATACTGCATCTATGCACCAGGTCACCAAAAAGCTAGAGACCTATGTGTATGGTGAGGAAGGTGTCCTAATGAGCCACCTATAGATCTCATCTATTCTGATGGAGATGATACAGTACATAACAGCAGATGGTGGAACTGGAAAAACGGGGAAAACAACAAAAAGGAGAAGGGTTCAGGTTATCGAGAGGGATGGAATGCACAGATGAGGCTGGTCTTCCGCAACAAACATGAAAGTATTGAAATGATCTCTGCTGGAGAAAGATCTGTAGAATTGGGTTGTTATAACATGCTATCTGCCTGCAGCAGGAAAAGGACTTTTCAAGAGAGAAGCAAGTGTGCAATTGTTATTACAAGATAGGGGCCAGGTACGTACGACCAAAAGGTTTGGACACCCACCGTCTCATTCAAAGGGTTTCTGTATTGCATGACTATAAAAAAATTGTCGATTCACACCGGGTAATCCAAACTGTGATAACACATGTGGAATTATATACTACAAAAAAGTGTGAAAAACGGAAAGATGTCATTATATCTAGGTTCTTCCAAACGAGTAGTAACATTTTGTCTTGATTATGCTTTGCACACTCCTGGTATCCTCTTGATTGAGCTTCAAGAGGTATTCATCTTTAAATGGGTCTTCCAACAGCTTGAAGCAGTCCATAGAGATGCTTAGCATTGGTTTGTCACTTTGGCTTCACCTTGCAGTCAGCCCACCCCAAACCACCTTGATTGGGTCAGTCTGGTGAGTGTGGAGTTCCAAGTAACGGCTAGAACCCCATCACTCTCCTTCTTGACAAATAGCCTTACACTGCCTGGAGATGTGTTTGGAGGTCATTGTAATGCTGAAAAAAAATGATTGGTCCAACTAAACACAAACCGGATGGAATAGCCTGCACTGCACGATGCCGTAGTAACCATGCTGGCTTCAGTATACATTCAACACAGTGTCACCAGCAAAGCACCACCCACACCTCCTCCTCCATGTTTCACATGGGAACCAAGGCATGTAGAGTACATTAATTCACCTTTTCTTTGTCACACAAGAAACGGTGGTTGCGAACCAAAGATCTCAAAATCCGACCAAAGCACAGATTTGCACTGCTCCAAATGTCCTTCCTTGTGTTACTTTAGCCCAACAAGTCATATTTGCTTGTTGCCTAGTCCAAGCAAGTGGTTCATAGCAGCTATTCTACCCATAAGGCTGCTGCACACGGTCTCCTCTCCAGTTTTGTAGAGGGTGTCTGCTGCTAGGACTCTGGGGGGCATTGACATGGTCTCTAACGAGCTGCTGTTAACCTGCGATTTCTGAGGATGGTACTCGAAGAATTATTCCTCCAGCCAGAGGTGACTTCCTTTCCTTGAAGGCGGTCTATGTGAGCCCAGTTCTTGTAGAGCTGATGGGTTTTCACTGCACATTGGTGACACTTAATGTTTTCCAATTTTTTGGACTGAATTCGACCTTCATTTCTTTAAAGTAATGATGGCTCCCTTTCTTGAGCTGCTCTTTCTAGCCTTATACACATTTAAACAGCTATTAAGTAAGGACTAGCGCTGTATCCACCTGACTTCTGCAAAACACAACTGATGGTCAACCCATTTATAAGGCAAGAAAGCAATTGGATTAAAACTGAACAGGAACCGTGATGTGAAAACCTTTCCTGTGACTAACTATGAAGCTTATCAAGAGACTACCAAGACTATGTAAAGCAGGAATCAAAGCAAAAGGTTGGCTTGAAGAAAACTTGAATATAAGACATATTTTCAGTTGTTCACATTTTTGTTAAGTTATAGAATTCCAATGTTGTTAATTCATAGTTTCGATGCCTCAGTGTGACTCTACCATTTTTATGTCAAAAATACAGAAAACTCTTTTGGAATTAGAAGGTGCTAGTCCAAACATTTGGTCTGTATTGTATATATGTTCCTTTATATCGGGGTTCCGTGTTACTAAAATGTGTAGCCCAATAATATTAGAAATAAATGAATACATGTCTGCCAGTCTGTATGCTTACATATACAGTATGTTAACATCTTAAACAAAGTTTACAAGATAACATTTGATGCCATCACCAGTTTGACCTGGTGGATGCATCCCATTTTATCAAATATTGGACCACTTTTAGAATTTCTTTGTAACACTTCACTCTACCAGTGACTTTTTTCATTAATTGTACTGAATTGTAAATGTACAACTTTGGTGTATTTGGTGGACATCTCTTTTGACGGTAAAACAGTTTAATTTATACCTCACAAATACTTAAAAAGGACATCTAACATCAGTTTACTGATGGTAGTAGATGTGTATAATAAGACGTTTTCAGGGACTTCTTCTTATATTTAACTAGTATATGTCACAATCACCGAAATTAGTTATAAAAGTTAGGAAAATTACCCTAGCTCTGCGGACTATGTTGACCCTGAGTTCCTCAGGGAGCCCATTATTTTATTTATGCGCTCCTTCCCTATGTCGTCGTTTCGGCTCTCAAACTTTCTTATAGGACACATCTACCCTCAGTTACTGAGTTTAGCACCAGTTTAGCATACCCGGGCAGCATAATGATAGCTTTGTGTCATGATTAGCAAGAAGCAGCAGTAGTACTGTGAATGCCTTTTTAGTGAATGCAGGATTGTAGAGGAACTGCTGCAGAAGGCTTATGCGTAGATATTTACAGCAGAGTGATTGGGGATGCCATTAATATTCAGGATCTCCAGCACTACAAGTCAGCTATGATCCTGACTATAAATTGCATTTTTGACAGTTGCTTCGGCTACTGACAACACACTCAAAGCTTAGATTAGGTACACAAATCTCCAGAGCTGCTGCCAAAATTGCTGGTAGACTCCCTGGTAGAAACTAGCTTTCTTTTTCATTTCCTCTTGTACTGGTTATAATAAAAAGTTATATTTTGGTGTGAAAAATTATTTATGTGTGCCCTTAAAAAAAAAACCTCCTTATAAAATATGTATTACCTTTAACACCTTGAATATTTGCGTATTGGCAATTTTCCAATTAGGATACTATGTACGATTTGAGCAGCTAGGCAGCTGGTATCTCCCACCTGTCAGTAGAGATTCAAGAATACTTGAATGATGTATGGGGGATAGTAAGAATATCGTATTCTCGAATATGACCATTTCTCATGCGAGTATGATTGCATACATCTATGTCCCTGTTTCCTCCATGTCACAATAGGGTTATGTCTACTTAAATAGTCAGCTATAATAATAAATACTGGCCTAACATGTGTCTCGATTTGGCCATGAAACTAGGGGTCTCCATTTAATCAGTAGGTGTAACATACATTCACGGGTCTACCATATTGATGATACTTTTCATCCACCAAGTTCATATTATCATCCCATCCACTGTAATGTACAGAGCTTCTCTGGAATTTACATGTTGTAATCCTAATCCATTATGATTAAAATGTTCTATCAAGATGGCGATCTTTTAAGCTTTTACATTCTCTTTACAAACCACTCTCTTGTACCCTGTTCAAAGGAGTACATACTACAGATAGCTCTCATAGATGACATATTCTACGTAATTCCATTGGGTCCATACATAGGCATATTTTACCCCTTTAGCAGAGGTGAGGGGGGGCTTTTGTGTGTAGAGGGCCTAAAGGCTGAGAGCTGATGGGCCTTGACTTAGTCCGAGAACTAGACCTTCTATAAAGGATTAATTGTGATCTATTTATCATGTATATTAGTAATTTAACAATTGTGGGACTTTCTGTGATGTTGCTTTTTAATTGGATTTGTTTTTACGACCACTTTTGAAATCGCACCTGTATCACTATTATAAGTGGTTATGGCTGTGCTGCTTAAAGCCGCAGCGTTTTTGCGTTTTCATTTTTCACCCCACCTTAAAAAATCTCAACTTTGTTATTTTCCATTGTAGAGAGCTTGTGTTATGATTACTCTCTGAGTAACAAATCACTTCAAAATGGTGGTATATAAATATCATGCCATTACGGCGGAGCAGGAAAAAATTCAAATGCAGTGAAAGTGTTAAAAAAAACACATTGTGCCGTTATTATTGTGGGCTGGATTTTACAGATTTCACTGTGTGCCCCATGACATGTCTACTGTATTCTTTGTTCGTACGATTAACGAGGAGGATACCAAATTTGTATAGTTTTATTTATGTTTTAGTACATTTACAAAAATGAAAAAACAACTGTAGCAATTTTTTGGGGGGGAATTTTGCTTCAGCGATAAACTTTTTAACTTGGTGTACGGAGCTTTGGGGGGTGCGGTTTTTGCGGCTTTTTGAGGACAATGTACGACCTTATACTTTTTAAAAAAATTTGTATTTTTTTTAACGGCAAAAAAGTTGGTATATTTTCGAACTTTGGGTTGCGATTTTCACGTTACGGGGTTAAAAGCAGTGAAAAAACTTCATTATATTTTGATAGATCGGGCTTTTCGGACGTGGGGATATCTAATGTGTGATAGCGACATTGGTATGAATAGGTTAATCAAAGTAGCCTCGGGTCTTCCGAAGACCAGAGGCTACCATGGCGACGGGATCGCGCTCCAGTGATACGGGGGAAGGGAACAACGGTCCTCAGAAAGATGGCATCGTGATGGAGACAAGAGAAGGCGGAGATGCGCTAATAGGTTTTTTGAGCTATGTTTATACGATAGAAGAAAGAACTTCGATTGTTGGTGGTGTCAGTGCGGTCATCATGCACCCTGTAATTACCAGACGGGCGAATGTAGACATGATCCAATAAAGTTCATACAATGTGTGACAAGGCTCTGGACCAGATGGGTTACACCCCAGGTTCTTAAAGAATTGAGTTCGGTATTGCGGTACCGCTGTCTTAAAATGTTTGGTTGGTTGCAATACCCCTTTAACTTCCATGTGGGGAAATATTGAAAATTTGTAGAAGACTATATACTGAGTATGTGCATGAAATATAAAATAAAAAAGTGGACAGCCAGCAGGGGTTTACTAAGGATAGAAGTTGTCAGACTAACCTGATCTGCTTCTATGAAGAGGTGAGCAGATCCCTGGATGGAGGAGCTGCTGTGAACATTGTGTTCTTGGATTTAGTGTTAGTGTCAATGGAGGATGTTCATAGGCTGCAGGGTGACTTGGACAAAGGAGTGTTTGGTATCCACTTGGCAAATGAGGTTCAATGGGATAAAAGGTAAGGTTATTACCTGGGGACTAATAATCCCAGGTTCACATACGTCTTGGAGGGAGTAAATCTAGGGAGAGTCCCAGGTTGAGGTTGACCTGGGTTGTTACTAGTACATCATAATGAAATAAAAGCATTGCAATGTCAATCAGCTTGCCTATTAAAGCCAGAAAGATCATTGTCATTGTATCAAAAGTGGTTTCTGGACTCTTAGGATAGGGTGTTTGGAACATACCACTGTACAAGCGCAATTGTTCGGCCTCACCGGGATGTGTCCAGTTCTGGCCACTGGTCCATAAGGAGACGACTATGAGGGGACATGATTAATTTATATAAATATATAAATGGTAGAGATGAGCGAGTATACTCGTCCGAGCTTGATGCTCGTTCGAGTATTAAGGTACTCGAAACGGCTCGTGCTCGGACGAGTATTTCCCCTGTCGCGATCGAGCATTTAATTAAAAAAACACAGTGAAGAAACAATGAAGAATAGAATAAAAAACGTGAAAACAGTGGACACAGGATCATTTAAGTGAAAAACACAGAAAGAACCAGTGAAAAAGAGTACCAGATGTTCGGAAAATCTGCTTACTTGTCGGAAGATACGCGCGGAACGGTGCGAACAAAATAGCATGTGAAGAACAATATATAGTGTGAAGAACCATGAGAACCCACGGTGAGCAGGACAGAGACACCGGGGAGCAGCAAGAGACAACGGGGAGAGCACAGAGACATCGGGCATGGCACGGAGGACATCGGGCAGCCAGCGAACACGGGATGCGGCACGGAGCATAGGGGCACGGAGACATCATGGGGCACGGAAGACAAGGGGCACGGAGAAAGGGGCAACGGAGACCCTCGGGGCACGGAGGACAATCGGGGCACGGAGACATCGGGGCAAGGAGGGACATCGGGGCACGGAGACATTGGGGCACGGTGACATCGGGCAGCGGACGGAGGAAACAGGCAGCGAAAACGGAGCGGCACGGAAGAAATAGGGGCACGGAGACCTAGGTCACGGGGAGACATAGAGGGGCAGGAGACATAGGGGCAGGAGACATCGGGGCACGGAGACATGGGGCGTGCACGGCGACATGGCACGGAGAATCGGGGCACGGAGACTCGGGGCACGGAGACATTGGGCCCTGTGACATCGGGCAGCGGCAAGGAGACATAGGCGGGCGCGGACGGAGATCAGCAGCGGCACGGAGACACGGGGCCACGGAGGGACATCGGGCACGAGACATCGGGGAACGGAGGGAACATCGGGGCAAGGAGGACTGGGGCACGGAGGACATCGGGGGCACGGAGACATTGGGGCACGGTGAATCGGGCAGCGGCCACGGGAGACCATAAGGCAGCGGACGGAGACATCAGGCCAGCGGCACGGAGACATCGGGGCCACGGAGACATCGGGGCACGGAGACAGGGGGCACGGAGACACGGGGCACGGAGACATCGGGGCACGCGGTGGACATCGGGGCAGGTGACATGGGGCACGGTGCCATCGGGGCACTGGGTGACATCGGGGCACGGTGACATGGGGCACGGTGACATCAGGGGCACGGAGACATCGTGGCAGCGGCACGGAGACATCGGGAAGCGGCACGGAGACATCGGGGAGAACCTCAGTGGAAGAGAGCAGCGGGATCCCGGGACAGGTATCTCCGACAAATAAGCAGATGTGCCCCTGACATCTGCAATCTTTATTCACTGTGTTTTACTTAAATGATCGTGTGTTTCACTGTTTTTATTCGATTCTTCAACTGTCTTCAAATCTGCTAACTTGTCGGGAGATAATATACGCGCGGAACAGTGAAGAGAATAGATTGCAGATGTTTGCATACATTGCTAAATTATCAAGAAGACATTCTTTTTCAATAATAAACACAGTTTATTCACGAACATGTCCCTTTGAAAAATGCCTCGAGTCTCCCATTGCTCAATGGGGATCGTTATCGAGAGAGCCCACTCGAGCATCAGGAAAAGTTTGTCCGAACTAACGCAGCACCCCGGCATTTTAGTGCTCGATCATGCTTATAAATGGGTCCCACCATACAAAAAATATGGTGGGAAAGTTGTGCCAGATAAATCAAATCAAATAGACGAGAGGGAAACTGTCTGCGTCTGGAGAAAACAAAGGTCTGTCCACCAGAGGCGACGGGGCTTTTTTCCTATGAGAGCTGTCAATCTTGTGGATAGCCTGCCTCAGGAGATGGGTCACAGCAGGGACTGCAAAGAGTTCAAGAAGGGTCGAGATGCCTTTTTACACCTAAATACCATTGATGGTTATGTTATATAGATTTTGCCCCCAACATATCTTCCTCGTCCAATTATTCCCTCCTGACATTTGATGTGTCTTTTTAACCCAACAAAACAGGATACTAGATATCTATTGTTTAGTTATTTTGAAGCAGCTAAACCAAGCACAAAATTAATTTCCAACTTATAGTTCCAAAGGTCGGCTTTATGGTCCACATGTTTTTTTAAGATTCCATTGTATTTACTAGAATGTTATGAGGTTAGAATTTGGGTGCCGTTTTCCACATTTTTTGGAAAAATTACCAAAACTGTATTTTGGACCTGCTCAGCTTTCAATTGACTGTGAGAGGCCTAAATAATAACTCAACTCGTAAATTACCCTATATGGAAAAACTATACCCTTCAATGTATGAAAAACACTTTTTAAGAAGTTTTGGTTAACCCTTAGGTGTTTAGGGGTTAAAACAAAATGGAGGTGCAGTCTACAAATTGTAATATTTTGGACCAATACATTCATTGTGGGTGGAAATGTAAACATCACAATTGCGTGTAAATAAAAGCTCCACAAAAGTTTGATACCCAAATTTTCCCAAAGTGTGCCCAATACCCATATGTGGGTGGTAACCTGCTTAGGGGAACACGGACGGTCATTAGAATGGAAGGAGTGCAACCTGGAGCAGAACCCAGAATATATCGCTTTACCGTTTTTAGAATTGACCATTTTGGGGATAAATACTGTTTGAATGAATTTTACTATTGAACATACAAAACCCATATAATCAACCCATTTTCAAATCTGCACCCCTCAACTATCTTCTGACAGCTTTTAGGGAAGATTGTTAACCTTGAGATCTTCATAGTAATGAAATCAAAATGAAGGTTGACAGTAGAATGGTACAATCTGTGGCGGTTTGTTATACGTTTAGCCCTAAAATTTACAGAGAAATCACACCTTACAATTTGTTATTGCAAACCCCCCACATGGGCCATTACTTGCTTTTATGGCGCGCAGCGAGGCGCCCCTGCAGCTGACCAGGAATTTTAGTTTTCTCATTGGCCCTTTTGTGGCTATAAATAATAATTATACGCTTTTTTGGTATTGGGGCCATGTGCGGCACATTTTTTTTGCGGAATGAGATGCTTTTTTCCAGAGTGTTACCATTTAGGACTTTTTTTTGGGGCAGGAGTAGAAAAGTAGAAAAAGCATTTAATTCTCTACTGTTTTTGTACTTTTTTGTTTTTGTGTTCACGTATAACCTAATTAATCATGTTATCTTTATCTGTGAGATACAATACTTGAATATTTTTTCTTTTCATTTTATCTGAATTTGCATGGGGAAAAACTCTATTCCTTTTTGTATTGCCGTCTTTCCAAGTGGATAACATTTTTAATCTTTGTTGGCTTGACCAGAGATGGTGATGGCTGTTTTTTTGCAGGACATGTTGTGACGTTGCACTAGAAATCATTCTGGTACATAGTTTTCTCACTTTTTATTGAATTTTTTGTGGGATTTTCAATAATTTTGGCAGTGTATACAGGTTTTTAATTGCGTTCATCGTCCAGGTTCAATAATTATTATTTTATTCTTACGGTTGTTCCGAGCGGAGATACTATATAGGGTGGGGTTGGGTTTATGGTTATGATTTATGTCACCACCTTGAGGAGGGAAAGTGGTGTAAAAGTCTCTTGGAAGAGTATGTGGACCCTTCTGGACCACCGCGGGAGGTGGGTATGAGAACCGTTGGTGGAAGCCAAGGTAGTACAGAAGGAAACAGTTCCAAACCTGAGATGACAGCTAGGAAACACAGAGGAATACTGGTAACGCTGGCACACAGACAACTTGGTGAGGTTGGCACAGACAGCTGGTTCCGATGGACAGGAATCACCTGGAATAGGGCAAGCAGGTTAAGCCAATGGTGCAACACAGAGGATTGCTGGTGGGAACGCGGGGAACACAGAGGAACAAGGGAACTCAGAGGGCTTTTCTTAGCAGGAATGATGTGAAGAGATCCGGCAGGGAGTGAAGGCAGGTGCAGATTATAAGGGCGAGCCGGATTAGCCCAATCCAGGAGGGCGATGGCCCTTTAAGTCTTAAAGAGACGGCGCAGCGCGCGCCCTAGCAGTGGGAAATGCGCCAAGCAGGAGTACAGCAAGGAGCGGGAGAGGTGATGAGGCCAGGCCAGAGGAGGTGGGACAGCGGCAAAAGGGACGCTAACACATAGCAAGGATCGGGGGGCATCTGTGACAATTTAGACTTTTTTTAGCGTTTTATATGTCTCTTATATGTTATGGGGCTTATGGGCATTTTTATTGATTTATTACTTTATTTTTTATGAAAAACATTTTTTAAAATTTTAATATTCCGTCATAGGGACATGAATAAGCAATAGCTGATTGCGTGTTCATAATAATACTCTTGCAGTACTGATGTATTTGGCGGGTATAGCAGTGTCAGCCTGTGCAAATGCATACGCTGACACGGTGCCTTTAAGATGATGTAATCGAAAGGCTAGTTAAATGATCGGCGGCCCACTTCGACTGCGTGGTGTTACATGGGGTGTAGCTATTAGTTACTGCCGGCACTCCGTGGCATCCAGATGACGGTTCAGCTCAATCTTGATATATCGCCGCTGACGAAAGAGGTTAATCTAGTGGGGGTACATTCTGTCCGTGCCCCTATTACTAGACAGGTGTTCACTATTCTCAAGTGCAAAAGTTATAAATGCCCCCCTTTCACATTATGTAAATTATTAAGATGTTAGCTACAAGCCTCCAACTCGCAAAAAAAATGGCACTTAATGGGGAACTGAGAGGCAAAATGACTTTTGAAGAATGATCCCTGGGATACCTGGAGCAGAATTAATTTTTATTTTGCTCAGAGATGACCATTACCCTACAAAAGTTTTGCATCACTGGGCTTAGTGACCTTGGTATTCACATCATTGTCCCTGTATTGTACATTGGACTAGCACCACATTCTCGGTTGCTCTGCGGAAGGTCACGTTTTGAAGACTAGAGAATCTTCACCGTACATTTTAGTGATGAAACAACCTGTTTCATGAGTTGTGTTTTTCCAGAAGAAGAAACGATACATAGAATTCATGAACATTTATTTTGGGAAAAGTAACATAAATGGCGGTTAGGGAATTGTTCAAAGTATATTCAAGCTAATCTATAGCATGTAAGTGTGGTTAGTAACTTTTAAACACCCTAGGTAAGCATTTCTGTTTTCTATATACACTGCTGGGTGCCTGGAATAAAGTGTGATTTTGAGTACAGTTATGACTGGTGTGGAGTTGTGTCTGGTATATACTCTGTCATCCTGGTACCGATGGCCATCTTATCCTCTTTCGGTAACAATTAATTTAGAGATCACCTTACGACTCAGAAGGGATAAAAATCTGTAACAGAAATGGTGTTAACTGGGCGGGCGCTACTATAGCGGAGCATTCTCCATAGAGGTTGACCCTCAGGAAGGTCAAGGGGTCTTTTTCACGTAATTTTCTAGACGCTTTTTTACCCACCCCAGTACTCAAGTTGTTTTTCCCTCCTCTCCTTCTCTTAATTCACCCGTCCTTTTCCCCCTCCCATGCGCTTAAATCTTTTCCCGATTCGATCGCCGGGCCCGTCCCACCCTGACCTTCCTCCTCCATCTTACCGGCTCCTATCCGGCCAGTGGACACAATTGACAAAGAGCGATCCAGGGAAAAGAATTATTGTCTACCTTGAGTTACTTCGTTTAAGGACTGGATGGATGGGTAAGGTCATTCCTTGTGTAATATTTGTACTTGCTTTTTAACTGTTCATATATGACCAGCGCCTACTCACTATAATTGTGGCAAGAAGCAATTGTAAGGAGATTGGAACGTGACTGACAGTTTGTGAGTAAGTACGCCTTTTTTATCCAGTAGCGTGTAAGTTAATCACTCAACATATGACCACAAATGAGATCGGAGATCCGGAGAAAGAAAAGCCTTAAATATTCCTCATTGAACACTGACTGAGGACATAAAGAGGACCTGTCACCCAATTTTAGCAACTGGAGCTGATTTACTAAAGCAGCAGAAAATGACACACCCAATTATATTGACCCCCTTACAATACGTCCTGATGTTTAAGAATTAGTAGTTGAATAGTTGCTACGTTATTTAAGTATAAACAACCTTGAAAATGAGAGATAAAACTGTAAACTGTGATTACGTTAATGGGGCCTAATAAAGCACTTCAACAAGAGAAACGAATAGGAGGGGAACAAAAGGAAGGAAATAGGAGAGAGGAAAAAGGGCCAGAAATAAACAACATACGGAATGCATCGATTGGATCGTATACTATGTTTTATTACATGTTTGTGCTCTTTATTGATGACATAAAATCTATGTACCTGCCTAGATTTCCCAGTAAAATAGGTTTAAAAAAAATAAATAAATAAACTGTGAGACAGGAAGCAGGAGAACGGAAGGTATCAGTAGATGCCGCCAGTGCTAGTGAGTGCGGAGATATTCTGTTGGTGATTGTCATAGCTGTTAGTAATACGTTTGACCTCCGGTGTGTCCAATTTCGGAGTTGCCCATAGGGAAATAGAGGAGAAGAGGACTGCCCAGCCAGGTGTGAATTTTCACTTCTTTGGGCTGTATGAATGGAACTTGTGGGGGACTGTTTTAAAACTAGGAGAGTCTGAAGGACAGTGACTTGTTTTGTAGGGCCAGTCTGAAGACAGTGAGTGGGGTAGAGTCAGTCTGAAGGATAGTGACTTAGTGAGAGCCAGTTGAGGGACAGTGACTTGACTGTTAGGGGCCAAGTGAAGGACAGTGACTTGGCTGTAGGGCCGTCTGAAGGCAGTGACTGGTGTAGAGCCAGTCTGAAGACAGGGACTTGTTTAGAGCCAGTCTGAAGGACAGTGACGTGGTTAGGAGTCAGGCGAAGGACAGTGGACTTGGTGTAGAGCAGTACTGAAGGACAAGTGGGACTCGGATGTAGAGGCCAGTCTGAAGGGCCAGGGACTTGGTGTAGAGCCAAAGTCGGAAGGGACGTGAATTGGTTGTAGAGCCAGTCTGAGAGGACAGTGATGGGTTGTAGAGCCAGTCGCTAGGACAGTTGACTTGTTAGAGCCAGTTGTAGGGACAGTGATTGGTTGTAGCGTCGTCTGAAGGACCGTGGACTTGGTGTAGAGCCAGTATGAAAGGCAGTGACTGTGTGAGCGTCTGAGGACGTGATTTGGTTAGAGGCCAGTATGAAGGACAGTGACTTGGTGTAGAGTCAGTCTGAAGGACAGTGAATTTGCTGTAGAGCCAGTTATGAAAGGACAGTTGACTTGGTGTAGAGCCAGTAGAGTGACAGTGGACTTGGTGGTAAGAGCCAGTCTGAAGGACAGTGACTTGGTGTTAGAGCGGGCTGAAGGACACAGTGGACTGGGGTTGTAGAGCCAGTTGTAGGACAGATGACTGGTTTAGGCAGTTTGAAGGCAGTGGACTTGGTTTGTGAGAGCCAGTTTGAAGGAGAGACAGTGATTGGTTGTAGAGTCAAGTGGAAGGACAGTGACTTGGTGTTTTGTTGTTGTCTGTGAGTCAGTTTCTGAAGGACAGTGACTTGGTGTAGAGCCAGTCTGAAGGACAGTGACTTGGTGTAGAGTCAGTATGAAGGACAGTGACTTGGTGTAGAGTCAGTATGAAGGACAGTGACTTGGTGTAGAGCCAGTCTGAAGGACAGTGACTTGTTTAGAAGCCAAGTCTTGTGTAGGAACAGTGACTGGTATGTAGGTCAGTCTGAAGGACAGTGACTTGGAGTCTAGAGCCAGTCTGAAGGACAGTGAGCTTGGTGTAGGCCAGTCTGAAGGACAGTGACTTGGTTTGTAGAGCCAGTCTGAAGGCAGTTGACTGTGTAGAGCAGTTGAAGACAGTGACTTGGTGCTAGAGCAAGTTATGAGGACAGTGACTTGGTGTAGAGCCCGTAGGTAGGACAGTGACCTTCGGTTAGAGAGCAGTCTGAAGGACAGTGACTTGGGTAGCGTCAGTTGAAGGACAGTGAATTGGGTTGTCGGAGCCAGTTGAAGGACAAGCTGAATTGGGTAGAGCCGTCTGATGAAGGACAGTGACTTGTGGGTAGAAGCCAGTTGAAGGACAGTGACTTGGTGTAGAGCCAGTCTGAAGGACAGTGACTTGGTGTAGAGCCAGTCTGAAGGACAGTGACTTGGTGTAGAGCAAGTCTGAAGGACAGTGACTTGGTGTAGAGCAAGTCTGAAGGACAGTGACTTGGTGTAGAGCCAGTCTGAAGGACAGTGACTTGGGTATGTGAGAGCCTGTCTGAAAGGACAGTGGACTTGGGGTAGAAGACTGTCTGAAGGACAGTGACTTGGTTGTAGAGTCCGTATTAAGGAAGTGACTTGGGTAGAGTCAGAAGTCAGTATTGAAGGACAGTGACTTGGGTGTAGAGTCATCTGAAGGGACAGGTGACTTGGTGTAGGTGCCAGTCTGACGGGACCAGTGACTTGGTGTTGTAGAGGCCAGTTGAAGGACGTGACTTGATGGTTAAAGCAGTCTGAAGGACAGTGACTGTTGTTAAAGTCCCAGTGCTGAAGGACAGTGAATTCGGTGTAGAGCCAGTGTAGGAAGGACAGTGATTGGTTGGTAGAGCTTGTAGAGTAGTATGAAGAACAGGTGACTTGGTGTAGAGTCCAGTTCTGAAGGACAGTGACTTGGTTGTAGAGTCAGTCTGAAGGGACAGTACTTGGTGTTAGAGCCCGTTGAAGGACAGTGATTGGTTGAGAGCCAGTCTGAAGGACATGACGTGCGCTGTGTATAGAGCAGTATGAGACAGTGACTGTGGTGTTAGATGTCAGTATGAAGGACAGTGACTTGGTGTAGAGTAAGTATGAAGGACAGTGACTTGGTGTAGTGTAGAGTAAGGCTGAAGGCCAGGGACCTTGGGGTAGAGTCGTCTGATTGGACAGTGAACTTGTAGAGCCAGTCTGAAGGACAGTGACTTGGTTGAGAGTGCAGAGAAGGACGTGACTTGGTTGTAGTGTTAGAGTAAGTTGCACGCCCCCTGCAGCCTGTGTGTACATGTGTGTGTGTTTAGGAGAGATACAGCAGCTCCAGGCAGCCATGTTACAGCAGAATATATCAGATTCATGTGTAGCTGATGTCTGTGTCTCTCACCTGTATATTAGGAGGATGCAGCATGTCAGCAGATGCAGCACAGATACCAGCAATACTTTACTATACATTACACACAGCCATGAGCAGGAGGAGGAGAGGGGAGGGGGAACAGGGGTGACATCACTGCCTCTGACCATGTGACCAGCCTCATTCACATGATAAAAAATAGATGATTTAACAATGAATAATGTATGAAATAACTAGATAAAGGCTGGGATGGGATCCTTGTGAGATGCTCCAACAGGTAGTAGTGACAGGACTAGTGGCAGAGACCTGATGACAGGTGTCCTTTAAGTAGGGGACCGCCTGTAGTTGTACTTTTTCTGCAATTCATTAAAGCGATTTTCTAGGGACATCTCAGCAGCTACCCTGAGCCCTCCCACCTTTAGTCCTTTTTATTGCAATCTTAATTAGATGAACAGTGGAATACAGTTTTTTTTATGAATTAATTTAATTGCAGACATCTTTGTGGTATTCTGAAGTAATGTAATGAACAAATGAACACACCCCATTTGGCAAACTTGTGTATGTACCCAGAATTTAAATTCTTGTATTATGTGTGTGTGTATATATATATATATATATATATATATATATATATAAAAATTTTAAAAAATTTTTGTGAACGTTGTTACTATCGGGAAAGGGGGAAACCCACCCTTTTTTTTTTTTAAGGTCCTGGAAGGGAGATTGGTCATGGACAGACCACATGAATATCTGGCCATTTATGGACAGCATCGGCAACTGGCGAGGTAAAAGACATCAATTCAGATTGACTTCAAATACAATTTGAAGAAAGCAGTGAAGAACTATTAATATATGTCGCAATTTGGCCCATCATTGTTTCTTTTCTCTGTATGGCTCCAGTCATCTTCTGGTGACAGATCTTGGTCCATTTCTGATGTGTAGCACTCCCTCTCTCCTTCCTCCCCAAGCACAAACAGTAATCTCATGTATTGTGTTCTTATTTATGCTGTGAAAATAAAAAAAAGAATCTTGCAGGACTGGAGATGTGATTTTTTACATAAAAAAGTCTCCTTTCCTAATGCCAGCTCATGGCATTATGTTGTTTTTCTTTTTCTCTTGAACACTATCTATTGGCATGATGGGGTTAACAGAGAAGCAGCATAAATAGTTCTGCAGATCAACAAGAACAATTGAGATGTGCTGAGTTAGCATGAAGGAGATGCAGAGAGAACGGAAGCCAGCAAGACCAATGACAGGGGTTTGAAGGTCCGGAGAGGTAGGTGAAATTGCACAAAGCAGGTGGGCAATGTATATTTGTCAGGCAGTAGGGTGGGAATCATCAGTATTCTAGAGATCTCATCAGGGCCGATTCCAGCATATTTGCTGCCTGAGGCGAATATTAAAATGCTGCCTCCCCCCTCCCCCCCTACTCCTGTTCCATTGCCCGCTCCCTGTTCAGTAGATGCTGAAAACTTTACTGACAAGTAACAGTCCCCAAAGACAGGCTAACTGACACTTTGTAACTGACAACAGGTTCTGGGAGTCATTAGTGGCATCTAGTACCTTATAGACGACAATCTCTTCCATCAGGAGGACTTTATTCCGGGTTCTTCCATCCATTACGTATCACGGCTGAATTCACAGATATATTCTGCTCCTCACAACACAACTGCCCACACGCTCCCCCCACATATAAAACATCCCTTCATTATATACAGGCGGTCCCCTATTTAAGAACACCCAACTTACATACGACCCCTAGTTACAAACGTACCTCTGGATGCAGGTAATTTTATGTAGTTTTGCCTTTGGCTACAATAAACAGCTTTAACAGTTATTATATGTGTCTGCAATGAAGCTTGGCTACAATAAACAGCTCTAACAGTTATTATATGTGTCTGCAATGAAGCTTTATGGTTAATTTTGGTTCTTATGACAATCCAACATTTTTAAAATCCAATTGTCACAGAGAACAAAATTTTTTTTAGCTGGGGTTACAACTAATAAAATATACAGTTCCGACTTACATACAAATTCAATTTAAGAACAAACCCACGGGACCTATCCTGTACATAACCCAGGGATATATATACAGTATCTAGATCCATTTCAATATATATAGAAGCCATCCCCCTAGTATAAACGGAATCCAGCCCCATATGAATGTATATAGACCCCCCCAGTGTAAAAAGGCCCCATAGATATATATAGCATATATCCCCCTATCCCTTATATCAGTATTCAGCCCTTTGTCCATGGAAAATAAAAAAAAATTATACTTACCTCCAGGCAAGGTGCTCCCACGCCCCGTGGCTCCAGTCACAGAAGAGCCATGGCTCCGCTCAGAGACACAGGCGGCGTGACGTCATCATCCGCCGCCTGTGTCCCTGGATAGTACAGAGCTGAGCCAGTGGCCGGAAAGGCGATGCATTCCTTCACATGTATCTGGTGGGCGATTTGGGCGTCTAAATCGTCCACATTAGAAAAGGGCTCCGCTTTCTGCCGCCTGAGGCGACATTTTCATCTCGCACATGCGGCACTGAAGCTGTGACTACCAATGACAACATAACATCACAAAAAAAACAAACAGACGATAAAACAATACCCCTCAATTAGAATTTAAAAAAACAGGGGACAAAAGGTAAATACAAAAACCTTTTATCTCTTGAGCGTGGAGCAGTCCACCTAGGGTTGGTACATTGTTGCCAAATATTTCCACTTGTGAGTGTATTATACTCAATAAATCATGTAATGAAACAGTGGCAGATCTCTTAAGGTGTAGAAAAAAAAGTGTTGCCTGTTGTATTCAGTCATCGAACAGCTTTCTCTTTTCATAAGCGGAATATATAATGAATAATGAATATATAATGAAAACACAAAGATATCCACACTGGCACAGTTTAAGGTGCATCTTGGATACTCCTCTGCCAGAGTAAAAGTGCCCATTGAAAATGAAGGAGATAAATGAATTGCTGCTACAAATGTTGATCACTTTTTAGAAAATCACTTTAATTCTGCCATTTTGTTAGTTCACAAAGTTCCCAGTGGTGAAATTATTTGTATAACCCGAGAGGCTGGAGATGGGGGGCACTTCCACCATTCTCTGTGTGGGCAATGAAGACACTCTACCCTGTGTGGATCAAGTTGCAGGAGAGATTAGAGAAAACAGCTAATTATTAACCTTGTAGCCATGAATCATCATTCTCCCTCATTGGTTTGTTTCTTTTTGTTGTGTGTAGTCCTATACAGGGATTCTGTTCCAGATATCCTACATTACCGAATGCCAGATGAAAGATGGATACTATGCCATGGCTGCTCTTGTGGAAGATTTTTCTGCTACTGTTAACATTTCAGCTGCATGTTGCTGAGGGGTTTTGGCTCTTCAATGTCCTATTTCCACCCAGCATTACTCCAAAAGTGGAGCTGAAGAACGACAGTTCACCAGTTGTTTTGGGTAAGACTTGTATCAAAATGCTGAGACCAGATATGTAGAGTGTGGTAAAGTGGCTGTTATAGATAAACAGTGCATAGTGTTATATTACTGTGTATTCCATTGCTTGATAAATATAATGCATCTTGATATGAGTATAGGAAACAGATATCAGGTAAGGGTGGAATACAATACACCATTAGGAAAAATGATTGTGGTCATGATAGCTGAATGTAGTGTAACATATGAACATGGAGTCATCCAATAGAGTATGGGATAATAATCAGATATATTCAGATTCTAATCTATTCACTATAATCAGGGTTCCGTTCTCAGTAACCAAATGAAGCAGCAGATCATCCTGTCGCTTCATTCAATACTATGGGAGCAGATGAAAATTGATAAACGTAGTGCTAGGCTATCTTGGGCACACCCATTGGGTGTGAATTGTTAGGACAGGGGATAGCAATAATCCTTGGCACAACCCCTTTAAGCCTGAGTTACATGTAGACATCCACTCAAATAAAAATATTTTATCAGGAAGGCATCTCGGTTATTAGTCACTAGAAGTAGATCTCTGAGCAGGGAAGCTCTTTTGCCCTTTTGAGGACCTGCTCTGTCTTTGGTTTCTTATTGTTGTACTTTGGTATTAGTTATTTTTATGATGTATTGCTCCTCAAATGTAAGTCCCTTGCTGTAGATATTCTTTCACACACCTTCTACATTATGTATTTACTTGATAGACTTCCTGCATATGGTTCAACATGGACTGGAATAGGACCTGCTTTATAATCTATGGGTTAGGCAGTTGACTGAGGTACAGGGCTATGGAAACTACAGCTGTGTATATGAGACCCTATAAATAAATGAGGATGTGTGGAGGATTGTGAAGGCCCTATCTGTATGTTTTATAATTGTAAGACCAGCCAAAAAATGTTTTGCTCTCTATGAAAATTGGATTTTAAAACATTTGGGTTGTCATAAGAACCAGGATTCACAACAAAGCTCAATTGCAGACATCTTTGATAACTCTTAAGGCTTAACTTTTGTGGCCTGGGACTAAAGTATAGTAAATTACCAATTGCTAGATTTCAGAGCACAGTACTGCCATATTTTTAACAACACTTAATCCTATATACCTAAAACTGTGAACAACTGAATGACCTTTCACCAGGAGCACAATCCTCTCCTAACACTGTTCTGTGCTATCGACATGACATGTCCACATTCACCTTTGATTACTCAACCTCATATGTCCTCGATTCTGCAGATAACCTCTGGTCCATGCCCTGCAATCATTAACAGCTTGTGAAATATTTTGTTCATCCCAAAAAAGCAAGTAAAAGCCCAGTTCATGGTGGTAGTTTCTCATTCAATGTGTGTGGTCAATGCTTCATGGGAAAAGATGAATGGAAATAAACCCAGCTAAGCCAAAGGCACCTATCTGTAGTCAGTAGTTTCGAATGAGAAGTATTTATATTTACCATCAGCCAATATGTACACTTCAGTACACAGCACTGGCTGGAGAATAGTACAATAAATATCAGAGTTCAGATAAAGGGGGTCATGAAATACAATTTTTTTTATATGTTAAAATAATAAAGACCTTTTCACGTGGCTACTTCTGTTTGAATACCCAACATACTACTCAACACCAACTCATTCTAATAAGGCTAAGTATGACTAATGAGAGATCTAGAAAAAGGGAAAGAGAGGGATCTCAGTTCCCTTTACCCTTTAAGTAACAAATTAATTCTTAAACCTTCAATTTGATATCTTTGCCCTCCAAAATATTAAGATATAAAATGTCTACAACTTGGCAGTATAGACAGCGATCACCTATGCTATAACCAGGGAATAATACAGGATAAACAACCGTGGTCATTTTTTTATAAATTTATGCATTAATCAATACAAACATATAACAGGCATGCAAGCCCTTCATAACATGCACAATACAAGGACCATACAATCAAAGAAAAGGTCCCGAATGGAAAACAAAATTCTTTAATCCCCTGAATTGAGGAAATATTGCGCCTCAATATACCATCCGGCCTTGAACTTCATCTCTTAATATACCAATACAGTGGTTAAACCCCAATCCCTCACCCAATGCCCCATCTACCCAAAGATCCCTTCAATTGCTCCAACAGATACCACCGTGTTAGCGTAAAAGGGCTGAATATGCGTTCCCATTCTGCTGCTGTGTAATGCAACAGGAAACCTCTCAATTTCCTGAATACCTTAGCCATCAGCTTAGACTTCCCTCATTCAGCCTCGTTATTCCAGATAGAATAATTTTTTTAATTTGTGACACCACATCCTTTCTTGTGGGAGTCTGGGGATCAAGCCACTGCTGCACCAAACATCTATTTGCCACAATTCTCACTGTATTGGAACAGTTTTGGCAGGCTCATCTTGTTTGTTAGTTTCCTCCTCCTGTCCCTGATCATATTGGAATAGATAGATTACCGTTTCCCTCCAAATCGACCACCCCCAAAACTCTGACGCCAGTTTCTGGACATCCTCCCAGAAAAGCTGTGTGTAAGGACACTCCCATTAACCATGGTAGAGATCTGTAGCAGGGGCCTGACTTTAAGGGCACGCTGTCAAACGGTCAGGAAAGTGTGAAGAATGCAGGAGATTGAATTAAAATATTGTCCTATGAATGATGCATAATCTCGCCACACTTCTTTCAGAATGTTGTCCCTAAACCATTTCCAACGGCTAAGGTTTATAATCTCAATTTCAGAGTAATTCAATTGAGCAGCCCATCCTGCAAAAAAAATTGCTTTGTGCCCCAAAACCTTCCAAAGCACCCAATACTTAATGAAAATAGCCCCTTGTTGGATGGGAACCATAAGCAGTTCATCAAAGTAATTCTGTGGTGCTTCCCTGGACGGATCTTTTAGTCCCTTCACTGTCGAACTTCTGTAGCTGAATGTGTTGAAAGAATTGCTCTTTCCCCAACCCTAACTTCGTAACTTCTATGTTGCTGCTGGTGCATCAAATCCTTGACCATGCAAGGCCGCTTCGCCTTCCTGAGGAAATGCGAAATAACCTTATTGGTGGACATCATATCCACATCTTTCAAGAGGAGTGGCAGCACCTGCAATGGATAAAGCAATTTCGAAATGCTCATCATCTTTACGAGCTGATTACAACCCAACAATGAGAGGGGGGGGGGGTCATGCCATTTGCGCAATTCTTGAGATCTTCTGAAACAATGGGGAGTCATTCAATCAGCATAACGACTCAGAGTTTTTGCCTATTTTGATACCCAAATATTTAACTCAGTGCTCCGCTACATATACAGTGCTACCGCTATACCACAAATATTGGAGGGTTCCCACAAGCTACCACCCCTTGGACCCAGAAAGAGAATCTCACATTTTGATTTTTTCCCCCGGAAACCTGAGAATTTTCAAAAGCTCTCAAAAAGTGTCAGAATGTCCAGCAAATGACTGATTAGATACAAGCTTAGGGACTATCCATCAGATGTTTTTTTTGTGCTGAAAAACTCAGCTTATACATGAGTATATACGGTAATTTTTGTATGCTTTGTATTAAAGGTGCACACTTCCCGAGCAGTCCAGGGTACAGCTGATAATTGAAGACTATAGTCTTCAATTATCTGCTGATTGAGCATAAGCCGAGTTTTTTAGCACAATTTTTATACCCACAGGTAATAAAACATAGTCTATCACCCTTGTAGTGTGTAGTAAATACGTAAAAAACATAGGGGATTTATCAGAAGTGTCTGAGGTCAAACTGTTCTAGTTGCACATGGAAACCAATCAGAGGTCAGTCTGAGTTTTTTAAACAGTTGTGGGAAAATGCAAGGTAAGCTCTGATTGGTTGCCATGGGTTCTGCCCTTAGACACTTTCTATGCATTTCCCCCATATATCATAAAGTCCATAAATCACATAAAGTCCATAAATCACAACCAGTGGTAGTTGAAATATTACTTGCACCCTGGAAAGCTAGATTGAGCACGAGACCCCGCAGCAGTCTTACCAAGGTCATGTTCTAGAACGTATTCTCTTGAGCAAGATACATTGCACCTATGATTATCTTATCTTACCTATGATTACCTATGATGCTCCATGCCGGGGTCCTACCATTCATACTGGAGAACTTTATGTTTGTATGTACATTGAGGGGTTGGTCACTCTTTTACATAAATTGCTAATGTTCCTTTACTGCCTAAATAATAATCCCTGAATATTCATCAATTGTCCTCTTGTCAGAAAGCAGAGGGGGTGGAGGGGAGATGTCTATGTAAATTTCTGTATTTGGAAAAGGTTAAGATATATGTATTGTATCTAGTACTATATTTACTATATTGGTAAAGGCGGTCCTACTTAAGAACACTCTTCTTACAGATGACTCCTAGTTACAAACGGACCTTTGGATGTTGGTAATTCACTGTACCTTAGCCCTAGGCTATGATGATCAGCTGTAACAGTTATCAAAGATGTCTGCAATTAAGCTTTATTGGTAATCCTGGTTCTTATGACAACCCAACATTTTTAAAATCCAATTGTCACAGAGACCAAAAAAAATCAGTTTGGCGTTATAAAATATACAGTTTCGACTTACATACAAATTTAATTTGCTCCCACGACCCTTATCTCGAGCCTGTCCCCGTTCCGGCGGCTGTAAGCACGTGTCTCTGACTCCTACGGCGTGTGCACGCCGGCTCACAAGGACACAAGGTGCTGTCTCTTCCCAAAATCCTTTATTACCCAGCCTCTCCCTGCTCACCCAGCGGATCTTTGTGCCTCACAGCCTCAGAAAAAGCTTGTTGGATTCCTCGTGCTATTGTTCTGTATTCCCGTTGTGACCTCGATTCTGTTATTGACTTTGATCCTGTTCCACCTTCTTTAACCTATTGCTACGTCCCCGACTCTGACCCCGTGCTGCCCGTCCTGACCTCCTGCCTGTACCCAACTACGATTCTGCTCAACGCCTGTGTGCCTCGCCTTGGCTGCCACTGCGGACAAAGTCGCGTCTGTGGAAGGACCTGGTGGTACCACGCCACAACAAGTCCAACCCGCTTTGTGGTCGGTTCTGTCTCTGGGGCAGCCGGAAACCCTTGGGCTGATATTATTTCACAAACTTGAGATGGTGTTGGCTGAACAAAGAGATGTCTTAGTTGAAGTGGTAGAAGTTGTCCAACTTGTTCTATCCCATTGTCCTGCCCCCTCTGACCATCTCAGCACTATGGGTTATTTGACTGTTCTGGTATGCAACTCCTCCTTCTCCGAAAGCAGACAGTCTTCTATCCCAGCCCTAAGAGTTCATAATTGAACATTAAACAATCAGTGCATCCTATGTAGCTTAGTCTCTGAGCAAATCCTATGATCCCCTGAGAATAAAGGTTTGAAGATTGTTCTCTCCTTTGTTTCCTCCTCCTGTTTTGACATTTGTTTAGTTCCTTGGCAACAATCTCATTCCTGACCTGTTTTATTTGTGTGATGATCTGGTTTGTTCAGAATTTTGCCAAATTCATTATGCCTGTCCCAACCCATAAACTAATGTTTTATTATGATGGTACTGTGCCTGTCCTGACTGTGGCATGTCCCAGACCTCTCCAGCGGCATTCCTTGACCAACCAGGGTGGATAACACTTTAAGAAAGAATATGGACCAGTCCATAGAGACACTTTGAATTTTAGTATGAGTTTGGTGGACAAAATCAAACATACATCATGCTGGCAGCATGGGTTTGCATGCAGTAATACTCTTTAGGAGTAGGTTTTATCTACAAGATAACATTTAAGGGGTATTCAAGGAATAAGCATAATTCATATTCAAATGGGTTATTAAAATATAAGCTAATATGTAATCAGTTGTTGTTTAAAATTTAGTTGTGGACATACATTATAATGGAGAATTAAAAGGTTAATGGTTCTTTAATCAGTCCATTGATTTTGCCTCTATGGAGCAGACACAGGACAGAACATGGCCGCTGGTCACATGTCCACATCACTTGTTCTGCACCTTCCTGGGCAGATCATTTGATCATCACTATGTTTGACTGCAGTCAGTTGGTTGCAGTGCATCCAGTATGGCCAATGTTGTGGAGACATGTCATCTTAGCGGTACATTGTGCAGTGATGGCAGTTACACACATCATTATTATAGTAACAAAGCAAGAACGTTTGTTAGATCACAATAGGGCACATTTACTAAGGGTCCGTGGACCGCATTTCCGTCTGGTTTCCCGACTATTTCCATTTTGCGCAGCATTTAACAGGGGTTTTTGGCGCACATGGCCGTCGGACAACCTGACTGATTCAGGATTTAAAATTCAAATTGTGTCGCAATTGTGTTCCCCTGAGCGGGGAAGCAACACATGCAGGATCTCGGGTGCATGATCTTGTTGAATCGCGGCAGACTTCATCTTCATCGGACAATGCACCTCGGGGCTCGCGCAGGGACCGGGTAAGTAAATGTGTCCCAATGGGTTAGATATCATTATGGGGTTTTGTATCAGACGTCCATATATCCAGAATATCCATTTAAGTATTTATATCATTGCAAAATGGTTCTATTCTTGATCTCCTATGATATTACTAACTAATGATTATGATCATGATTTGTTGGGGGTGCAAGAAAATCTTTTGCCCCCTGGGCCTTTGCTTTGTATCACTCTAGACATCCTTGTATTTTATTGAGAGTAATTCATGTACACATAACAATACATTGTTAACAAGAAAATACTTGTCTAGCAAAATGTGTTGTTTGTTAGTGGTGCCAGATGCCGGAATAAACTCTTCAATGTTTATGTGCTGAAACTGAAGTACAACATGTCTTGGTCATTATTGACAATAGTGAGCAAGTTTATTGTCTGTAATGTAGGGGGAAGTAAAGTTCTCCTAATTCAGATGATTGTACAATGCCTGATGTAAACAAAATACATCCCACAATGCATAGGCAATGTAGAAACTTTAGCAATTTTTTCACAAAGTCCAGTTAGAGAGTCCCCATGACAGGGCCATAGCCTATGCTGTTGTCAGCTGAAATTAACACTAACAAGGAGCTGAGCAAATCTAAAGCTCACACAAGATTGATAGAGAGACTAGCACTACTGCTTCTGGTGTTCTGACTGATCCATTACTGTAAGTAGCTCAATGTATTCACAAAATTTTATATATAAACCAAGGTTCAAAAGTGTTGCCTTCATAATAGCAGAATGTTTTGTTGTTCATAATTCTTTTCTAATCTTTGGGGCGGAAGTCATGCTTGACCTCATATTTACAATTATATTATCCACAAACATCTCAGAACGGACTTTCGGGCCCGAAATAGGATATGTCTCCAATGTCTATATACTATGTGGTCCTGCGTGACCCCTGCCTCAAGGTTTTGTTTTTTCTTTTTTACATGCTGACTACTTTCCTCTGTATAATTGTATATGTTTTCTATGTTGTTATAATCAAAAAATCTAATAAAAATATTTTGAATATAATTCTTTTCTAATAAACTACCTTGCATGACCTTTCCAGTACCCGGATGTTTTGGAAATCAGCTGGAAGCTAAAGTGAACAAGGATGAGGTGGTGAACTGGATGTGTTACCGTAAGACTGATGATTACTTTACAATCTGGCTCAACCTGAACATGTTTCTGCCTTTAGGAATTGACTGTTGGATTGATAATATCAGGTAACATGGAAAACATCCTTTTTATTTACCTATGAAAGGCAGCAATAATTTACAGCTATTTCTTCATGGTCAAATCCTGCCCTATGAGACACATAGCCCAATTTGCTTTGCCCTTTTCAAAGTATCATAGTAAATAAGGTTAAGATATTAATCCATTAAGTCCAACCTATACATTATGTTGATCCAGAAGAAGGCAAAAACCCTGCATAGGCTAATGCCAATTGCCCCACAGTAGAGAAAAATTCACAACCCCTAATATGGTGGTCAGAATAATTCCCTGGATCAACAGAAACCACTTATAAAAAGTTTTATTCCCATAAGATGTGATATTATTGCTCTCCAGAAAGGCATCCAGGTCCCTCTTGAACATGCTCAAATTGTCATCCATTACAACATCTTGTGACAGGGAGCTCTATAGTCTTGTTAAGGGACGATTTAAGATATCGAGGCAGATTTACTTACCCGGTCCATTCGCAACCAAGCGGCGCGTTCTCTGCGGTGGATTCGGGTCTTCCAGCGATTCACTAAGGCAGTGTCTCCGACGTCCACCAGGTGTCTCTGCTGCGCTGAGGTCCACCGGAGTTCACGATCCGTTGCTGGGTGCAGGTAAGCGCGTGTCCAGCGACACTTTTTTATTTAAATGCGCCACTTTTTCCGAATCCGTCAGGTTTTTATTCGCCCACGCTCCCCCGATTTCCGTTGCGTGCACGCCAGCGCCGATTGCGTGCGCCAAAAACCCGGGGCAATTCAGGGAAAATCGGCGCAAAGAGGATTATTTCGGGTAACCCGTCGTAAAAATGCGTTTCAGGCCTTTAGTAAATGACCCCCATCCTCTTTATAGTGTATCAATTGTTGTGTTTCAAATCAGTTAAATGCATTTGTGCACGGTTGCAAAAAAATGACTCAGACAACTGCTGATGCAAGACTTGCTAATGCTATCGACCTGGGCAAAAATCAGCACTGCACCAGTTTATTTGGTTTCACAAATATATATAGAAAAGTAGGAAAAAAGTAGAAAAGGAGGAGTGTATAAATCATAACATATCAGGGTTCCCAGATCATGTAGTCTCTTGATTGGAGAGTTTCCCTGCTGTCGCACGCCCATGTCACCATAGTGTATTCCTGAAATTCCTCAGCCTCAAAAGTGCTGTCCACCATGCCGGCACAATCTTAAAATGTATTCTCTGTTGCAGTACTTTTAGAAAAATAAGCAAGTAGAAATTACAGGATTTGATCTATCAGCTAGGATTACCTTAACAGTCTCACTGGTCAAACAGTAATCCCTCTCTATAGCAATGGTAGAACTGCCTCTCCTCTAGGATGCCCCCTTTTAAAAGATATTTGGAGAGATCCTTGTACTGCCCATTCAGGTATCTGTACATTGTAATGAGGTCTCCCCTCAGTTTTCTTTAACCCAAAGTTTAGTAATCTGTATTCTAGTCCCCCTATCCCCTAATAATTTTGGTTGCTCTTTTCTGTACCCATTCCAGATCTATTATTTTGTCCTTTTTATAAACTAGTACACAACTGTACACAATGGTCCAGATCTATTAAAGTGGCTGTGCCAGTTTGTGCCAGATTTGTGTTGTGGCTGCACTGTGTCTGGCAAGATAAAAACGTGCACTTAAAGCGGCGTGTTAGTACTTGGTCGGAATCACATTTATTACTGCGACTTGACAGAATTGTGTTGCATATTAAAGGTGCACTAAAATAGATGGTACACTTTTGCAGAGCAGTGCAGGGTGTGCCAGATGATTAAACATTTTGCTCTAGTATTCAATTTTCGAGCAAACTGCACATTCGTGAGGCAAACTACAGTACAACTATCTGGGCCAATCTTCTATGTGTGGTCTGACCAGTGATTTGTCTAAAGGCAAAACTATGTCTTTATCATGAGAAACTAAGCCTCTTTTGATACATCCCATAAATGTATTTGCTTTAGCAGCAGATGCCTTGCACTAATCACTAAAATTGAATTTACTATCCACCAATACCCCCTATTCTTTTTCTACATCAGTTTTACCAAGAAATTTATCATTTAAAACATAATTATAATTGTTATTTCCTCAACCTAAGCAAATAACCATACATTTATCTACATTAAACCTCATGTGCCATTTGTCGGCCCAGGCCTCCAGTTTCCTCAAATCCCTCTGTAATATTATACTATCCTCCTCTGTATTAACCCCTTAACGACCTGGCCCTTTTTAGTTTTTTCACTTCCATTTTTCCCTCCCCATCCTTCAAAAATCTATAACTTTTTTATTTTCCACATAAAGAGCTCTGTGATGGCTTATTTTCTGACAGTATTTAATATTCCATGCCGTGTACTGGGAAGCAGGAAAAATTCCAAATGCTGTGAAAATGATGAAAAAACACATTTGCAACGTTTTCTTGTGGGCTTGGATTTTACAGCTTTCCCTGTGCGCCACAAATGACATGTCTACTTTATTCTTTGGGTCAGTGCGATTACGGGGATACCAAATTTGTATAGGTTTTATAATGTTTTCATACATTTACGAAAATTAAAACCTCCTGTACTAAATTTTTTTTGTGATTTTGCCATCTTCTGGCGCCAATAACTTTTTCATACTTTGGTGTACTGAGCTGTGGGTGGTGTAATTTTTTGTGACTTTTGATGGCATTTCCATTTTTAGGACTGTGTGACCTTTTGATCAATTTTTATAGATTTTTTAAGATTTTTCAAAATGGCAAAAAAGTGCCATTTTCGAATTTGGGTGCTATTTTCCGTTACGGGGTTAAACGCAGTAGAAAAAAAGTTATTATATTTTGATAGATCGCGCAATTTCGGACACTATGATACTTAATGTGTTTATGGTTTTTACTGTTTATTTATATTTATATCAGTTCTAGAGAAAGGGGGGTGATTTGAATTTTTAGGTTTTTTTTATTTATATATTTTTTTATTTTTACTTTTACTATTTTTCAGACTCCCTAGGGTTCTTTAACCCTAGGTTGTCTGATCCATACTACAGTATGGCAGTATATGGGGATTTTCCTCCTCATTCATTACAATGTGCAATTAGCCCAGCATTGCCGGCAGCAATCGGTGGGAAAACTTTGCTGCGATATGCAGCAAAGACTTACTGGCTATGGAGAGGGCTCGGCCCACGACCCCTCTCCATGCACCGGGACCCGGCATGCGCCGTACTAGAACGGCGCATGTCGGGAAGGGGTTAATTACTTTACAGAGCTTAGTGTCATCTGTAAATATTGAACTCTACTTTGTAAACCCTCTGTGAGAGCATTAATAACAATATTAAAAAGAAATTGTCCCAATACTGACCACTGAGGCCCCCACTGGTTACTTCAACCCAATATGACATTGTGCCATCAATGATAACTCTCTATTTTCTATTACTAAGCCATATGCATACCCAAATACAAAGATTTCCCCTAGTCCCAGCAGTCTAATTTCATGTACAAACCTCTTATGCCTTGAAAAGTCCAGACACACAACATCCACACCCTCCCCCAGGGGCAGTCTAGAATTTATCTACTCATAGAAGCTGATCAGATTAGTCTGACAGTACTAATGCTGATGCCGAGTTATAAGGTTAGGTACAATGAGATAATGCAGTATAGCATCTCTAATAAACCTCTCAAATACTTTCCTAACATTCAATGTTGTTACAGGTCGGTAGTTACCAGGATCACTTTTGGACCCTTTTTTCAATAATGGCACCACATTTGCTATGTGCAAGTCCTGTAGAACGGAACCTGTCCTTAAAAAAATCTTCAAATATTAGAAATAATGGTCACAGCACACAATTCCATCAGTACTCAGGGGTGTATGCTATCTGAGCCTGGTGATTTGTCTATTTTAGTGTTGTGGAGGCGGCACCACACCTCTTCCTGGGTTAAGCAGCTTCCCATATTTTAGAAATCTGTCAGGCCTTGGTGTCTTTAAGTAGGCCTGCCCCATGTTATCCACTTTTAACCATAGTTTCATGCTGGATGCAAAATTAAAGAAAATTCAAGATTTGTGCACAATTGTGGCAAAACTGTAACTTTTGCACATTTTGTTTGCCAATAAACTAGGCATGATAATTCAAGCCCAAAGAACTCTTTTGACTATGGTCCCTTATTTTGCCAATCCAAAAAGGCCTGCATGCAGTATATCTTCATCTGTGATTTTTAGTGGAATCTGTGACAGAGGTCCCTAGTGGAGCCTCTGATGTAAATGTGAACATAGCCTAAGCTTTATCTGGTGATGCTGACCCCAATTGTCCAATGATCTTTAAACCCTTGCAGTGTTTTATGAAGGATCCTAATTTGTCTCCTATTCTCATAATTCCAAGAATAGTAGCAGAATGACCTCAAGGAAGACACTCTGCTCTCATCGCTATGTTCCATGTACTTGTGTGCCATTAATATTTGGTTTATGTCTTTAATAGAGTTGTGTACAACAGGACAACCAGAATGGCTTCTAATGCCCCAGGTGTTGATGTCCGGGTTCCTGGATTTGGAAAGACATTTTCTGTAGAATATCTAGATAAAAGCAAGTTAGCCGGTAAGTGGTGCTACAGCTAGGATCCAGGAATGTTCAGGGAAGGCTCACATAGGCAATAGAAGCTATAATAAAAGAAACACAATGGCCCAGATATATCATTTTGTCTGCACCAGTGTTTTTGTCTAAGTTTGCACCAGAAAAAAGTATCTTTGGAGCTTACAGTTGTAATTATGAAGCATTTATACCACTTTTGTGTCGTGGTTGCACTTTATCCAACACTTTAGGAAACAGTGCACCTAAAAGGGGAGGGGGGTAGTGCTTAGTAGGAGTTTGCGACACATTTAATAATGAGCTGCACCACAATTATGACATGAAAAAAAGCCACAAAAAAAACTGGTCTGTTTTCAGGATGTGACACAGTTGCAGATTTGCTAACTGCGTGCTCCACTATTGGATTATCTAGCACAAAGTGTTGCACCAGTTTTGATATATTTGGGCCAATGTATGAAGTTCAAAGAGCACTGCACAGCATTAGATAATCAGTATATATCTTCACTCATTATTCCCCATTCACAGGTTATTTTCATACTCTTGTACAAAACCTGGTAAACAACGGCTATGTGAGGGATGAGACGGTGCGGGCTGCTCCCTATGACTGGAGAATTGCTCCTAGTAAGTACAGATATTCTTACAAAAGTTCAGATCAATATGTAAAACAGCAGTTGTCGCCTGTAGCCTTTTTCCTGAAATTACCATGAGTACAAGTTTAATTACATTGTCATCAACATGAAAGTCTAACAATTCAAACTGCAGTAAAACAACAGCTATCATGTCTGATAGGATGTCCCAGGCCCAGAACTTGTTACAAACATGAACTAATGTAATAGAATAGTAATATACCAATATAAAAAATCCACCACCATCATCTATTACGTATAGCAACCAGCTTATAAAGGCTGTCAAATGTGTTGCTGACATTACTAAATAACAATTCAGCCCTACAATGTTGGACAGTGGCTTACCCAAAGTAAATTACATTCACTCTACATATATATATATATATATATATATATATATATATATATATATATATATGTATTTTAGAGTTGACAAAGGAAAGCAGTACTGAAATATTGAAAAGCAGCTCAGCTCTACAATATAAAAGTGAATGTGAGTGTCAGCACCTATCCAGCAAACGCGCAACCACAACCAGGCTGGGCGCTAGCTGTCAGACTAGGTAAGCAGTGGCGAACTCACCCTGCGAAGTCCCTGTGGGCTAAGGCCCTGCCTAAAGCAGATAAACCGCCCTGATAAGGACAAACCCACTGTCAGAAACCTAAATGACGGTCCCTGATCCTACAAGATGAAGGGGGAAAACCTACTTCGTCTGGCAGCTGCTGGATGGTGGAGCGGACAGGTAACCGGAATACAGGTATAGACCAGTGTTCACACCGGTACACAGAATACAAACACAGGTCTGAGACAGGGAAAACAGAATAACCCTAAGAGGTAAACGATACTGAGGGACAAACAACAGATACAGGAAGACAGGAGGGTTATATACAGGTCAGGTCAAGATCAGGCAGGATATATACAGGTCAGGTCAAGATCAAGCAGGTTATATACAGGTGAGGTCCAGGCAGACAAGTGGAGACAAACAAACCAGGTCAAAACCAAGATGGCTGCAAAGGTACAGAATCAGATACAAATCACAGAATACCAAACAAGATAGCAAGAGCACTAGATACACAGGTAAGACTTGAAGAATAACCAGCAAGGTATGATGGGAGCAGGCAGGTATATAAGGCTGTTCCAGGACACGCCTCCAGCAGCACACTGGGGAAACTGTCCATCAGGCTAGTAACCCTTGCTAGGCAGGTCTGAAATGCAAGGAGCAGGGTGTGGCTCAGTTAATCCAAACACAAACACTAAGCCACAGTTCACACACAAATAAACGCCATCTATTCCGCAAACTGCATTAGAGCGAAGTTCAGGCACGGACGTTACAGTGAGATTCTGTTTTAAAGGACATCTAGCACATGATCGAGTATTGTAAACAAAACATACAAACATACTGGTATTTGTCCCCTCTGGCAGGATCTGCTGTTCTTTTAGCTTCTTATGCCCTTGTTTTTAAGAAAAAAAGGGCTTTAAAAATTATTTTAAAATTATTTTAATTATTTGCATAATTTTGAAAGCCCTTTTTTGCCAGAGAGGACGCACACCAGTAGGTCAGTGTTCTTGGTTTACAATCTTTGATCTGGTGATTGATGTCCTTTAAAGTGATATTTTCTTCATCAGTTATTCCATTAATGTGTGTACCTGACAGATGTATCTTTTTCCCAGATGGCCAAAAAGAATACTTTGAAAAACTGAAGCTTCTAATTGAAGAGATGCATTCCCAGTATGAGAAACCTGTCTTCCTCATTGGACATAGTCTTGGCAATCTCTACCTCCTGTACTTCTTAAACCACCAGCCTGCAGAATGGAAGAAGAAGTATATCAAGGGATTTATATCACTGGGAGCACCATGGGGAGGAGCAGTGAAGCCACTGCTTGTTTTAATGTCTGGTCAGTAGATTATTTTTAGACACTGGGCCATGGAAACAATGGCCGTATGTGTGAGCCGTTTGGGTTTGTGTGAACAATGGCTAGCACTGCAAAAATATATACATTTTTGTTTTGTAGCACTGGTCTTATGAATATAGTCAAGTACCATGTTTCTAGGAAATTTGAAAACTCCATAGTTTGCATAGCTTACCATTGGCCTATGATGGTTCTGTAGACAAAAATGTTCCACCTATGTGCCCTATTCTGCAGCAACCTTCTTCCTCTACATCATGTCAGGTTTATGCAGTCATCTGTCGGTGTAGTCAAAAATGCCCCTACCCTGAAGAGAGTAGATGACTGTGCTTTGTTCAGCAGCATTTCCCCTGATCACTGAAGATGGCAGCCACAGAATAGTCACTTTATAACCAGAAACATTAAGCTGTCACAGTGCAAAGTTTATTTTCAAAGATTTTTGGCTAAGGTTATAATTAGTTTTGTACTGAAAATTTCCATACAGACTTACTATTATAAAATGCACTATTTTTACTGTTGACTAATGCTCCAAAAAGACTACAATAGACAGACTATGGTATGAACTATGGTCTGTTGGCACTTTATGGCTCAGTCGTACAAGGAATCTTGTACAAAATCATGGCTTTCTATACTGCAGATGGATACTAAGGGTATTTCTAGTGTATTTTATTTAAATGAGTTTTTACATAAAACCTTCAAACTGAGTTTAAGAAAATTCCAGAGCTGTTATAGCTATTCTACTCACAGTAGTCTAGATAGTTGTGATATGGGGAGCGATGGTGGAGTTTGTAAACTTTTATTTCCCTTTGTTGCCTTCTTCTTGTACAGCCTCCCTTCATCCGTGTGCAGCACAAACTGATTGCCATATCCTGTCACATCAACTCTCATTTTCTTTTCAAATATTTCCCTGAAATAATAACACATCAGTGAGCTTTATTACCTGATAAACTAATTACTCTCTGATTTACAGGTGATAACCATGGGATTCCAATGGTCTCCAACATTAAAATTAGAGAAGAACAACGAATGACCACAACCAATCCATGGATGATTCCATCAAACATGGCATGGCCAGAATCACATGTTTTTATTTCCACCCCAACATATAACTATACTTACAAGGATTATAGGAAATTCTTCCATGACATTGACTTTGAAGATGGTTGGTATATGTGGGAAGATACAAAGGGTCTTGTGGAAGGGCTGCCCCCTCCAGGGGTAGACACCTACTGCATCTATGGCACAGGTCACCCAACAGCTGAGACCTATGTGTATGGTGAAGGTTTTCCTAATGAGCCACCTATAGATATCATCTATTCTGATGGAGATGATACAGTACATAAAAGAAGTATGGAACTGTGCAAACGATGGGAAAACCAACAAAATGAGAAGGTCAAGGTGATCGAGCTGCATGGAATGCACCATCTGAGTATGGTCTTCAGCAACCAAACATTAAATGTTATAAATGATATCCTGCTGGAGAAAGATCTGTAGAATTGGGTTGTTATAACATGATATCTGCCCTGCAGCAGGAAAAGGACTTTTCAAGATGAGCAAGCAAGTGTGCATATGTGTTATTACAGATAGGGGCACCAGGTACAGTACAGACCAAAGGTTTGGACACACCGTCTCATTCAAAGTGTTTTCTGTATTTTCATGACTATAAAAATTGTAGATTCACACCGAGGTCATCAAAACTGTGAATTAACACATGTGGAATTATATACTTAACAAAAAAGTGTGAAACAACTGAAATATGTCTTATATTCTAGGTTCTTCAAAGTAGTCACCTTTTGCCTTGATTACTGCTTTGCACATTCCTGGTATCCTCTTGATGAGCTTCAAGTGGTATTCATCTGAAATGGTCTTCCAACAGTCTTGAAGCAGTCCATAGAGATGCTTAGCATTTGTTTGCCCTTTTGCCTTCACTTTGCAGTTCAGCCCACCCAAACCACCTTGATTGGGTTCAGGTCTGGTGATTGTGGAGTCCAAGTCATCTGGCATAGCACCCCATCACTCTCCTTCTTGATCAAATAGCCCTTACACAGCCTGGAGATGTGTTTGGGGTCATTGTCCTGCTGAAAAATAAATGATGGTCCAACTAAACGCAAACCGGATAGAATAACAGCCGCTGCAAAATGCTGTGGTAACCATGCTGGTTCAGTATACCTTCAAACAGTGTCACCAGCAAAGCACCCCCACACCATCACTCCTCCTCCATGTTTCACATTGGGAACCAGGCATGTAGAGTCCATTCATTCACCTTTTCTTTGTCACACAAAGACACGGTGGTTGGAACCAAAGATCTCAAATTCAGACCAAAGCACAGATTTGCACTGCTCCAATGTCCATTCCTTGTGTTCTTTAGCCCAAACAAGTCTCTTTTGCTTGTTGCCTGTCCATAGCAGTGGTTTCCTAGCAGCTATTCTACCATAAAGGCTGCTGCACACAGTCTCCTCTTACCAGTTGTTGTAGAGATGTGTCTGCTGCTAGGACTCTGTGGGGCATTGACCTGGTCTCTAATCTGAGCTGCTGTTAACCTGCGATTTCTGAGGCTGGTGACTCTGAAGAATTTATCCTCCGCAGCAGAGGTGACTTCCTTTCCTGAGGCGGTCCTCATGTGAGCCAGTTTCTTTGTAGCGCTTGATGGTTTTTGCAACTGCAATTGGTGACACTTTCAATGTTTTCCCAATTTTTTGGACTGACTGACCTTCATTTCTTAAAGTAATGATGGCTCCTTTCTTTAGCTGCTTCTTTCTAGCCTTAATACAAATTCTAACAGTCTATTCAGTAAGACTATCAGCTGTGTATCCACCTGACTTCTGCACAACACAACTGATGGTCCCAACCCCATTTATAAGGCAAGAAATGCCATTTATTAAACCTGACAGGACACACCTGTGATGTGAAAACCTTTCCTGGTGACTAACTATTGAAGCTCATCAAGAGAATGCCAACAGTGTGCAAAGCAGTAATCAAACAGAGTTCAAAAGTTATTACCACAGGAAGAGACACTGGTCAAATTTCAAAAAAAAGTTGCGAGCCTTAACCTGCAAACAGGCTGCGTCCTTAAGGGGTTAAAGTAATGATGGCTCCTTTGTTTAGCTGCTTCTTTCTAGCCTTAATACAAATTCTAACAGTCTATTCAGTAGGACTATCAGCTGTGTATCCACCTGACTTCTGCACAACACAACTGATGGTCCCAACCCCATTTATAAGGCAAGAAATGCCATTTATTAAACCTGACAGGACACACCTGTGATGTGAAAACCTTTCCTGGTGACTAACTATTGAAGCTCATCAAGAGAATGCCAACAGTGTGCAAAGCAGTAATCAAAGCAAAAGGTGGCTTTGAAGAAACTAGAATATAAGACATATTTTCAGTTGCTTCACACTTTTTTTGTTAAGTATAGAATTCCACATGTGTTAATTCATAGTTTCGATGCCTTCAGTGTGAATCTACAATTTTTATAGTCATAAAAATACAGAAAACTCTTTGAATTAGAAGGTGTGTCCAAACATTTGGTCTGTACTGTATATATGTTCCTTTTATATAGGGGTACCTTGTTACTAAAATGTGTAGCCCAATAATATTAGAAATAAATGAATACATGTTCTGCACATGTCTGTATGCTTACATATACAGTATGTCTACACATCTTAAAACAAGTTACAATATTAAACATTTGATGCCATCACCAGTTTTGACCTGGTGGATGCATCCCATTTTTATCAAATATGACACTTTTAGAATTTCTTTGTAACACTTTCACTCCTACCAGTGACTTTTTTCATTACATTGTACTTAATGTAAATGTTACACTTTGGTTGTATTTGGTTGACATCTTCTTTGCCTGTAAAACAGTTATTTATACCTCACAAATTACTTAAAGGACATCTACCATCAGTTTACTGATGGTAGATGTGTCATAATAAGAAGTTTCTCAGGACTTCTTATATTCTAACTATATATGTCACAATCACTGAAATATAGTTATAAAAGTTATGCAAATTACCCTGGTGCTCTTAGGCTACGTGACCTGAGTTCCTCAGGGAGCCCCATATTTTTATTTATGCGCTCCTCCCTAATGCTAGTCGTTTCGGCTCGAACTTCTTATTAGGACACATCTACCCTCAGTATACTGAGTTTAGCACCAGTTTTAAGCATACGGCAGCATAATTATAGCTTTGTGTGCATTATTAGCAGAAGCAGTACTGTGAATGCCTTTATATTGCAGGATTGTAGATGAACTGCTGCAGAAGGCTTCTGCTTAGATATTACAGCAGAGTGGCTTGGATGCCATCTAAATTCAGGCTCTCCAGCACTACAAGTCCAGCTATGATCCTGGACTATAAATGCATTTTGACAGTGCTTCGGCTACTGACAACAAACTCAAAGTTATGATTAGTTACACAAATCTCCAGAGCTGCTGCCAAAATTGCTGGTAGACTCCCTGGTAGAAACTAGCTTTCTTTTTCCATTTCCTCTTTTACTTGGTTATTAATAAAAGTTATATTTTGGTGTTGAAAACTTATTTATGTGTTGCCCTTAAAAAAAAACCTCCTTATAAAATATGTCTTACCTTTAACAACCTTTGAATAATTTTGAGTATTGCCAATTTCCAATTAGGATATCTACTGTCAGATTTGAGCAGCAGGCAGCCTGGTATCTCCCATCTGTCAGTAGAGATTCAAGAATAATGAATTGATGATGGGGACTAGTCAGAATATCGTAGTCTCCGAATGACCATTCTCATGGAGATGTTATGATGGCATACCATTAGTCCCCTTGTTTCCTCCATGTCCACAATAGGGTTATTGTATACTTAAATAGTCAGCTATAATTACATATAATACTGGACTAACATGTGTCTCTATTTGGCCATGAAACTATGGGCCTCCATCTACTCATTAGTATTGTATACATACAGTCAAGGGTCTACCATATCTGATGATACTTTTATCCACCAAGTTCATATTATCATCCCATCCACTGTAATTTTACCAGAGCTTCTCTGAATTTACTATGTTGTAATCCTAATCCATTTATTGATTAAAATGTTCTATCAAGATGGCTGACTCTTTCTAAGCTACATTCTCTTACAACTCCCTCTCTTGTACCCTGTTCAAGGAGTACAACTACAGATAGCTCTCATAGATGACATCTTCTACGTAATTCATTTGTCCATTTACATAGGCATATTTTACCCCTTTAAGCAGAGGTGCGGGGCTTGTATGTAGAGGGCGGGGCTCACAGGCTGAGCGCTGCATGGGCCTTGACTTATTCCGAGGACTAGACCTTCTATACAGGCTTAATGTGATCTATTTATCATGTATATTTAGTAATTTAACCATTGGTGGACTTTTTCTGTGTATTTTGCCTTTTTAATTGGATTTGTTTTAAGACCAATTTTTGAAATCTGCCCTGTATCACTATAAGTGGTTATGGCTGTGGAATGCTTGAAATCTGCCCTGTATCACTATAAGTGGTTATGGCTGTGGAATGCTAACGCCGCAGCGTTTTTGCGTTTTCATTTTTCACTCCCCACCTTAAAAAATCTATAACTTTTTTATTTTTCCCAATTAATTAACACATTTTATTCCCGAACCATGGTCCCTTTGAAAAATGCTCGAGTCTCCCATTGACTTCAATGGGGCTCGTTATTCGAGACGAGCACTCGAGCATCAGGAAAAGTTTGTCTCGAATAACGAGCACCCGAGCATTTTAGTGCTCGCTCATCTCTAATAAATGGTCCATACAAAAAATATGGTGGAAAGTTGTTCCAGATTAAATCAAATCAAAAGACGAGAGGGAACTGTCTGCGTCTGGAGAAAACAAGGTCTGATCACCAGAGGCGACGGGGCTTTTTTACTATGAGAGCTGTCAATCTGTGGAATAGCCTGCCTCAGGAGCTGGTCACAGCAGGGACTGCAAAGAGCTTCAAGAAGGGTCTAGATGCCTTTTTACACCTAAATAACATTGATGGTTATGTTATATAGATTTTTCCCCCAAATCTCTTCCTCGTCCAATCTCTTCCCTTCCTTGACACATTTGATGTGTCTTTTTCAACCATACAAACTATGATACTATGATATCTATTGTATTTAGTTATTTGAAGCAGATAACCATAGCACCCAAATTAATTCACAACTTATATTTCCCAAATGTCTGCTTTATGTCCACATGTTTTTTTTAAGATTCCATGTATTTTACTAGAATGTTATGAGGTTTAGAATTTGGGTGCCATTTTTCACATTTTTTGGAAAATCACCAAAACCTGTATTTATAGGGACCTGCTCAGCTTTCAATTGACTGTGAGAGGCCTAAATAATAACTAAACTCGTAAATTACCCTATTATGGAAACTATACCCTTCAATGTATGAAAAAGCACTTTTAAGAAGTTTGTTAACCCCTTAGGTGTTTAGGGGTTAAAACAAAATGGAGGTGCAGTCTACAAATTGTAATATTTTTGGACAATACATTCATTTTGGGTGGAAAATGTAACATTCACAATTGAGTAAATTAAAAAAGGCTCCACAAAGTTTGATACCCAATTTCTCCCAAGTGTGCCAATACCCCATATGTGGTGGTAACCTGCTTTATGGGCACACGGCCGGTCATAGAATGGAAGGAGCGCAACCTGGAGCAGAACCCAGAATATCGCTTTTCCGGATTTTTAGAATTGACCATTTTGGGGATAAATACTGTTTTGAATGAAATTTTACATATTTAACATACAAAACCCCTATATAATCAACCCATTTTCAAATCTGCACCCCTCAACCTATCTTCTGACAGCTTTTAGGAAGATTGTTAACCCCTTGAGATCTTCATAGTAATGAAATCAAAATGAAGGTGAAATTTAGAATGGTCAAATTGTGGCGGTTATACGTTCATTTAGCCCTAAAATTTACAGAGAAATCCCACCTTACAATTTGTTATGCAACCCCCCCACATGTGGCCATTACTTGTTTTATGGGCGCGCAGCGAGGCGCCCCCTGCAGCTGCCAGGATTTTAGTTTTCTCATTGGCCCCTTTTGTAGGCTATAAAATTATCGCTTTTTTGGTATTGGGGCCATGTGACGGCATTTTTTTGCGGAATGAGATGCTTTTTCCAGTGTTACCATTTTGGGGTTGGTATCCCCTATTGTTGAAAATTTAGGAACTTTTTTTTGAGGGCAGGAGTAGAAAAGCATTAATTCTGTACTGTATTTTTTACTTTTTTTTTTTTTTGGTGTTCACCGTATAACCTAATAATCATGTTATCTTTATTCTGTGGGTCAATACGATTACGGAGATACAATACTTGAACATAGACACATAGAGGGGCACAGGGTGTGCCCGCGATCCACAGCAAGGATCGTGGGTGCATCTGTGACAATTTAGACTTTTTTTTAGCGTTATATGTCTCTTTATATGTTATGGGGCTTATGGGCATTTTTATTGATTTATTACTTTATTTTTTATTGAAAAACATTTTTTAAAATTTTTTTACTATTTCCTTCATAGGACATGAATAAGCAATCATCTGATTGCTTGTTCATAATAATACTCTGCAATACTGATGTATTGCAGGGTATTAGCAGTGTCAGCCTGTGCACATGCATACGCTGACACTGTGCCTTTAAGATGATGTCATCGAAAGGCAGGTTAAATGATCGGGGGCCCACTTCGACTGCGGGTGTTACACTGGGGTGTCAGCTATTAGTTACTGCCGGCACTCCGTGTATCCCGATGCCGGTTCAGCTCAGATCTTGATATATCGGACGCTGAGCGCCAAGAGGTTAATCTAGTGGGGGTACATTCTGTCCGTGCCCCCTATTACTAGTACCGGTGTTCACTCTTCTCAAGTTGCAAAAGTTATAAACCTCCCCCCTTTCACATATGTAAATTATTAAGCCTCTTAGCTACAAGCTCCACACTCGCCTGTGAGGGTCAGCAGCCAGTGCTTGTGATGATGTCACAGAAGGCAGGTCCTGCCCCTCCATCTTGCTGATTTTAGTTCTTTTCAGTGCTTAAAACCATGGTTGGGCCAAAAAAATGGCACTTAATGGGGACTGAGAGGCAAAATACTTTGAAGAATGATTCCCAGGGATACCTGGAGCAGAATTAAGTTTTTTTTTTTTGCTCAGAATGACCATTACCCTACAAAGTTTTGCATCACTTGGGCTTATTACCTTTGGTTATTCACTATCATTTGTCCCTGTATTGTACATTGGACTAGCACCACATTCTCGGTGTCCGCCCCCACGGCTGTTATGGCAACCATCCGGTTATTAAGTGTTTAAATGTCAACGGTATTAAGAACTCCATTGTCTATACCTAAACCCTCTAAAACAGTTAGGCCCCTTCTACACTCGCTAGTGTGATGGAATGTACTCGCATTACATTCGCAACGCGTGCAGACCGGCCAGTGACCACAATTTTGACAAAGAGCGCTCCAGGGAAAGAATTATTGTCTACCTTGACTGTTACTTCTGTTTCACTGACTGAATGGACTGGGTAAGGTCATTTCCTTGTGTAATATTATGTACTTTGCCTTTAAATGTCAATATATGACAGCGCACTCACTATAATTGTGGCAAAGAAGCACTTGTAAGGAGATCGGACCGTGACTGACAGTTTGTGATGTAAGTAAGCCTTTTTTTTCAAGTAGCGTAAGTTCATCACTAAACATATGACCACAAATGTGATCGGAGAGCTCCGGAGAAAGCTTAAGTATTCCTCATTGTACATGACTGAGGACATTAAAGAGGACCTGTCACCCAAATTTTAGGCACTAGGAGCTGCTTACTAAAGCAGCAGACCATGACACACCCCAAGCCAGATCTGATACTACTTAGCTTCCCTAATCACAAAATTAACACAACGATAAATGCTACTTCTCCTGGCTTGTTATATGATTATATTGCCCTTACTATACTTCCTGATGTTTATAATTAGTAGTTTGAATGTTGTTAAGTTATTTAAGATATAAAACAACCTTGAAAATGAGAGATAAAACTGTCAACTGATACTTAATGGTGCATAAAGCACTTCAACAAGGAAACGAATAGGAGGGAAAAAAAAGAAAATCGGAGAGGAAAAAGGGCACAAAAGTAACAACATACGGATGCATCGTGGGGATTCGATACATATGTTTATATACATGTTGTGCTCTTTGTTGAGGACATAAATTATGTACGTGGCTAATTCCTCCAATTAAGTAGTGTTTTAAAAAAAAGAAAATAAAAATAAACAGTGAGACAGGGAAGAAGGAGTTAACCTAGAGTGTCCCAGTGACTGAGAGGGAGGATTCGTGTTGGTGATTGTCATATGTGTTCGTATGATACTGTTTTTGACTGGTTGTCCCATTAGGGTTGGCTCACCATAGGGGAAATAGAGCGAAGACCTGCCCTGAGCTACGTGTGATATTGTTCACTTCTTTGGGAGTCTGAATGGACTTGTGGGGGACTGTTAAAACTAGTAGAGTCTGAAGGACAGTGACTTGGTGGTTAGTAGAACAGTTGAAAGACGTGACTTGGTTGTGAGAGTCTAGTATGACGGATAGTGAATCTAGTTGTAGGCCAGTATGAAGGACAGTGACTTTTGGTAGGGCAGTCCTGAAGGACAGTGACTTGTTAGGGCCAGTCTTGAAGACGTACGTGACTTGGTGTGAGAGGCCAGTCTGAAGGACATTGACCTCTGGTGTTTGAGAGTCCCAGTCTGAAGGACATGACTGTGTTAAGACAGTCTGAAGGACAGTGACTTTGGTTGTAGAGCCGTCTGACGGACAGTTGCCTTTGCGTCGAGCGCAGTCTGGGAAAGTGACTGGTGTAGCTTGAGGACAGTATTGGAGATCAGTCTGAAGGACATGGACTGGTGTAGAGCCAGTCCTGTAGGACAAGATGGACTTGGTTTAAAGCCAGTTTGAAGGAAGTTGTAGAGCTCAGTCTGAGGACAGTGACTTGGTTGTTAGCCATGTGCCTCGAAGGACAGTGACTTGGTGTAAGAGCGCCAGTCTGTAGAGACAGAGTGACTTGGTGTGATGTAGCCAGTCGAAGGTCAGTGACTGGTTTGTGTTTGAGACAGTCTGAAGGACAGTGACTTGGCTGTAGAGCCAGTCTGAAGGACAGTGAGGTGACTTGAATGCAGTGATTGTGGTTGAGAGCCAAGCGGCTGAAAGACAGGACCTTTGGGTAGTAGGTCAGTCTGAGGACAGTGACTTGGTGTAACACAGTCCCTGGAAGGACTGATGGTAGATCGTTTGAGGTAATGTTGGTTAGACCGTTCGGGTGACTTGTAACAGGGCTGAGGACGTTGGACTTGTTGGAGGTCAGTCTGATGAGTGACTGTAGGCACTGAGCCTGACTTTAGAGCCGTTGAGCGTGATTTGTTTGCAGTAGTAAGCAGTACGGGGATCCAGTGGAACAGTGACTTTGGTGTTAGCAGGAAGACTGGATTGGTAGACAGTTGACTTGAAGGCATTGAGTGTGTGTAGAGCCAGTTTGAAGGACAGGCTGGTTTGTATGTTCTTGCATCGAAGTGTACGTGACGGCAGATAAGCCGTGACGAATTGGTGTCGAGCCAGTCAAAGGACAGGTGACTTGTGTAGGTAGTCCTAGGTAGCAGTCACTGAGTGTACAGGTGGATGACTTGGTTTAGAGCCAGTCTGAGGACAGTGATCTGGTGTAGATAGCTGTCCGTATTGGTGTAGCAGTTGAAGGACAGTGATTTGGTGGTAGAGCCAGTCTGCGGACGTGCCTTGGCGTTGCGTATTTGTCAGATGAGCCAGTATGACGGCCAATGATCTTGGTTGTTGAGTCGCTGTAGGACAGTTGGCACTTTGGTTGTTCAAGCCTCTACGCGAGCTGCCGGACAGTGCTTGGTGTAGAGCACGTTCTGAGAGGTGCCCGTGCTCTTGTGGTGATCTATGAGCCGTGGAAGGACCTGTATTCCTCGGGCGGTAACATGAAGTTAAATCACCTACACTCGAAGGAGAAAAACTGAACAAATGGTGTTTAACGTGGCGTGCGATCGATAGCGGAACATTTCTCCATCGAGGTTGACCTCAGGAAGTCCAACCGCCAAGTGAACCACAAATGTTTGACAAAGAGCGCTCCAGGGAAAGAATTAGTTTCTACCCTTGACTGTTCACTTCTGTTTCCTCGACTGGATGGTGACGGGTAGGTCATTTCCTTGGTGTAATATTAATGGTACTTTGCCTTAAATGTCAATATATGACCAGCAATCACCCTATAATTGGTGGCAAAGAAGCACTTGTAAGGAGGATGGACCGTTGACTGACAGTTTGCTGATGTAAGTAAGCCTTTTTTTTCAAGTAGCGTACGTTATCACTAAACATATGACCACAATGAGATCGGAGAGATCCGGAGAGAACAGCTTAAATATTTCCTCCATTGAACATGACTGAGACATTGAACAGAGAGACCTGTCACCCCAAATTTTAGTGCACTAGTGAGCTGCTTCACTAAAAGCAGCAGACCATGAACCACCCCAATTATATTGCCCTTAATATACTTCCTGATGTTATAATTAGTAGTTGAATGTTGTTACGTTTATTTAAGATAAACAACCTTGAAATGAGAGAGTAAAACGTCACTGATGACTTAATGGTGCATAAAGCACTCAACAAGGAAACGAATAGGAGGGGAAAAAAGAAAATCGGGAGAGGAGGGAAAGGGCACAAAGGTAACAACATAACGGAATGCATACGATGGGGATCGTATACACTATGTTTATTACATGTTTGTGTCTTATAGTGCATGACATAAAATCTATGTACCTGCCTAGTATTTCCCCAGTAAATAGGTTAAAAAAATAATAAATAAAGCGTGAGACAGGGAGAAGGAGATTATCCGTAGATGTCCGCAGTGCTGAGAGTGGGCAGATATCTGTGGTGTGATTGTCTCATAGTGTTCTATATACCTGTTTTGACTGGTGTCATTTAGGGTTGCCCATAGGGAAATAGAGCAGAGACCTGCCCTGGCCAGGTGTGATTTTCACTTCTTTGGGAGTCTGAATGGACTTGTGGGGGGACTGTTTAACACTAGTAGAGGTCTGAGGACAGGTGACTGTGGTGTGTAGAACCATGTCTGAAAGACAGTGACTTGGTGAGAGTCAGTTGAGGATAGTGACTAGTGTAGAGACTGAACCTATGTCCGTCTGAAGGACAGGACTTGTGTAGGGCCAGCCTGAAGGACAGTGACTTGGGTAGGCAGTCTGAAGGAACATGACTTGGTTAGAAGCCCCAGTCTGAAGGACATGACTTGTGTAAGTCAGTCCGAAGGGACAGTGACTTTGGTGTAGAGCCGTCCTGAGGACATGTGACTTGGTGTTTGCGCCATCTGAGGCGGGCGGAGTAAGGTAGACCTCGAAGGGACAGTGACTTGGTGTAGAGCCAGTCTGAAGGACAGTGACTGGTGTAGAGCCAGTCTGAAGGACAGTGACTTGGTGTAGAGCCAGTCTGAAGGACAGTGACTTGGTGTAGAGCCAGTCTGAAGGACAGTGACTTGGTGTAGAGTCAGTCTGAAGGACAGTGACTTGGTGTAGAGTCTGAAGACGTACTTGGTAGACCAGTCTGAGAGACAGTGACTGGTGTAGAGCCATCTGAAGGACGTTGACTGGTTTTGTAGACAGTCTGAGGACAGTGACTTGTTGTAGATTGCCAGTCTGAGGACAGTGACTTGCTTGTGTAGGAGCCATCTGAAGACAGTGACTTGGTGGAGAGCCAAGTATGAAGAGACAGTGACCCTTGGGTGTAAGCCGTCTGAAGGACATGACTTGGTGTACCGTTCCCTGTGCATTGCTGGTTAGAGTCCAGTTTTGAAGGACAGTGACTGGGTGTAGAGCCGTCTGACGGACAGTGACTTGGTTAGAGAGTTAAGACAGGGTGGTAGGCCAGTTTGAACGGACAAGTGACTGTGTGTAGAGTCAGTCTGAAGTGACAGTGACTTGGTGTAGAGCACAGACAACTGTCTAGAGGCCATCGCAGAGTCGACTTGGTGTTTGAGAGCCACGTCTGAAGAGCGTGACTTTGTGTAGAGTCAGTCTGAAGACAGTGACTGTTGTTAGCGCCAGTCTGGAGGACAGTGACTTTGTTATAAGCCAGTTCGAGAGGACAGTTGAACTTGGTGTAAGTTCAGTCTGAAGGACATGACTGGTTGTAGTAAGCCAGTCTGAAGACAGTGACTTGGTGTAGAGCCAGTCTGAAGGACACGTGACTTGGGTGTAGAGCCCCGGAAATGCTCTGGTGAGCAGGAGACAGTGACTTGGTTGTAGAGCAGTCGAAGCAGATTTTTGTAGAGAAGTCAGATGGACTTGGGTAGAAGCCCGTCTGGAGGAAGATGCTTGGTTTAGAGCCAGTCTGAAGGACAGTGACTGGTGTTTAGAGTCGTCTGAAGACACGTGAATGGTGTAGAGCCAGTCTGAAGGACAGTGACTGTTAGACCAGTCATGCAGCTTGGTGTGAGCCAGTCTGAAGGACAGTGACTTGTGTAGAGCCAGTCTGAAGACATTGACTTGAGGTGTAGAGCAGTGGAAGGACAGGGACTGGTGTGAGCAGTCTGAAGAAAAGTGACATGGACTTGTGTAGAGCAGTCTGTGAAGGACAGGTTACTTGGTGTAGAGCAAAGCTGAAGGACAGTGACTGGTTTGTTTAGAAGCCTAAGGGACAGTGACTTGGTAGGCCAGTGGACAGTGACTTGGTGTAACCTGTCTGAAGGGAAAGTGGACTTGGTGTAGATCCGTATGAAGGACAGTGACTTGGTGAGAGTCATATGAAGTGACACGTGACTTGTGACAGAGGTCATCTGAAGGAAGTGACTTGGAGTAGGGCCAGTCCCTGAAGGACATTGACGTGGTGGTGGTGTTAGGAGCCAGTCTGACGGCAGTGACTTGAGCTAAAGCCAGTCTGAAGGACAGTGACTTGTAAGCCAGTCTGAAGAGGACAGTGACTTGGGTGTGAGCCAGTCTCGAGGAATGATATGGTGTAGATGTAGAGTTCCCCCCCCCCCCAGTATTGAAGGAAACCAGTGACTTGTGTAGAGTCAGTCTGAAGGACAGTGACTGGTTGTCTGTAGATCAGTCCTGAAGGACAGTGACTTGGTGTAGAGAGTCTGAAAGGGACCAGTGACTTGGGTGTAGAGCCAGTCTGAAGGACAGTGACTTGGTGTAGAGGCAGTCTGAAGACAGTGACTTGTTTTGGGAGAGTCAGTATCGAAGGACAGTGCTGTGGTGTAGAGTAAGTCTGAAGGACACTTGCGTGTTTAGAGTAGTCTGAAACAGTGACTTGTGTAGATGGTCGTCTGATGGACAGTGACTTGGTTGTAGAGCCAGTCTGAAGGACAATGCTTGTTGTAAGAGTCAGTAATGAAGGACAGTGATTGGTGTAGAGTAGTCTGTAAGGACGGTTGGTGTAGGGCAGTCTAAGGACAGTGACTTGGTGTAGAGTCAGTCAGCAGTGATTGGTGAGGCAGTGAAGTGAGCAGTGATATCGTAGACATTAACTTGGTTGCCAGTCTGAAAGGAACAGTGGACTGGGCTGAGTCAGTCGAAGGCAGGGACGTGGTTAGAGTCAGTTCTGAAGGACAGTGAACTTGGTGTAGGGCCAGTCTGAAGGACAGTGACTCGGTGTAGAGCCAGTCTGATGGACAGTGACTTGGTGTAGAGCCAGTCTGATGGACAGTGACTTGATTTATGATTTCTGGCGCAGATTCTTAATGAATCAGTTGAACCCATCATTATACAAGGACTTATAGTGGAGTTTCCGACTTTCTAAGTAAATGTGCCCCTGTGTGTCAAGACAGACATAGCACCAGCAGTAATGGTGTCAGTAATCTGTGCTTTAGTAGGTCTTCTGTTGGATCGGACCAGATTGGATTCTTACACATGACCTGTGCTCCTCCCTTATCTCTGAACATGGTGAACATAGAACTTTTTGGCACCACTACTGGTTCGCACAGAGTAGGACACTCACAACACAGCACCACTGCACGCGCCTCTAGCAACGCCATAGCTGGCCACGGAATTTCTGTCCATATGCTGTAATTTCACCCCCTATGTATAAGATAGAAAACTGGCACATAATAAATACACTCAACAGAGCGCTCAGAAGTCTGTACAGAACATTTACAGCATTTACTTATGTGCACTTTTGAAAACATCACCTTAAAACAAAATACAGTTTCAATTCTTTAGTAACTAATGTGCAGTCCTGATAGTAGGATTGAGCCGCAGTCACTAGGACTCAGCAACTCTATCATAGTGCGGGAGCTGCCAATCCCATGCCAATATTGTCCCTACAAATAACACAAAATAGTCAACTTCACCTGGCTAAATTCTGTCTGTATGCAGTACCTGACCACTAGGGGGCAAAAGTGTGTGTGCAGGACCTGACCACTAGGGGGCGACAAGGTCCTTATGAGTGAAAAGAAACCGCTGGTAAGCACTAGGCACCAACCAAGTATGGGATTTAGGCACAAGCAGTGCATACACCTCTGGACTACAGGGCGCTTCCTCCAATAAACGGTTGTAACAGCCACACTCGCCCACCAACTTTCACTATGTCCAGCCCTTCCCTAAAAAGAAACCCAGCCAATTATAAATCCCGTAGGAAAGGACTGACTGACAGCACCCGCCTCCTCACCTTGACGTCCGGGTGCAGTATCCATGCACTAGAGGTCGCTTTGTGTTACAGCGGCAGCCATGTTTCATGGGACGGTTATGCTTCCCTGAGAGCTTGGCTCTGCTTCAGGATAGACAACACACAGTGGGAGGAGCATCCTCTGGTGCCAAGAATGTTCATACCTGGATTAGGCGCCGAGATTGAAAACTGAAGATCGGTTCGTACTGAGGCAGGTGCGGCGCTGATGTCGGGAGAGAGGGTGATGTGTGATTTATACTATGTGCTAGTGTGTCCTAATCCCGGGCTGTGCTCACCCGATGTGTATGGCCGTGTGTACATGTACAGTGCATGGTAGTGATCCAGACTACTGCTGTTAATATCCTAAAATCGACTTATTGTTTTCAATCGTTTAAGTATTTGTTTATATCAAATTCTGTATATATGGACACTGCACAGTACCACTTCTCCTGTCCTGTATACTGTGTAATTATCAGTATCTGCTCTTTCTGTATATATGGCACTGCACAGTACCCACTTCTCCTGTCGTGTATACTGGGTGTAATTCCAGGCTATCTGCTCTTATCCGTATATTGGCGCTGCACAGTACCACTGTCTCTGTCTGTATGACTGGTTGTGTAATTCTCAGTATCTGCTCTTATCTCTGTATATATGGCTGGACACTGCACAGTACCACTACCCATACTCACTGTCCCGCTATACGGGTGTAATCTCAGTATCTGCTCTTATATGGTATATAATGAGACACGGCACAGTACCACTTCTCTTGTCTTGTATACTGGTTGTGTAATTCTCAGGATATCGAGTACTTAGTCTGATAGATAGACCATTGCAACAGTATCCCCTTCTCATCCTGCTGTATAGGGGTTGTAATTCTGCAGGTACTGCTCTTATTCTGTATATTGGACACTGCAGACAGTACCACTCGCTCTGTCATGTATACGGTGTCATTCTCAGTATCTGATCTTATTACTGTATATTGGACACTGCACTAGTACCACTTTCTTGTCCTGTATATGGTGTTTGTAATTTCAGTTCTGCTCTTATTCTGTATTTATGGACACCTGCCAGTCACCACTTCTCCTGTCCTGTATATCGGTGTAATTTCTCAGTATCTGCTCTTATTCTGTATATATGGACACTGCAATACCACTTCTACCTACTCTTGTCTTAACTTGGGTTAATTTAGTATCTAGTCAGTAATCCTGCATCTTACTGTTGTCTTATACATGGGTGAATTCATCTGCTCGCTAACGCTACTAGAACCTCTCGACTTACTACGAACCCATGTTACAAACAGACCTCTGGATCTTGGTAATTTATTGTACTTTAGTCCTAGGCTACAATAAACACTATAATCATGTTATCAATCTCTCTGTCATGAAGCTTATTGTTAGTATTGATTCTTATGCACACAACATTTTTAAATCCAATTGTTCAGAGACCACAAAAAGTTCTGTCTGGGATTACAATGATAAATACCAGTTCCGACTTACATACAATAAATGTAAGAACAACAACTACAGAACCTATCTTGTTGTACCAACCCGGGGATGCCTGTTATATGGACAACTGCACAGTACCCTTCTTTTTTCCGTGTACTGGGTGGATTCTCAGTAATTGGCTCTTATTCTGTATAGAGGAACACTGCACAGCACCACTTTATCTCCTGTCCGTATACTGGGCTGTAATTCTCCAGTATCTGCTCTTATTTTGATATATGACACTGCACGTACACTTCTCTGTCCCTGTATACTGGGATGTAATTCTCAGTAATCTGCTCTTATTTGTATGAATGGACACTGCACAGTACCCACTTATCTTGTCTGTATAGCTGGGTTGTAATTCTCAGTACTGCTCTTATTCTGTATATATGGACACTGCACAGTACCACTTTCTTGTCCTGTAACTGGGGATGTGTAATTCTCAGTATTTGCTCTTGTCTCTGATATATGGACACTCTCAAGCGTACCACTTCTCTTGCTGTATACTGGGTGTAATTCCTCAGTATCTGTCTTTTCTGTATATATGGACACTGCACAGCACCATTCTCCTTTCCTTATACTGGGTGTAATTCTCATTATCCGTCGCCTTATTTTGTATAAATGGACACTGACATACCACTTCTCTGTCCTGTATACTGGGCTGTAATTCTTCCAGTAACTTCTTATTTCTGGATAATGGACATGCACAGTATCCAACTTCTATTGTCCTGTATCTGGGGAATTCTCAGTAATATGCTCTTTTCCTGTATATATGGACACTGCCAGTACCACTTCTCTTGCGCTGGTAACTGGGTGTAATTCTCAGGATATCTGCTCTTATTCTGTAGTATATGCACTACACAGTAAAAAACCCATTCTCTTGTCCTGTATATGGGCGTAATTCTCATAGCCTATGTCGTATTCGTATATATGGACACTGCACAGTCGCACTTTCTCTGTGCACTGTACACTGGGTGTAATTCTCAGAAACTGCTCTTATTCCTGTATAATGGACACTGCACAGTACACTTCTTCCTGTCCTGTATACGGGTGTATCCAGTATTGCTCTTATTCTGTATATATGGACACTGCACAGTACCCTTACTTGTCCTGTATACTGGGTTGTAATCTCAGTCTCTGACTTCTTATTTCTGTATAATGGACACTGCACAGTACCACTTCTCTGTCCTGCTATAAGGCCTGTGGTAATTATCTCAGTTCTGCTCGTTTCTGATATATGGACACTGCACAGTAACAACTCTCATTCTTCTACTGTTGTGTTCGTATTGTTAATTCTCAGGTATCTATATTCTGTATATAATACTGCACAGTACTAACTTTCATGTTACTCTTACTGTCCTGTGTGTCTAGTTCATGATACTGCTTTGTTATCTGTAGTTAGCACAAGAAACTTTTATTCTACGTTGTCTTACTCGGCAAACGCATGGTACATTTTATGTGCAGGAGTTGTTTAGCGTGTACTGAGGATGGAAATGAGCGAACAACCCCTGAAGAGACTCTGTAAGTTTATGAAATACAAACTGGAGGTGACAGTTTCGTTCAGGAGATTCATGTAAAATCTTGCTTCCTCTGGCCCCGAATCCTGCAATGAGTCGCCAAGGAAGAGACGTTTGACTACAGCTGAGGATGGATAACGAGGAACAGAGAACCTGGCCGGCCCGGAGGAGTCCCCCAAGGCTGGATGGTCTTCTCTATGCGTATTACCTGAAGGGAGTTGAAACTGCACCCCCGCCATTATGTCAGTAAGTCCCGCATCCAGATGTTGCAGGAGATGAGCAAAAGAGGTACCTTCACCTTGCTTAATATTCGTCAATAACACAGCATCTGCAGCCTCAGAGCATACAGTCTAGGCCAAACTCATATGAGGATATCCGCCAGGAGGGGCCGACCGGTCCCCTCTCCATAGAGATGCACGGCATACGCTGTGCACACGGGGAGAGATCGGACATGTCCTATCTTTTCCCATTGTAGGGTGCCACACATGTGTGACCCGTATCGATCCGTGCGACCATTGCTTGTCTTTGGGGGATGTATGTAGGCCGCAATCTTGCACACTTCGGTGTAGATGCAGCCTAATTCCCCCTCAATTTGGGCTCATAAAAAGAACATTTACACTATCCCCTTCACCTTTATCTGCATGGTCCATTTTTAGAATCCCAACTCAAATCACCAGACTCCGATTCACTAAATCGCTTGCCACTGTAGGAACCACAGCCTAAGCATCTGAAGAATTAAGAGTTGATTTACTCCATCCCCACTTACATGTATTAAGTCATTCAATCTAATGTGTCTGCAACTCCAGGAGCTCTCAATTCTGTTCCCCCCCCCCCCCCTACCCTCACCAAGAGGCCGTGTTCACCTGTTGCGTTAACAGTGCTTTAATGTGTGGACGCAGCTCAAGACCTCTTTGTCTGTGTGGACATGGAAATAGTCTTGGTTTGCCCAATTTTTTTTCTCTATTTCAGCTGACGGACCACAGACTGACACTATGTCAGGAATGGAGAGTGAAAAGGTGAGTTCCTATTTCTGCGTCTTGGCCATATGCATCATCTGTTCTGACCACTTAGGATCACATGAGCCTCCATTTCCTCTATTTTGTGGACAGGAATGGAAGCTGAAAATATATTTCTGGAGCTTTACTTTATATTTCAGGAAAACGTTGCAGAATTTTTAATATACACATATTGGTTAATTGTCTAATATTCTGACACACACACACACACACACACTACAAAAATCGTGAAGTAAAGTGTCAAACCCCTTTAACTGGTTGAGGACAGAGGACAAGATAACTCATCATGATTAGCCAGATGTGATGGGACATGGGAGCTTTATATTGAATAAAACACCGGGTGATGAAAACCGTGAAAAAGCTGTAATTTTTGCTGATCGTCATATCTAACTGACCACTCATAGCTAAAAGAAAGTATCTTGCTTCAGCAGCTGTGCTGTCCCTCATTCCTGCCTGGAGATTGGAGATAAGAACTGTCTGAAGTGATTTGTGCCCATCATAGTTAAAACTCAGCAAACGCACACACGCACCTTCCAATTTTTAATACAAAATGCATTAAGGGTTGACAAACAACCTAAAAGTTGTTTTGCATATTTTCTTTTACATAGTTGGACAAAATGGGGGGATTTATGGAGGTTTCTCAAATATAAGCCTTCTCAAATCTCTTTGAAACTTTATATCTAAATGTTTCTGAAAATTTATAAATGTACTAATAAATTTGTTAACCTAAAGAATTAAAAAAAAAAAAAAAATTATACCAAAATAAAGGGAACATATGGTAAATGTTATTTAGAAATTAATTTGGATGCATCCACTATTTTTCTGCAAGGCAGCAAATTTCAGACACAATTTTTTTTTAATAAATAAACACACTGTATACGATCAAACTTTTACAACTGTAATAAAGTAAAATATGTAACGGATATGTTGAAGCATTCAAAAGTTATTAACACACAAAGTGATGCATGTCAGATTTGGAAAATGTGGCTCTGTCCTAAAGCTGAAAAATACAATACAATAAAACTTTATTGGTCCCTGAGGACCATATTTTGATGCACATGTCTCCAGCATTTAGGTTATACACACGAGATGGATCATAGACTTAGTCGGGAACACAGATGTTACACAGGAAATGGGGGTACAATATGGTTTGGGGGAGGGGATTTTCGTTGGAGGGACAAGTGGGATGTTATTAAGTATGTTTGGCTGCTTCTTGAATCCATTCATTGTAGAAATCGATGGCTCTCAGTATCGAGTATTTCTGAAACCGGAAGCTGAGTAATGGAAACAGACACTAGATAACAGGTCTTTTGCTTGGTCTTGTCATCTCTGGCCCTGCCATTAAACACAAGTTTAACATCTTAAGGACAGAAGCCTTTTTACATGCTACACCAGTGATGGCAAACCTTTTAGAGATCGAGTGCCCAAACTACAACAAAGACCCGCTTATTTATCGCAAAGTGCCAACACAGAAATTTAATTTGTGTTTTATACTCCCTTCTCTGTCACAGTTTTCATTGATAGCAGCACCTGAGGCACCAATAAAGCAGAAAATAGTCCCAGGTACAGCTGTCATTTTAAAATAGCTCTGTGCACAGCAAGTCCTGGGCTGTCTGGGACTGCAGGAATATACCTGGAGTCCTCTCGGGTGATGGCCTGTGTGCCCACAGAAAGGGCTCTGAGTGCCACCTCTGGCACCAGTGCCATAGGTTAGCCATCACTGTGCTACACCATTGTCTACTGGGGGAGAGTATATATATCCTTAAGATGTCCTTAAGATGTTAAACTTGTGTTTAATGGCAGGGCCAGAGCTGACAAGAACAAGCAAAAGACCTGTTATCTAGTGTCTGTTTCCATTGTTTTTCATATAGGGGAGGTTACTTTGTAATTTAGCACTTGTCCGTCACAAAAAAAATGCCCTGCAATTGTAGCAGTTTATCCTAAAAACTGTTTCTGCAATTCTGCTCCTATTGTCATTCAGACTACAAAAATGTAAACACACATAGTACCAATAAATATGGGTGAAAAGGGCTCTGTTTTAGAATATGAACAATTCCAGCTCCCCAGTACAGGGCACAGATTATTAAATGGCATAATTTGTCTCGCATTTATAAAGCTCTCATATAGCCCTGAAATAGAAAAATACAAAGTGTTATGGCAATCGGAAGGAAACTTTTACACTGAAATACAATCTAGAAATCGCAAACAGTCTTCTATGTAATGCCATATTTAACGTCAATATTGTCAATGTAGACTACCTCTATTTTTCTATGGTTGTCTAATAATTGGGCACTTATCAAGTTTAGTTATACCAGATTAGAAAGGTAGGTGGATTTTTGGACCGTATGAGTTGCTTTTTGTTCCCCTAGAGCAGATTGCTGCCTGTTTTGTCTTCTTACAGGACACATCTGGACTGACGGATACTGCACCAGATGAAGAAGCAGAAAGCCTTTCAGGTAATGGGCAGCTGTGAGACCGTCACCTCTCTACAAATGCAATGGTGTTTCGATAACATTACCCTGTTGGCTTTGTCTTTGTAGGACATGGGGACATGGGTGGTACAGAAAAGTCTGGATATAAATTGGTCATGGAGGAACATCCCTTGCCAGTGGCACATAGCACCCTGGCCAATCGTCGCCCTTTACACTCAGAGGATGAGCCTCCCAGTGTGGAGACTGCCAGCCGCCTTCGCAAGGTGAGTGCTCTAGACTGGATAGGTTGGTAGGACTAGATAGTAATTAGCTGATATTTGGGGGTCTCATGTATACATCTTGCCCCTCATGCAGCTTTTCGGTTGATTTTCAGGAACGCCAAGAAGAGTTGGCGATGGTGTGCTCAGTGCTAGACCGCAGTAACCCTTGGAGAGTAGCGTCCATGAGACAGCCACAGAAGAGGGCCCTGAAACAAGATGGTCAGGTAATGTAGAGTGGTCACTGTGGATTGGGCTGGTAAGGTAGCACATCCTCTGTGGAAAAGACACAGGGTGTTAGGTGGTGAGGTGAAAATTGCACTGATAGAGTGTGGTCACTTGTGGTGAAACTCGGCTCATTTCATGGATTTGAATGCTCCCTCACTGGTCTTCAGGACCTCAGCAGAGGGAAAAGAAGGAGACGAGTCAGAGCCGGGCGTGGGAGTGTGAAAATGGGCCCCATTTTGGATTCAGACTCAAGTGTAAGTGCCAGCAACTTCTACTTATTGTTACTACCAGCATTGAGTTACAAACGCCTCCTATTATAGGGTAGCTGCAATATGGAAGGTCAGGCAATGTCCATGAAGACCGCAGTATCCAGCTTGTCTTTGTAAAATCTCATCATTGTAGGATAAAGTAATTTATTTTATGACCAAAACTAATAAAAGTGGTAATTCGCAGCAAGGCATTGTCTACAGCATGATGCACCTGCTAACGATCTGTGTTGTCATTCATGTGCAGGAATCTGAGTGTGTGGAGCAGTCTCCAGAAGGTAGTGATGGATCCCTAGATGTATCAGATGAGCGATGCATCTCTTCCCTTGAAGTTCGGCTCAGACGATCCTGTGATTCTGGTGAGGGCTTTTTTTCTTCTTTCTGTGGAGAAAGGCTATTGTCATTTACTATCCTGTACAGTACAGTGGCTAAAGGCCATGTTAGAGGAGTAATAGATGTTTAATTTCCATTTATTTCAAACTTTTTTTTTTTCTCCAGACACCCTAGAGGACCATGTGCCGCCTTTAGGTGAAATGGCAGACAGGAGGTCTCCAGATGGTATGAACTGATATAATGTTTTGTAGTTTAGGTTCAGCAAACTCCAACGTAAAGTTAGAGGGGTATTTTGGGAATACGAACTTCTGATTCAAATACCCACAATGCTATAAATAAATTAATACACCAAAACTCCATGTCATAAATCACAAAATGGAACTTAACTAGTCTGCTTCTTTGATTCACAAAATGTTATGGGCTTTCTATAGTAGGTGGAATTATCTCGGAGATGGTAGCCAACTACAGCTACCCTTTTTTAAACATTAGTTTTTATTGATTTTCCAGGGGTAATGATACATACATTACAATAAAATGCAATCTTAAAAAAAAATAAAAATTTGTTTCCGATGTTATACATAGTTCATACAGGAAATATCAATAAGCCAATGTAGAACGGAAAACCGTAAGGAGAGAACAAATAACCAAGAGAACATAAACTTGGCGACAAGTTTAAATGTACAATGAATTGCAGTAGTTATATAAAAAAAATTGCTTAGTTATACAGTGATGGTGTTGTATGACGAGCTGATCCATATATCCCAGTTGTTAAGGAATTTAGGGATCTTATGTAGACAGTGGGCGATGGTTTTTTCGTACAGACAATTTTCATTTATTGAGCTAATGACTTCTGCTAGAGGCGGTGGGGTGGGGTCTTTCCAGTATTTGGCAATTTTGATTTTGGCTGCAATGAGTACATGAGTAATCACTGTTAAATGGGTATGGGGAAAATCTTCCAAATCTATAAAGAATAGAGCCTGTAGGACTGATAGCTGAGTTGGGAACATACATATTTTAGTCAGCAGAGCATTAATAGCTTCCCAAAATTTGTTTATATGGTTACAGTGCCACCATATGTGTAACATATCAGCGTTGTCGCTATGACAACGCCAGCAAGTTTGGATGTTTTCTGGGTAAATTCGAGACAATCTGTGTGGAGTGTAGTACCAGCTGTATCTTATTTTTATGGTGTTTTCTAAATGGTTAATACATCTGGATACTTTAGGCGGAATTCTGAATGCCATTTGCCATTGTTTTTCACTGATTGTAGTATCCAGCTTGTCAGACCATTTGTTCAGGTGGGACTGTATAGCCTCTGATTGGGTATCTATTAATAGTTTATAGAAAATGGACAATCCTTTTTGTTTGGTGTCTGAAGATATTAAAAATTTTGTAATGTCGGTGTTTTCTGTGCTGAAATTGAATTGGGATTTATTGAGGGCTGTTTTGATTTGGTGATATTGTAGCCAGTTTATTCTTGTGGTTTGGATATCCTGAGTTAGGGATTCTATTGTTTTTAGTTTCCCATTTTGTGATGTGATATCTCCCAGGTTTCTTAAGTCTCCTGGTAGCCAAGATATAGGGCCAAGATTGTGTATACCTGCAGACAAGCTTTTGATCGGAACATCTCGTGGGGTTATGCTTAGGGTCTGAGATTTGGAGAGGTTTGTCCATATATCGACCATTGCGGCTATAGTCGCTAGTGGGGGTTTGGGGTGTGAGGCGAAGATGGATAGGCTGTATAAATACGCTTTAATGTCGTTTGATGGGACTTGACTGTTTTCTATATTGATCCAGTGTTTTTTATTGTCAGAGGACCAGAAGAGTTTTAGTTGGTCTAGTATGCTGGCCTTATAGTATTGTGTTACCGAGGGGCATCCTAGTCCGCCTTTATTTATTGGTTGGAACAGGATGTTGGCTTGTATGCGAGGTTTCTTGTGTTTCCAGATGTAGGACCATATGAGTTTATGGAGTGATTGGAGGGTTTTCAGAGGGGTTGGGATGGGTAAGTTGCGGAATAGATACAGAATGGATGGTATTATACACATTTTGACTGTGGCTATCCTCCCGAACCAAGATAGTTCGAACTTGTCGAATTTTTCTAAATCCTTTTTTATTTTGCTTAGTAAATGTTTGTAGTTAATGTTGAGTGTTTCTTTATGTGGGAAAACTAATTTTATACCTAGGTAAGTGATATTGGGGGATTCCCATTGGAACTTGTATATTTTTTTAAGGGGTTCGATTATTAAGGGGGTTAAGCCCATATTTAATACTTGACATTTTGATGAGTTCAGTTTGTAGTATGAGACTCGACTATATTCTTCGATAATTTTCATTGCGGCCGGTAAAGATTTGGAGGGGTTTGAGAGAATTAGGATGGTATCGTCTGCGAATAGGCCTATTTTATGGTCCTCATTTCCTATTTTAATGCCTAAAATGTTCGGGTCGCTTCTTATTAACTCTGCTAGGGGTTCAATGGTCATTATAAATATTAATGGGGAAAGGGGGCACCCCTGTCTGGTGCCATTTGTTATTTCTATTTTTTCTGATAGGAAGCCTGATGTGTATACTTGTGCGGATGGTTTGGAGTAGAGTAACATTATGCTATCTAAAATGTTTCCTTTAAGTCCAAATTTCTCCAGTGTTGCGAGCATAAATTTCCAATGGACCCGATCGAACGCCTTCTCCGCATCCAAGGAGAGGAGCAGAGAAGGTGCACGTCGGGTCTCAGCTATTTGAATTATGTCTAGGATTCTTCTGGTGCTATCTAGTGTCTGTCTTCCTTTGATAAAACCGGTTTGGTCTTTGTTGATTACGAGTGGTAGAAGGGAGGAGAGCCTATTGGCTATTATTTTGGCATAGATTTTTAGGTCTGCATTTAGCAGAGAAATTGGCCTAAAATTCATTGGCCTGTCTGGACATTTACCGGGTTTAGGGAGGGTTATAATTAGCGATTGGAGCATTTCCTCCGGGATTTCTTTTTTCTCTATTATGGAGTTTAGAGTCTTCAGGAGAAAAGGTTTTAGAGTATTATGGAAGGTTTTATAATATTCATTTGTGAGGCCGTCTGGGCCTGGAGCTTTATTGTTTTTTGAGGTTTTTATCGTTAGGTCGAGTTCTTCGCTGCTAATTGGCTTGTTTAGTGTTTCGATTTGCTGTTCTGAAAATTTGGGGAATGATATGCGTGATAAAAATTCGCTAATTGAGCTATCTGATGGTTGGGGGGTGAATGGATCATTTTTAAGGTTATATAGTGACTTGTAATATTCACTGAAGGTGTTGGCTATTTCTTGGGGGTTTATAATTTTGATATTTTTATGGTTGAGAATATAGGGGATTTTTTGCTTGGAATGTCTGCTTTTAATCTTGTTAGCCAGGACTTTGCCCGCTCTGTTTCCTTGCCAATAATATTTAGCTTTGCATCTCCTCATATTAAATTCTATTTGATTTTGGTATAGTTGATAAAGCTCATATCTTAGTTCTTGGATTTGATTTGCAAGGGTTTGAGAAGGGGAAATTTTATTTTTGGTGTCCAAGATTGTTATTAAGTCTATAAGAGAAGCGGTTTTGGCCATTTTAAATTTTTTATATCTGGCTGCTTGTTGGATGAGTAAGCCTCTTATGAAGTTTTTTTGAGCGCACCATAGGTTGGCATCTGAAGTATCTGGGGTGTTGTTGAATTTTAAGAATTCTGATAGTTTTTCTTCTAGGGTTTGGGTTATGTTTGGGTTTGAGATTAAGTAATTGTTAATTCTCCATACAAATGTTGCTTGGGGGCATGATGAGTGGGAGACGGTAATGGTCACAGGGGCATGGTCAGACCATGTAATTTGGCCAATATTTACTGAAGTTACTTTTTGTAATAGCCATTTGTCCACTAATATTAGGTCTATTCTGGAGTATGAGTTATGGGGTATAGAGTAGAAGGTGTAGTCTTTTTCTGCGGCATGTAGGAATCTCCAGGAGTCATATAAGTCTTCCGAAAGGATGAGATTGGAGAATCTCACGCTATCACAGGAGGTGTTTGAGTTTGGGGCGGGGGGGGGAGCTTTATCTATGTTTGAGCTGGGGACCAGGTTAAAGTCTCCACATATTATTAAATGTCCCTGTTTTATGTTATTGATTTTTTCTATGATGCCTTTGATGAAAGGGTATTGTTTTTTGTTGGGAGCATATATGGAGATCAATGTGAACACTTCGTTATCAATTTTACAAATAAGAAAGATAAAGCGTCCGTCAGCATCCACTTCTGATTTTATGAGGTCAAAGGCCACTGTATCCTTTATAGCAATTGCAATACCCCTTTTTTTTTTCTCTGCAGGAGCAAAGAATATATGGGGGAATTTGTTGTGTTTTAGTCTTTTTGTATCTTCTAGATTTAAATGTGTTTCTTGAGCGCAGATAATATCGCTTTTTAAGCTTTGAGCTTCTTTCCAAAATAAGGCTCTCTTCATAGGGCTATTTAGGCCTTTGGTGTTTATAGTGGTAAGATTAAATGTCATTTTTTATAGGGTAAGAGTGGATGCTGATTGCGACGCTGTATCTATACAAACAATTTATACTGTATTTTATACAAGTTATTGCATTTGTCGCCTTAACAAAACGTGAATAATTAATCAATATAACATTGAGTATAAGAAAAGAAATACAAAACTTAAACACTGATTGTGTCGATACTGTCAGCATCTTCACATCAAGGGATGTAAATTGGGGGGAAGGGTTCCGACTGTCCGGTTCTTTCTGAACCTACCAAGCTTCAAGACGGCTTGGTATAAGTGTGGGAGGGGGTTTAGTTAACCAATACGGAGAGGAATGGAAATTTCTTGGCTCCGCGGACTCCCTTGAGTGGGAGGTATTTTAATAAAGGGGGTGGTGTGGGAACCTGTGTATGATAGAGTCATTCACAATAACAGGTGAAGGGGGAGGGTTAGAGTAGTGATACTTGCTGTTTATCTGGGCAGTCCTCTCAGGTAGCGGTGCTCCAGTCTTTAGTCAGAGTTGCTGCTTTTTTCTTTGCTGGAGAGGTGAGGTCGCCTTCTTCTTGGGTGATGATGTTCCATTTATGGAGTTGAGAAATAGCTTCTTTCGGGGAGTTGAGGACGTAGTTGGTCCCATTTCTGAAGACTATTAGCTTGACCGGATAGCCCCATTTGTATGCCACGTTGTGTTCTCTCAACGTTTTGGTTGCTACAGCGAATTCTCTTCTTCTGCTCAGAGTTGCTGCGGAGAGATCTGAAAAGACTGTGATGCCCTGGAAGCGCTCTGGAAGGGGTTTTTTGCTGCTTGCAGCTTTCGCAATAGCCTCCTTAAAATGGAAGAAATGAATTCTTGTAATAACGTCCCTGGGGGCAGAGGCAGGGACACTTTTAGGTTTGGGAATTCTGTGCGCTCTGTCTATTACCAAATCCTTTTTTTCAGCTTCTGGGATGAGGGCGACAAAGTAATCAATGAGAAAATCTTGTAAGTGATCTGCTTCCACGGTTTCGGGGATGCCCCTAAATCTTAGATTGTTTCTCCTGGATCTGTCTTCCAGGTCCGCTAGCTTTAGCTTTATGTCTGTTATTTCATCGTTGGAGTCGTTGTAGGCATCTACTAAGGAGTTGTGGGCATCGGTGACTTGCTCCATTTTGTCCTCTAGATCAGAGGTTCTTTCTCCAATGTGTGTTATCTCATTCTGCAGGACACTTAGTGCGCTGGAGATATCTTTCTGTAGTGACTGCCTCAGGGCTCCCAGCATGTCAGATAGCATGTGCCTCATGGTGTGCTCAGTCACTGGAGCAGAGGGGGCTGATGTAGCAGAGCTGTGACTGTGGCTGAGGGGAGTGCTCACTGTGTTGCTGCATGCTGTTTGACTCAGTGAGGGATTGCTCATGGGGTCTTGCTGTGGGGTCTTGATATTTTCTGGGGCTCCTAAGTAGGGCATAGAGGGGCTGAAGTGGAAGGCTGCGCTTATGTCAGCTTCAGAGCGCAGCCCCGCTCTCTTCCTTCTCTCTGATGCTGCTTGCTGGCCGCGTGTAGGGGAAGTGTCGGCGCCATCTTGGCTCTGCGCCGGGAATAGGGAAGTCAGCCTTACCGGCCCGGCTCCTTTCCTTTTGGGCTTCCCCATTGCTTTGGTGCTTTCCAGAGTGTCTGCGGGGGTGACTGATGGGGTTCCTCCGCTTTGTTCTCGGCAATGCCGATCGCTGAGTGCCGCTGGGGATCGGGAGTCCGCGGAGCTCACCGGCCGTGCGTCCGTTCTCTAGCGCATCAGGCCACGCCCCCCCTGAGCGCAGCATCTCATAAATTGCCAAGGACTGCAGGAAGATTTAATGGATTTGTTCCTGTTTGGTAAACTCTATCCTGCGCTGATGGCCTGAGTGCCCACAGAAAGGGCTCTGAGTGCCACCTCTGGCACCAGTGCTAAAATTGCCTTATACTGCCATACTGTAGTATGACAGTATACGATAGGATCGATCAGACAACCTAGGCTTAAAGTGCCCTAGGGATTCTGAAAAATAGTAAAAATAAAAAAAAAGTTAAAAAAATGATAATAAAAAACCATAGAAATTCAAATCACTTCTCTTTCCCTAGAACTGATACAAATATAAATAAACAGTAAAAATAATAAACACATTAGGTATCGCTGCATCCGATCAAAATATTTTAATGGTTTTTCACTGCGTTTAACCCCGTAACGGAAAATAGCGCCCAAAGTCGAAAATGGCACTTTTTTGCCATTTTAAAGAGTATAAAAAGTGATCAAAAGGTTGTACAGTCCTAAAAATGATAGCATTAATAACATCATCAAAAGATGCAAAAAATTACACCACCCACAGTTCCATACACCGAAGTATCAAAAAGTTATTAGCGCCAGAAGATGGCAAAATGAAAAAAAAAATTTGTACAGGTGGTTTTAATTTTTGTAAATGTATGTAAACATTCTAAAACCTATACAAATTTGGTATCCCCATGATAGTACCGACTGTGAATACAGTGAAATCTGTAAAATTCAAGCCCACAAGAACACAATGCATATGCGGTTTTTCACCAATTTCACTGCACTTGGAATTTTTTTTGTCGCTTCCCAGTACCTGGCATGGAATTTTAAATACCACCATTTTGAATTGCAATTTGTTATGCAGAAAACAAGCCCTTACACAGCTCTTTACATGGAAAAATAAAAAAGTTATAGATTTTTAAAGGTGGGGAGTGAAAAATGAAAACGCCAAAAAAAAGGGCATCGGCGGGAAGGGGTTAAACAAACATGTTGCCATTCTTTACTCCATTCGTGCTTTATAAACCGTGTTGTGACTCATTTCAGCATTGACACTTACCGTACTCTACGAAGGAATATTCAGGGAGAGCCCACTGCCCAGCAAAAAGCTGACCAGAAACCTCTTCCAAAGATACAGGATGTGGCGGATGTACCTGTTGATCTGAAGGAGAAGATCAAGGTTTGAGACCTTGTCAGAATTGTTGTTGTGATGTAGCTTTGACAGGAACTTTACCCTGACAAGTGTGTTTTCGTTGACAGCTCCTGAGTAAAGAGGTGTCCTCTCTCCAGCGCATAATTGAGCAGTCCTGTTGTGCACTGAGCTACTGTGTAGATGCTGAACATGGAAAAGGCACACGGCAGGAGGCTGAAGCTGAGCGCTTGCTGCTGCTGTCCTGTGAGTAAACTTTGAGTTATTTCATGTACATTGAGTGGTTACACAGTGATGCAGAATGGTTACTTTCTATTAGGTGAAAAGAAGAAGGCTCTGCTTAAAGAGCTGGAACGACTTAGAGGAGGAAGATCCGAGCAGCCCACCAGTCCTATTGTCGAGATGAGGCCTTGCTCTGGCTCTGTCACCATATCTGACATACGACTTCCTCTTAAAGTGGATTACGTGTGTTCTACCTTCCTGGAAACAGGTACTTGGATCTTCTGTAAAGGATACAAAGTTTGATAAAACTTTAATTTTAATTAAATGGTCACTGTACTTTCAAGAACTTTACATATTGAATGAACTATTCGCTTTCTTTGAATTCACTTCAAATGCCTATAAGGAAAGGCTTTTATGGCCATTAATAGCGTTATTCCTCATGTATGTGCACAAAACGGCTTATTGTTAATGGCCCCCCAAAATAATTTTTTACTTTTTCCAGATGGCACAGGATGTTTCAGGGTCTTGCCCTCACTGTGCATGAAGTAATGGACTGCTTATCCAGTCAACAGTCTTCACAGTTAAAGCTTGTGGGAAATCTATGTGGTCTCCTCTTCTTTTTTTCTTTTTTTTTTTTCGCAGGTCCTACAGGACATTACTTCCTTATTCTTATCCGTTATGGAGCCTACGATGTAGTGGCTACACCTCTAGCCAGCGCTTCTGATGCACAAACTGGGGACACCATAATATTTCCCACAACACTAACACTGTAAGTGCGACAACATTTTTCAGCCATGTTATTCACTGTAGGGTCATTAAAGAGCTGATAATATGAGGATAATTTCCTATCCACAGAAAAGACGCCTCCTCAGACTTTAAAATAGAGGTCGAAGTCTACAGTTTGGTGAGTAAGAGTGTTCCTGCATGTAAACCTCAGCAGTTTTATGGATCTATTTCTCAGGGGTAATGCATGGAAATAATAATTTCCAGGAATGACTGTGTTATGTGCCTCTCCTCATTGTTGTAACAACAAAGAATAGAGCAACTGCTGGATTGGACACTGTTTGTAGAGAGATGGCACGGAGATTCATAGGATGCATAGGAGATTTAGACACAAAAGATGTTTCCTTTTTTTTTTTTTTTTAATTCGAACTCAAATTTCAGAATTTGATACATTGTGCACAGTTGTTTCCATTAAAGGGTTAGAGGTTTATTTTGAATAACCCCTTCACGCTCTGGGACGCAAAAGTGCGGATATCCTGCACATAGGTGCAGGGCTCAAGGGGTGATCCCTTTTCATACAGAGGTGGGGTTTGCCTCAGGTCTTCATCTGCAGTTTTGTTACAATAATCCGGTGGCTCATTGTGATGAATACTGTGTAAAAATGCCATATACTACAATACAGTAGCATTGCAGTATATGGTAGGAACAATCAGACCATCTGGGGTTAAAGAATCCAAGAAGGTCTAAAAAAAAAAAAAAAATTCAAGTCAACCCCTTTCCCTAGAACTAATATAAAACTAAATAAACTAAAAATCACAAACCTGTTGGGTATCGCTGCATCTTAAAATGTCTGATACCTTGATTTTACCAGCAATCACTACAAAAAATGGAAAACAAACATCCCATATGGTCAGTATAAACGAATAAGACGTAACTGTACCACAAATAAAGACTTTGTCAGTATAAACGAATAAGACGTAACTGTACCACAAATAAAGACTTTGTGGAACAAAGCAAAATTCTAAGTGACAGGTTCAAGGCAAAAGGTTATCGGAACAAAGCAAAATTCTAAGTGACAGGTTCAAGGCAAAAGGTTATCCTCCCCCCTTAATCTCATCAGCACTCACCAAGGCCGGTACCCTGAGCCAAACTGATTGTCTTAAGACGAGAGAAAAAACAACCGAGAATCCGAATAACGATGTCAATTTCATCACCACTTTCTCAGATGACGGGGCAGCAATTAGGAGAGTTCTAAAAAAACACTGGGGCTTACTCCTCCATGACCCCCACCTCAAAAAACATCCTGCCTAACAACCCTAAGATCACGTTTAGAAGGTCACGCACCCTGAAAAATATATTGGCTCCCAGTCGCTTACGCACCACCAAACAGAACACTACTTCCTCTTCCTTCTTTCCCAAAATGTTGGGGAGTTACAGGTGTGGCCATAAGTTATGTAAATGCTGCGAAACAATCCGTCACAGAAAAACAACATTTACATCTAACAACTCTGGCGAGACTTTTCAGATTAACAATTTCTTGAATTGTAGCTCCAACTACGTCATCTATCTAATTGAGTGTAGTTGTAAACTGCAATATATTGGTCGAACTATCCAACCACTAAGAGAGCGTTTAAACAAACATAGAAGTAATATCTGTAACGGCTTCCTCTTGCACAGTATATCCAGACATGCTGCTCAACACCATCAACGTAACTATAGGGATTTCAGCATTACCCCGATTGAATATATCCCCCCGTCCACTCCTCAGAGGTATAACCATCTTACCAAACGGGAAATGTACTGGATCTACAAGCTCCAAACTCTAGCTCCGGCCGGTCTAAATGAAAGCTTAGATAACATCTTTTGACCGCTTCCACCTTTGCTACTATACCCATTAATAATTGATCAAATATAACACATGGAATTTTATTTTACACCACTGTCCCTATCCAATATTGACATTGTACATTCCTCTTGTGTAATTTTGATATATTTTATGATCCAGCTTGTCATCTAATTGTTGTTACCTCTGTATTGTATTATTTGATTTATCTCGCTGTATATTTTCTTATTATTACATTTTATCACATTCTTATAAATGTTCATTTATTTTTATCCTTCTGTGGGTTTCTCTCCCCCCATCCCCCTTCTCTATCCAGCTGGTTATATATTATCATTGTTGTTACTTATGTATTTTAATTACTTTTATCCTTGCTGCATATTTTTATTATCCCATCTATATTGTTTTGATGTAACCTCATATTAATTCCCATCCACTCTATTCTTATTTTCTTATTTACTGACACCCCTCTGATGGGTTTCCCCTCCGTCTCCTTCCCCTTTCCCCCCCCCCCTCTCCTTATTTGCTCCCCTACACCATATTTTGTTATATTATCTTCTCCCTCCCTTTGCCCACATTTAGGCGCATACCTGCGCATACATGTATATGTATATATCTTTTTCCCTATTCCACAAGGATCCATTCTCATCGCTAGTGGTCCTTCCGTACTGCGCATGCGCCAGTCCTCCGTCACGACCACAAGTGTTCTTTCCATACCGCGCATGCGCCAGTTTCGCTTCGCGACTGCGCAGGCGCCGGCGTCCTCGAGCGCCATAAATTCAGTTGGCAAACTAGCCCCTGGTTAACCAGCAGCATCTCTCCTCACCGATCCAAACAGCTTGTAAGTACATATTTTCAGTACTATCAACACCCCTTGGTGTCAATTATAACCTCTCTATATATAATGTATATAATATAATTTATTCACATGTCTCTTATGAGATTAGCCACTGAATATATCCTTATTTGTATTTGTTTATCGCTTCAATACTATTCCCTATACACGTTATCTCTATAGTACCACCCAATATACTGTATGTCAAACATCCTTTGCTCATACTCTATTTTGCTGACTATCATCTAACAAATATTTTATTTCATTTTATTTTAAATTTTTTATTGTATGTTTTAGTTATGGTCTGACGAAGGGAGTGTCTCCCGAAACGCGTAACCATTGGATTTCTTTTACTGCTGTATCTATTAAAAATACACATAATTTATCTCATCCGATCCTTTTCCAATTATTGTACATCATTTGACTATTGTATACCTCTCACCTCCTAATCTGGTTGGTAGCGCACCCGCACATACTCCAAAACCTTTTGCTTCTTCAATCTACACACTATTACGGTTTCCGTTGGATACCGGTCATTGGAGTAAGTGGGAGCTGCTCAAGATACCATTATTGGAGACTCGATTAAGGAGTGGACACCCTATTTCCCTCCTTCCTTACTGCACTTTTACAAGTGCTCAACAGGTGAGCACACTCTATACTTACCTTTTTCACTTCCCCGACGATATCACGCGAGGCGCCGTCCTCCTTGTTGTCCTCCTTGTTGTCCTCCTTGTTGTCCTCCTTGTAAGATAATGCAAAATCCGTCAAAAAATTGGGAAATATGGGCCAATGTCATTAATCACAAAAGGGCGCTTAAATAGTTTGATTTTATGATTTACAAAATGTTATCACCAAGGCGGAGTTATCACCAAGATGACCGCCACTGGAAAGTACAAGTCCCATGATTTTTGAGTTTTAAGTAACTCCTCCTCTCTTTTATGCTCTACTTCCAGTGATAGCTTAACAGACTTTCTTGCTCTGTTACCATAGTCATGATGTGTGTAACTGCACATTACCTTACTAAGATGGCGTCTACTGGATACACTGCAACCAACAGACTACAGTCAAACATAGTAATGATCATATGACCTGCCCAGGCAGGTGCAGGACATGTGATGTGGACATATGACCAGTCTCCATCTACTCTCCTCTCAACAGACTGATTAAAGGGCCAGTAGCATTTTAATTCTTCATTACAGTGTATGTCAGCAACACTTTTAAACAACTAATTATGGTTCAATAAACTTTATTGCAAGTGAGCGAGAAGCCTACAAGTCAGGCACATGTTCGGGCCGCAGCCCCATATTTATCTATGACAAGGATCATAATCAAGCAGGACTCCACACTAAAATTATATAATGACTCAATATAAAACCAATACAAATAATTGAAATAACTCAAAATATCGATTTCACTTATTCAACCAAATGTATAGAAAAATGGCCAATGATTATAATTTTTATACGTCCCAGCATGCAAAAGAAATTCCATAGAAAGGATGACAACCCAGTTAGTATGTGATACTCCACCTGCAGTTTGTAGTTGTGCACAAAGATCTCCCTTAAAAGATGTTTTCTCACTACAGCTTGTAGCCCTGCAGTTAATACTCCAATCAGATCCAGTAATTTTCTGCTTGTTGGATCCCTGACCCTCACTCTGGAATCTTTGGGCAAGCTCAAGTTTACTTTGGAAAAGGTAAAGTTTATGATCTTGAATTTTACATCCACCACCTCTTATACTTTTTACTGCACTTCATTCGGTTTCCTTCGAAGAGTTCTGAAGTCACCAACATATATTATAAATGTGCAGCCTGTGATATCCTACTGGTGCCCTTTGAATGGTTAGTGGGGCTCCGGACTGCTTGAATGGCATGGAAATATAAAGCCATGACGCAGCAATGTTATTTTATTACCACGAAACACGACACTTCCTATTGCAGATCTTTTTTTGCTAGCTGTCAACAAGCGTCCGGTCTCTGCAACTGCCTCAGGGCGAGGGTGACAATGTATGGATACTGAAATAATAGTGAGATTAATATCCGCTAAAAGGAAATATAGTTGTCACTCACTAATTCTTTTAAAAAATATTTTTCTTTTTTCATCCTTTAAAACATGAACATAATGGGAGCACTCGCGCAGCTGTCTGCTCTATTACTCTCATGGAGCAACGAGGGGTCCGACTGAGGTACTTGGGAACCGATCAGACCACTCGTTTTCGTCCTCTGGGGGTTCACCCTGTGGATAAGGCCTAACTTGAATTTGTTGGAAAACCCCTTTAAGGGACAACTCGTTTTGCACTGAACAAGGTGCTTTCTCATCACGAAACGTGTTGTCCCTTACCTATTCTCCCACTATGTTCCCTCTCCCCTGTGTTCGCTGAATGTTTTAAAGGATAAAATAAAGGAAAAAAATAATTTTAAAAGGAATGGTGAGTGCCAACCTTCTTTCTTATTATCTGATATTTTGGATGCACAAACTGTATATGCAAGTTCGAGCTCTACCATAAGTTAATGAGGTCAAATATCCCAACATGAACCTAGCAAAGGCTGGAAATAGTCAGAAAAGACTGAAGATAGTGCCCCTATTGTTTTCTTTATTTTTTAACGATCCTAGTGAGAATATCAATATATTAGAGGCTTCATAGAGTGTGATATTCACCTTATTAACCCCTGACACCAATACAGTTATCTTGTATTTTATGTCAGTTGTGCTGGTCAGGAGCCGTCTACTGTCTATGGCTCTCTGCGTCCTCTTTTTTTTTTCCCCATCCAAAAGCTAATTCCTTGTAGTTGCTTTTAAACTATATTATATATCTATGGTGTTACATTGCCTTTTTCTGTAAAAGTTGTAACTTTTTAAACGACCAATAACAAGAAAACCAAATGTACCAGTCTGAGGAGAACGCTGCATTCATAATACATGTTCGTGAATGAGTATTTCAGTGGAGTCTGACACTATATACTGTATACCTCTGGCCCTGAGTGTTCCTCTATCATGTCTTATATGCGCCAATTCACTCTCCTCTCGTCGCCTCACTGCTCTCACGTTTTCCCACACCTGTCTGTCTCCTTTTAGATGAAATTGGAAGGAAAGGTCGGTCGTCTGCTTGGAAATCATTTCCAGGATAAGGTGGTTACAGATTTCTCATGGATTGTAGCGAGTAGATTCACTTCCACCTGTGGTTGGTGCATGGTCCCCTGGTGGCTTCTAGCGCAGGACAATGCAGTGGTATTATTGTGAGCTGTGGGACATATCTGTAAATACGGATGGTGTGCAGTCTCCCAGAAATAAAAATTTCCTCCGTGTTAGATGTAAAGTTCTGAATCGTTCTGTAAATTCATTCTTTAGCTGTTGTGGCCTAGGTAGGCTGTTTCCGTGCAGACTCTCCTGCCCTGAACTCAAGGTTAATAGTTTCTGAGCCAGGACTGGGTAAGAATGCGTTGTTCGCTTCTGCATGTCTCCATTCCCTGGCTGAAAGTGGAGATAGAGATTGATAATGAATTTTATTCCCCAAATCCAAGAAATGGGAAGAATTCAACCTTCAAACCTGTAGATGAAGTGTCCTAGTGACCTCTAATGGTCCCTGATTGCAGGAGGTAAAACAGATGAAGTATAACAATCAGCTTTGCTTCTTGTAAGTTGGTGGCAGATCCTGATGGCAATTGATTGGTAGCCACTGCATAAAACCATTATGGATGATCTGCACTTGCTATATTTTCAGCTCCAGAATGGTTTACATGTATGTTGTTTAGCTCACAATAACTCCTAAAATTTAAAGATGCCGCTCTCCTGCTGTTACTGATGCTATGCTGGCTGACATGCCATTACTAACAAGATGCTATACTCTACCCTGGCCTTATTATCTTGTATTCTCAGGTTCCATTTCTGTCTCCCTTGGAAGGAAACCTATACCTCAAAGTGCAGTGTCAGAGTCACTCAAATGTCCAACGCAGTGGATTCCTGGTACGTGGTCATCAACAAACTTTCTGGCACTTCCATGTTTATCCTCTGATTTCTGCCACCTACTGTTCTCTTGTTACAGACCATGTTTGAAGACGTCAGTGGACTAGGGGCTTGGCACAGGCGATGGTGTGTTCTGTCTGGAAATACACTCTCATTTTGGGCCTATCCTGACCAAGAGCACTGCAAGGTGTGTTTCCTGCTTAAATGGTTTATAAAACATGCCCTCCTGATGGACTCTAACATCTGGGAATTATCCTGTAGGAACCTCTAGGGAGGATCAATCTCATCAACTGCACCAGCGCAAAGGTGGAGGCTGCAATGAGGGAGAGCTGTGCAAGGCCTCATACTTTGGAACTTGTCACAATGAGGCCACAAAGAGAAGACGACATAGACACCCTTGTGACACAGTGCCGCAACACGCTATGTTTCACCAAGTGAGTATACCAGTTGTATACCGATAGTCCATCGAAAGTGAATGTTGCTGCTCCTCATGTACACACACTGTAAACTGGATATGCAAAGTTTCAACAAATGTTAGGCACATTTTCCCATTACCTTTCTTCTTAATCTTCTTCCAGGAGCTGGCTCTCTGCAGACACTAAAGAAGAGAAACACTTGTGGATGGACTCTCTGAACCAGGTGCTTCTAGATCTTCGTACGTGGAAGACAAGTCCTGGGAGAATGACCTCAAGCCACCATGCTGCACAGCCCTACACCAGCTGAGTTATTTTAGCTCCATTATGGCACTGACTACTATAGGAGTCGGTGGCTGGTTATTTTATGCACATATATATATTTACAGATTTTATGCACATATGTAATACTTTATATGTTGAGGTAAAGGGAATTTATATGTAATCTTCTATACATGTGTATTTGGTCACTGTGTGTCATAGGCAGGACAATGTGCTGCTCTCTCTACATGATTGATGCTGCCTGCACTTGTGGAGCTTTTGTTTTAATGGTCCTGTTGAGTCTAATGAATAAATAATAGTTGTCTGAGTGCTGGAGTGATTCTTTGCGCGCTGTGTTTTGGAAGGGTTAATCAACAGCTCCTGTCTTATTTAAGCTGCTATCAAGAAGCCAAATATCCAATCCTGGAGCATCATAAGGTTTTTCCTCATGGAACATCATGGAAAACAGTACTAGGTGTAGCCTATGTTGTAGCTAGTGGAAAAGGTTTCTATTGAAGTTGAAGCTGCAGAAACCCAACATGCTGATCTAATAAATGGACTGCTAGTGCAGTGATACACGCAGCTTACTACAGTCCACCAGGCCGCTCCATTATTTTAAAGTGGTATTCCGAGTATATGAATGTCTGATACAAAAACCCATAATATTATAAATAAATGAATACAACAAAATGGAGCTTAAATAGTTTGATTTTATGATACACAAAAAGGGCCAGTAGCATTTTAATTCTTCTACATTGTAAGTCAACAACACGGGTGGGCGTGGCCGGCCATGGCCGGATGGAAGCTGTGTCCAGCGCTGCTCCGGCGGCCATGTTTGTTTACATGGCACTCGGACCAGAGCGACAGCAGCACGGGACACCAGGAGGGCGTCGGAAGGCAAGTACATCTTTATTTATTTTTTTTTTTAAGCAGCCCCCTCCTGGCCACCTTTTTTGTTTTCTCCATAACTCTCGGACAACCCCTTTTTAAGGACCCATCTGTATATGAATTATGCTTATGCCTGGAATACCCCTTTTAAGGACTTTGTTTTGTTGTCACTTGTGCAGCTCACCCTTACCCTCGGACTTATCTCTACAGGGTTGATATATCAGCCACTACTTTTATTAAATTACATTTTACTCCACTTCTATAATTGCAGCAATGTACTGCGGTCCTGTTGTAAATACATAGTGCCCTCTCTAGTCTTGTTCTGTAATAAGTGGTGTGTTGCCTTGTCCTGTGGGACACCCCTCCTTCCCACATCCTGCTTCTGTGAGGATCTGCAGAGGATGTTTGTGCCCCCTCCCTTTCCTCAGTGGCTGGAGAGCGGGGCTGAGCATGTCTGCAGAAGGTGAGTTTCTGTCCTCCTTGATATGTCAATTGCTGTATGTTCCTAGAGATGTATGGTGCCTCTGCATGCTCCACTTCTGATGCTGATACCAGTCCTTCTCTTTAGAGAGTCCTGTTCAGTACGAAGTGATGCCCATAAGCACAGGCTGCTGAGTAAGCGGCCAAGTAACAGAATAACAGTCAACAGTGAATCATGCCAATTCCCATATATAACATGGTCTAGCATGCCGGGTGTCCTCAATTGTATATACATGTGTAATGGTATAAGTGTATAGCATTGTATCTAACCTTTTGTGACCTTGATGTATTGTGTGATATAGACGAGACTTTAGCTCTTGAGAAGGCAGAGAGTTTGGCACGAGGGGCAGCTCTGAAATGGGCCTCTGGCATTTTCAGTCGTCCTGATCAACTGGCACACTTAGGCCAGTACCGGAGGCGGGAGTCACAGCGTAATAATTCCATACAGTCCCGGCTGAAGGTAGGTGACTGAAGGTTGGTGACTGTATCACAAATTTTTTTTTTATGGGGGGGGAGGGGGAGGTCCTGTTGCAGTGCATCTGAAATGTTTTTTTATACTAAAACCATGAAGTTTCTAATTCCTTAATAACTTACATTTGGATTATGTAGAATAAAAAGAAATTTGAGATCATGAAGCTTAGGCTTAGTTTATACCTCTGTTTGTAGGTCTTGTGAGACCTTTAGTTAATAGCTTTGCCAAAAACATTTAAATAGTTACACCTTTTATCAACGCCAGAAAATGCCCCCCTTGTATGGAGAAGGCTCAGCTTTGAACCCTCCCTTAACACCTTGCGTTATACACTTTAACTGTGCTATTATGGTGCATTATCACTGACTTTAGTAATTTTGTGATATCATTAAACTCATTAACGTTTATTCTCTATATACACCGCTCAAATAAAATAAAAGGAACACTAAAATACCACAGCCTAGATTTCAAAGAATTAAATATTCCAGTAGCAGTTCTTTATTCATTATATAGTGGAATATGTTGAGAATAAAACATAAGAATGATAAGTGAAAATCAAAATGCATCTCCCATGGAAGTCTGGATTTGGAACAATATTTAAAATCAAAGTGGAAACACAAATTTCAGGCAGATTCAGTGGAAATGCTTCTTAGACACAGAAATTTGGCTCAATAGCGTATGTGGCTTCCACTTGCCTGTATGACCCCTGTACAACACTTGGGCATGAACCCGATGAGGTGACCAGTGCTCTCCTAAGGGATCTCCTCCCAGACCTGGATTAAAGCATCAGCCTATGATGCAACGTTGTGTTGATGGATGGAACGCAATGTCCAAGATGTGCTTTTTTGGATAACTGGCAGGCCAGCTCGTAGCATCAATGCCTTCATCATGCTGCAAATGCTGACACACTTAAGCCACATGAGACCTAGCTTTTTCATCCTTGGGCCCACTTTCCATGCAAAGGGTATGAGGATATAATCCTGGTACCTAATGGTGGGCTACCTCTGCGTTGCACTCCAAAGAAATACCTCCCCAAACATTACTGGCCCACTACCAAACTGGTCATACTGGAGGATGTAACAGGCAGCAGAATCTTCTCCACGGCGTCTTCAGACTGTCATGTCTGTCACATGTACTCAGTGAAGATTGAGAGTGAGTGAGATATTACCAATTATGCCTAGTTATCAATATATTTACTTGCCAGAGTCCGCAGTACCTTGTCAGTTTCATTCTACAGCTGTGAGGGTGCGTTCACATGTTGCAGTTAAAACTGCATCGGAATCAGCTTTGAGGTGGTTTTAGGTGCAGTTTTGTCAATTGAACAGGTGAAATACATGAACTGAACGAGTAAATGACACTTGCGGAGCAGATTTCCCCTTCAAAATCAAATTCCCTCATTCAGTTCATGTCTTTCACCTGTTCAATTGACAAAACTGCACCTAAAACCACCTCAAAGCTGATTGCGATGCAGTTTTAACTGCAACGTGTGAACGCACCCTGAGCGGCTACGTCCATTTTAGCAGCCATGTAAGCAGGTCAGACTGGAGCTCGTTTAGTTGTCACTATGAATCCCGGGTCGTCCTGAACCTGTAATACAGTATATGAATACATACAGCTATGTATGCTTATCTGAACCACATGGGTTTCATAGTGTCATAGCCTGAGCCCCTCCTGCTTACAACCAACTGCTGAAGCAAAATTGGTAATAGGTGCATTTTACAAACTTGATCAAAATGCTATGCTCTAGTGACATAACCCCTAAGTGTTTCCTTTAATTTTGTTGAGCAGTGTCGGCAAATTTCTGAATCTTATTTACTTTTGTAAGCAATAAAGTTGAGACAATACAGGATGTTCTATTAATTGTGTCCTCATAGTCTTCACTGCAGTCATATCTGGAGGGAGTGGACCATGGCTTATCACAGCTTCGAGCAGCACTCTCAGAAGTCCGTCATGTCCAGCAGGCACTACATGAGGTGCAAGATATCTGGCGGGAAGGTGAAGGAACCCTCACCAAGCTACAGCCCATACATGAGCTGGTTATTGAGCATGTCCAGCTCTCTGTGGTTATACAAAGCCTGCCATACATCTATGCTGGTAAGTACAGCACAACAACTATGTGGCCCAAGTTTGACTTCCAAATATGTTTTTTCTTAATAATCATAAAATGACATCTACGTATTGATGTTGCTAAATACAAGAACATTGTGACTCGTTGCCATAATATTTGTACAGTACGCCAGTTTGATTCTCTAAACTTTTGTTCACATAGTGCCAAAGCTGATTGCTGAGACTCGAGATCTTATTGAGAAGCAGCGTCTTCTAGAGGCCCATGTCAACCTCAGAGAACTGGAGAGCCTTAGAGATAAAGTTTTGTTCAGATTACAGAAGGTTGGACCGTTGGCAGATTCAACAGATAATCAAGCCAATACTGATGCAGCAGATTTAGTACAGCACTTTTTTGCTGGTGTCCAAGATCTGAGTGAGGAGCTGAATCATACCCTGTCCTCACTGGCCAGATCAGCAATAGCGGTAGCCCGCTCTGAACCTTCTCTTTTAGTATCTGCCATTCGTATAATTGAGCGCGAAGAATTCCTGGATGCCGAAGAGTCAAAAGGTCCCATGCAGCAGTTCTGGAAGCCACCCGGACGACCCAAACACTGGAGAGAACATTTCTTTCAGGATTTGGAGAAGGGAGTTTGTGATAGAGTAATGGAGCCAGAGCTACCATTGGAAAATATCAACGCAACTGAACTTGCAAAACATTTGAAAGAACTTCAAAGTCGAGTAGTAGATGAACTTCAGTCTGTGTGTTCTCTTCTTCTACCTTGTGTCCCACCACACTATGACTTGGCTAGTGGTGTGGCTTTAATGTGTCACCATAGTATTGCTCGTCACCTTCGTGATATCCTTAGTCATGACCTACCTCATCCTGCCCTATACCATGTGCTGAACTGGATAACTACTGTTTATCCCAGGTAACATCAGGTTGGTGGTTGCAATGGTTGGGTTATTATTATATGCTGTTTGCAGTATGGTTCTGTCCACACTAGATACTTTTAGTAGTAACATTTTGTTTGAAAATATTTACTACATTTAATCTCCTTACAAGAATCTGTTTATTTTTTAACCCCAGTGAGGAGATGATGGGACACCCGTACTTCTCATCGGAGATTGATGTTTCTGAACTGGGACCGCTCATTCCCTCAGAAATGTTGGAAGAACAGCTAAGTCGTTACACGCGCACTATGCGTGTAAGCCTTTTACATCAGACTAATGTTGTTTGTAATAGTGTTGCAAATTATGAAGAGAATAGACAATGCATATATTGTCTTAGACCCGCTGAGCTGTGTATTAAAATGACATAATTCCATATATAACCACTACAATTCCGGGCTTTTATGTCCTGACAATAATGCATCCATCTGGAGGGGACAGTAACCAATTAGTGATGATGGGGGATATAGACTTATGATGTGTTCTTGTTTCAATTCCTCAATTGTCTATAATATGCACATCAAAGGAAACTTACCCAAATACTATCTAGCTCTTGAGATGTAGCCTCCTATACACTATAATTAACATTCTCTATGTTCCCATTTTGCCAACTTAGGGCTGAGAGTGCAGACTTACGTCTGTCCTACTCTTACAAGCCATGATAGATGGGTATTCTCATCCGAGCATTGACATTTAATTTATATTTAATTTAATACATTTCTTTAATTGGAAAAAAATTACCTGTGTAAAACTGGATTGCTGTCCTTGGTTGTATCCAAGGACAGCTATCTTGTTTCAAAGGGTTAACATGGCTATATTTATTATCTTTACACAGGAACATTTTTTTTTTAATAACATCCAATTGAAGAAATGTATGTATGTGGTAGAATAATTAAAGGGGACCTATCACCAGATTTTAACCACCCTGACTAACAATTCCTGCTCATAAAGGGTTCCAAGTCCTCCCCATATCACCTAAAATTAGCTGCCAGTGGGGCACTGTAGCTTAATTACAGATGTTTTTGTTATGCAAATTAGCTTTTGTGACTCGTGTCTGGTGTTTGTGACTCCTCTCTCCTCTCAAGCAGGCAGTGAACCACGCCTCATTATTCTGACTGACAGCTCTGTGTCTCTTCAAATCACTGTCCTGCCTCCTTGTACTTAGGGACGGTCTGCTGATATTTAACTACAGACATATAAAGCTTTATGTACAGATGAGAAATATTGGGGCACATTTACTAAGGGTCAGTCTCATCATCTCCTTCTATACAGGTCACCATCTGGCAGGAGGTCCAGAATCTGCTACAACTGGGGGCCATCCTGAGAGTTCCGCCCAATCAGAGAATCTGCTACAACTGGGGGCCATCCTGAGAGTTCCGCCCAATCAGAAGGAACAAGGTTTCTACTCTCCTCTGTTCACAGTGAAAAAGCCCAACATGTGGTAGGTTTCCTTTAAGGGGTTAATCCACATACAGATCAATGAAATATCATAATAGATAAAATGGATACTCATGGCCTTGCATGAAAACATCACTACAGACGGTCCCCTACTTAAGGATATCCGACATACAGACGACCCCTAGTTAAAGATGGACCCCTCTGCACAACTACAATTATAAAATATAGTTTCGACTTGCATACAAATTCAACTTAAGAACAAACCTATGGAACCTATCTTGTACGTAACCCGGGGACCGCCTGTACTTGAAAAAGAAAACCAGAAGAGTATGAATTGAATAGAATTTGCTACAACGTTCAGCAGGCTTACAGATATGTACCTTCTTTTCCAGCCTCTATTCGGAGACATTCCTTCCCGACCCTGGCTAACAGGCTCTGATAATGTACGTGTCATATGTGACAAGATGGAAGACTTCAGCCAATACTTGTGCAAGGCCAGAGCCCCAGCGTGTCAGGTGAGAAACACCTCTTCCTCCTTCCTTTGACATTTGTGTGAGCCAAGTGGCCACCACTGCTATTAGAGTCACATCACCACTAGGGTCCAGTTGTTGTATTCTTCTCTGATTATGCTCATACTAGAATTTATAGGTTCTTCTGGGTCACATTTGACAAGAAAATTGCAGTATGAAGCTCTGTTCTTTCCATCATCTTTACAGAAACCACATGGAATTAGTTATATGGAGTATCTAGTGATAGCTTTGATTATAGATGTCATAATGTGAATATGAACAGAGGAGTAAAGGGGTATTCTTGGAATATGAACGTCTGATACAAAAACCCATAATGCTATAAATAAATGAATGTAACTTTTCATTGGGCCACATTTACTAAGAATGTGGGAAACTTCACTAAAATTGCTCTACCTGTGTATAATGCTGGGTGCGATTCTTTAAGAACGTGCTCCAGAAATCATGAATCTGCAGACACTTCTTAAATACCTTTGTTAAGCAGTTTACACTACTATATGCAAAATCCGTCAAAAAATTGGGAAATATGGGCCAATGTCATAACAAAAAGGGGCGCTAAATAGTTTGATTTATGATTTTACAAATGTTATCACCAAGATACCGCCACTGGAAACTACAAGTCCCATGATTTTTTGAGTTTTAAGTACTCCTCCTCTCTTTTATGCCTACTTCCAGTGATAGCTCGATAACAGACTTCTGCTCGTTAACTTGCTCTGTTACCATAGTCATGATGTGTGTAACTGCACATTACCTTGCTAAGATGGCATCTACTGGATGCACTGCAACCAACAGACTACAGTCAAACATAGTAATGATCACATGACCTGCCCAGGCAGGTGCAGGACATGTGATGTGGACATATGACCAGCCTCCATCTACTCTCCTCTCAACAGACTGATTAAAGGGCCAGTAGCATTTTAATTCTTCATTACAGTGTTTGTCAGCAACACTTTTAAACAACTAATTACATATTAGCTTGTATTGTCAGGGCGCATTTGTATATATGAATTATGCTTCTTCCTGGAATACCCCTTTAAATAAGGGAAAGGACAAACCTGGAACAGTAGAGAGAACATCTCTTTGAACTTGTTTGTAAGTCAATTGGGTGAGAACAAGATCCCTGTAATCATGAAAGTATGATACATACAGGTTGGGTTTCTGGCCCAAGAAAAGGTTTGGAATAAAAACGCCACATTTACCCAAATATTTAAAGTCTTATTTCTAGAAACATAGGACATGTGATTGTCTGATGACCAAAAACATTTACCCATTCTATAAATTAACCACTTGCTGTCCCTTTGTGACCTAAATTCCAAGCCACCCTGTGACTGTGGAGTAGTGGCTTCTCAGGAGGAGAAGTGTAAAATAAAAATGTTATGACTCAGAAGTGTAAGCATGTCACGCAGAAACGCTTGTGGCACATTCTTGTTGCATTTGAAAATGCAGAATCATGTGACAAAGTAGATTCCATGTGCAGTGTACATGGCTCTGCATTAAAAATAAAGCCATGTATAACCATCCAACAAAGTCTAGAAGGACAGTGTTATGGCCGTAATGGAGACATTTTTTGTTGTATACACTCGGATGCTTGTAAGTGTTGTCTACCCTGCAGAGCTTGATGTCCCCCTGATAGTGTCTTAGCAGCAAATAATATGCTCTGATCCTGTACTGACCTACAACCTGCTCTGTTTTCAGTATCTGTTGACACAGACTGAGAGGATGTTGGCCATCGAATATGTTCGGGCTTTTATGCACAGCAAGTTTGTTTGCCGAAACCCTGGGGAAAGGCAGCAAATGGCTCACAGGATGGCCCTGGATGCAGAGGAGCTAAGTACAGGGCTACGTACTATGGTAAAGTGAATATAATGTAATGTGTAAATAAAAATAACCATGAATGCGATGTTGTGGAGCGGGGTCCAAGGGCAGATTCCATCAAAATGGAAGATGGGTGGTGCACAATCCAGTAGTCTCAATCCAGCTTAGTAGAGTACAAAGACACGGCACACACAACAATTGCTTCCACTTTTTTCTTTTTTTTTATTCAAGTAACATATAACATTCGGCCTTCACCAAAAAAAAAAACCTTAAAGGGGTTTGCCCATGAAAGAAAATTCTCAAATTTCATTCCCCTAGTGATGTTTACACAATAAATATTATTTTTACCTATTTTCTTTACAATTTTACTCAGTTTTATTGTTGTTTTAGCTTCTATCACACCCTGAGCTGCTCAGTGTAAAATGTCTAAACAGACACTTCATGATCCCTCTAGTGCTATAAGATGGTGTGTGCTGAGAATGTGGTCAGATTATCAGGATTTAGGTTTATATACACTTTCATTTACCTTCTGAACATTCACTAGTATCTGACGCATAGAAAGAAAAATGAGACAGATTAGAGATGAGAGATCCATGAGATACATATAACACACAATGACATTCTCAACTCTGCTATCTCAGCCATAATATACACTGTCAGCTCTACTGTGCCTCCATCCCCTGATTACTCGGCGCAGCACATGGGACAGATGTTCTGATTATTGTGACGTTCCCCATATTCCAGTGCACGGACTGTTCTGCATCTGGTCCGCGCGCTGGTTGAGGGGACCCGCGGAACTTGTGACTAGCCGGGCCCCCGTTCCGCCAACCCTCTGTCCCCTATCAGATAATTGGATCAACCAGTATCAAGCCGTGCCGGACCCCTCCTGCCTCCATCACCAGGCCGACGCAGGCACATTTAATGACGCGTCTGCCTGCGCCAGGTCTGCTGAGGTCTATGACCTGGCATATGACCCCGCAGACACGTCATCAGACGTCGCCTGCGCTGAATTCTCAGAGAAGAGAGCGCGAAGAAGGGGGAATAAGTTAAGCTTTTTTTTTTTCTTAACTTTCTCATATTGGGACCTTATATTGGGAGTCTTCTGAGGGGGAAAGGAAATATAACTAATGGTTGCTGCTGTGGGAGGGTGGGAATATTACTAATAGCTACTGGGGGGAAACTTATTAAAGTCTACTGTGGGAGGGGGAATATAATTAATAGGTACTGTGGGTGCCTTAAATGGCTATTGTGGGAGGTATTAGAAATAGCCACTGTGGAGGGTCTTACTGAAGGATACTCTGGTGGTGGTGGTGGGCGGGGAGGGGGTATTACTGAAGGTTCCTGTGGGGGAAGGGGTGTATTACTGAAGGCTACCGTTGGGGGCTGGAGGGTGTATTACTTATGGCCACTGGTTGGGGGGTATTACTAATGGCTACTGGGGGGGGGGGGGGGTTAATTACTGATCTCTACTGTGTTTTTTTTTTTACTGATGTCAACTGTGGGAGGGGGTATTACTGATGTCAACTGTGGGAGAGGATAATTACTGATGTCTTCTGTGTGGGGGTAATTACTTATGTCTACTGTATGGAGGTAATTACTGATGTCTTCTGTGTGGGGGTTTTACTGATGTCAACTGTGGGAAGGGGTTATTATTGATGTCTACTGTGTGGGGGTAATTACTGATATCTTCTCTGGGTCGGGGTTTACTGTGGGGGGTATTATTGCTACATCTATAATGTATTGCATTATAAAAAACTGAAATGGGGGAGTAGAGTTCAATGTTTTTTTTGGGCATAGTGAGGGGGGCCCCTTCGGGAATTTTGCCCCAGGGCCCAGAGGACACTAGTTACGCCACTGGGTATACACCAGGCCTGATAGAGACAGGTTGGAATTATATCTGTGGAATTCTGTATTAATGTTAATAATAGTGAATTAAAGAATTTGTTATTTTGTTATCCTGAGTATATTTAAGATTCTTGTCTTTGTGGAAATACCCCTTTAAGCACCTATTAATGTACAGTATTTTAGACCATATAAACAACAATTACAAACAGATATATGAGCAAAATAAGAATGGTAAGAGTAGCAAATCAGTACAGGAGAAGGGGCATTATATGATAAAATCAATATATAATATGAACAAGGGGAGAATGAAAGAAAGAGAGAAACGCTGGGAAAAGCAGAATGAGGAAAGGAGTAATTCAATATTCACAGTGCCGTATCGGGAATGTATGTATGGCCGGCGTATACACTCACCGCCCACTTTATTAGGTACACCTGTCCAACTGCTCGTTAACACATAATTTCTAATCAGCCAATCACATGGTGGCAACTCAGTGCATTTAGGCATGTAGACATGGTCAATCTCCTGCAGTTCAAACCGAGCATCAGTATGGGGAAGAAAGGTGATTTGAGTGCCTTTGAACGTGGCATGGTTGTTGGTGCCAGAAGGGCTGGTGTGAGTATTTCAGAAACTGCTGATCTACTGGGATTTTCACGCACAACCATCTCTAGGGTTTACAGAGAATGGTCCGAAAAAGAAAAAACATCCAGTGAGCGGCAGTTCTGTGGGCGGAAATGCCTTGTTGATGCCAGAGGTCAGCGGAGAATGGGCAGACTGGTTCGAGCTGATAGAAAGGCAACAGTGACTCAAATCGCCACCCGTTACAACCAAGGTAGGCAGAAGAGCATCTCTGAACGCACAGTACGTCGAACTTTGAGGCAGATGGGCTACAGCAGCAGAAGACCACACCGGGTGCCACTCCTTTCAGCTAAGAACAGGAAACTGAGGCTACAATTTGCACAAGCTCATCGAAATTGGACAGTAGAAGATTAGAAAAACATTTCCTTGTCTATTGAGTTTTCGATTTCTGCTGCGACATTCGGATGGTAGGGTCAGAATTTGGCGTCAACAACATGAAAGCATGGATCCATCCTGCCTTGTATCAACGGTTCAGGCTGGTGGTGGTGGTGTCATGGTGTGGGGAATATTTTCTTGGCACTCTTTGGGCCCCTTGGTACCAATTGAGCATCGTTGCAACGCCACAGCCTACCTGAGTATTGTTGCTGACCATGTCCATCCCTTTATGACCACAATGTACCCAACATCTGATGGCTACTTTCAGCAGGATAATGCGCCATGTCATAAAGCTGGAATCATCTCAGACTGGTTTCTTGAACATGACAATGAGTTCACTGTACTCAAATGGCCTCCACAGTCACCAGATCTCAATCCAATAGAGCATCTTTGGGATGTGGTGGAACGGGAGATTCGCATCATGGATGTGCAGCCGACAAATCTGCGGCAACTGTGTGATGCCATCGTGTCAATATGGACTAAAATCTCTGAGGAATGCTTCCAGCACCTTGTTGAATCTATGCCATGAAGAATTGAGGCAGTTCTGAAGGCAAAAGGGGGTCCAACCCGTTACTAGCATGGTGTACCTAATAAAGTGGCCGGTGAGTGTATACAGTGTATATACGTCCCCCATAGACGGCAATGTGTGCACAACGTCGTACAGGACGCTATGATGCAGCATACCGTACCGTTCTGTAGCCGGGAGAAAGATAGGACATGTCCTATCTTTCCCCCGGAATACAGCGCCGTACACCATATATCACTATGGAGAGGGGCGGGGGTGAGTGCTGCTCCTCCTCCTCTCCCCGGAGCTGACGTGTGCCTGCTGTGCTACGGTACGGCGGGCACACATTAGTGTGAATGTAGCCTAAGTCTGGAGGGACAAATGTGGGACAACAACCACAGGAAAAGGTAGATGAGGTAATTATATGAGTGTAGCAGGAGATATAGGAGAAACATACTTACAATATGTATACAGGCATAATAAGAAAGGTTAGGCAGCATGGATAGGCATAGGGGGAAATAAATATTTATATTGATGTGTCAGTCCGTCCGCACTATTGGGCTCCCACCTAGAAGTCCAGGTTGCTTACGTGATAGGACATCTGAACAGTAGTGATAGCAGCCATAGCAGCTGCTATGGGGCCCGCAGTGCCAGCATCCGACCTGCCACACTAAAGAATGTATAAGTGCACCGTTATATATACATTTTATAGCATAACATGTATATAACAGTGTACATCTTTCACAGTACACAATTTAGCTGGCAGCTTAGATGAGACATTTTCAGGGAGGGGAAAGTAGGAAGCTCTAATCTCTGCTTCCTGCTTTCTACTTCTCCCAAGTGGTCAGCAGCTACAGGGCCTGGGACATGAAGATTGCCTGGCAGTGAGTACATACATGTGTGAATCAGTGTATAAATGTATGTGTGTGTATGCTGTATGTGTGTTTATGGTGTGTGTGTGTATATACGGGCTACGGAGCGGTACGGTGCCGCGCGTGTGCTGCACCGTACAGGGCCGTGAGCCCATAGAAGTGTATCGGGGACGTATATCGGCCGTATATACGTCCCCCATACATGAGTGTGAATGTAGCCTAATACAGTATATAAATATGTGTACAGAAGCCTGTAGAAATGTTTGTGTACAAATATGTACGGTCTCTCTCCCCAGCAGTCACTTCTCACCTTCTCTCTTCTGGTGTCTATCCCTTTTCCTTTCAACATGCTGTTGTCACCCCATTACTAAAGATAGCTTACCTGGACCCATCCAGTACTACTAAATACCGACCTGTCTCAAATCTCCCTTTTATCTCAAAACTACTGCAACGCCTGGTCTTTTCTTGACTAAGCCAGTATCTCTTTGATCCCCTACAATCTGATTTCCACTCTATGCACTCTACTGAAACTGCTGATTCTAAAGACTTCAATGATTCACCACTAAATTCTAAGTTCACTATTCTCTCTTCATTCTTCTGGAACTCTTGGCAGCAATTGATGCTGTGGACCACCGATGCTTTGCTCCATTGACCTGAAGGACCTCTACACTGCCTCCATTGGACAAACCATCAACAGATTCGGTTTTCAGTATCATCTTTATGCTGATAATATCCAGCTATACAAGTCTGCACGTAATATTGCTCCCCCCTTACTGCAGAACACCAGAGACTGTCTCTCTGATGGCTCTAACATCGTGTCCCTGTTGCTCACTTATACCAGATGCACCTTAAAACATTTCTAGAGTCTGACCATTTCTTACAATTGAAACCAATAAAACACTAATTGTTGCTCTGATTCACTGTCGTCTTGACTACTATAACTCCCTATTATCGCTCTTCCACCTACTAAACTGTCTCCTCTACAATGCATTCTTTTTTTCAACTCTTTATTTTCCATGTTTCTCAAAAAGGTATACAAAATATTTCAGCAATACTTTATGCTAGGATGTTACATAGAAAATAACAAACAAGATAAACATTCACTTGGATACTTTTTAAGAAGTTACATAAGTAAGGCATGGAACGAGAAGTGCATATATCACAGTAATAATAATGGTCGGGAAGCCACTTTAAATGTTTGATGTCAAGGGAGCTGCCTTACAAGGTAGCCGAAAGAGGCGGTTTTCCTTATCCAGATCCCTAGTGGAGCATCCATGGATATAAGACTCCACATGCCTACACGGTGGCCTTAATTGGCAGTCTCCGTAAGGAGAACTCTTACTTTCCGACCCTAGTCACCAGCTTCTCACCCAGCCAAACCAGTTCTCTACACTGTACTGAGGTCAAAACAGCGCTGTCTACAGTTGGGAGTCTGTTCCTTCTGGGATATACTGGTTTGGTTTTAATCCTGCATCATGTCATAAGGCTTCTTGTAGGTCATGCTTGATGTCAAGGGAGCTGCCTTATATGGTAGCTAAAAGAGGCGTGGTTGTCCTTATCCCATCCAGGAAACTTTGTATATTTCCCAGAATCCCTTTAGTAGAGCATCCATGGCTATAAGACTCCAGATGCCTACACAGTGGCCTCAATTGGCAGTCACTGTAAGGAGAACCCTTACTTTATGTATTTTAGCAGATATAGGTCTAGTTGCAATGGGTAGTTTAATATGTTAACATGTTAATGTAGCATATGTATGAGCTAAATTGTCTATAAATGCTAGAAGAATGAAATGTAGGGCAGAGTGTTGGTAATTTACATATTTAAATAAAAATGTTTAACAGATTTGTGGGGTGCATGATTACCGCTGCTGTATAAATTAGAGCTAGAAAAATATTGGTTTATTATAACGCATAAATGAGTCAGACAAGAGCAAAGTTTACTACATACAAATATTTCCCCTTGGTATTGTTTTTATGTCGATACAACAGGACTAAATTTACAAAATAAATGCAATAACAAAATCATGGTTAACCGTTTAGAATCTGCACTGTGTTGGTATTAATAGTATTGTTTGCCATCGGTTGTAGGGTCTGGAGGAATCCTTACTCTGCGTTCCGCTCATTCACTCCCTCCAGGAACTATTTGCCCTGATAGACCCGTCACTGCTTAGCCTAGAGGTGTCTGGACTAATGACAGCATTCCCTGATATCAGGTAACTGGGAAGATTTGAGACAATTCAGCACACTGAGGAACTGACATTGTTGACAGGGAAAGTAATGGTGTTTTTTTTGTCTTCACAGCGATGATCATGTGCTGGCACTGCTTGAGCTACGGGGTGATTTAACCAGGGATCTACGTCATGCAGTCCTCAGCACTATGCACCGCCAGGCTCTGACTCTTCCAGATGACTACCGGCCCATATTTATAAGCATACCTGTCCCTGCCCGGGCACCTCCGTTCTGCCTTCACCCAAGCTCATGTGCCTGAGATTGGAATATCACAAATCAAGTCACAATCTTAGTTAGACACTCAACTGAGGACTACTGGAAAGTGCTTAATGGCGATGGGAATTCTAGTTGAAGCTCCCTGGCATATCTACCTGGCCCTCTTTCGTCAAAATGTCTATCTTGACAATCTGAAAAATCTGTCAGTTTTCTCCTGAAGACAAGACCTTTTACACCATTTAAACTGCCACTGCAGCCCTGGAAATGTGTCACTGGCTACGTAAACATAATGCACTGAAGAAACGAGTTGGAACGCACAGTCAGCTAATTAAATATGCGCACAAAAATTAAGAAATAAATAATTGCTCTACTCACCTATTGAGTTTACCTTATAGGCTGCAACAATAATGCCCACCAGAATCTTGATTCTGCATAATGCAAATACTTGAGCAGCCATGTGAAGAAAAGCTGTCTCAAGTCCTAATCATAACCCTATTTTGCTTGGGGCTCCACAGAATAGGGCCTAACTTACTGATTGGTGGAGTTTCAGTGCTAAGAATCCCTAAAGAACTTGAGAACAAGGATCTCTTTTCATCTCTTTGGCCCTGGTGAATAATGCCGAGCACGGTGCTTGGCTAGCTCTGTCAGCACCATAAAGATGAATGGAGCAGCTGGCTCATGCGCGATTGGCTTCTACGAACATCTGGGGTGCAACAGGGGTACAACAGACCCCTATTCTCGAGATTCATGGTGGTCCCATCATTGAGACCCCTACGATCAGCAAGCTAGGCCCTTTAAGTATGTATCTTTTAGATGTATTGTTGTGGGATGGGGCCCACATTGGCTGCTGAGCCAAGGGGGTCTCATCCTAAATGAGGTGCTCCATACTGCTGAGACCCTGAATATTGCGATTCCCTCCACTAACACCCGCAATCGCTGCTGTCACGGATCGTAGGTGTTAACCATTTAAATTCCCTCAGCAAAGTCTTGCACTAGTAGCATTCTGTTATAGATCAGTAGAAAAATCTCTATATACTGTAGTGCTGTAGTATTCTAGCATATGTTAGGAATGATCAGAAATACAGGAATGATCTAAAAATAGGATTAATACGGCTAAATAAAATAAAAATAAACAAATAGTTAAATAAATTTTTACAAAAAGTGATCAAAAGGCCGTACAGGCTCCAGTTGGGAGTGAAAAATGGAAACACTTAAAAGGGCTATGCCCTTAAGAGGTTTGTTACACCAGCCATTGCAAGGGCTTGTAATTCATGGGCATGAGATGTGTAAGAGGGTCAAAGGCCTGATAAAAGCTGGGCCGTTCCAGGTAACAGATGCAAGCAAAGAATAGGTCAAGTTTTTATTCCTTTATATTTAAAGCAAAAAAGAATTGACATATTTCGGACAAGCAACATCCTTACAGCACCTTAGTTTATTACATATTTTTGCTTTTAAATGATGGAATAAAATCATATTTATCTGGTCACGCTGTTGGATCCTTTTTGTGTTTGTATCATGTAATAACGGCAGACCTGATTGGCAACATTAAAAGAGGTGCTTTTTTTTAACGTGTGCTTTACAGCATGGAGAAATAGTGAGTAGAGAACTTTATTCTGCTGTATTTTCATAATAAAGGCAACTTGTTATGACTGTATGTTGAGGCATGTTTCTTTTAATAAGATTACCTCTGATGGTAGTTCTACTGCTCTCTCGCTTCTTTTGTGGCATGTCTAATACTTTATTTACTAAGATTTGATATCTGATGCGATCTACAGTAACATGGGTTACAGCTGGCTTGCAGTGGTGTTTCCTGGCCAAACATGAATCAAATTAAAGAGGGTTGGCCAACTTGACATGAAAACACCATTATCCACATGACTAAACGTGATGCACTATGTTAAAAACTGTTCTTTGAGGTTCTGCTTAAAAGTTAGACATTCTGTCAATAATCTTAATTGGTGGCACTATAGCACTGTATATATTGGAATTCTTTATGTGGAATCTCAATTTATAAAGGGTGAATATATGATATTATTTAGTATCAGGGGATCAATATATAATATAATTTTGTGCCAAATTATATATTCAGGACAAACATAAAATGTACAGGTGAAAATGTCAGGGCAGTTAGTTTTGGACACTAGACCACCTACATGTCATGGACCTGAGGTTTAGTGTCCCAAAACACCCTTTACCGAGTCCCTATGTAGGCACTATTAAAATAAAAACGTCTTTACTTACCTTGATACCTTGAGATGGTGGCCACAGAGGGACTTGGTAAAGGGCGACTTGGGACACTAAACCACCTGTCCACTAAACCCCACTGTGGGTGGTTTAGTGTCCCAAATCGCACTGACAGGTCCTCTTTAATGTGACCATCTCTAGACTTTTGGATGCTCATGTCCAATTGACAACGTGTTTGATCCATGAATCACCCAATAAATAACCTGGTTCAATTTGAATGGGTATTTAAAGGGCATCTAGCATCAGATAACCTGATGGTAGATGTTTATACTCACCTCCTCATCCCGTCCCCATCGCCAATAACGTTTTCCCCCCTCGGTATTTAGGAGTGCCAGATTGCATAGATATAAAGCTTTATAATCTATGCAAATGAGCCTGAGGCGCTCTGCTGAAAAATAATTGTGTACTTCCTCCCGGGCTGTTTGGTGTGGCCACACAATGCTAAGAGAGCCAGTGACGTTGCCACCTCTCCCTTTGCTATTCTTGTGCTAGGCACGATCATAGCCTTGTCTAACTACATTCTGTTATGATCGCCTATGATCATTGGCCACCAATGACATTGGAGACATTAAGGAGAGACCTATATGTGCTAAAAAGCATAAAAAGAATAAATTGTATGCCCACCATGAGGTAGTGTTGCTCCAAGATTGTTGTGCTCGCCTGAATGAAAAAAACTTGGTCTGGTCCCAAGTTGAATGATGAAGAAAAAACAATGGAAGAATCCTTCGGCACCAGCTCATATAATTCACATGTTTTTTTCAGTAATCCAATTAAAAAACATAGAAAAAAAAGAGGAAAAAATACTAAAACATGTTTGTATGCGTTTGTGACACGTTTCGGACGTTACATGGTCCTCATTCATGAACAGTCATTATTATACATGAATAAGGACCATGTGCCATAGGTTCGAAACGAGTCACCTGAGTCCGTTTGTACAAACATGTTTTAGTATTTTTTCCTATATTTTTTTTCATTGGATTACTGAATAAACATTTTACTAGCTGGTGCTGAAGGATTCTCCCATTGTTTTTTCTTCATACATCAGTCACTGTTTTCACCAGACAAGCTTATGGTGGTGTTGTAGTGTGGGCAGGCGTTTCTATTCAACACTGAACTGCCCAACACTTTGTGAAGGATACGGTTACAATTCCATACAACTTAAATAACATAATTAATCCAGTCATTGTGCCACTGCATGTACAAAACAAGCCTAATTGTATTGTAACCATGCATCAGCTTGTTGAGGTCACATCATTAGGGAATGGCTGCCGGAGACTTGAGTTCCTTCAAGAAGAGGGGGATTCCATGCCTGTGCAAACAACTTGAGAAGAGCACGAAATGTCTTGGTTAAACTGTATTGATGCTCCTGGTCACAAAACAAGTTATTGTCAAGTCGGAGACAGTCACTGAAAGAGAGAGACTGCCAGAGACAGTCACCCAAAGAGAGATACTGCCAGAGACAGACATTCACTCAAAGAGATGGTCAGAGACAGGGATGTCAAAAAAGTTTATAAAAAGGGGACAGTTAGTGACAGACAGTCAAAAAGAGATAATAAAAAATATTTTATATGTATCTAACACATTCTTTTGTTATAGCTAAGCGCAGTTATTTACTAAATATCAAGCACGACTTACAAGCAACCTTACTTGGTGTAAGTGCCAAACCAGTATGATGTCCATACTACCCAAACACAACACACCAGATTAACCTCGAACTACGATTGGTCCTAAAGAGAAATAAAGGACACTTTATTGCATCAATCAGTTTTAGCAGAGGCTGGCAGGTCATACACGTCTCTCTCTCCACACGTCACTTTTTACTGGCGGCACCGGCCAGAGTATGTCACGATAGCAGGGATGTAGCGCAGTGACAACCTATGTACGTGACGTAACAGAAAGCGCTGCCGCTATATAATAGATATGACGTCAGTTATCTGGCTCCTCCTATCTGTCTAGCCTCGCGTCCCGGTAGTGGCTCCACCCACCAATAGTCTGGGACAACTGGAAGTAACGGGCGGGCCGGATGTCACATGTCTTTCCCTACCGGCTATTGTCCACAGTCACGTGTGGTAACCGGTACCGGAAAGATATGCTTTTAAAGGTAATTGCCATATCGAGTCTTGAACATATGGAGCGGACGTTGTAGATAAGAAGTCAGTATCGTGTGCAGCCGAGGCGTCTAGCGATATGGAGGCTTCATTGTAGGCAGCAGACATGGATGTATGTGGAGTTATCACGATAGTAAGAAGTGTGCAGGCGTGTAGTTACTACTATAGTATCCCCTGAACGAGACATTGCAGATGTGTGCACGTGAGGAGCTGTAATGACATGGGGTGTAGATGTATGTTAGGGGTCATTATCATGGCGCAGGAGTGTGCAGTTACATGCACTGCACTGTATTGTATGTAGATATATGGAGTCACAGTCTATGATGTAAATGTACATATACAGAGCTGTTTTTATATGGAACATTTTTATATAATATATATATATAGAGAGAGAGGGCTGTTATTGTACCGGGGCACGCTTGGGCACATATAGGGAGCTCTTATTGTATAGGGCAATTTATTATTGAGCCCTTTTAGGTAGTATGCTTGGTTGTGATTGTCTTATCTTTATTTGGGCATATATGCAGATAGAATTGACCACATATCATGTGATACAGATATACACGATGCTTCCGTCTTCTTCATGGTGCATGGAGAAGGAATGTGATGTATTCTTCTTCTAGACCAGTGATGGCGAACCTTTTAGAGACCGAGTGCCCAAACTACAACCAAAACACACTTATTTACCCTGATGTGCCAATGTGCCATTTTAAGCAGTAACTTATTGCTACCGGTTCTTCCACTTCTTTAATTGTATCGGCTGCCTGATGCCACCAATACAGTTGATAGAAGGTGGGCAAATTCAGACTATCATTGTAGCTTCTCTCCAGGGTGTCTCTGTTTAGGAAGAATGGTCGGGTCCAGCAGGAGGACCACAAAGATAATGCACTTCTTTTAACACCTTCTCACTTTTCAAGCAGTTCCAAACAGTCAATGAAGTGTCGCTGTAAAATAGCGCTGAGCGCAGCATCTCCAAAGTTGTCTAGGACTGCAGGAAGATTTAATGGATTTTGTCCTGTTTGGTGAACTCTGTCCTAGGCTGATGGCCTGAGTGCCCACAGAAAGGGCTCTGAGTGCCACCTCTGGCACCAGTGCCATAGGTTCGCCATCACTGTTCTAGACTGTGTTGGACTTGATGTTTGGGATCTTGGAGGTCATACCATGCAGATGGCTTCGCAATATGAAACTAAGTTATATCCATAACAAAAGTAAGATTAATTCTTATGTATTGGTGGTTTAGTGCTCCAAAACGCCCTCTGCGAGGTTCCTACGTGGGCGCTTTTCTAAATAAAAGAACTTTTTACTTCCCTTCCCGAGCTTCACTGCGCATGTGCCATGGGTAAGGTGCTTGAGGCTGGGGACTAATCACCACTTCAGAAAGCAGCGTAAGAAGAGGCAAGATGAAGCGCTACGTGCGCGAAACGATTCGTCCCTTAAAAACGCTTCTGTGTAACCATGCTCTTCTCCCTGTGGTGCATGCTGTCTTTTTATGATGTAAAGAAGATAAATTTTAAATACGTGGTGAGTGCCAAACTTCTCTTTCTCTCCTGTTCATTGATGAGCGCAAGGAACTTGCGGAACTTGCCGGACACGGATGCAAATGCGAGTCCGATGTGGCTAATCCAGGTAAGTATAATTTTTTTTTTTTTTTACATGGAGACCTAACGCATGCCAATTTGTTACCCTAAACTATGTGTCAATGTGGACCTGTAGTTGGTCCCAAATCAGTATGACCTATCCTCCTTAACTCAACCAGAAAATAGTCATATCCATAACATTGTTGTATTGGGCAGGCATGTGCAGATATAGGGAGCTGTTATGTTATGGGGTAGACCTGTCACATCTTGTGATGTACAAAGACTCATCATCAAATCGTGCAGTCTTTTCAGCAGTGAGGTCAGGGTCATCCATTAGACAAAAGAAATTGGTCTGACTGTAAGGTGCTGGATTCTAACCCAGAATGTATTTCCTTCCAGGTTGCCCCTGGGCACAGGTTGTCCTCTGCAGTGTTATTGTTGGGATACCTCTGACAAGAGAGAATGGTGGTCGATGCCAATCACCAGTCCAGTAACACAATGTCATCTACCTCTGCTAAAAAAAGTGAGGTGCGGTCCAAGAAGAAGTCCTCCACACAAATGAACGGCTTTAATGTGTTTCCTCAGCCTGGGCCAAGCAGGAGCCTCAGTAGGAGCCTCTCATCTGGTCCAGTTGCCCAGCGGAGGCTCTCAGGATGTGGTGTGTATATGGGTACGTGCAGCTGGATGCGTCGCAGTGAGAGCTCCTGCACCCTCAACAGTAGTAGCAGCAGTTCTCGTGGTCGATTGCGCTCTGCTGGGTCTCTTCCATCCATCAGTAAAGCTGCTGCTGCTGACAACAAGACAATTAAGAGGTCATCCTGCCTTCTTGTTGCTCTTCGACCCACTAATGTAGAGGAGGAACGTGAAAAATTCTTCATTTCTGATTATTGCTACAACCCACAGTTTCAGTATCAGGAACCCATGTCCCTTAGTGTATTGGAGAAATACAGCCAAGCATCTAACCAGTTCCTGGAGCAGGTAGGTGACCGTGCCCACATAGGTCAGGAAATAATAATGGAATAAGAGATAAGGAGTCTCTGTCTGCCAGCCGCAATGCAGGCCAGTATTATAAGAAAGGTAACAGTGCCTGTGCCGCAGTTTGTCCGGCAGACAAAGAGGCCTTGTCCGATATTTCTGTATGATGCAAGTACTCCTCTCCTGTGCAATGTGTTCAATCCATGGGAAAAGACCAGCGTAAGGCTCCATTTCTACAGCCAGAACAAGTTCTCCTGCAGCTGGCCTAAATTGAAGTCCAAACAAAAATATTATAGAACTGCAATAAGTCACTGCTGACTTCAACCTGGGTAAGTAAACAGATGTAAAAGGGCAATCGAAGCCCAAAACAGCGGTATTAGGAGAGTGACAGAGGAGTTCAAAACACATATACCGTTTGTACCCAAAATAAATTAAAGTGTCCATTAAAGTGTTTTAAATTATACTAAGTTTATTTCGGTTATTTGCATCTTAATGACCAGGCTCAATTTGTAGAATCTGACATGTGTCATGATAATTGGTTATAACTTTGGATTGCTTTAATATATCCAGGTGATTTTTATTTTTTTTCTTGTGACACATTATACTTCATGTTAGTTGAACAATTTAAGTGATATGTTTTGCGTTTTGTTCAGAAAAAAATGAAAACTTTTGAAAATTAAGAATTTTTCAGATTTTTTTTTTTCAAAGTTACAATATGGGAAAATTCATTTATTTAGGCCAAAACTTGCACATTCACAATGAATTAAATGGTGAAATGCTCTGCAAAGTTTGATTATTTGCAGGATGAGATACACTGTATAGATATTAATTTTGGGGGTCATTTTTGCATTATACAGAAATATCGGACAAAGCCTCTTTGTCTGCCGGACGAACTGCGGCGCTTGCACTGTTACCTTTCTTATAGCACTGCCCTGCATTGCGGCTGGCAGACAGACTCCTTACATCATATTTGTGTATGATGAAAGGACGCTCGTTGTTTGCAATGTGTTCAGTGGGTGGGGTAGGACCAAGATGCAGGTCTTCTTCCATGGGCTGAACATGTCTGCATACAGTTGCCCTTAGGAGAAAGATATGAAGAAAGAATGAACCTTAATAATTAGTTCACAGATATATATGCAATGTGACCGCTTTTCATCCTCACTATGTAGGCACTCAGAATATTGAACACAGTCTTGAATAAATATGGAAGTTATGAAACCTTTGAATCTTCGACTGGAGGAAATCTTCTAAGCAAATGTCAGATCTGGTCATGTTGTCGGCGGTACATGCAAAAAGAAAGCTGCAGTGGTGAGGTAAGTGCTGGATGCCGAAGGATGAGCAGATGCTTAAGGGAAATATAGGCATGTTGGATATTAGAGCCATTTAATGATGATGAAAAAAAAAAAAAAAAAGATGGCTGCAGAGTGACACATGCATGGGAGAGCTATGGAGTGATGAAGTTACATGAGATGATGACACATGGAAGATGAGGAGTGTGGCAGGGTTACCTGGGGAGTTAATATAGTGAGCAGGCAAACTGTGGGGTAATGAAGAGTTACACAGGGAAGTGAAACCTAGAGAAGAGGTGCCAGATGTCTGCAACGCTGACACATAGAGGTGGAAAACTGCGTGGTGAAGGTTAGATGGGAAGGAGACACATGGAAGAAAACAGTTTCTGGGAAATCTAGGTTTTGGCTGCAAAAAAAGGGCAGATCCCATCTGTCTTCAGGCTTCTGTTTTTTGCAGTTTTTTTTTTTTCATTGATTGCAATTGTGTCCGTTTTTATCTGAAGACAGCTATTCTTGAGTTTGTACTATCAGTTGATCCATTTGTGATCCTGAGCGTACTTATTTTATATTCCAGAATTCAAGTGTGACCTGTAGTGGCCAAAACAGAGGAAAAAAAATCTAATGGTTATAAAAAAATGAAAAACAAAAACTGACACTATTGGAAAGCAAAGTATCTGTTTAAAAAAAGAAAAGGACATTTTTCTATTAATGTATAGGCATGTGTTACATTACAATCCATTCTTTAAAAAAATTAAAACTGCAAATTGAAACCAAAAAGCAGAGTGGAAATGGCCCTAAAATGCCGTTGTAGTGTGTGCAAAAGTGGTGTGTGTAATTCTGTTTTTTTGTCTCTCTTGCAGTGCATGCAGTCGCAGAATCCTTGCATTTCTCTGCTTTTCATATTCTGGGTTTCTCTTTCCTCCTTCTCTGCATGGCTTGCTTTGTTTCCATTTTTGGGGTTTCTATATTTCTTTCTCTGGTGGTGTCTAGGTGGTGGTCCAGCTTACAGAAGACTTGCTGTCTCAGGCAGTCATGACTAATGAGAACAGCCGACCTACACTAACCATCAACTTACTTGGTGCGAGACAGCACTGGCTGGAGGGGATGCTCCGACATGAGATAGGTAGGCACAGTCTGTGCGATCTTGTGGGAGATTAGAGTGCAGAGAGAAAAACAATGTCTTTTACCAATTGTGCTTTCTAGAGGTTGTTTCTTCTAACAACCCAAGCTACTTCACTGTAGTGCAAGCTGAGCAGAACTCTCATTTACTTCATCTCTTCAGGGACCCATTACTTGCGAGGAGTGAACGACGCACAACAGCCCTGGCATGGTTCAGAAAATCGCAAACAGTTTGGATTGAAACCAGCCAACCCCACAGAGGAGGGCCTAGCCAGCTTGCATAGCGTCCTCTTCCGGAAACACCCATACTTGTGGCGGGCGGCTCTCCTCTACTACACCGTCAGTCGTGCAGCCACCTGTAGCTTCTCAGACTTGTTTAATGACCTGCACCAGTTTGTGGAGGACCCTGCTGTGCGCTGGGAATACTGTGTGCGTGCCAAGAGGGGACAAAAAGACACAGGACAACCAGGTAAGACATTGTGGGCAATGTAGGCATTTTGCTGTAATTAACTTGAAACATCTGCATATATTTAAAGGAAACCTACCATTCAATTTGAAGCATTATGAAGCAAACATACCTTGAGAATGCTGTAGCTACCCTGATGCAGGATCATATCTTATTAAATCCCTGAGCTGAGTGTTTTTGCTGAAAAAACAATTATATAATTTTGATAATGACTCTTTGTCGCTTTTGTGCTTTTCCTCTCACATTTAGTTGTGCACTGCTCCGGAGGATAATGCAAGTACTGTTCTCCCTGCCAGGCAGAATAATCAATTGCTGCACCATCCCCCATCTGCTGTGTATGAGTGATCCAGCTCAGGTTGATTAGTCCTGTCTTGGCTCTTCAGAAAGCTTGTATGTAATGTGGATCCAGCTTTCCCAAGGTCCTGAATTTTAAAATAGTTTTTTCAGCAAAACCACTAAACACAGGGATTAAACAAGATATGGTTCTGCGTCATTGTAGCTACAGCAGTCACAAGGTATGTTTGGTTCATAATGCATGAAATCAAATGGTAGATTTTCTTTAGGCCTGATTTATGAGGTGCAACTGCAAAAAGTTGCTAATTGTGGCGCAAAACCATTGCAGTCCCCTCCTAACCTTCAGTTGCACAAAAGTGTCAGATTTAACAAGCAGTCTAAGACAACATAATACATAATTACACAAATTGCCAGAATTGTGGAATCCTGAAATGACGTGCGCCACATTTATTGATGGTAGCTTTCCGACTTGCCAGAAAAGGGGACGTGGCCTAGCCTAGGCCCAAGAAATTCAGTCTGTGCGCCAGAAAATTCTGACGTAAACGAGTAGTCAATCCAAAGTTGTAAACTACCCCAGACAAATCATCCAGCATGATTTATCTGGTGTAGAATAAGGGGAGATTCACATTGGTATTGTTTTTTTTTTTTTTTTTTAAACATCGATTATATATATTTTTTTTAATTTATTTTTTTTTCTGAACCCATTTAGTGATTTTTCACTTTTTTTGGAAAAAAAAATTAGAACCAGAGTTTACTGGCCACATTGGATCAGTAAAAAAAAAAGTAAAGTCTGCACAACACAGATGTCATCCGTCCCTATTTGCAAATCATATAGGTGACACTTGAACTGTTTTTGTGCACATTTGGCTCCGAAACTGAGGTTGCATTCACACATTGCTTTTTTTTTTTTTTTTTTATAAAAACAACTGTTTATTTTCTCTGTACATATATATAGGAAAATATCACTCAGGTAGAAAAAAAATTAATCCGTACAGAATATTATATTTTGCATATTATATTATGTCTACCTATAAGTGTCATCCTTATAATAATCTAAGAAACACATGTGCAGATGCAACCATTTTTTTTCCCCCATAACATAACACCTTGATACCTGGGTGTCTTAAAACCTAACAGGCTATAACCATAACAGTAATCATAACCCCACTCCAGGTGATCTCTCTTCCTGTCCACTGTACTCCAAGGCACCAAGTCTACCTCTCAATTGTTCGTTGCTGTACCACATAGTCTTAGTGTATCTAAATGTTTTCTTAAGTGATTGTATTTTATCATAAACTCCTGTTTTTTGAAGAATTTTTAAGGATCCCTTTTCTTATGGCGTTCTGTCTGTATCTTATTATACAATAGTAGTTGTTTCAAGGTGCAGATTACTTCTGGCACGTCAGGGATTTTGGAGACTTCTCCCCATATCTGCCTTGTATTTCCTAAGCTTCATATGAATATGATACAATGAATCAGTGTTGGGGCGTGCCCACCAATGTGTCAAATGAGATTGGTTTCTCTTCGGCTGTCAGATCTCTAACCCTAGCCTTGCTGGTCGCCACTATTTGACGATACTGCAAGTATTGTGAAGTACCCAATCTGTACTTGTCTTCTAATTCCTGCCATGTGAGCCATATGGGTTCTGTCTCGTGCAGAAGGTGGTTGACCCTTGTTATCACTTTCTCCTGCCATTCCCTGTATTGACTCCTGACCTGTCGGTATATTGTGTTATAGTGTCTGCAATGGGTATATAAGCTATACGTACAAGCCTTCCCCGATCATCAGTTTCTTGAGACACCATTCACTGCAGGGGAACCCACGACTTGGCCCACCCAAAGCTTATTCAGCCTATGCAAATCTTCTTCACCCACAAGTCTCCTGTGCCACATTTGTCTTTAATTTTTGAAGATGCCTCAGTATCAATTTATACTGAGAATGAAGCCTTTACGTGGAGCCTATGAGACAACTCTTATAATGGAGGTTTGTCATATTTGATTCCTCCGCAGGGTTCCCCCACAGTGAAAGAAGCACTGGACAACAAATTACATTAACAAATTTAACAAGGCCATTTTGCTGTTGATTCCTTGGAGGGCCTATTCTTTGAGCATGTTCAGCCCGCAGTGGGGCTGAAACTGCGAGTATAAACGTTCCCCATACGTGTGTGTGAATGCAGCCTAATACTTACTGCCCGTCCTCCATCTCATCCTCCATGGTACTCATTCTCTGCTCCAATTCTGTAATATGGAAGTCATGGCATGACACATCGGCTTGCAGCTTTTGTAGGGTGGTTATGTCTGACTCCTCGCTCCGCATTTTATTTAATTTTGAAATGCATTGCCAAAGCATTGTACAAACTGAATGTGTTTTGGTGCAAACACATGTGCATTCATAGGAAGTGTTTTGCCTGATGCATTAAGAATACGTTTTAATAGTGCATTGTAAATTCAAATGTGAATTCAGCCTGACTGCAAAAATTTATTAAAATGTGGTTTGCAGACCTAATAGCCTAATTCCTCTAAAACTCATTAATCTAAGCAGCTGCACATTGTACATCCAGTTCTCTATTGGTTATCTGGTTGACCAATCCGGATTTGGAGTTTTGGATCCCAGGCATTGTGTTGTGCCTGGGACCTGACTTGTCTTGAAAAAAGAGTACACCTTTCTAGTTGAAGGATTTAATAAGTGTGTATAAGGGTTGTTTTCACATTGGCATATGGGCTCCGCTTTAGTTGTGCATCGGATGCTTTTTGTCTGTCTCCATTTAGCTTCTGTTTAACATTGCTTTGAAACTATAACGCCTTGTTTCTCAATCTTCTCAGTGGAAAAAAACCTGACGTTTCTTCAGTTTTTTTGTGGACTCAGACTTGTATTTCATTCCATGATCCACCTCATTGAAAAAGAACAGACATCTTAAAAAACAACGCCAATGTGAAAGAGGAGATTAGTGGTGGTGCCAGTGAGTCAAGAATATATCTGTGGCTCATGGTTTTTCTGCTGAATTTTTCTTTATTTCTTTTAGGTTGCTTCAGTAAAGATCAGGTCTACTTAGATGGCATCATACACATCTTACGTCACCGTCACACCATTGACTTTCATTTGCTGACTTCACTGGGAAAGGTAATAACCCTAAACGAGAACGATGGAGAGAGTTTTTGGTTTTGGTAGGGTAACTGACTCTCTCCTCTTCTCTAGGTTGCCTTTGAGGATGTGGAGCGCCTTCGTCCGTTTGCTCAACTGGAGAACACTCGTCTTCCTCACTTCATGCGGGACATGGAGAAGTATTATCACCATCTGAATCATATCCTTGAGATGAACCAGTTGAGCGATGAGGAACTTCAAAGCCTTCTCCCAGACTAAGATCTGGCTGCATTTTATCTGCTGTTTATATATTTATTAATGGGGAGGGGAGGGTTCTTTTGGGGATTGTACTTTTATATATTGTATCACACAAGCCTTATGTTTTTATATGCTTGCACTTTTTTTAATGTATTTTAGCCTGGTAGAATATGTGAAAGATCTTTGGTTAACGTCTGCGGTTCTTTCCACAGAAACAAGATAGACAATTTTCTGATCTCCATAATTGTGTATTGTGATTCTGGGAAGGTCCAAATCTTATGTTATGAATATCTGTAGATGGTAAAGGCTTTTTTTTCCCCCTCAGATACCTGACTGATCTTTTTGTCAACTTATGATCAAAGTGAGCCTTCCCGAGGGTATAGTACCCATGAAGTAGATATTTTAATTTTGAGAGTAAATGTTTGAGATATTGAATTTCATGTGGCCCTTAGTGCTTTGAGTTTCCTTATCCTTATTGTGTACAATGGTGTTACAGGCACTTTCAGTGGGGCAGAGATAACCATTGCTGCTCTGATGACCCTTAGAGCATCAGGGTTTCACTGCTCTCTTGCTTCTATGTTGTAAGGGATTAACATAACAGTAGAGGAGGTTATCTCTGCTCAGTTGAAGGAGACTCATGGGTCACATGCTGTGCAGACAAGTCTCTACACTCGCTCAGTGAAAAGTAACTAATGGCATAACAATTTCTTCCATTCAATTTAGTACTATTCTATTAATTCAGCAGCATGAATGACCCTCCTTTCAGCAGATATCTGAATTTTGGGCCATAACGACACAAATTGTCCCCAAAAAACAAAGTAGAATCTGAACTTCCACATCCTCCATAAAACCACCTATCAATATTGTACATATTATCTGCCAATATCTCTGTCGTGCTGTGAATTGGTTTATCACCTGTTAGCAGCAGATCCCCAAGTCCTCTAAGAGGCCCATGACACCATGGATTCGGATCTTTCCAGATGCTTTAGAATTTGGAGAGCAAGTCATCACCATATATTTTTGTCAGTCAAATTTTGTATTTCCTGAATTATCCTGCTGTAAGAGGCTACTAGCATTAGAACAAGTACAAAGCGTTATACTTGATCTGTAATAATCTTTAAAGGGGTATTCCAGGAATATGAATGTCTGATACATTAACCCGTAAAAATAAATGTATATGAATATAACAAACATCAATGTTATTAATCACAAAATTGAGCTTAAATAGTTTGATTTTATGATTCACAAAATGTTATGGGCTTTCTAAAGTAGGTAGTTATCTCCAAGATGGCCACCACTGGAAAGTCCCATGATCCTTTAGCTCTCAGTAACAGCTGCTCCTCCTTATGCTCTGCTCACAGTGATGATGTAACAGACTCCCCTGCTCTGTTACCATAGTAATGATGTGTAACTGCCATCCTTGCACATCATCACAACACTGGCCATACTGGATGCACTGCAACCAACAGACTACAGCCAAACTTAGTGATGATCACATGACCTGCCCAGACAGGTGCAGGATATGTGACCAGCGGTCATCTTCTGTCCTGTGTCTACTCCGCACGGAGAAAATCAATGGACTGATTAAAGGGCGAGAATTCTAATTCTCCATCACAATGTATTTTTCTGCTAAGTTAAGCTAAGTTTTAAATATCTAAATACAAATTATGTTTATTCCTGGAATACCCCTTTAAGGGGTTTTCCCTCAAATTCAATTAAGGCCATATCTACAGGATATGGCTTAAGTTGCTGATCGGTGGGGGTCTCAGTGATGAGACCCCCACAGATCACAAAAACAAGGGGTTCCAATGGGGTCCCATGTACCTTCATCGGACCCCACGTCGCTCCCGGAGGTTGCGCATGACCGTGCTGATTAATACATCTCAATGGAGTCGAGGGAAATTGCTGAGTGCCGCACTCTGCGATCTCCGTCAGCTCCATAGAGATGAATGGAGCAGAACGGTCATGTGCGGCCGGGTCTGTTCCAGTAATCTCCTGGAGCGACACCCTTGTTTTCGTGATCTGTGGGGGTCCCATCACTGACACCCCCACGGTTTGGCAAGTTAGGTCCTATCCTGTAGATAAGGCCTAACTTGAATTCATGGGAAAACCCCTTTAAGCAGGGCCACACAGAATATTGAACATTAAGGTTTTTGCTGGCCTTATTTCCTTGCTAGTGTCATCTTTCCAAGGTGAGTGATTTACATTCACATAATGTAAATGAGAATGCAATTCATTAGACTAAACCAACCTTTATGTGCATGGATCTGCCCTGGCTTCTAGGCCCCACAGAGCCATCAGGTACTTTGTTTTTTTGTGGTATTTAATTAGACAGGTTAGCCCACAATCTGCTAATTTATGCTGCTATGGTGGTGTTATTTAACCATCATAATCTGTTTTTTATCAGTTGGTAATATCCTTAGTTTTACTTATTTTAACTGCTTCTTCAGCCTCTCTGTAAAGGAAATGGCTCTGGATCATCCCATTTTGTGGCCCTAGTAAACCTGATGTGACCTTCGGTGTTAAAAGGAAATCTACCATCAAAATCGATAAACCAGGGGCACTTACACCATGGTACCTGGATCTATGAGTAAGTGTCCCTGGATTATTATGCTAAATACAATTGTCATACACCAAAACAAAAAGTCCATATAATGATACGTAATTGAGTCAAGTGACCGTAATATGTAACAAAGCCAGAAAAAACCTCTTGAAAATCAGCAGAAAAGTACCCAAAAGAAGAAAAAAGAGGAAAATACAAACCAAGGCTTCAGACAAAAGATATAATAAATGTTATCTTTATTAATGACAAACATACATAAAAAATGTATAAAAAAAATCTCAGGAGTTGACAAAAAGGCACGCCAGGTAATAGGTTCTACCAGAACAGACTGTAAGTAATAGTGCAAAATAGTGAAGGCACATAAAGGTACAATGTAGCCAAACACTATAATAAAAAAATGAATAAACCACAGTACAAAAAAAGGTAAATAATGCAAAAGTAATGAAGTAGAACAAGTAAATGGCTTATACAAGATACATGATAAAGAACACGGTCACAAAAGCTTAACCTCAGCCAATGATAAGGAAATCGGCATGAATAGGGCAAAAATAAGGCTGATGTGACAGAAAGGAGGACCCTCTATTACCTGGCGTGCACCCTGATCTACGAGTAAGTGTCCCTGGATTATCATGCTAAATACAATTGTGGAGATCTATGTAACGCCTACCTACAGCATTGAATGTAAAAAACTATGGAATTTCAAGATGAAAATCTGTAATGCGCAGATGATTTGGTGATTGACCTAATGAAAATATGATAAAATCTGCAAAAGAAAAATGAATGTTGAATGTTCAGGGTCAGAAAATCTGCCCTGTGTATCGATTTCAGCATGGAAAAAAAAAAGTGTCACGTATGTAAAATTATTAAAGGAAGCGTACCACCACAGATCTCTCTGGGGCGTGGTAGGCAAGGGACGTGAGGATTTAGCCCTTAGAAGGGCTATCCTCAAGTACAATAGAGGCACCAATAGATCTGTGGTGGAAGGTTTTCTTTAGGCTACATTCAGACGATGTAGTACAGCGGGCATACATCGGTGCTGCAGAGAGGAGCAGGGGATGAGCGCAGCTCACCCCTGCCCCTCTCCATAAGCATATGCACCGCATGGCGCCGTATCACGTAGAAAGATAGGACATGTCCTATCTTGCTACGGAGCGGTACGGTGCAGGGTCTGGAGCCCATAGAAGTGTATGGGGGACGTATATCGGCCGTATATACGTCCCCCATACGTGTGTGTGAATGCAGCCTAATGTGTTATAGGGCTCTTTCACATTGTCAAGTTTTTCTCACCGATGAGGCTGAGAAACCAGTCGTTATGTTTTCAAAGAAATGTTCAACACAACAGAAGCGGAGAACACACACCGCTGCAAAACCACCCTTATTAAATCCCTCAGTGTGGAAGCAATGCTAATGTGAAACTACCCATACACTAGTACTTTACTGCATAGCCAAAAAAAAAAAAGCTTGGTAGATACCAATAACTAATTACAGTGCAAATTTTCTTTACTACAGAGCACTGAACAGTGAGTGTTGTGCTGCGGTTGGTTTCTTTGGACATCAATGACTATCGCGTAACCCCCCTCCTCATAAAATAGATAAATTGGCCTTATGTTCTAAGTTTTCTGAACGTGAATCTCATTCATTCACTGTGCCCGACTCTTTGTAAAATCAAATAACAAAGCTAAGATTCGCTGTAGCGCAGACTGAATTGCTTTATTATATGTTAACGTTTAAGCCCCTTTTACCACGTTCATTACAATCACAGCTTCAAATCCAATTAATGAGAGAAGATGGAGCTTATATGCAGCAGGGATCACAAACTGCACTTGCCCTGGTTAGTCCTCACCAGAATTGTTCATTTAGTTGTCCACATCCTAGCTGTTCATCCAGTTTTCCTTACGGTGTTTCCGCCACCTACTCCAAAAACTCCAGTTACTGTCCATTACTATTCTCACCACTGGAAGGGCTGTTTTTTACTTCAATCTCCGGACGCAGCTCCAGCATGAGCTCAGCTCCCACCCCTGTTACAAGGGCCAAGTCCTCTACACGGCGGAAGCCATGAATCTTGCGGCGATGTGCTGTGATGCTTTGAGCTAAGGCCCGGTTTATACCTGGCAGAGTCATAAACTCCTCTTCTGTAGCTGCATTAATGTCTAAACAGCTTTCTGGAGGGGCACATCTTAGGGAGGATGTCCTTCTCCGTCTTCCTGTTCTACAACTCACAGTAGAACCCATGCTCATGCAAAGTTTGAAGAGGCGACTAACTGAAGAGAAAAGCAGTTCTGGCAGATCAGTCTTTCTGTCCTCCTAAGAGCCATACAGCAATGACAACAGACCCCCAATCTTCACTTACACTCAGGCTGAGCAGTGTGAACACAGCAGCACACTAGACCTTCCATGGAGAAATGTACGGAGCTGCCTGCGGACTCTGGCACAGGAGGAAGGTGTGCCCCAACCTAATGACTAACTATGTGACCTTTCCACTGCCTGATAACAAGGGACTACAGTGCGGCCTACTCTCCCATTACTCCGATGGAAGTCAACACTGTCACAGGACAAAAGAGAGGACATACTCCCCATCACGTACCGCATTCACCAGAGACAAACATACTAAGCTGACTCCAGCCACTCATACTTGTGTCAGCTTTAAAGTGTTCCTAAACATTCAACAAAATTGCATAAATGAATAGTGCATATTATAATAGTAAACTTTGTTCCGACGCACTTTCCAGGGACACTTACTCATAGAACCAGGCACTGTGTCTGTGATAATCTTCTTATGTTTGTTAAATTTTAAAATTATAATAAAAAGCTTTAAGGGCATTACCAGAGTCCCCTCTGTGCTGCAACTTCAGGGTCTGGTGACAGACCCTGGAGCCCTTCAGGTGCATTAGCATAATTTAAGTTGAATTTGGAAGGAAGGAGGTCATGAATAACAAATAAAAAAAAGATTACCACAGTCATGGTTCCCAGATCTATGATTTAATCAACCCTTGCAAGATTTCCTTTAAGCAATTTGTGCAAATCACCTTTCTGTTCTGTACACCACAGACAGTGGTCTCATGACCTTACTCTTTACATATTATACATGATAGTCTAATCAGAACACTAAATTATGAAGGGAGATATACTGTTGGTATGTAAAGAGTTTAAAGATTGTGCCCTTTTCTGTGTTAAAGGAAACCTAATAATGGTCATTATGACCCACACTAACCTGCACATAAGGGTAGCGGAGCTGTTGCAGGCACATATTTTGGTTAAACAAGTCTCGCCACCGTCGTCATGAAACTTCGGCGATGGTAGGCGCGCCCGCCATGTGAGCTGATGATGCGCATGCTCTAATGCTCCCGAGGGCTCGGTGACGTCACCGGGAGCAAAGAAGGGAGGGAGGTGGGGACGGCACTCTGCATGCCTCCCCTTGTATGCTAATGACCAAATGCTGTGACATAGAGACAAGCGCCGAGTGGGTTATTAGCAAAGTTAAGAATCTAGAGTTATAACCCATCCATTTAGTTATGTTTAACCAAAATATGTGCCTGCAACATATGTGCAGGTTAGAGTGGGTCATAATAACCATTTACAAGTGGTAGGTTTCCTTTAAGTGTATGGATACACTGCTCACTACTGGATAAAATAGCAGATAAAAGGCACAGAGAAGCTGCTTTACTTAATAGTAAATGTTGTAGTATACTTCATTATCATCTGCACTATTCATTTCTGAAATAAAAACACTTTTACTTCTATGGTTTAAATGCTATGTAAATCTAAGACTAAGGAAAGATGCACCTCTAGAGTATAAGGATGAATTTACTACTGGCAATTTTTTTTTCCCTTTGACTACAAATCACTTGGTGGCAGACGTAATGAAAGGGACGGATCTGCGACTTATCTTTTCATATGCAGCACTTCATCTTATCTGCTGCAGCTGGGTGTTTTCTACAGTCTAAGAGAAATGAGACGCTCCAGACACAGCTTGATGTTTTTTTTTTCAGGAGCATTATCTAGTTGTTTTTTTGTGACAATTATGTGTAACTGTAATGATAAATAACCCCCATTGTTTTAGTACTGATCTATTGTAAATGTCAGACCGGGCAATCCTTAATGTCTAAGCTGTCCAGCGAGTTGAACTGGACTGTAAAGAAGGATAATGCAGAGTTCAACACCTACTGGTTCCACTAGGCAGAGAGCAGATCTTGCCATTGGATGAAGCAGCCATTGTTGCCGTAGAGAGCTCTTCACAGCAATGACTAGTGTTGTGAACGTGGAACCAAATAAAAATTACAAAACATTAACAGCAGCACATACATATTTTATTGCAAATTCTATAAAGATGGGTGCTCAGATGCCTTCACTAGGAGTCCTGAAGTTGGCCTGGGTTAAGCAGAACCTTCTCTCCTGGTTTGAATGCTGGCATTCCAAGATACGGGCAGCTGGCACAGCGGAATGCATCTCCCAGGTAGCACTAAAAGACAGAGTAGTGACACCATTCCTTAGCTTCACTTCTCCATTTTGTCATCTTTCTACATGACTAGAGTTACTCTCATCTGGGCATTGACATTTAATTGAATTCATATGCCATATATTTTACACACACACACATTTCTTCAATTGGATTTTATTATTTTTGAAGATAATTTCTATAATAGTAGCCATGTTGTTCCTTAGAATTGAGACAGCTGTCCTTGGATATGACCACCGCTGCTGGAGTGATTGCACAAAGAAACCAATGGTTTTTGCATATGAAACCAATAGTTTTTGCATGTCCTGCAGCCGTCTTTTAGTAATGATCCCTGAATCCAAGTTGTTCAGGCAGGGTTAAATAGCACATGCCTGGCCTACGATGCCAGGGTGTGAGGGAGGTTGTATCCAAGAGATATATCTTCTTTCTAAGGGGCAATATGGCTACATTTATGTGAAATTAACTTCACACAGGTAATTTTTTAAATAACATCCTATTGAAGAAATGTGTGTATATGGCAGATCAATAAATTTAAATGTGAATACCCATTTGAGTGTTCTGTAAGTACAACCAGTGACAGGAGATAATCCTGTCACTTCTTCCCAGCTACCATACCTCCATTATCCAGCCTCATATACTATGATTAACAAGTGTTGCTCTGCCAGGACTTAATACTCACATTACCACAAGCTGAACTGGCAGGTTTGGGAGCATTACTCTTGCTCTTTTCTTCTTCCAATTCCTCTGCTAATCCACATGTGCTGTGGGAGATAAAAATAATCTATAAAATCTCATACGCAGGACAAGATTGAAAAACCTATAATTCCCTAGCACACACAACCCTCACCAGTTTTTGCAGGCTTTACGCTTCTTTTCACTTCCTTCCCCACAGCCACTAGCTCTCAGAGAAGAAGGAAGAGGCTTCTTTAGGTCATCTTGGTCCAACAGATCATCTGAGTCTAAGAGATCCTGACAAGTCACATATTAAAAGCCTTACTTTACTGACAGCAGATGCCTCTCAAGTCCTTTAAAAGAATCCAATCACACAGGTCAGTCCTGACCTTTATCACCCCAACCATATTTCCCAAATTTTTACTTATTTTTATAAACCATACCCATGCCCTGTGATTTGTGATCATGCTGTGAAGTTACCCCCCCTAGACATCAATAAATTGTTCTACCCTATAAATGACACTGGGGAAGACAACTCACCACATCTTCATCATTCATGTCGTTGGCCGATAGGGTCCAGAGTTTCACGGCAGCTGGATCAGCAGATGGCTTCACTGGAACACATAAACTCCTTGTTATTAAAGGATGTGAAATGATTACTACCACCTAAACACATCTAAGATTCCCCAACACTCATTTCACAGTCCCCTCAGTCTGTACCTGTCACTGGACGTCTAGAGAGTGACAGCTGCCTTGAAGAACCCACTTCATAGTTTGGTTTTCTGGCTGCTATTGTAACAGAGGATACGTCACTAATGGGGGATGCTAAGCGCTCCTTGATCTTGTCTATCTGCTGTGTGGACAATGACTCCTCAAGAATCTACAAAGCAAAGAGAACAGTTATGAGGGTGAAAGTTTATGAACATACCAAACCAAGCTCTCCTTCATGTAGCACACATGCCTGCAGCCATAAGCAACACTTTGGGTCACCAGGACCTGAACCTTTTTACCTATTGAAGGTGCAATACACAGCACTCACCTGGGTTACTTCTGTTAATCCAGACAATGTGAGAGCAGAGGACAGCTGTTTCGGGGTCCGAAGCGGAGAGACACCAGCTAAAGGCAAGCAAGATACATTAGCATAATATCAGACACGAGCCCTAGACATGGTTTCATTCTGACCCCTCCTGCACAGATCTTCCCTACTTACCTTCTTGAGGGTCAACGGGTTCCTGGATTAGTACGGTTCCACCAGGCTTCAAGATTCGTGCAGCTTCTGCCAAAACATCTGAGCTGTGAACAGCAGAACTTCCAGGGACCAGACCAAGCAGGACTGTGTCAAAGCTGGAGTCAACGTGTGCAGCTGGATGAAAAGAAACATTTGTCAGGGCAAGAAGAGTGACAACTACATCAGCCCAACCTTACCTTAACAACTTACATGAGATTAACCGCTCCAAGTTCTCTACATTGACCTTCCCCCCTGAGGCTACCAATGCCTGCACTTCAGGCACAAACCTCTGTAGAGCATCCTGAGCGCAGCTGCCATCCCAGGTTATGAGCACGTTACGGGATTGTGATAAGCGGTCCTTCAGAGCAGCCATCCTGCAAAGGAAAACAAGAAATCATGGAAGAAGCCAAGAACCACCAGACAATAATATGTTCCAAAAAGGCACCAAACTTCTCAATTATATGACATCACAGCCTACTACATCCACACTTCTCTATGACATCATAGTCCTTATATACCCTACAATTTTTCATTATTACATCACAGTTCATTATTCTCACCAGATTTCTCCATTATGGCGACACAAAATATTACAGCCACCAAACTTGTAAATTATAAAACATCAGAGACTATTACAGAAACATCACAGCCTTTATATCCACCAGGCCCCTCCATTACATGACATCACAGTCCCCTGTATCCACCAGGCCTCTCCATTACATGACATCACAGTCCCCTGTATCCACCAGGCCTCTCCGTTACGTGACATCACAGTCCCCTGTATCCATCATGCCTCTCCATTATGTGACATCACAGTCCCCTATATCCACCAGGCCTCTCCGTTACGTGACATCACAGTCCCCTGTATCTACCATGACATCACAGTACCATGTATGCACAATGCCTCTCCATTGCACAGTCTGTAATATATTTCTATGCCCTATGATATAACTCGGTATTACGTCAAGCATTGATATTTGGAGCCCGAGCCTCTAGTTACCCGCTTTCTCTCTTTTACTGGAGCTTTTCTCTTCCACTCTCAAGCGCAGCTTTCCCGGAAGTGACGTCACCGCAGTGCGCACGCCCTGGGCCTGGCAGATGAGTCTTAGCCTGTTGCCGCTGCCAGCTTGTGAAATGGCGGCAGTCGCGCTGAGGTCGCTATCAGTTGCGGGCGGGCGCAGGTTTCTATTGCTGTGCGGGCGGCGGCAGGCCGGTGAGGAGGGGGTGTGATGTGTGCGGCTCAGTAGGCAGGGAAAGAGAGGGAGGTGACGGTACCGGGCAAGGTGACATGAAGGGCAGGGCCTGGAAGTAGCAGACACCTGATGACATTCCCTCTAACCACTAGAACAGGTTCCTCAGACTCTTCCGTTACACCAAAAACGGGCCGGTAGCAATATAGTGTTAGCTAAAACATCTCTATAATCACTCTTAAGACTTGCCCAAACACTGTAGTCACCCACAAGACGCACCTCTCAACTTCTCAGTTACCCCTGAAGTACCCCTACCCTCGTGTCACTCAAGGACGTGAAAACACTTTATTTTTCTCCCCCGAAATGTGGACCATCATCTGTATGACAAAGCCTGACCCTGAACTCTTTAGTCACCAATGTAAACTGTGTAAATGTGGGGTTACCAGGAACAATCCTACTGAACCTACATCATGAGCTGTGACCTCAAAGCATGAGTTCTCCCTTTATAATGTGAGGCAGAGGCTGTGTCCTAACTCTCCTTATGTTGTAGTTCTCTATGTCTTAAGATCATGGAAGAGAGTGCAAGTACCACCCCTAAATCTGGTCTCCCCAACCTCATTGTAGCCTATTCTTAATTTTCAGCCCGGATACAGCCATTGTGGTACTCCGCTCGTACGTTGTGGGTGACTTCGGCTGTGAGATCTGGAGATCAGAAAACCCCTCCACCATTTCCAGATGTCTCCCATTCAGACTCAGCTGGAGAGCAGAGCACTTCACCCCCAAGGTAGGAAGGGTTCTAGTAGTGTCAGCATGTTCGGTGGTAGGCTTCTACGGTTCTGGTTTGATCTTAGTTTTTTCTGTAGGTACACAGACCAGGGAGGAGAGGAGTCGGAGGGTTATGAGAGTGAAGAGCAGCTCCAGGAGCGTATCCTGTCCGCTGCCCTGACATTTGTGCCGGAGTATGGTTGGAGCTCTGAGGCCATTGCAGAGGGGGCTAAGGTAATTCATGGGTCGGTGCCTAGGCTAGCGGAAGCATCATGTGACCTCCCCTCTGTCTCCACAGTCCCTGGATCTGTCTGCAGCTGCTGCAGGAATGTTTGAGAATGGTGGCAGTGAGCTGGTCCTGCACTTTGTGGCCCTTTGTAATAGGAACCTCACTGAACTGCTGGAGCAAGAGCACAAACTGGTCCAACTTGGCAGCGCTGAGTGAGTACAGGGACGGTGCTGGATATTTTGTAAAAGGTAAAGGATTTAATGTCACATATATTGTACAGGGCAAAGGTTATAATGTACACAACACATGACATATAAACCTCAATTACATGTTGAGTGCAGGAAGGAATGTGCACATAACTTATACAGGAAAAGGAAACTTTTAATGTTATGTACCAAAGGCAGAATGTAATGTGTATGTAGCATTAAGGCCAACTTCATTTTATGGCAGGAAGAAACCGACGGCCCAGTTTCTGAGGGATGCAGTGGAGGCTCGACTGAGAATGTACATCCCATACGTTGGACAATGGCCACAGGTAGACTCAGCATCATTATGACTGTACTTTCACGAATGAGAATCTTAATCACCACCTATATAATATAACTGGTACATTGTGTGTGGAAGGTGTATTTGTGTCTGTTTTTCTGAACTCTTCACTTTGGTCCCTGTTTTGTTAGGATCCTAAAGGGTAAAGTGTAACCTTGTTGTTCCTTGGAAACAGATAGTTGTCCTTGTTTAAGATGACTAACATACCAGGGATTCAACATTCATTGCCACAGATGGACAAAACTACTCCAGGTCCAGCCTGGTGTTCTTTTGGGAAAATACCTGTGAACGTTCACCAGTGTATGTTCGCAGGCACAGGGGAGTAATGCCACATACTGGCCCTCTCTGATGGTGGCTGCATTTCCCCTCAAACCCACATGGAGTAAAGGGGGTGTAGTCTCCAGAATATTTGCAATGTCTTGCAGCGTGCAAGACATTGTGCTTATTTCCACGCTGGCATAGAAGCACTGATAAATTTGCTTCTCTGTGCAATCACTGCAGCAGCAGTGGTTGTATCCAAGACAGCTGTCTGTATCTGAGGGTCCATATGACTAAAGTTATCGGATATTACATTTTTATAAAAACATTCAGCTGAAGAACAAATACATATTTACACATGGGAGATTTAATTTAAAACGCTATAGATCAGGGGTCCACAAACTTTTTACATAGGGGGCTGTTCACTGTCCCTCTCAGACCATTGGAGGGCCGGACTAAAGTTTAAAAATAAATAGCGTACATGTGACCAAATCTGTAATGCACTGGGCCCCCCTCAATTAATGCTGCCCCTCCACCATTAATTATTTCATTTCCTCCCGTCCCCCCACTCCATTACATGGCATCACAGTCCCCTGTATCCACCAGGCCCCTCCATTACGTGACATCACAGTCCCCTGTATCCACCAGGCCCCTCCATTACATGATGCCCCTCTATTATGTGACATCACAGTCCCCTGTATCCACCAGGCCCCTCCATTACATGGCATCACAGTCCCCTGTATCCACCAGGCCCCTCCATTACATGACATCACAGTCCCCTGTATCCACCATGACATCACAGTACCATGTATGCACAATGCCTCTCCATTGCACAGTCTGTAATATATTTCTATGCCCTATGATATAACTCGGTATTACGTCAAGCATTGATATTTGGAGCCCGAGCCTCTAGTTACCCGCTTTCTCTCTTTCACTGGAGCTTTTCTCTTCCACTCTCAAGCGCAGCTTTCCCGGAAGTGACGTCACCGCAGTGCGCACGCCCTGGGCCTGGCAGATGAGTCTTAGCCTGTTGCCGCTGCCAGCTTGTGAAATGGCGGCAGTCGCGCTGAGGTCGCTATCAGTTGCGGGCGGGCGCAGGTTTCTACTGCTGTGCGGGCGGCGGCAGGCCGGTGAGGAGGGGGTGTGATGTGTGATTTCATATGCTGCCCCGCCACCATTAATTATTTCATATGCTGCCCCGCCACCATTAATTAATTATGGGGGCATTATACAAAATGATTAATGGTGGAGGGGCATCAGGAAATAATTATTTTTTTTATATCAGGGCCCCCTGGCCTCCACAATCTATTTGCTGTTGGTTAATAAAAATACCCAAACCTATACTCGCCTCTGGCAGCGGCTTCCGCTTCTTCTTTTTTCTGGCTGCTGCCAGACAGGAAGGGGTGCGCGGCCGCTTGATGACGCTTGGCAACGCCACCATGTAATTCTCCACCATCCATTCAACTTTTAAATTGATAAATCAGAATGCAGCACAGTAAGAAATACCTCGATTCTCCTCAAAGAAATGATGTTCTCTCAAAAAGTATAAATGTAACTTTGTGAGAAGTTCACTGCCGTATTCATTTTTGCAATTAAAATTTTTTTTAGGTCACTTATCCTGTAGCCTGTGGCCTAGTGATGGAATTTGTTTAATTTTACACTTTAAAGCATGTGAAAACTTTGGTAAAAATGAATATTTGTAAACAGTAAAAACATTTACAGAGAGCAGTAATTTTTCTAAGCTGCAGATATCTAGAGACCATTTTGTTATTGGTAATTCTTGTAATTTTTTTAAATCCAGGCAATGGGAATTCTTCTGTTGCCGCACAATATACCCTCAAGCCTGAAGCTCCTGACTGACATGGTGGATGACATCTGGCACTATGCAAATGACCAGTCTACAGATGTGAGTGCTCTTTGTGAAGACCTAACACTGTTGATGGTATTTGGAGAATGTCTGAGCAGCCCTGTTTATCACCCTTTCCATGGTATGTCTGTAGGTAAGCTGGTACACACGCAGGGCAGTGCTGGCTGGGATTTATAACACCACAGAACTAGTCATGATGCAGGACAAGTCACCAGATTATGAAGATACCTGGACCTTTCTGCACAGCCGGATCTCTGAGGCTATGACGATGGGAGATTCTGTAAAACAGGTACAAACATGACTAGTGGCCACAAAACTTTTGAAAATATGTGCCCTTACGCAGCATTTCCTTTTTTTTTTAATAGGTGGCTGCCACCGGAGAAGCAGTGATCCAGGGGTTGATGGGAGCTGCAGTCACTGTAAGTATCATAAGATTAGGATGTTACAGCATTCTCTGGATTATAGATGTGACACTCAATTGCAAGATTGGGGTGTGTTGTGATAAGTGAGGACATGTCAATGAGTAGAACTCTTTTCCTCTTTTTCCAGTTAAAGAACTTAACAGGCCTGAACCAGCGTCGGTGAAGCATTGCCTCTACACTATAAATCATGTATTAAACGTATGTACACAACAGCCGCGTTTAGTGCTTATGTAGGGTGGAGAGCAACAAATTACTGGGGCTGAGCTCCAGATATATATATATTTTGACAAAAATATCAGTGCACAGCAGGAAGAAGGAAATTACCACTCTCCTGTGAAATACTTATGTTATATTAGGATTTGGCAAGACCTACAAGAACATCACTTTTCATATCCATACAAAGACACGACACAGCCACCCAAGAGGAATCTAGGTTGATTGGATATGCCAAGGTACCATAGATATTCTAGTATTAAAGTGGAACACTACCTGCCATAAACTAGAATGCGACTAGTTGTTGGTAGTTAATGTTCAGTTTAGTAGGGACATTCCTGGAAGCTCATATGGTTTAAAATAAAATCCAAATATAAGTTGTACAAAACAGTTTCCCTGGATGCTTCTGTAAGGCTAGGCATTTGGTATTCAGAAGGTGAAAGGTACTCTTTTATCCTGTTAGATGAATACATACCTTCAATTTTATGTGCAGTTTTCCCAGAAAACCAGTTTTTAAAAACATGTCAAACAATATATAAATTACCTTTATTTTGAAACTAAACACATCTTCATTTTACCAGGGGAGTTGTCGTGCCATTCTGGCATATACGGACATGTAAGGTGCTGAGCTCTTCCACCAGCTACAGTATATAGATTGTTTCTGTTAAAGGTGACTGGATATGATGCAGTTTTATAGTTGAGTAGAACAGGGAAGAGATTGGGGTCCCCCAAACACTGATATACAGAACAGACAAAGGGGTTATCCGGGTTTAAAAAATTTCTTATGGCCGGGCTGGGGAGGGCTAGTTAAACATGGACTTACCTCCTCCGGCGCCGCTGATGTCCCGCGCTGCGGTCCCTTCGATCCATGCCCCTGTTTGTTTACAGGGGCACGGAAGCCGTGCACAGGGAGCTTCCGGTCCGCGATGTGGACGGCTCCTCCCATCCGTCCCTATCTCTCAGCGTTGTAAGCGCTGGGAGATGGTGCGCATGGGAGCTTCCGGCCGTTTTTATAATTAAAACAGAAGTATGGTTACAATGGGCAACTAGAATAGTTCTGCTCCTAGACACTTCTGATAAAGTGTTCTGTGGCTACATACACTCGTGGGGAGATTTAACAGGCAGGTTTATGGTAATGAACAACAGAAACAACTTAATGATGAAGCTGCAGAGAGCTGGCTTTGACATCACAAGTGTCCACTCTGCAGGAGCGCATATTTATTGACAAACTCCTCCACGGCTGGTCCCTGCAACACTTTTATGGCTCTCCAATGAATCGGGCCGCAGTTTTCTGGTTTTCCTTCCGCATGGCTAAGTTCTTCTTTTATGTAGGACAACCAGATATCTGGAGATAGAAAAACAAACTTGAGTTTTACCCCCTCAATAGAAGAAGCTCCAAAAAGGATGGATGAGGCATAACTGCGTTTTGCTTTTCCACTACACTCATGTAACCAACAAAATTATGTCCACTTGTGATAAAATTAATACTATAGTACATTCCATATGCATAAAATAGGTCACCTATATAAAACGATGTCCATCAAAAAAAAGCATTATCTTCAATAAATATGTTGCAAATGAAACAATCTAATACCCCTGTGTCACACAACTTATATCAATATAACTAGGAGAAAGGTGGATATTTATCATAAGCAACCATTTCATATCAATCATACCTGTATTCAACATAAAGGGGAAGATTAATCATGAGGCATACGTCTTCAGTTATTTGGAGGGTATCTGGTGCTTTTTATAAGTGGTGCAGATTTCGTATAGTGATTTTATTGTTGCACTTTAGATAAGAATATCTGAAATGAACCCTTTTCACTTTAAATTCCTACCAGCTCCCAAGTTTTCCTCCTGCTGGAGCACTGGAGTGGATTTGCACCTTTTTAAAACATCCCACTGGATAATTTACTACATCTGGATTAATAGGACATCTCTCCTAGTATAAGCACTAGGACTGAAATCCCTCATGACAATTGTATCGTAGTGGCTTGGCCTGCATGATATATGTGATACATTTATATGATATAAATGTCCCCCATTCCATCTGTAGAAAGTTGTAAGTTGTCTCAAGTTAAAAGATTTAACCCCTTAGCAACTTGTGACATTCATGTATGTCACGAGTCATCTAAGGGGTATTCCCACGAAAACAAGTCTCTTGCTTGTTCTCAGGATAACAAAATAACACATTCTCTAATTCACTGTTATTCATCTGTGAAATGCTGTATTTTTGTTAAGTCCAACCTGTCTATCAGTCCTGGTGTACACAATTTCAGTTGCACCAACACCACCCTGTGACTTCTGGGTCAGCTGCCATCTTGCCTGAGGCTTCATGGAGCTTATCTCTCTGGCTCTGCACTGTAGCTCCAGGTCGGCGCTCACTCGCTGCTGCACACTGAGACACAGAATCTCAGTTCCTGGTGGCAGCACCACCACCTCTGGGACAACTACACGCTACATACAGATAAACAACTTATCTTGGGAGGCGCAACAGATCTAGTGTGTTGTGGAATGTAGATATGTAGGAGAGCTGACAGTATGTAATAGGCATCTCATGGATCTCATAATTTCTGATCTGTCTCATCTATCTATATGTCAGATAAAAGTACAATGTTCAGAAGCTAGATGAAAGTGTATATAACCCTGTACCCCAATAACCTAACCACATTTCCTGCTCCCAGAACTAGATGGATCATAGTGTGTCTGCTTCAAGAGTCCCTGCCCAAACTCTAGGCCTAGGGCAGTGATGGCGAACCTTTGAGAGACCAAGTGCCCAAACTGCAAACCAACGTTTCTATCGCGAGGTGCCAACACAGCAATTTAGTCCAATGGTGCCACAATACCACCTAACAATAAGACAAATAATACTGCCATATGATGATCTCACCTTTACAACCACATAAATAGCATCATTCTGGTAATAAAGACTTTAGAAAGGCCAATGTTACCAATAGTATTGCTATACAAAATAGCGATGAATATCATATTACTGCCATTCAGTGAGGTATATTACAGCCATATACTGATCATCATTACTCCCATACAGTGACAGCAGTCCTGAGTACATGCAGGGACTAGGGGACTGTGATAAGTTAGCTTGCTCATGGACCAAATATTGCCATCTTTACCCCCTTTTTGTTTTTGCGTTTCCATTTTTTACTCCCCACCATAAGACTGGGGAGATGTTACGCGTGCCCTCTCTGGCACGCGTGCCATAGGTTCGCCACCCCTGGCCTAGAGAGTGATAGGTGCTAAAACACATATGTTTGCAACACATCAGCATCTTTTACTGATAAGACAAATAAAGGGGCTAAGGATACTGACCTGGCTTTGCAGCTCCAAATTCCCGCAGGGCGCGTTCATAGTATTCTCTTAAATTTCCCATCTTACTTTTCTCCTGTGTGTAATAAGAAAAGATTATGTAAAGTGATCCAAGACAAAAATCCCTCACTTCTGTCATCCCTACGCACCTGATCCTTTTCTATGTCAATCATCATTTTGAAGAAGTCCTCAGAAAAAGGGCGATTTTCTTGTAAACTGTAAACAATGGAACAGGAGCCATTTAAGAATATTGGTAAACAAAAGACAGTTGTAGAAGGGGTGAAATGTGACTTCTTACCTACTAAACACCTTCCTTGCTCTCTTGTAGCCCTGTATCCTGTATGTCCACTGTAGATACTTCACCTTCATGGTCTTGGTGGTATTTGGGTTTAGGACAAGTTTCTGCATAGAATCATATTATTATTGGCTGCTTTACCTTGTGGCAGCTGAGGTTTTTTGCTGGCTGGGCACACTTACCTGGTACAAAGACTCAGTTGCCTTCTCACTCCTCTCCATTTCACTCCAGTCCACCATCAGTTCCCATAATGGCAAACTTTCCTTTAAATAAGTAGAGGACATCAGTGGTAATGACTGCAAGGTCAAAACTGAGGTGAAGAGCACAAACTAGGACTAAAGTATCATTCTGCCTTCTAGTGCCTGGTTTATTTAATCCCTTCCCAATGCAAGGAGAGGGCTAGCGGGCCGAGCCCTCTCCATAGCCGGTAAGTCTTTGCTGCATATTGCAGAAAAGGCTTACCGGTAACACCCGCGATCGGTGCTAGCACTGATCGCGGGTGCTTTCACATCTATCACCGGCGGCTTCAAAAAGATGGTGGCGCATGGGCGCCGCCATCTTGCCACGGATCGTCGCTCCCCGATGACGTCACGGGGAGTGGCGATCCATTGCCATGACAGCTTCGAGTCTCACGAAGGCCCGAAGCGGTCTCGTTTTAACCCATTCATTACAATGTGCTATCAGTAAAATCCCCATATACTGCCATATTGCAGTATGGTAGGATCGATCAGACAACCTAGGGTTAAATTACCCTAGGGAGTCTGAAAAATAGTAAAAGTAAAAAAAAAAACCTAAATTTTCAAATCACCCCCTTTCCCTAGAACTGATATAAATATTCATAAACAGTAAAAATCATAAATTAGGTATTGCCGGATAAATATATAATAGTTTTTTTTAAACTGCGTTTAACCCCGTAACGGAGAATAGCGTCCAAAGTCGAAAATGCCATTTTTTGCCATTTTGAAAAATATTAAAAAAAAATTAAAAAGTGATCAAAAGGTCGTAAGTCCTAAAAATTATAGCAATGAAAACGCCATCAAAATTCGCAAAAAATGACACCACCCACAGCTCCGTACACCAAAGTATGAAAAAGTTATTAGTGCTAGAAGTTGGCCAAATCCCCCCCAAAAATTTTTGTACAGGAGGATTTAATTTTTTTTTTACAAATTTGGTATCCCAGTAATCGTAGCGACCCAAAGAATAAAGTAGACATGTCATTTGTGGTGCACAGTGAAAGCTGTAAAATCCAAGCCCACAAGTCACAAAAGTGTTTTTTTCACCATTTTCACTGCATTTGGAATTTTTTCCCCCGCTTCCCAGTACATGGCATGGAATATTAAATACCGTCACTACGAAGTGCAATTTGTTACGCAGAAAATAAACAGTCACACAGCTCTTTATGTGGAAAAATAAAAAAACTATAGATTTTTGAAGGTGGCGAGTGAAAAATGGAAGTGAAAAAAGGCCAAGTCGTTAAGGGGTTAAGTTTAATTTTGTTGGTACATTTCCTTTAAAAATTTTCATAAAAAGTCAATCCAGTTCCCCCGATGTGTATGCAAAGTCAATTATTTGGCAGGATTCAGAGGTGTCTGAGAGCAAAACTGTTCTAGTTGCTCATGGCAACCAAACTTTCATTTTATAAATTGCTGTGGGAAAATGATTAATTTCCACGAGCAACTAGAACAGTTTTGCTCTGACACTTCTGTTAGACCTTCCCCAGATGCGCCCAAAACTGACTTTCCGTTCAATATATACATCTCCACACATACAGTGCAGCCAAACTTATTAAAGTGAAAAAGCCATGTTGATAAATCTAATGGGTAGCAAAGCTTCAATAACTGTAAAATCTATCAAAGACAGCGTGCCTAATAATATATTCCCTCTTATGTCACATATCTTCTGGCAGCCTAGGCTTGGTACCTGTGTCTTAACTAAGGCCAGTGCCTTCTCAAACACCTTCTCCAAGTTCTCAGCTTTAAGAGTTATGAGCAGCTCGAGTCTCTTTTTCCACATGTCCACAGAGCCTGGAAATCGATCAGTCGCCGCTTCCAACAACTGTACAGCCAAATCCCCCTTCTCCAGTGTGAAGAGTAGAGAGATCTAGAAGGATCACAATATGTCACAAGATGACTCGATCAACAGGTACCACTATTGATCCTTCCCCTTATCCATATCTTACTCACCCAGTCATAGTATCTTGCTTGTGGTAAGAGGCCTGCATCATGAGCCGCCTGAAAAGTTGACAGCAGCCTGTCCTGCCTCTAAAAAGAAAGAAATATGAAAGAAATGTAAAAAGAGTTAATCTAGAGACACGGGGACTGGTGCATGTAGCCGTAGACTACAAAGTCCATATGAAAATACTCAGAAACTTTGATACAAGACCTGTTGAACTTCACCCTGTCCCAATTTGATAGACATGCCCCACAATGTGAGTCAGTGAAAATATGCTACATAAATTGCCTTGCCTTGCAATTCTAGAAAATGTACAATTTTTCTACAGAAAATCTGTAGCATTTCACTACCTGTAGGTTCATCCAATGCAGTCTGCATTTGTGGTGATTATTTTTCTCATAACATACCTGCTGCTTTAGCTCTTCGCTGTTAGTTTTCCGTTTATATCTTTCCAGACAAAAGGACACATATAACTCCCACATGGACTCTGGAAACAAGTAATTGTTGAATGGTCAACAAAAAAAATGTATTATGCATAGGAAAAAATTGGAACTTGTTACATAATCACTACACCAGCCTGTACCTGTCTGAAGAGAGGCCAGTGCTCTCTCGTACACACGGCTGCACTGCTCCTCTTTTTGCGCCAAGATTTCTGCTTTTTTCTGTTTGGACTTGGGTGCCTCAGGAGCTGGTAATTCATCTGACAACTCTTGACGTGCTAAAAAGTCCCACGTGTGAGGGTCTTCTGCGTAGAGTCTCTGCAAGCTTAAAAAAAACAAACACATAATTCCTCCCCTTCTCCTCTTTAGATCACAGCACAGGCATGGTGGAACTGATGATAGTGTCAGGCCTGACACTAAGTGAAGACTCCAGTGTTACCTACACATTTGTGCAGCCAATGGTCATTGCAAGTGGATGGTGTTTTGGCCACTAGTTCTTACCCAGAGACAAGTTTCTAAGCCCTTTCCTAGACCCCTGCATATCATCTCAATCCATACAATCAGGAGTAACTTACTCTGCCAAGATCTTTCTTTGCAAGTCTTTAGTGAATTTAAAATGTTTAGCAATTGAGAGAAGCGAGAGATGGAACTTGGCCCCTGTAAATGAAAAGGAGACACTGGTTACATGAACCTCAATGCATTCTCTGCCACAACACACAAACAGGGAACTTGCCTTTAATGTTCTGCACAGCGGCTTTATAGACCACACGGGCAAGTCCACAATTAAGAATTTCCCCTGAGTACAAGTCTTTCGCCTGTGAGGAGGCACACAAATATACAGTGAAGTTTGGGCTGTGATCACAGTAACAGATCACATACATAAAGATCAAAATCTACCATATGAAACTTTTCAAAGGTTATTGGACTTCCCGAAAAAAAATTAAGTTTTTTAGCCCTTCTGGGTCTAAAGTCTGACTACACAACTCATACCCCATTTGTAAGTGACGAGTGAGGAAGTAGACAAAGCTTACCGTATCCAGATTTGCTCGTCGTAAAATTTCTTTTTCATTCTTCTGCTTCTCTACGCTCATCAGCTCCATCCGGAAATACTTGAACAAAAAAATGTGGTCAATAGAATGAATGAATGAATGAATGTGTAAATCACATGCACAAAAATGAAACTACTCCTACTGCTCCCTGTGTAATACAATATAATATTATACTATCCAAAAATATATATTACAAAACTACTAAAATTAGTTAAATACTTCCCCCTACTCTGTACACAGTGAAGGAGGCTGGAATCTAGTAGATGAACCAAGTAGAGAGAAAAAACTCACTTCCTGATACAGTTTTGCAGAGTCTGGATGGAAGCGGAGGGCACGCAGGAAAATATTTCTTGCCGTTTCAGATGAAAGTTGATCCTCAAATTCCCACTTAGCTGCCATTATCCATAAGGCTGAAAAGGAAAGACATAAGAATTTAGAGCCAACGAGGTCTGGAGACTGCTTTAGCTGGTAAATAACAGCAAAAGAACGTGTTACCTGGTTTATCTGAGTGCACAGCCAAAAGTGAAGAGAAGATGCGGCTGAGTTGTTGCTTAGAGTTCTGAAAGGGAAAAGCATCACATATACTGTAGTATCTAGACTGAACCGGATGATAATCCAGCAGCAATATAGAAGAGACACTCACCCACTTCTTACAGATTTCCACATGAGACATCCACAGTTGAAGATCATCCTGCAAGAGAGAAGGCTAAGGGTCAAGACCATGTAATCCCAGCTACAACTGCAAGAAAACTTTGCTCAGCACCACATACCCTCCATTTCTCAGTAGCTCGTTGGAAGAGACAATGAACCTTCTGTTTGATAACAGCTTCAATCTCCCCTTTCTTAAAGAAGTATCCAATACGCTTAAAAGAAAAACAGAGGACAGTGACACCCAAACCAACAAACACTAACAAATAAAAAGCCAATGACTGTGTGACCACTTACCTGACGCCTCTTAAAAAGGAGCTCAAGGAAATTGATCTCATACTGTAAGGTAGAAAGTGCAGTATAGTGAGTATAGAGGGAAGATAAGGGGTGTGGGAATATCACTGCAGCTCAGACAATCACCTGTATGTAGTTGATGAAGTCCTCCTTATTCAGGCTCCTCCTCTTAAGCTTATATTCCAGCGCTGTCACCTTCTTGATGACGGTCCTGCACAACAACAATCATCATGACTCGGTGCAAAACCCTCATATTGTACTGGAGTTGCTAGAAGTACCAGCACATTGCCAAAGGCCTTCTTATATAGGAACTCCTTTAAGTGCGAAATGTAGATTTGGGGAAGATATTTAACTCTCCTATCACACTATGCTCTGGGCTGCAGCCTGCACGTGTAGAAAGCAGAGGGTCACATGCAGAGCAGTTATACGTCCAGTTATAGCTTATGCCATAGGGCAGTGGTGGCGAACCAATGGCACAGGTGCCCGAGGCGGCATTCACAGCCCTTTCTGTGGGCACCCTGGCCATTGCCCCAGCACACCAGACAGGACTCAAAGAATTTCCTGCAGTTACAAGCCACTTAAAGGGGTTATGCCACAAAACAACCTCTTTGACAGCTTTTTGCAGTCAATTAAAATATTTCAAAAATCTATATGTAATGGTGACTGGAAATAAGATACCTTTCTATTGTTATTATATGCTTGTTCAGCCTCTCATTCTGCTCCACACAGAAGCAGATGTGGAGGGGTCCTAGCCAGGCACATGCACACAGCTGACAGCGGCAGTTATTGCACACCTTCAGAGTCTCCTTCCACCTGCTGTGCTCAAAAGTCCCTGCATTACTGATCCAATAGAAGTTCCCAATTGAAATTGGCATACGCCCCATGTTAAGTGCCACCAAAAAAGTTGGTGCAGTCAGTCAAAGCAGTGCAGGGGGCCCACCATTTCATGAATAGAACGTCGCCAGAAACCTGAATCTGTCGCCCCCTGCACACTACACAACAGGTACACTGCACATAGTACACATGTACTATGTATTCTCTCTCCATCAGTCATGGTCGGTCGGCATGACATGCATGGGTGATCTTTTAGCTACTCTCCCTGCTGTCAGGGACAGGGCCCCTTTGCAGGAGAGCAGGGGAGCAATGGAGGGACAGTGCATGGTGGAGAGTACAGAGAGGACTGCAGGACAGCAGTGTAGCATGCAGGGACAGTTCATGTGTAGAGTACCGGAGGAGGACTGCAGGAGAGCAGTGGAACTGAGGACAGTGCATGGTGGAGAGTACAGAGGAGGACTGCAGACAGCATGTAAGGCATGGAGGGACAGTGCCAGGAGGACTGCAGTGGTACATGGAGGGACAGTGAATGGTGGAGAGTACAGAGGAGGACGCATCAGGAGAGATCAAGCTCAGCCTGTTACTTGTTATCTCTATGCAGCCTCTCTGTGTGACCTTACTAATGTGGAGGGAGGAAGGGCTGCTACATTGCTATCATCCATGTTTAGCGGGTACTCCTCTGTTGCAGCAATGCCAGTATGTCTGCAGTTACCTTGTATCTTCTGCTGGAAGCTCCTGTGGAGCAGTGGAAATCCCCTCATTCACTGGTGTAGAAGGCTGATCTCTCTCTGCCCTCTCTCTCACCTCCTATTGGCTGCAGTGTGTCAGGTGATCTCTCCAGTGTGGAGAGGAGCTGTGACCTGTGGAGTGAGCTGTAGTGCGAGCAGCTGCTGACTCCTTGAGCGCAGACTCGCCAGATCAGCTGTACTCAGGACGGGACACAGCTACCACTAGAGGGCGCCAGCAACCAGGACAAAGGAGTTATCTCATAAGCTGCAGATTTTGTAATAAGTGTAAATGGTGAAGTACTTGTCACAATGCATTGGCCCCAATACAGCCATTTGCTATGGTGACACAACCCTTTAAAAGATGCTGCTTTCAGGCATATTTTGATACTTGCTTCTTTACTTAGAACTGTAGGAAGAGGGAGAATGAGTAGACAGGGCCGAATTATCTTTGGAGGACCTCCCTCTGGCCCCACGATTCTTTTTGTACAGAGGGCCACTGGAAAGAAGCTAAAATGATGCACATTTTCCATCTTTCTAATGTGTTGCTGTCCTAAGGAGGCCATTCTGATTGAAAGTTGTTGAAGACAGCGGAGCAATACTTACTGGCTTTAATTTTTGGTTGACACCTTGCGATAAATAAGGGGGGTTTGAGTTGCAGTTTGGGCACTCGGTCGCTAAAAGGTTTGCCATCAATGCCATAGGGGGTCTCAGAGTTTCTGGTCTGTATGCTGCATGCGTGAAACATTTTGTGCAGAAGGAAGGAGAAGCCGATATCTTCCCACACAGGGCCACTTCACATCTCTGACAGATCTTCAGTTATTTACAGACAAAAACCAGATTTGTTCATACACACGGAGGAGGTGCAAGTCTTTCCACTACACATAGTCTCGGTATAGATGCTGGAAGGTCGTGCACTGCCCCGACAGTTATTGCCTTCAGTTATTTTGAGACAAATCCAGAAGACTTGACAGATGTGATTTAGCCATAAAAAATATATTAGAGCAACAGAAAAAAAAAGGAACCCGTTACCAGGTTATTTACCACTAAACATTTACCATTCCCTCTTTTGTTAAAGCACAGATGTTTACCTATGAAAGACAAAATGTATATGGTCACCATGTCCAACTCCTGATGCCAAGAGGGGAAAAAAAAGATTCTCTTTTATTGGTTAGACAGCTGGAAGCACAACCCCAGCTTCTCCATATCCTAAGGGCACACCACATAACCAACCGCAGGGGGAAGGACTCCTCCGTACAGCGCGCACCACATAACCAACTCCAGGGGGAAGGACTCCTCCGTACAGCGCGCACCACATAACCAACCCCAGGGGGAAGGACTCCTCCGTACAGCGCGCACCACATAACCAACTCCAGGGGGAAGGACTCCTCCGTACAGCACACGCCACATAACCAACTCCAGGACGCGGGCTATGGACGTCTCTCACCTGGCTTCCTTCTCGGTCAGTAGACCAACCCTCTCCAGCTGCAGGAGCACAGGAACATAATCCTCCACACGGCTCTGCACGAATTCCGCCATGCTGCCCGCAGTACAGGACGGTCACTTCCGCTATACTCACGTGCTTCCGGGGGCGCTCTGCACTTTATCCTTGTCTCTTTAGTGCTCGCTTCCGATTCCTAACACACACACAGATTCAGTGAGAAGATGCCGTACGCCAACCAGCCAACTGTCCGCATCACGGAGCTCTCCGACGAAAATGTCAAATTTGTTGTGGAGAACACGGATCTAGCGTAAGTGACCTGAAAGTCATCAGTTTCCTGTCCCCATGTATCACTGCTGATTCATCACAGCCCCCTCCAGCTGATTAACTGCTACCCCAACGTCGGCAATATCTCTGCTGACTGACTGCTGTGCACACAATATCTCTCCTGGCAGTTTGTCCCTATATCTCTGCCTACGGCTCCCCCTTTCCCCCTCTCCATGTGAGTAGTCTCAGCCATGGACTGGCACCCCCCCAGTATCTCAGCTAGTTGCTGGCCCCCCCCCCCTCCAGTAATCTCAGCAGCAGTGGACTGCCCCCCCCCCCCCCAGTATCTCAGCCAGTGGTGACTGCCTTCCCTCCGTATCTCAGCCTTGGTGGACTGCCCGACCTCCCCCCCCCTCCAGGTAGGTCGGTCAGCCCAAGTGGACCTTCCCCCCCCCCCCCCCTCCGGGACGTCACTCTCAGCCTTGGACTGCCCTCCCCCCCCATGATGCTCAGCTAGTGGTGGAATGCCCCCCCTCCCCAGTATCCAGCCAGTGAGACTGCCCCACCCACATATCATCACGCCAGTGGTGGAACTGGCCCTCCCCCTCGCAGTACTCAGCCATGGTGGACACCCCCCCCCCCCCCCCCCTCCAGTATCTCTGCCAGCGGACTCCTTCCCCCCCCCCCCCTCCAGTATCGCTCAGCCAGTGGACTCCCCCCCCCGTCCCCCCCCCCTCCAGTATCTCAATGTACGCCAGGGACTGGCCCCCCCCCTCCAGATCGTGCACAGCCCAGTGGACTGCCCCCACCCTGCCATATCTCACCAGTGGACCTGTCCCTCACTCCACCTCCCCAGTATCATCTCAGCCAGTGACTGCCCCCCCCCCCTCAGTTACTCAGCCAGTGGACGCCCCCCCCCCACCGCTGTATCAGCCAGTGACTGACCCCCCCTCCAGTATCTCAGGCAGCAGTGGACTGCCCCCCCCCTCCAGTATCTCAGCCAGTGCTGCCCCCCCCCCTCCAGTATCTCAGCCAGTGGACTGCCCCCCCCCCCAGTATGCTCAGCCAGTGGGCTGCCCCCCCCCTCCATCAGTATCTCAGCCATGGCTGCCCCCCCCCCTCCAGTATCCTCAGCCATGGACGCCCCCCCCTCCCAGTATCTCAGCCATGGAACTGCGCCCCCCGCCAGTATCTCAGCGGTGACTGCTCCCCCTCCCACAGTATCTTCCAGTGGACTGCTCCCCCTCCCACAGTCTCTGCCGTGGACTGCTCCCCCCTCCCCCCCCAATATCTGCCATGTGACTGCTCCCCCTCCCCCCCACAGTATCTTGCCAGTGGACTGCTCCCCCTCCCCCCCACAGTATCTGCCAGTGGACTGCTCCCCCTCCCCCCACAGTATCTGCCAGTGGACTGCTCCCCCTCCCCCCCACAGTATCTGCCAGTGGACTGCTCCCCCCCCCCCCCCCCACAGTATCTGCCAGTGGACTGCTCTCCCCCTCCCCCCCACAGTATCTGCCAGTGGACTGCTCCCCCCTCCCCCCCACAGTATCTGCCTGTGGACTGCTCCCCCCTCCCCCCCACAGTACTGCCGTGGACTGCTCCCTCCCCTCCCCCCCCCACAGTATCGCCAGTGGACTGCTCCCCCTCCCCCCCACATATCTGCTGGACTGCTCCCCCCTCCCCCCCACAGTATCTAGCCAGTGGACTGTGCTTCCCCTGGCTCCCCCCCTCCCCACAGTATCTGCCAGTGGACTGCTCCCCCCCCCCCCCCCCCACAGTATCTTGCCATGACTGCTCCCCTCCCCCCCACATATCTGCCAGTGGACTGCTTTCCCGTGCTCCCCTCCCCCCCACAGTATCTGCCAGTGGGACTTGCTCCCCTCCCTCCCCACACGTATCTGCCAGTGGACTGCTCCCCCTCCCCCCCACAGTATCTGCCAGTGGACTGCTCTCCCCTCCCCCCCACAGTATCTGCCAGTGGACTGCCCCCCCTCCCCCCCACAGTATCTGCCAGTGGACTGCTCCCCCTCCCCCCCACAGTATCTGCCAGTGGACTGCTCCCCCCCCCTCCCCCCCACAGTATCTTGCCCGTGACAGCTCCCCCTCCCCCCACAGTATCTGCCAGTGGACTGCTCCCCCCCGTCCCCCCCACATTATCTGCCATGACCTGCTCCCCCTCCCCCCCCACAGTATCCTGTCCAGTGGACTGCTCCCCCTCCCCCCCCCACAGTATCTGCAGTGGAACTGCTCCCCCTCCCCCCCACATTATCTGCCAGTGGACTGCTTCCCCTCCCCCGCCACATAGTCATCCATGGACGCTCCCCCTCCCCTCCCAGTATCTGCCAGTGGATTGCTCCCCCTCCCCCCCTACATTATCTGGCCAGTGGACTGCTGCTCCCCTCCCCCCCCATTATCTGCCATGGACTGCTCCCCTCCCCTCCCCACAGTTCTGGCCAGTGGACTGCTCCCCCTCAGCCCCCCCCACAGTATCTGCCAGTGACTGCTCCCCCTCCCCCCCACATATCGCCAGCGTACTGCTTCCGCTCCCCACACGCCCCGATCTCCCCCCCCCCCATTAGTATCGCCCAGTGGTTGCTCCCCTCCCCCCCCACCACAGTACCTGCCATGGTACGTTGCTCCCCCTCCCCCCCCCAGTATAACTGCCAGTGGACTTGCTCCCCCCCCCCCACAGTATCATGCCAGGACTCCCTCCCCCCCCAGACCCTGGCGCCCCCTCCCCACATATCTGCCAGTGGCCATGCTCTCCCTCCCCTCCCCCCCACAGTAATCTGCCATGACTGCTTTCCCCGCCCACCCACCCACAGTATTGCCAGTGCTGCTCCCCACCCCCCCCCAGTATCTGCCAGTGACTTCTCCCCCCCCCCCAAGTATCTCTGCCAGTGGACGCTCCCTCCCCCCCCCCGCCCCCCCCCATTATCTTGCAGTGTACGCTCCCCCTCCCCCCACAGTATCTGCCAGTGATTGCTCCCCCCCCCCCCACATATATCTCCATGGATTGCTCCCCCCCCCCACAGTAATCCTATGCATTGGACTGCTCGCCGCCCCCCCACATTATCTGCCAGTGGATGCTCCCCCTCCCGCCCCCACAGTCATCTTCCAGTGATGCTTCCCCTCCCCCCCACCCCCGCACAGTATCTGCCAGTTGGATTGCTCCCCCCCCCCCCACAGTATCTGCCAGTGGACTGTTTGCTCCCCCCTCCCCCCCCGTATCCTTCCAGTTTTTGTGAGCTCCCCCCCCCCCCACAGTATCTGCCAGTGGTGCTCCCCCCCCCCCCCACAGTATCTGCCAGTGGATTGCTCCCCCCCCCCCCCACAGTAATCTGCCTGGACTGCTCCCCCTCCCCCCACAGATCTGCCAGTGGACTGCTCCCTACCTCCCCCCCACAGTATCTGCCAGTGGACTGCTCCCCCTCCCCCCCCGATCGCATGGACTGCTCCCCCTTCCCCACAGTATCTGCCAGTGGAACTGTCTTCCCCCTCCCCCCCCCACGTATTGCCAAGTGGAA
>CM033647.1:67449920-67485432 GCA_019512145.1 Engystomops pustulosus
CTCTTTACCAACCCCAATAACAACAGTAATCTGCCACGTGGATTTTGGTCACTACCCCGACCCCCACGACAAGTCATTCTGCCAGGGCACTGTGCCTCCCCCCCGTACCCCACAGTATCTGCCAAGTGGGATGCTTCCCCCCCCCCCACAGGTATCTGCCAGTGGAAATTTACTGCTCCCCTCCACCCCCCCCCCACCCCCAAGTTCCCCACAGTAGTGCCCCAAAGTAATTGCCAGGGATTGCTGCCTTCCCCACCAGAAGTGTATCCTCCAGTGGATCTGCTCTCCGCACCCCCACAGGATCTTGACCAAGTGGACTGCTCTCCCTCCCCCACAGTATCTGCGCTGTGGATTGCTCCCCTCCCCACAGTATTGCCAGTGGCCATTGCTTTCTCTCCCCCGCCCTACCCCCCATACTCGCCCCCGCAGTATCTAACAGATGGATATGCTTCCCCCCCCCCCCCCACAGTTCTGCCAGTATGGATTGCCTTCCTACGCACCCCCCCCCCCCCCCCCCAGTATCTGCCAGTGGTATTGCTCCCCCCCCACAAGTATCTGTCTGCAGTGGTATGGCTCTCCACCCCCCCACTAGTTATCTGCCAGTCTGTTGCTCCCCCCCCCACACAACGAGCAGGCACACAACCAGTAATCTGCCGTCGGATGACTCCTCTTTCCTCCCCCACTTTAGTAACTTTGCCACGCGGGATGCTGCCCACCCCCCCCCCCACACACACACGCACAGTATCTCTGGCGACGGACTGCTCTCTCTTCCCCCACAGTATCTGTGCCCACGGACTGCTCCCAACCCCCCTTAGTATCTGTGCTGACTGCTCCCCCTTCCTCCCGGTGTAGTGTCTGTGCCGACTGACTCCAACCCCCGCAGTATCTGTGCTGACTGCTCCCCCTGCCCCCGCAGTATCTGTGCCGACGGACTGCTAAACCCTAAACCTCCCCCCCACACACACACACAATAACCCCCCCGCAGTATCTATGTGGACTGCTCCCCCTGCCCCCGCAGTATCTATGTGGACTGCTCCCCCTGCCCCCGCAGTATCTTTGCCAACAGACTATAATGCTCTCTTGCCATTTCTTGTTCTCCAGGATAGCGAACTCCATCCGCCGTGTGTTTATTGCAGAGGTGCCTACAATTGGTGAGTGATATGACCTGTGTGTTATAAAGGGTGTCATTCCCTGATGTCTGCAGCTCCTGGCACATCCTGTGTCTGGGATATGAATCCTTCCATTTTCAGCAGTAGTGCTGTGTGTAAACTCTCTGTGGATCCTTGTTTACAAGTCTGTGCACTGATAAGTAGGAGAGACCTGCAGCCGTTAGGAGTGAGAGACAGGGCAGCATGGCGAGAACTGGGAAAGGCACATATACATGCAGAGACATGTCTAATGGAACCCCCTAACATGTGCTGCTTATTTCCCATATTTCTCCTCTGAACTCCGTTTCAGGGCAGTCAAGCAGCAGTTTTGTGGCACATCTGTTGGTTCTTCAGAGGTGAATGCTTTGCTTAGCTGTGTCTCATACATGGGTATAATATTTTCCAGCTGTTGATGTGATCTGTTTCTTGCAGCTATTGACTGGGTGCAGATAGACGCCAACTCCTCTGTACTCCATGATGAGTTCATAGCGCACAGAGTAGGTGAGTCCGGACGGTAGACACATACTCAGAGATTCTTGTGCCGTGGTCCTGGGCTCTTGTGACTTGTCTGTTATTTGTGTCCGCAGGGCTTGTTCCTCTGACCAGTGATGATATTGTGGACAAGCTGCAGTATTCTAGGGTAAGTGTCCTGGTGATTAGTAGAAGTGTTAGTAATTGCTTGGCAGGTTCTGTGTGACTCTCTGCATTCTCTATGGTAGGACTGTACATGTGATGAGTTCTGCGCAGAATGTTCTGTGGAGTTCACACTGGATGTGCGGTGCAATGAAGATCAGACGCGCCATGTTACTTCACGTGACCTCATCTCCAACAACCACAGAGTGATACCGGTAATTTTTTGCAACTCCTTTCTCATTGATTGTAGTCAGGGCCGAATAAAAATAGCCGGCTGTCCTTCAAACTTTCATTGTTGGTGCCTGTAGGATTAGTGATAAATATCTACAAAACAAATATGGCTGCATACCGTTTTATTGACTATAATTTTAACACTTGGCAACCTCTGAGAGTGAAGACAAAAAAGAAGCTATTTCTTAAAGGCTAATGTAGGCTACTTGCTTAACCTCTCAAGGGAAGTTCAATTAAAGAGAACCTGGCATGAAAATTAACCCACCCAAAATAAATAATTCATTAAAAACTGTGATTAAAAAGAATTGCCCTTATCCCTAAATAGTTCCTGTCTATGGCTGCAATGTAAAAAAAAAAAATCAGTTTATAAACTTGTATGCAAATTACCTGATGTCAAATGTCACTCTGCGTATTCATGGGTTACTTGCACTGCCCTGCTTCCTAGTTTCTGATTGACAGGTATCACTAGGACATCCTGCTGGGAGGTACATTGAGAGACAGCTCTGTTACGTTATTGGCCATTTCATAGCATGTGACCAGAGTGATGTCATCTAAGGTCCTTTTACATTTGCGATGTCTATCCCTGATCACATGCAATCACAGCAGCCCCAATGGAGGAGTAGAAGTCCATGGAGGTATGTTGTGATCATGCCAAGACACTGCTATGTGATCAGATGCATACATGGGGTAGATGATGCAAATGCAACTGGGTAAAGGACCGTAGAGGACATGAGTCTGGTCATGCAGAAAAGAGGCATGGGACATGGAAAGATTTAGATGGGAGGGGGACAGCTGAGCAGAACACGCCCCCTCTGATGTGGGTTAATATAAGATGAAGTTAATTCATGGGGATATAAGGGAAATAATGATTAGATAAAAAAATAGTATTTTTTAGGGCCCCTTGGTTACCTGTCACTAACTGTATTTGTAAAAATGTGGCTACAGGTTCCCTTTAAGTCCATATGTGGTTCCTTGAACATCTGCTGTCGTCAGATAATGACAGAAAGCTGGTTTACACAAACTGCTCAAACTGTAACTAAACATGACAACATTGTCATCAGTGCAGATAATAATATACTTTATTTAAGGAAATCTACTATTTGATTTGATGCATTATGAAACATCACCCGGAAATAACTGAGGCGAAGTTCCGGCCCCCCCCCCCCCCACCCCACCTTGTTCAAATCTAACAAAATTGATGTCAAACGTTTGTACTATGTTTCTACTGGTTTGTGCAGCAGAAATTTTCGTTTGTGCTACTATTGTTTTTAAGATATTAATAAAAGTTTCCAGAGGTCATCAAAGGTCAACCAGCCCCCCCCCCCCCTATGTGCCAAATCAAACAAAACTGGTGGCAATCAATTCTGCTGTTTCAAATTTTTGTTTGTGCTGCTTTTGTTTGAAGATATGAAGCAAATTATGAAGGTAAAAAGGTCAGGCAGCCCCCCACATTAACTAAATCGAACAAAACTGATGACAAACATGTGCTACATTTGTGCTGTTTTGTGCAACAAACAGGATGAACTGGTAAAAAAACAAACCTTGTGACACTTCTCTGGTTTGATCACCAGAGGGACCTAGCAAGCACATTGTACTTTGAAGCATTGAATTCTGATGACCTCTGGAAAAAATGATCAGTACATTAAAAACAAACGAAAAATTTTGCTGCACAAACATTTAACACCAGTTTTGGTTGATTTGGTTTATGTGCAGGGGCTGCCTGACCGTTTGACCTTTACAATTTGCTTTATATCTTCAAAAACAAAGCAACACAAACAACATTTGAGCAAACAAACCGTTTGACACCAATTTTTTTAGATTTGAACAAGGTGGGAAGACCAACTTCACTCAGGTCTTGAATGCTATAAGCTACACTGTGCAGGCACACATATCTTGTTTAATACCCTGTCCTGAGTGGTTTTGCTGAAAAACACAATTATAATATACAGGATCTTGGGAAAGCGGGATTGCCCTTCAGCCCCTGCAATGTTTCATCACTGAACTTTTCTGAAAACTCCAGACAGGCTAATCAACTAATCACTCATACACACAAGCTTGCGGTAGTGGGTTGCAGCTATTGATTACTTCTGTCTCTTTGGTAGATAACACAGTCACTTACCATATCTTCCGGATGCAGTCATAGCATTAATGTAAGGAACAGGGTGTACCAGGCAAAGGAGCTTCATTATATGTTTAAGCAGTTAGTCAAGAACAGGGTTAAACAAGATATGTTTTTTCTGCATCAGTGTAGCTACACTTTCCCCCCCCTCCCAAGGTAATGGGGGTTTTGCTTCATAATGCTCGCAATCAAATCTTGGTGATTTCTGTAAGAAAATTTTTCTATTTTCCCATTTCTTTCCGTCTTATACCCCGAGACTCCACAGCCGAGTTTTGCCTTTGTTGGCCAGGCCTATTTTTTTAGAATCTACAAGTTTTGTATTAGCTGGTTCTAATACTGTAACGCTTTAACAAATCCATATTATATTACTTTCATTATATGAAAAATTTGGTGACATGTTTTGGTGTTTGATCTATAAAAAAATGAAGATCTGAATAAATTTCAAAACAATTCTCTATTTCACATTCAAGTATTTTCCAGACTGATCGTAATACCACCCAAATCAGGATATAAATTATTTTATTGATAGTCCCTGCTTCTTATGGGCATGATTCTTTTATAATGTCCTCTTATTTTTCAAAGATATATAATCTTAAAACTCTTAATGCATTTTTACCAATATCTCATGATAATCCTAAACTTAATTTTAACAAGAAGTTGTTCAAACTTTGAGATGGACACTTTAAGCAATAACAGTAAAGGAAACTAAACCCCCTTAAATCTTGTGCCAGACCTTTTAGGAAGTTTGTTACAAACTCTTAGGTGTTTTCACAGGTTGAAAAAATGGAGTTGCGAATAAATTGTTATAGATTATTTTTTGAAATTCCTGAATTTTTTGGCCCAAAAAATACACATTAACAATAAATTAAGTTGGAAACAAAGTTACCAATTCCTGATCATAGCCAATCATGGTGTGCTGCTGAAGGCACTGCAGAGCGCCATTCGAGCACCATCTATCCGTCACATTGTACAGGCTATACAATCTTTTTTTTTTTAGGAATGTGGACATTTGAGGGCTTATTTTTTGAAGAACTTAGATTTCGATTTGGATTCTCTGGTTGTTTATAGCTTATTGATGTTGTGAAGGACAATAAATTCCATTAAAACCTCTTGTTTAGAATTTCACTCCATGTCTTCCCCCCCTCCACCAGTTCACTGTACATAAAAATTATAGGTCCCCCATATTTATTCTATGGGTCGATGCATTATGACAATTGTATCTGAATAAAAACTAAAATGTGGGAAAAGAAAATATTATTTGCTTTTGCTTTGCCATGCTTCCAAGCATATTTTGGCAACTTTTCAGTTGAAGGCTATTTTTTACGAGACAAGTTGCTTTTCTCAGTGATATCATTGTGGAGCACATATCCTTTTTTTTTTAAAAAAAACAACTTTTAAAACATTTTTTGTGAAGTTATACCCTTACTTGACATCGCGCAGTAACTAGTACGGCTTGTGCTGGTGGCAGGTACACTGGAGAGGGTTTCTCGGTCGTCTTTTTGCTGACGGCGCTGGGCCGGCTCATCTTTCCGAAGATCGCCTCTCCCTGGGGCCCCATCGGGGTCGCATCCGTTGCTATTGCATGACGGCCCTCGAGTCCTTCCGAAACCCTCGAGGCTCTCCTCTTTAACCCATTCATAACAATCAGCTATTGGAGCATTGTAATGAATGGATGTAGAAAATCCCCCACTGTAGTAGGCAGCATATGGAAGGATTGATCAGACAACCTAGGGGTAAGTACCCTAGGGGCTGAAAATTGTGAACATATAAAAAAGTTTAAAAAAGATATATAAACCTAGAATCTAGATACCAATCAACACCAACCACCCTTTCAAGAACGTAAATAAACCATTAAAGATACTCAAACACTTCGGTATGCCCGACTACAATATTTAACTTTCACTCACTGTGTACCCGTATGAATACGCAAATAGATGGGTTTTTGCATTGAATCAAAACAATGTACCAAAAAATGAATTAGCATTTAAATCTTCATCCAAGTCCACATAAATAATTGACACCAAAGATGGCAATAAAAAAAAGGTTTTTTGTACAGGAGGTTTTAAATTTTTTTTTTTGTTTGTAAATGTATTGCAAACTTATAAACCTATACAATGTGGTATCCCCTGTAAATCGTAACCAACCCAAGACTAAAGTAGACCATTTCATTTGGAGGCACAGTGAAAGCCATAATCACAGCCCACAAGTAATACAGTGCTATCGCCGTTTGTTCAATTTTTTCAACCATTTTCACTGTCAATTTGGAATTGTTTTGCGCCGCTCTCAGTACACCAGCATGGAATATTCAATACCACTATATGAACGTGCATTGTTTACAAAAACCATGCTGGCCACACCGCTTATCTTAAACGTTTAAAAGTAAAAAGTTAGAGATTTTTTGACGGTGGGGAGTGAAAAATGAATGAAAAACCAAAAAGGGCATGTCGTTAAGGGAGTTTACTAAAATAAATTAATTTGTGTTGGACCTTTTTTAGTTTTTTAATCTTAGTTTCACAAGACTGGCCAATATTCTGCAGCTGTTTGTATAGTGGTTGTTCTTTTTGACTACGTGATTCCAAAAAGTGACTTATTTTTTTAATTCGTTAATTTGTTCCTTAGCCACTATCATTGTTCAATCTACGACTGATATGGAACTGCGTGATTTATTGACTTTTCTAATAGACATTTGATGTAACAGTTTTTCAAAATTTTGTTAGTCTGGTGTTTTTACTGGGTCCAATACCTAGACCCCCTTGACCGTTAACACGGCGGCTCAGGTCCTGCTGCTTCAGTATGGCTACCTATCAACTGATTCAACATTACAACCAAAACAACAGAACAATGACCAACATTGAATGTAGAGTAATATCTTTGCTGCATATGCTAGTCAAAGGTTAACTCATTTCCTATGGTTTTTTTTTGCTATCATCGATCGAGGACCAAACGCGGACTGGCGATCTTACCCACAGGATAAGATCGGACGGACATAATTGAAGTGGCTGGCGCAGCTTACTGCAGAAGACTTACGATTAGAGAGCTCCCCGTTAGACCTGCTACTATCAGCTGGAGTTAATTAGTAATCAGCTGTTCACAGACTAATTGTGGAGGTAACCGAAACCAGCTTCTACACTGTGCAGGGTGACGCATTCTTTGAGCGTGTCTGATTATGAAAGACGTCCGAGTATTTAGTTTTTGGAGTTCCTGTACAGCACAGCTGTATTTCGCCCCGGGTAAACGTCCGAAGTGGTTCGCATGGAAGGGAGATGTGGTTTTTATTTCTACGCCCGCAAGTAGCCGGCCCATCATCGGCCCTAAAAATCTTTCCCCGGGTCCAGATGTGGTCCCACCGTTAAATGACCGACAGGTGCATCATGTTCAGACACAGGTTGCTCCTAGTAAGGTAATGCATAGTATCTATTGCTGGGCTTAAATCACATTCACGTTTTGTTTTTTTATCCATCCATGGTTGTCTGCTACGGCGATAGGTGACAGGAAAAGAGTCATGGCAGCGATAGATAATGAACTCTCATGAACTACTGTGGATCAGATCCTAGTGTTGTACTAATGCTAATTACAAGTAATTACGTGTCGAAGGTCAACATCGTAGCATTTTCCTGGGTAATTTGATATGCACTAGGCAGTGATGAAGGAGCTTGAAGAACCAGATATGTCAATATGTTTTGGATTATAAACCAACGTTTATTTGTGATCTGCAAGGTCCGGGGAGTGTGCGAGAACTGCATCGAACCACGTTTTAAGCTTACAACGATTGTCATAAGTTGAGTTAAGGATACCTGAACCTTTGCCTATTTGTATACACAGATCCGAGAGACCCCATCTCAAGAACTAATATAGCAGGATGTGTGCTGCATATGTCCAATAAATCAACAGGAAGCAGGAGTAATCCCTGAGCCATTTGACTATCAACTAGGTGATGGAAAATCCTTCTGGCGATGTCGCAGGATTTATCTAATTAGCTTCTTATCCTGGATTTTCAAGAAAAACCACTGCCACTTTATATGCTACCTCACCTAAGCCTAAGTACTCTCGCTTAGCTTACACCTTGAGGCATGCACCTTTTCAAGAACTATAACATGAATTTAGTCAAGAAAGTCTAATCAGCACCATGAACGTATAAAGGAATTGACCATAACTTAGTGGTGAACGTCTTGCAGCTCTGTGACTTTACGTTCCGTCGATTCCCTGGTTTCTGTCAACAAACGTGATGTTTACAAAGCAATGACCTTAACTGAGGAGCCAGAAGAGGTCTCGATTGACTAGCAGACCTTTTCACTGACTTTTCGAGCCTAATAACATAGGTAACCATCAGAAAGTACGATTCTACTGTAGCCTTGGCACTACCTTTCACAGGCCCTAGAAATCGTGCTTTGACACTGCGCTCTATACTTAAGGTATTTTCCTCCTGAATAATTTCATCCATGCCCTAGCTCAGTACGAGTATCTCACCATGCGCCTGCCAAGTCGCCTTCATTTGTCACAACGTCTCCCGAAGCAGTTGCTTTACTTCCCCACACTGGAAGGATGTCAGTCCGATATTCGATCGTGAGCGTTTTTTGGGTCCCCTGCACACAAACTTATTTTGGGCTTTGTGCTAGTCCTTTGTTTTAGTAGTGCAACACATTTTTCCGTCTATTTTGATATGACCTGGTCCAGTCTTTTCTACTGTGCCATCACTTGCACACTGAAGACACTGGCTGTTCAATAATTGAGCACGATTGTTTTGTTTGTGGCCCCAAGATCACTTCTGGACTACTGGATTCCTTGCAGACTTGCTTAAAATCTTAAATATAGCCTTAAAAGGAGAAACGTGGGTGGACTGGGCGAGGTGATGTTGTGCAGGATGTAATGAAACATGTACAATATGGCAGGCTGTAAGCTAAGGTATAATGTAGTTTTATTCTTTCTCAGATATTCTATCCTCCTGGTGCAACTGGCGTAAGCGCAAGAGCTGTCGACTCTAGTAGCTTTATGCCAAGAAAGGGTTTGGGAAGAACATGCAAGTGTGACCCCACTGCTGGAGTTCGCGTTGAATGACCCTGGCCAATGCCTACAGGCACACAGTCCTAAACCCGAAACCGGAGGACACTGGTATACAGGTCGTAGCACTACTTTGTTTCTGCAGTTTTAATTTACAATTGCCTATGAGTTTGGTATCGGGTTTTTTGAAAATCCTGGCTAAAGAGCAATTGTAATTTGGACACTCTTTGTGGGTTAACAGTACCATCTCATGACACATTTAATATCCAAGTTCTATAATTTACCTTATTTTCCGTTTCCTCCAGGCCACAAGTGAATCTCTAAAATTGATGAAGAGGAGCACAAGCTGATCCATATGATTCGCCAATGGAAAGGCCAGAACGGGTCATTTTTTTCTGTTATAAGTCCGTGTTCCCTCTCACTTCACTCTTTCTTCCCTCCTGATGCCTGATCTGCTTTTCCCGTCATTTTTTCTTAGTGAGTGACCCGGTGATAATGGTGTTCTCTGCTTCCATTTCTCCACGGTTCCTATTATAATGGTTGGATCCTGTGGATCTCTCCGTCCAGAGACCATCGTCCTGTTCGGCGGCTTTCTGGTGTGAAGAAGGAAGCTCAGTGGATTGACAGAACATACACGCTAACCACGAAATTCAGATGATGGTCCTCACTAGATCACTGGTACCCCTACCTCCTCCCCAACATCCTCTTTTTTTTTTTTTCATTGTGTTTTTAATTGGATAAAATGTATTTCTCATACTCTTTGCTTTGACTATTTTAAAAATGATATATCACAGTACACAAAAACAGATCTTTTCTTTTTAAGTGCCAAAACTGTTTTCTCCAGAATTCCCCTCCCCTTCCCCCTTGGTGCTCTTCAATAAACATGGGGCTCTAGGGGCAATTTCTGGACAGAGTGCCATCCATTGTCTGGCCAGACCCCGAGGCAGATTTGGTCACTGTGAGCTTAAGTGGGAGTTTCCGAGTGATTATCTCTCCTTGTGATCGGATCTGAATCTCTTCCACCACTGTGAGGTTCTGGAAAACAAGAATTATCAATCATCACCACACTGGGATGGGATGTGACTTCAGACCTCGCGACGTGTACTTACCGGGCTGTTTTCCGTCCATAGCCACGGCCAAGTGGAGAAGAGCGGAGTAGGAGGTGGGGGGAGCCAAGCAGACACTAAAGATGTGCACTTTAACATGGACCAATAACTATGTAACTATGATCCACCCGAAATGTTTCCCACGGAGGGCTCTTTCACATTGGTGTTGATTTTCACTGATCTGTCCTATTTCTTGAATGCGGATCATGGAAGGCAATAGAAGTCTTCTAGTCGAACAAAAACAATACCATGACAGGGTTTTTTTTTTTTGTGTGGACAAAAAACTGAAGCGGAATGGAAACAACATGCACACACGCACTCCACCCATAACAGATTTTGATGGATGCGCTTGCTCACTTACTACTGCTGAAGACTCTGTGCTGCTTTGGCCGGCTGGTTATATGTCCAGTATGCACTGCGGGAGAGCATGAGGTGCTGGGACCAGAGTGGGAGCACATTCTCTGCTTCCTTGTTAGTAGTCTAAAAATAAATTACAACCAATGAGAATGCCACAGGAATAATCAATACAGTAAAGCTACTACATGCATTACAACACCAGCCAAAGAAAAATCTGATTCTTACTCGAGAATTTTTCTCCATTTCGAGGAGGAGAGTCTTGTGCTGCTCAGCCAGAGCCAGAACGGCTGTGTGTACTCGCTCATAGATTTGCTGTCCTTGAAGGGTCTGGAAGGTGTAGAGCCCCTCATTGATTCCACACACCCTAAAATCCAGTAAAGATTTTCAGGACACATACAAGGAATATAAGTTAGGACGGCAGTTGGATCTGTTCTCGGGATTGTGGCAGCAGTAGGAAATCTGTAACTGCTGTAGTAATCTGTAGAATAAAATCACGGCGAAAGGGAAATACATAGGAGAATTCTGCTTTGTAGATCAGGGCAAAATGGAAGGTGCAGACCCAAGAGTGTTACTGAACCCTGATGTAGGCACATCTAAGAAAAGAATTCTCCAAGCTACAGAAGGTGAGACGTAGTGAATGCAGAAGCGCTAGCATTGTTTACACCCAATTGTTATCTTGATATTTGGATCCAATGAAAGCCATGTCATTTGTAAAATTAATATGTCAGCAGCTAAAATAAATCCACAGCGAAAAACTTAATGAAAGCCTAACCACAAGGTGAAAATGTTGTGCAATGTCCACAGAGATACTGGCTGACATTTATTAAAAACTGTGTAAACTACATTATGTGCAGTTTGCCCAAAAAGGGTGCAATGTGTGACATATTCATGAATTTTGGTGCACGTTCTTCATGAATCTGGTGCCCCCTACACTGCTCTGACAGAGTGCACCAACTTTTTTTTTTTTTTATGAACCTTTAACATAGGGCTTGTGACACAATTCTGTCAGACTCTGTATGATTAATGTATTGCACAGTCTGACTGTGCACTGGAACGTCTTGTACAGCTGAAACACAAATGTGCAGACTTTTCTTAAATACATGTGCAAAGTCAGACACAAAACTGGTGCAGGGCCGTTTTGTACACCAGAGCATCTCCTGCTGACATTAAGGCTATATTCACACGAACGTATGGGGGACGTATATACGGCCGACGTATATACGGCCGATATACGTCCCCCATACACTCCTATGGGCGCACGGCACCCTACGGGAGCGGTGCGGTGCCGCACCGTTCCGTACCCGGGAAAAAGATAGGACCTGTCCTATCTTTTCCCGTAATACGGGGCCGTACGCCATAGGTTGCTATGGAGAGGGGAGCGGGTGAGCTGCGCTCACCTCCTCCTCCTCTCCCCGTACACTGCCGTTGCCCGCTACGGTACGGTACGGGCGGGCAACGGCAGTGTGAATATAGCCTTAGTATAAATCATATGTATACAAACCAGCAATAATACATCACTTAAGCTGGAGCTATCGCTATCTAGGCCCGGTGCCTTTCCCTAAAATCTAATCACCTTTCATCTATATGACTAGATGCTCACCGTTCTGCCTCGAATGTAAAGCGAGAAGAGTCACTTCCATATCTTCTGAGAGAGCAGAGTGGCCAGGACAATAGCTTGGTGCGAGGATTGTGAGGATCCCAGAGGTAGAGATTTTCTTCTGTAATTTGCATCTTGCTTTCTCCGTACACATCCAGGTTTGAGGACGGGAGCAAAAAGACACTGAAACGTTCTGAAATGTAGTCATACATAGTACAGTAGTTAATGCTTGTTTCATCAGTCTGAATATATTTTCAACCAGCCTCTGCTCCAACAATTAGGTCTTCACATTCTTACAAAATCATTACAAAGGTATCATTATAAAATACTTGCAAAATTTTGGAGTAAAGATCTTTGCAAATTGAAATATATTATCCAAACTACCTTAAAAACATAGCACATGGTGCTCTCACCTGTCTGTTCACTCTGAACTCCTGGGGTCAGTAAGTCTGGTTCTCCCAGACTGCAGTCATTAACTTGTGTGGCCGGACAGTCCATGGACAGCACCTTGAACCACTCTTCAGCTTCCAACTCTAGAATGTAAAACAGAACTCACTATATCCATGATGAAAACCACCAATCCACGAAGATCCAAACCACATTTAACAGAACATATTAAGTGTACAGATCCTGGGACTCTGTTTAGTGTACAACTCACCTGAATCACAGGTAAAGGTGCGAGCCAGGTCATCACAGAAAATAATGGCCACTGCTTGTCTCTTAGTTTCCTTAGGAAGCCTCATAATACATTTAACATTACTGATCTCCATCACCTGGGAAGAAGAAACAGAGCTGGGTCCAGTTAGAACAATATGTACTCATGTACTGTAGTTTGATGATACTGCTTGGTCCCAAAGCCGCTGCTAGAAGCCTACAGCATGGATGACAGCGATACACCACATCATATGTAAAATACTCAATGACCCTACAAGCCAGTGACCTGCAGGGGATAGAAATGTAGCAGGTCTGTACAAGTCAGATAATATAGCTATATATATATACACACACACACACTCACCGGCCACTTTATTAGGTACACCATGCTAGTAACGGGTTGGACCCCCTTTTGCCTTCAGAACTGCCTCAATTCTTCGTGGCATAGATTCAACAAGGTGCTGGAAGCATTCCTCAGAGATTTTGGTCCATATTGACATGATGGCATCACACAGTTGCCGCAGATTTGTCGGCTGTACATCCATGATGCGAATCTCCCGTTCCACCACATCCCAAAGATGCTCTATTGGATTGAGATCTGGTGACTGTGGAGGCCATTTGAGTACAGTGAACTCATTGTCATGTTCAAGAAACCAGTCTGAGATGATTCCAGCTTTATGACATGGCGCATTATCCTGCTGAAAGTAGCCATCAGATGTTGGGTACATTGTGGTCATAAAGGGATGGACATGGTCAGCAACAATACTCAGGTAGGCTGTGGCGTTGCAACGATGCTCAATTGGTACCAAGGGGCCCAAAGAGTGGAAAGAAAATATTCCCCACACCATGACACCACCACCACCAGCCTGAACCGTTGATACAAGGCAGGATGGATCCATGCTTTCATGTTGTTGACGCCAAATTCTGACCCTACCATCCGAATGTCGCAGCAGAAATCGAGACTCATCAGACCAGGCAACGTTTTTCCAATCTTCTACTGTCCAATTTCGATGAGCTTGTGCAAATTGTAGCCTCAGTTTCCTGTTCTTAGCTGAAAGGAGTGGCACCCGGTGTGGTCTTCTGCTGCTGTAGCCCATCTGCCTCAAAGTTCGACGTACTGTGCGTTCAGAGATGCTCTTCTGCTACCTTGGTTGTAACGGGTGGCGATTGGAGTCACTGTTGCCTTTCTATCAGCTCGAACCAGTCTGCCCATTCTCCTCTGACCTCTGGCATCAACAAGGCATTTCCGCCCACAGAACTGCCGCTCACTGGATGTTTTTTCTTTTTCGGACCATTCTCTGTAAACCCTAGAGATGGTTGTGCATGAAAATCCCAGTAGATCAGCAGTTTCTGAAATACTCAGACCAGCCCTTCTGGCACCAACAACCATGCCACGTTCAAAGGCACTCAAATCACCTTTCTTCCCCATACTGATGCTCGGTTTGAACTGCAGGAGATTGTCTTGACCATGTCTACATGCCTAAATGCACTGAGTTGCTGCCTGGTTGCCGCCATGTGATGTCTGAGTAGAATTAAGTTTTAACGACCAGTGGAACAGGTGTACTCTAATAAGTTGGCCGGCGAGTGTTATTCAATGAGTAAAAATCTTTTTATTGTTTATTTTTCACTTTTCACAATATTCCCGGGAATATTCTCCACTTATAAAATGTATACCTTAGTGTAACCACTTGAAATGTTAAAAATAAAAATACATATACTATACATAGAATATACAATTTTAAGAGCTCAGGCTGAGTATGGAGAATCCGCGCTCCCGAGATCTTTCGTTTAGAGGGCTTCACTCCCTGGGGAAAAGGGATCTCACTAAGAGAACCTTTGTAGGATGTGTATGCAAGACGTTTTGACGATCTCAGTACCTCCTATCAACTCCTAGAGCCTGGTTTTTTCAATATCTGCAACTACGGCCACGTCTTAACGACACTCAGCAACCGCTTGACACCGATCACTTAGGACCTGCGGATCTCTAAAATAGAGCTTGAATGACTCATACAATCCAAGGGTTGATCTCTTTATAAACGGTGCTGCTTATAAAACAGTAGATAATGTACCAATTAAATGTTAGGGCCAAGTGGGAAAGGGACATGGGACCTTCTCGATGAGCAGTGGTCTGACTGCTTAGAAATATGCCTGCTCGATCTCCGAGTGAGGCCTACAGATGTCCCACCTTTTAATTGCTAACAGGGCATACAGGTCACCGCAACTATTGTTTAAAATTGGGGTCGGGGAGACTCCAGCCTGTCCTAGATGCGGATAGAAGAAGCGGGCATTTTTTTAACATACTGATTGGGATGCGGAGACCTTGGAAATCTTGGAAGGAGCATTAGACTTGTTGGGTAAGTGTTCTCACTACCATTCCACAACAACACTCATGCTTGCTTAATGGTCTTTTGGATTTAAATGATGTTCATCCTCTCTATATAGGAATCCAACTATCTCTATACCAGGTTAAAAGTAATTGCTGCGCATTGGATCCGCCCAGGCCCCCATCTTTTAGGGAATATTTATATAGAGTACTAATGTCCATTAGATTGGAATATGTTCGTATTTGAGAGAAACGCTCTTAAAAAATGGAAAAATATGGGGGAAATTGATGATGGTACCAAGATTAACCGTCAGAGGCCTTGATACACACGTAGAGCAAGCCTACAGTACCAATTGTCGTTAGCCCACTTAAAGGATAAGTAAGTCTTCTATTTTTTTGGGCAGATAGCCCTAACCTTTGGGAGCTTGACTCTGGTGGGTGTGGTGGGTGGAGGTGGCTGTTCATTTGTTTCGGGCAGGTGCCTTGTTAACCTGTATTTTTCCATTTTCTGTTGAAGATTAATATTATAAGGTCTTACTGTGACTGCCTGAAGCTTCTCATTGATTTTCTGTTAAAGTTCTGTAGATTTCCTTATACAGTGGCTCATACTGGGTAAAAGTATCACATATCCCGTGCTTGTAATTGTGTTAAAAGTTAAAATCCATAAAAATTTTAATCTGATTTAAAAAAAAAAAAAGAGCAGGCTGGCTTAACAAAGGCAAAATGCACTAATAGGGGCCCAAGTGCACAGTTCTGCCTTTAAAAATATAAAATAACTACAAAATGTGGTCTGTGGATAGTTGATTATTTTTGGAGTCCCTGTAATGTTTTATTCTTTATTTTTGATTTTTGAAATTTGAGTTGCTACTTTGTATCTTTACCTGTCTGTGTCCTCTACTCGATGGTAATGTCCTGCGATATATTCAAGAATATTAACAAAAATGGCCTGTGTGTATTAGATCCAGCGCCACAGTAGGTTTTGTTAAGACCGTCAGATGTTTTTAGTTTATTCATGTATAAGTCACACTCAAACCACGGTTAGCTGAATTATACAGTGTCCCTCCTTGGGGTCGATGCCTCGCTGTGCGGCCTTGCATGAATGGTGATTCTCGGGTCCTCCGAGTGAGTGTGCACAATGCGCAAGTGCGCTACACTAATCTCCGTCATGATTGAGCTGTAGATCTCCAATTTCATGATGACAGGAAGAAGAAACAAGTGCTTGTGGCTCTGTTAACAGTTGAAACGAGGGTTGGAAATGAATAGCACTCTCCACGGTGTGGCATTGTAGTCCAATATCAGTCCATTGCGTTTCACAAGCCTTCCTCGGCTCTTACCGTCATTGGGCTAATGAATCATGGACTGCCCATACCACCTCCATTACACCTTATATACCGCCACTGTCACTTCTCTCCTATCCAGAGAGTATGGAGGTATTATGGGCAGTCCAGATACTCTTCTATGTCATAGTTATATAAATTTTTATTTTTTAATACCATTCAAGTGTTTACACTAGGTAACCTTTTAGTGGATGAATATCCCCGGGAATATTTGTGAAAAGTTACAAAATACATAAAAGATTTTTTACTCATACATCTTACGCTACAAGTTTGGATTGGTGCTTTGTGCTACTTCTACGTGTTCAAATTTTGGTTATACAGTTAAGCACCTGTATGGTCGCCATTAGCACACCCCGGTCCATTTTCTTTATCTATAATAATCAATGCGCATTACATTTTCAATGTGCCACACTCAAGCTGGAAAACTTGGATTTGGATGGTGGGTGTCCATCCCTTTATTTGGTACTGGAACTTTCCTAAAGGGAACCGTTTCCCACAAATAGGCCCCAATAAAACCACTAGCAGTATGTTGTTAAGCATCTGAGCAGCTTGTAGATGATGTTTCTTTTCATGGTCCCAGTATAATGTCAGCATCCATAAAATGAACTCTGAATGAGATGTAATTGGTTTATATGAATTCAAGAGGGCTGAGAGTTTAACACTGAAGTAAAGCTTTCCCTTGCCTTAAAATGCTTCCTTTAATTGATGGTCCTGTCCTGTTCCGGGACATCACTCATCAGAATCTCCTGTAGTCCGTGCATCTGTCAATTACATGTTAAGGTTTGACTTTGGTGTTATACTCTCCACCTCACTTTAATACATCTAATTACTTCAAAGTTGTTTTTCTGATTTATCCCAACAAGCAGGCCATGAAAGAAAACTGAGCTAAAGCATGTTCCCGTGCTTGACAACGACTTGGAGTGCTTTGTTAGGTTGAATTTCTGATGACAGGTTTCCATTTAAAGCCATAGTACTAGGAACCAAAGGAGCTACAGTGTGGAATCATAGAATTCCATGGAGATTTTATTTGGGTAAGTTTAATAAACGTGGTGCTTATTCACACAAAATGTGTCCTAGTGGCCGCAAATCTTCCCAGCTCACAACCGCCTGTTTTATGGGGACAGTACTCCAACCATGCTCAAAGTTCTATATGATGCAAGGAGTTTCCACCACAGGACAACAGCACCACACTGTCATAATGTTTTCCCGTAGAGCGCTGTTTGTCACCAGGTTCATATGGGTCTCCATTGATCCATGGTTTCCATGGACCCAAACAACGTTGTGTATAAATTTCTATATATATCAGCTGAATACCCTCCTTTACAACAATGAACCCAGGTAATCTGCCGTGTGGCCCTTAGTGGATCACCTAACAGCACCCCTAGAATTCTACTGTATGATCAAGTAGTGTTGTACACGTGACGTTTTATTAGACTCATCTTGGATAGCTAGTTTCTGTGATCTATATTATGTATGTACACTTACCCCATACTACCTAGGTTTAGATATAAGAGAAGCTCTGATCATAAGACTCTCCTCACCTTATGGGACATGCGCAGGAGGACTACCTCTCGTCCGAACTTTCCATCTCCAGGGTCCCTTACTGATGATTTCTTAGAACCAGCCGCATCGGCGGTAGATCTGCAGATAAAGGTTGAATGTTACAAACAGCTTTTTCATATGGCACATTGTAAATTGTAATATGAGGCCCATGGCCAGAGATGCAGCTAGCTAACAGTGGGGGAACAAGTGACGGGTGCGTGTGGGTGCTAGCCCTGTTATTGCCCATAATGTATGGATTATAGTGGTGTGTAAAAAGACTACTTAGGACAATAATGTAGACATCCAGCCTATTACCATTATAGAGCCTGACCTTCAGCCCATTCTCCTCTGACCTCTGGCATCAACAGGGCATTTCCGCCCACAGAACTGCCGCTCACTGGATGTTTTTTCTTTTTCGGACCATTCTCTGTAAACCCTAGAGATGGTTGTGCGTGAAAATCCCAGTAGATCAGCAGTTTCTGAAATACTCAGACCAGCCCTTCTGGCACCAACAACCATGCCACGTTCAAAGGCACTCAAATCACCTTTCTTCCCCATACTGATGCTCGGTTTGAACTGCAGGAGATTGTCTTGACCATGTCTACATGCCTAAATGCACTGAGTTGCCGCCATGTGATTGGCTGATTAGAAATTAAGTGTTAACGAGCAGTTGGACAGGTGTACCTAATAAAGTGGCCGGTGAGTGTATATATCAATGAGTAAAAAAATCTTTTATTGTTATTTTTCACTTTTCACATTTTTTTTTTTTTTTTTTTTTTTTTTTTTTTTTTTTTTTTTTTTTTTCATTTGAAATGGTTAAAAATAAAAATAATATACTATACATAGAAATATACAAATTCTTTAAGAGCTCAGGCTGAGCTTAAAAAAAGTCAAAAATGGCACTAATAGGGCCCAAGTGCACATTTCTGCCTTTAAAATATAAAATAGACTACAAAAACGTGGTCTGTGGATAGTATGATTATTTTGAGTCCCTGTAATGTTTTATCCCAAGTGCACATTTCTGCCTTTAAAATATAAAATAGACTACAAAAATGTGGTCTGTGGATAGTATGATTATTTTGAGTCCCTGTAATGTTTTATTCTTTATTTTTTGCTGTTTTGAAATTTGAGTTGATACTTTGTATCTTTACACTGTCTGTGTCGCTCTGACTCGATGGTAATGTCTCTGCGATATATTGCAAGAAAGAGTAAACAAAAATGGTCCTGTGTGGTATTAGGATACAGCGCCAACAGTAGGTTTTTGTTAAGACCGTCAGATGTTTAGTTTATTCATGTATAGAGTCACACTCACGGTTTAGCTGAATGATACAGTGTCCTCCTTGGGGTCCGATGCCTCGCTGTGCGGGCCTTGCAATGATGGTGATTGTCTCGGCGTCCTCCGAGTGAGTGTGCACATGCGCAAGTGCGCTACACTCCGTCAGATTGATTGAGCTGTAGATCTCCAATTTCAGGATGGACAGGAATGAAGGAAAAAAGTGCTTGTGTGCTCTGTTAACAGTTGAAACGAGGGTTTGGGAAATGAATAGCACTTCTCCACGGTGTGAATTGTAGTCCAATATCGTCAGGTGCGTTTCAAAGCCTTCCTCGGCTCTTACCTCAGTGGCTTAATGAATCAATGGACTGCCCATAACACCTCCATACACCTGTATACAGCCACTGTCACTTCTCTCCTATCCAGAGATGTATGGAGGTATTATGGGCAGTCCATATACATCTTCTATGTATAGTATATTATTTTTATTTTTAACCATTTCAAGTGTTTACACTAAGGTATACCTTTTATAAGTGGATGAATATCCCGGGAATATTTGTGAAAAGTGAAAAATAACAATAAAAGATTTTTTTACTCATACATCTTACAGCTACAGTGTGGATTGGTGCTTGGTGCTACTTCCTGTCTTGTTCAAATTTGGTTATACAGTTAAGCACCTGTATGTCGCCATTAGCACACCCACTGTCCATTTTCTTTTATATATATATCAATGCGCATTACATTTCAATGTGCAACACTCAAGCTGGAAAACTGGATTTGGACATGGTGTGTGTCTCTATTTGGTACTGGATACTTTCCTTAAAGGGAACCTTTCCTCAGAAATAGGCCCAATAAACCACTAGCAGTATGTTGTTAAGCAGCTGAGCAGCTTGTAGATGATGTTTCTTTCATGGTCCAGTATAATGTCAGCATCCAGAAAATGAACTCTGAAGTGAGATGTAAATTGGTTATATGAAGTCAAGGAGGCGGAGAGTTTAACACGGAAGTAAAGCTTTCCCTGCCTTAAAATGCTTCCTTTAATTGATGGTCCTGTGTCCAGGGACATCACTCATCAGATCTCCTGTAGTCCGGTGCATGCTGTCAATTACATGGGAGAAGGTTGACTTTGGTGTTATACTCTCCACCTCACTTTATACATCTAACTTACTTCAAAGTTGTTTTTCTGATTGATCCCAACAAGCTAGGCCATGAAAGAAAACTGAGCTAGAAGCTGTTCAAGTGCTTGACAACAGACTTGGAGTGCTTTGTTAGGTTGATTTCTGATGACAGGTTCCATTTAAAGCAATAGTACTGGAAACAAAGGAGCTACAGTGTGGAATCATAGAATTCCATGGAGATTTTATTTGGCTAAGTTTAAGAAACGTTGGTGCTTATTCACACAAATGTGTCTAGTGGCCGCATCTTACAGCTCAACGCTGTTATGGGGACAGTACTCCAAGCATCAAAGTTCTATATTATGCAAGGAGTTCCACCACAGGACAACAGCACCAACACTGTAATAATGTTTTCCGTAGAGCGCTGTTGTCACCAGGGTTCATATGGGTCTCCATTTGATCCATGGTTCATGGACCAAACACGTTTGTGTATAAATTTTCTTAGTATATTCAGCTGAATACACTCCTTTACAACAATGAACCCATGGTAATCTGCCGTGTGGCCCTTAGTGATCACCTATACAGGCACCCTAGAATCTACTGTATGAATAAAGTAGTGTTGTACAAGTGACTTTTATTAGACTCATCTGGATAGCTTAGTTCTGTGATCTATATGTATGTATGTACACTTATCCACTAGCTATCCTATAGTTAGATCAGAAATGAGAAGCTCTGAGCAGTAATACTCTCCCTCACCTTAGGGGACATGCGCAGGAGGACTGACCTCTCGTCCGGATACTTTTCCAGTCTCCAGGGTCCCTTACTGGAGGATTTTCTTAGAACCAGCCAGCAGCGGCGGTAGATCTGCAGATGAAAGGTTGAATGTTAAACAGCTTTTTCATTATGGCACATTGTAAATTGGAATAGTGAGGCCCATGGCCATGAAGATGGCAGCTAAGCTGAACAGTGGGGAACAAGGACGGGTGCGTGTGGTGCTAGCCTGTTATATGCCCATAATGTAGGGATTATAGTGTGTGTAAAAAGAAGCTACTTAGGACAATAATGTAGACATCCAGACTATTACCATTATCAGAGCCTGACCTTCAGCCACATCTACAGATATATACATAAACGTATATAGTATGAGAGGAAAAAAGGATAGAGCACTATCATGTGTAGACCAATAAACAATATGGTTAAGCATAAAGAACAGGTCCGCTCTCACCTACTATGGCTGTGTAATCCGGCACAACACACAGATAGTATATGTATAGCATATGTTTCCAAAGAAGGTGGTCCACTGCTATTTGGGGATCTAAGATCTATCTAAGAGCCGGTCCTTCCGGCAAAGTGTTAAAATCCTGCGCAGGAAGCGATTGAAGTTGCTATCAATGATATATTGTTAACCCCTTAAGGAAGCAGCCTGTTTCTACGTTAAGGCTTGGTCCTTTTTTTTAGAAATCTGACCAGTGTCTCTTCCTGTGGTAATAACTTTTCAATGCTTTAAGATATCTCTGTGATTTTGAGACTGTTTTCTTGTGAGACATTATAGTTTATGTTAGTAGTGTCATTTCGGTGATCCGTTTCTTTTTTGGGGGGGTAAAAATTCAAAAATTTAGGAACAATTTGAAAAAAATTACAATTTTCAAAGTTTCAAATGTTATATTTTGAAGACAAAAATCACGCCACAATTTTTTTTTAGTAGAAATCTTTTGCCATCGGTCTTTTTTTTATTTCCATTATTTGTTTTACGTTTCCATTTTTTTTTACGGATGTGAGAAGGTTTGAAGTTTTACGAGCAAATTCTCAGATTTTCTTGAAATTTGAAAAATGTGAAATTTTTGGTTTGGAAGTGCCCTATAAAGGCTTTTGTACTATATACCCCCACAAGTAACATTTTATGTACTTAACATCTTAACCTATTCAATTCAGTATTTAAGAAGTCTGTTAACCCTTTTCCGGAAGCAAACAAAAATGGATTTGAAATTTTAATTTTTGATTACGATTTTTCTCATTTAGCCCTAAAATGGACACATTCAGAAGGAATTTGAGGTAAATATACATCCCAAAATTTCTGCCCTGCTTTCCGAGTACGGCAATACCAGACATGTGGACATCAATGCTGTTGTACACCACAGCGTGTTCCGAAACAGAAGTTATACTATTGCGTTTTTGGAAGGCCAATGTTGGCTGCAAATGTTTTGTCGGTGCCACAGTATATGAAGAGCCCCTGAGTAACAGTTAAATAGAAAAACCTCAAAGAGGTCACCATTTTTGAAAACTAGACCTCAAAGAATTATCGCGGTTGGGCGTGAGGCATTTTAAACCCCCAAACATGCTGGGGTATCTAATGCAAAGTAATGGTGCCAGAGTAAAAAAAATGACTTTAGTCTAAAAAAAATGTCATTTTAGTGCCTAATATGTCGTGCCCCAACCCATGCCCGTAGACAAACAAACCCCAAAAAAATTCGCGGGTTGTCCCGAGACGGCAATACCACACCGTGCCAATAATTGACAGGCTGGGCACACAACAAGGCTCGAGAGGAAGGAGTCAAACTTAGACTTTCCAGTCCTTTTCATACGTTGGATGTGGGTACCACGTCATTGTTCGCAGGGCCCGTGATGGTTACACAGTGGAATAGAAACCCCTGCGAAATGATACCTTTTTGAAAACCAGACCCCTCAAAGGAATTATTGGGGTTGTGCGTTGTGGTGAGCATTGTAACTCCCAACATGGGCCAAAAATGTGATGCAAAGTAAAGGTGTGCAGAGTAAAAAAGCATTTTTATCTCAAAAATGTCATTTCAGTGCCTAATATATTGGGCCCAACCCATGCCACTTTTAGACAAACACCCCAGGAAACATCTGTTGGTTGCCCGAGTATGACAATACACACATGTGCCAATAAATTGACAGGCTGGGCACACGGACAGGGCTGAGAAGGGACAAGCAGCAACATTTAGCTTTGGGCCCCCTTGTTCACTCTAGGGACTGAGTGTGAGGTGCCCCTGAGGTATACCAGGCAAACTCAAGGGAAGGCCCCCTGAGGTAGTTGGACCCATTTTAGAAAAAGGGCACCGCCTTCATAAGTATTTGGTAATTGATTAGGGTTTCTTGTATGAGCATTTTAAACCCCCAAGATGCTGGACCAAATGTAATTAAACAAAAGTGGGAATGGTCATGTGTTTTTGTAAAAATTTGCCATTGTGGTTCTCAAAATGTTTCATGTAGTGGACAAATGAAATCAGGCCCAACTCATGTCACTGTAGATTGCTTGTAAAGCATGTCATAAAATAACATAAAAGGACAGTGCAGCTAAGCATTCACAGACCTTAGCTGCCTGTCTTAGGTTTTTATGACTGAAGAATTTAATAAAGAAGAATATATATTTTACTCGTGTACGAGCCGTTGATGGATCGTTTGGATTATTCTTAAAAGTGGAAATGGCATTTGGGGAGCACAGAACATTTAATTTAATTTTTTTTTTTTTTGGCATTCCATAAACCATTTGGAGAGAAGATGCCCTTAGCGGATCCAGTTACAGTTATGACCCCAGAGAAATTGACCTATTTTGAAAAACTACAACCCCCCTCCATGAATAAAATCTAGGGGTGTATTGTTAGAGGTTGGGTGTTTTTTTTGTAGTGAGCATTTTGAAACCCCACAGGGGACACAGCGATTAAGTGCCATAGTACAAATTATTCCATTATGTCAATCTTGTGCCCAGGCTTATGCCCACGGAGACAAACACCCCAAATCATGTATGCGGCCGGTTTCTTTTCCCGGGTTAGGCAACCAACCATGTGAAGTAATCTACAGGCTGGGCACACGGCAGAGCAGAGGTCAGGGCAGGGGAAGGTGCGCATGACTACCATGACAATGCATGATGTATAAAAAGGGATGTTGTGAGAGTGCATCACGTTTACATTACCGTAATTATTTTTCGGGCCTGATAAGGCGCACCGGACTATGAAGGCGCACCCTCTAAATAAAAAATGCCCTGCTATGATTATGGACATTCTAGGTCATAGATAAGGCGCACTGGAGTATAAGGGCGAAGGATTCAAATTGCAGTTACCTAAAAATGACCAAGGCAGGTGGCAGGACGGGCACAGTTCTAGGCCAGCTACCCACTTCCGGGAAACTGATGTCTTCAGCGTATGTCAGAGAGATCCGATCTTTTCAGGAGGTTAGGCGCTGCTGGGGGGGTTAATGGGAGGGTTGGATGCAAGGCAGGGTGCAGGGGGGCTTATTTGTGTTTGTTTTAAGCGGGTCTCCCTCTGCCCTTCTCCTTGCCTCCTCAAGGCCAGGGTTGTTATTCCTATGGGGTTTTCCACCTGGGCTGCTTCTCTTTCCTGTTAACAGGGCTTGTAAGGTATAGGGGATTCTTACTTGATGATGATTGATTGGGGGCCTCGTGGTCGGCACGATGGCAAGCTCCGGTCTCTCCCGTTTGTTGTTCTAAAGGGTGAGGGGCAGGTATAGGCACAATGTTGTTGTGGTGCCAGGGCACTTCAGGGGAGCCTAGGGACCCTGTATACTGTGTTGTGGGGGGAAGGTGCAGGAAAATATTTGCTGGGGAGGATGGAGGCTTATTAAAATGGTAAATGTACACGTACATCTTGTTCTTGTAGTATTACATTTTCTGTATATAGTTCATTATATAAGGGCACTGGCCTAGAAGGCGCACCTTTGATTTCTGAATTGAAATTAAGGATTTTTGGGCGCGCCTTATAGGCCGAAAAATACCGTTTAATATCCAGGGATCGTGTGGGGTAAATCCGGAAACACGCATTCATACATAAAACTGGTTTTTCTTCGGGGCATTGGTGTGTCACACTGGTAGATGGTTGTTTTTTTTTATGGCCCAATTTGGAGCACACCCTTCGCCTCTTCACTGTGTCCTCCCCTTTCTGGCAGTTCAGGTTTGGGGAAAAACTTCTCTGAAAAGTGCTGCTCCTGGTAACAATGGCGTGATGGTGGCATAGCTTCGCAGAGCAGTTACTAAGCACTCCCCCCATTCACGGTTCTCTAAAAAATCAACCTGCTTGACTACCACCTTTGAAATGCCAGGAAAAGTTCCCCTCTGGCCTGCAACATGGATTGTACTGTAAGCATTCATAAGAGTTGTCCATCTGCTATGATTGTGCACGGCCCAGCTCCTTCTTAAAACAGCACCCCTTGACTTTCCGGCCATGGCGTTAGCTGTCTGAAGTACCTGGTCCTGCCAAATCAAATCCCTCCAGTTGTACATATTATAAGCCCAAAATAAACAGTCAGGTTTTGGGGGGCTTGACTGCTATTGGTACCTCCGTAACAGGGTTTGCAGGGAGTGGTGGTGGCCCAGTGCTACATTGTTGTTAGTACAAGGACATCACGTTGTCTTGTACCTAACAAAAAATACTGAGTCGCTGATTAGTGCTCGGTTCTTCGTGCCTTCTGAGGGGCTTTTCCCTAGCAGTGGGAGAAACCGCTCTTGATTCCTTCTAAACAGTGCCTAACATGCCAGCAATTTGTCTGGACAAAAGCGGGGCACTTGAACAGGGCTAACACCACTGGTTCAAAAAAAAAAAAAAATTTTTTTTATTATTAATAAAAATATCCAGCAATTTCCAGAACTAGGGACGGAGGGGGGGGCTGTATTGATGGCTTGTTTTACAAATGCACTTCTGGTTATGGTATCTTTATGTATGGGTATTTGGAATCTTTGCCGTATTGTACTGGGAAGCCAGGAATATAAAATTCCAAAATGAAGTGAATAATTGGTTTGAAAAAAAAAAAAACGGCAACCTGGCTGGCCGTTTTCTTGTTTAGGCTTGGATTTAACATAGAAATTTTTGAACTTGTGGCCCCAAAAATGACATTTATTGTTTTCCGAACATTTTGACAAAAATTAAAAACATCCTCTATAAAAAATATTTATATTATTTTGGCCCGATCCTTTTCTGGCGGCTAATAACTTTTTCAACTTCGGATTGTACAAAAGTTTTTTGTGGGTTGGTGTCACTCTTTGCGACTTTTGATGAGGTTTTCAATGGCTACCATTTTATCTTTCAAAATGGTTAAATACAAAAAAAAGTGTCATTTTTAACATTTGAGGGCTCAAAAAAACGCGTGGATTACTGGCTTGACTGGGTCCTCAAATCGTGCTACACATTAATTTACAAAAAAAGGCCAGAGGAGTGGGCCTCACCTAAAGACCCATTTGTCAGTGGGAAAAAGAAAGGTGAGAAAACTGTATATAAATCAGGTAAACTTATTCTATATATTTCTTTAAACAAAGGAAGAAAAGATAGGGAACTAGAAAGTACACTGCACCAACGTGATTAAAATCTACAGGAGAGCAGAAGCCAAAGTCGGGTAAACTTTTTCCTGTGTACAGAGTGAGTATAGGTATATTCAAAAGTGTTCATGTTTCGTTGCTGGTGCGCCAGAGGGTCCTTTCGATATTTATTATCCCAGTGTCCCTAAAAAGGTCCTATATAGATATTTTTTTTATAATTTAGCAAAATAGAAAGGCGTCGGTACGAAAAAGTTTACAGGGAAGGCAGACATAAGGTAAAATTTAGATTTAAACACTGGGTCCACCTTGACCTCCTACCTTAGTAAATGTTGGGGGGGGAGACACCCATCTGACGATTGCGCCGCCTTATTGGCTTGTCGGTGGGCTGCATATCATCTCTCTACCATAAAAAGTTCCTAAATAGCTCCAAGTCCACGCTACAGGCGTGGAGACTCAACATTCTAAATAATAACTTCTAAAGTCCGGACGCAGTTTTTTTTTAGTTTTTTCGGGGACGGCGATAGGCATTTGATTATCCCCCTTTCGGAACACCCTCTCGACGGTTCTCACACCCAGCCGCCGGCATACGGAATATGACAGACAAGAACGGGGAAACGAGAAAACAAAACGGTACCACCAAACAGCTCTTCTGGCTGGCTCCCCGTTTCCACGGCCCCGCCCGGCCCCGGCTCCCTGTGCGGGGCCTGGCCCTCCCCCCCCCTGGCGAGACCACAAAACAGTCACAGACCACCAAACACCCACACGTTGCCGGTCTGTCCCCGCGCCCTCTTACAAAAAAGAAAAAAGAAAGAAACCGCAAAAAAGACAACGACCCTGGGGCCCCCTTTCTCTGGCAGGCCCTGGACGTCAGACTTAGAATAACACAAACGAACGGTTTATTTATAAATGTCATCAACTTTCTGCATGTTTGTCTGTGGCTCTCACTTTGCCCCGGCACCCCTGAGGAAGCCATGATGTGGTGAAAACATGTCGGGGGGGGGCTGTATGTAGTTGCGGATCTTCTACGTTTTATTTTAGACAGTGAGGAGGGAGTCTAAAAAATCTATTACTTAGTTAGTCAGTACTATAGGTAGAAAAACCGAGTGAAGGTGAATGTTGGATGTATGCATGGTCGCATGAGCCTACAAACAAAAAAATGGAGAAGAATGAATTGAAAAAAAGTGTGTTGGGTACAAATCCATCCCTACCCACTGAGTCTTGTGGCAGACTGGCATTATGAATGGATTACCCTTTGTGGACAAAACAGCTGATTGTTCATTGAATGAATGTAAAAAGTTTTACTTAGTAACAATATTTACGAAACTAAAAAACTTAACCAAAGTGACATTCTAGGGTTCAGCTTCTTTAAAGGGCACCCTAAACTACCCCCAACACGGAATCTACCATAAAGGTAGATCGGGGTGCGTAGCGTGGATGTATGGGAGTGAGAAGCCATTTTTAGAAGTGCTTAATGCCTCCACGTCCCCGCTTTAGTACGTAGCATAAAACTTTATTGCCCTAACTTATGTTAATTTAATGAAGGCGGGCACCGGGGCGTGGAGTAAAGCCGGGGACACGAAGGCTACACGGCGCGGCTCTTCCCAACGGCCCAGTAGCTGCTTTCCCCCGGCATACCCTGTGATCTTCGGCGCGCAGCTCATGGGAGCTTGCGCGTCCATAGTCCGAGAAGCCGGAGTTTGCGCATGCGCTAAGGTAACTCCGGGGCATCGTTTCTCCCGAGGATCGCGCACTCTTGGTCGGAGTTACTGCGGCATGCGCAGCAGAACTCTTCCGGCTCTACGGGACGAGCAATTATTTGCGGGCGCGCAGGCTGCCAGGAGCTTGCGCGGGCACGAAGATCAACGGGGTAGGCGGGGGAGGAAAGTGAACGGAGAAGGAAAAGCAGCTAACTGGGGTCGTTGGAGTAAATAGCCGCGCCGTGTAGCCTCGTTGTCCGGCCTACTTCCACGGCCCCGGTAAGCCGCTTAATTAAAAATTAAAACATATTAGGGCAATTAAAAGTTTATGCTACGCTAGCGGGGACGTAGGGATTAGCTCTAAAAAGGGCTACCTCACGTTCCCATACATCCACTACCAACCCGATCTACCTTTATTATAAGGTAGATAGTGTATTGGTGGTAGGTCCCTTTAAAAAGGAAAAACCTACCACTTGGAGAAGTAGTGGAACAGGTATTATAAGAGGGAAACTACAGGGCAACAGATAGGGTGTTTGAGATGGCAGGTAGGTGTGCGGAGCTTATTTTTGTTTTAGTGTTTAAACCGGCGCTATCGCGGTTTTTGTTTTAAACACTTTTTTAAACTGTATGGCCGAAGCTTGCTTTCGGCGCAGGGATTTATAGGGTTTTATATACAGTTTTCCCAACGACAAAAGGGGGGTTCTTAGTGAGGCCACTCTCTGGCCTTTTGTTAAATTTTTGAATTTGGGCGATATTTTCCATACGTGGGTTAAAGCAGCGAGAAAAAACCCATCAATATTTGAATAGATCGACATTTTTCGACGCGACACCGGATACATAATGTTGTTTATTGATTTTTAAAATGTTTATTTTATATTATCTCATGTTCTCGGGAAAGAGGGGGGGTGGTGATGGTGATTAGAATTTTCAGGGTTTTTTTTTTTTTTTTTTTTTTTTTTGTTTGGTTTTATGGGGAGTTATTGCCTCCTTCATTCATTACACGTGAAAAAATCACACATTTGGTAAATCAATGGGGTGGTTGTTTAAAACGATGACCCGAAGACCCGAGGCTCTTCTCTTCATGGGTTTTAAAACATATAGCTTTACTTAGAGGGTGGTCTTTTATGCCCAATCTTAATACCGGGGTTACGGCTGTAACCAGCCTTGTAGTCAAGTAAAAGATGCCAAGGAAATAAATAACCCCAAGTTGTGCTTTAGGGCTAATTCATGGTTTGGATGATAAGTTATTCAGTGGCCTGCTCCCATTCCATAACGATACTAAGTTGGTTCTGTTTGGAAGGAAAAGAAATGGGCTAGAAAGATTGTATCGGTTTTTATTTATTATAAAAGTTGCAATAAGTGGGTTATCCGAGGGCACTATCATTTTCTATGGGTTTAGGATCCCCAATCCAAATGAAAACGTTTATGGAATTTTCCAATCTTTAAGTGTTGTGATGTGGAGGTTAATTGCTGTAATTTTAGAGGTGGGAACAAGGGAGTGAGTCAAGGTCTTGTTGGAACTTTGGACCCTAAGTATGGTGAAATCTTATGGAACCATGAGAAAGGAAGAGGCAGACGTAGCTGCGCCCCACAAAGGTGATAGGAGGATACATATTATAGTTTAGGGTTCCGTTTTTTTGACGCATGATCTTTAAAAATTTGAGAAGTCCGTGGAATTCTTGAAATCTTTTAGCCAGTTTGAAGAAGATTTTTTCAGGGTTTGTAGTTAATATCAAAACCAGTCTTTCACAAAAGGAATTTTGCTTGGTTTTGTGTCACTCACCCTACGTGATTACCCCTTGAAAAAACACAAGTGTTTTCGAAGAATGGTTCGTCGCCATGTTTACATGGGTTCCTTCCCATACTACAAAACATACTTGTAAGGTTTTGATTAGATTGTTCGGAGGTATATTGGGGGACGGGGACTGATTGGCAAGCTCGTGCAGCGCCGCATAAATCTGGTGCTATATAAATAAATTATTATTATAAAGAAACAAAATTAGAGAGAAGGGAGGATGAGAGGGGGAGCCCTGCCTAAGTTTCATTTGATTTTGGCATAGGAGGAAGGGAGGGGAGGAAGGAGAGGATGCAGTTTTGTTTTTTTTGTTTTGTTGTTTAAACCTCAATAGTGGATGGCATCGGCGAGGAATTAAAGGGGCAGTGATTTAAGGGGGAGAGATGATGGAGGAGAATCATATTTGCTTAATACTAATTGCATGTAAGTCCAGTCCACGTGGTCAAAGGCTTATTTTTATTGCATATAAGTACGATTAGGTTCAGGAACTAATGGCATCTCCTTGGACGGGCAAAACTCGGATAAGGGGCACACTGATTTCACCCTTAGGGTTGATGCCACACGTTGCGTTTTTTGGACCGTTTATACGATGGGTTTTTAAACACGGCACTGAAAATGACGCTTTTAAGCTTCAAGACCCACTAGTCCAAAAAAAAAGGCAACCGTGGCCCATTCGGCTCCTTCCTTAAGGTATTTCTTATCTCTTTTTTGGGAACAAAGCCCACCTGCTCATTGTTAACTAGCTGTAGTAGGAAAGTCTTAAGTCTATTAACTATCATTTTAGCATAGACCTTAACGTCTACGTTTAAAAGAGAGATGGGACGATAACTGCTGCTTAAAGAGAAAACCTTCCAGTTTTTAGGTAATTTCCCCTCATTTTTTGCTCTCCACATTCAAAAATCTATACCTTTTTCATTTTTCCATGTACAGAGCTGTGTGAGGGCTTATTTTCTGCGTATCAAATGTTACTTCTCAGTAACATCATTTATTATTCCATACCGTGTACTGGGAAACTGAAAAAAAAATTCCAAAATGTGGTGAATTTGGCAAAAACACTTTGTTGTGTGCTTAGTTTTTAGGACTTTCACTGGGCACTCCAAATACACCTCTGCTCAAGGTATCAATTTCTCTGGTCCTTTCTTTTTGTAAAAAAGCCCCTTTGGAGATGAATTCCCCTCTTATTACTGCTTTAGGCACGAAGGATGTGAACTCCCTGGCCTGCCATATTTACTGCAACCTCTGCCAGATAACTGCCAGAGATCTGTCAGTGCTGGACTTACTATAATGCCTGGTGCTTTGGTTAATGTTGCCATGGATTATGTCCTATGGCATGAAACTTGTGTCTTTCACAACCTCACCTTTGCTGCTCAAGTTTGTCAGTTTCTTACCCACATTTAAAGGAAATCTACCCTCAAAATCAACCATGATAAACACTTACCCATAGATCCAGGCACTGTGACTGTGGTAATCTTCTTATATTTGTTATTCAGGACCACCTTCCTTCTAAAAATCAACTTTTAAAATTATGCTAATGTGCCTGAAGGGCTTTGGGTGCATTACAAATGCCCTCTGTGCTCAGACGTCACAAGCTGTTGTTTCACTGCAGCAGCAAGACATATCAATCTCCCCCTGCTCCTTCTGTAATCTCTGCAGCAGTGAGTGTACTACACAGTGTACAGTGTAACAACCTATGTAGCTACAGCACAGAGGATCCCTGGTATCTCGCCCACAGCCTTTCAGGCAAATAAGCCTAATTATAAAATAAATTTAAATATAAGAAGATTACCACAGTCATGGTGTCTGGATCTATGAGTAAGTGCCTCTGGTTTATCATGCTTCATTTTGATGGCAGATTTTCTTTAAGCCTTCTACATAGTTCATTGTATGTCAACCTAGATATGAAAATGATGCCCATTATCCCCTATCTGATATAACTAGTGAATCATATACCTGACTAGAATTCTATTACATCCCTAATTTTGGGCAAGTGCACCTAGAAGAACTGCTCCGGTTATAAAAGCACAGGGTTACCCAGCTGGGAACATTGTAAAAAACTGACTGAAAAATCATCAAGCGGTCATATAGTTTTCAAATTAATATAAATGAAAACACATAAAGATACCCAAAAAAATTACATCTTACATAGGTCCGTACACCAAAGTATGAAGAAGTTATTGGCCTCAGAATTTGGCAAAAAATTTATTTTATCCAATAAAAACCATATAAATTGAGTATCCCTGTGATTGTACGGACCCAAAGAATAAAGTGGAAGTGTGGAAGTGCAGAATGAAAGCAGTAAAAACAGAGCCCACAAGAAAACACACAACAAATGTGAGGGGTTTTTTTTGTCAATTTCACAGAACTTTCTGTACAGCTTTTCAGTACATTGCATGGAATATTAAAATGCACCACTAAAAAGCACAATTTGTCCAGAAGATTTGACCCTTCATACATCTTGGTAAACTGAAACACCAGGTGTGATGTTTTCAAAGCAATGTTAAACCTTCAGATTTTTTTTTGTGGGCAAAGAGACAAAACAGAAGACAATTGAGACACAACAGAGACAAAATGCAATGGCTGCGCAACTGAAGCTGAGCACCAATACCAATGTGAAAGAGTCCTAAGACTGTTGAAACATCAAATGAAATAAACTCTAAGGATGTAACCCCATTCTCATTATCTCTATGCTGTGTACAATACTTTAGATACATTGCTCACTACAAGAGAAAGAAGGAGCAGAAAAGCTGATTTACTTAATGAAGTGTATCGCATTGTTTACTGTTATCGCCTGCTCTAATTCATTGAATTTTCTCTAACATGTTATCCCAAGTGATCAAGAATGTGAGCAGACAGATGCAACCCAATGTAGAGGTCCTTATGCAGCAAACTGTCTGCACCTCTGCATTACTTTTATCACAAAGAAGCATTATCATATTCAGCAGTCCAGCTTATTCGTGCTTGACTGACAGCCTGTATAATGATGTGACAGCCTGTATAATAATGTGACACTCCAGTGCTGGCTCCTCCATGTGCTTCCTGATGCCCCCTCCAGCCTGTGTGTGTATGAGAGATACAACCAATCCAGGATGGAACCATGTGTACAGTCATGGCCATAAGTTTTGAGAATGATACAAATGTTAATTTTTACAAAGTCTACTGCATCAGGTTTTATAATGGCAATTTGCATATACTCCAGAATGTTATAAAGAGTGGTCAGCTTAACAGCAATTAATAGCAAAGTCATTATTTGCCTAGAAAATGAACATTTTACCCCCCAAAACATTTCAACTTCATTGCAGGCCTGCCTTAAAAGGAGCAGCTAACAGTGTTTCAGTGATTACTCCAGTAACACAGGTGTGGGTGTTGATGAGGACAGGGCTGGAGATCAATCTATCATGATTGAGAAAGAATCACACCACTGGACACTTTAAAAAGAGGCTGGTGCTTGGCATCATTGTTTCTCTTCTGTTGACCATGGTTATCTCTAAAGAAACAAGTGCAGTCATCGTTGCACTGCACAAAACTGGCCTAACACGGAAGAGTATCGCAGCTAGAAAGATTGCACCTCAGTCAACAATCTATCGCATCATCAAGGAATTCAAGGAGAGAGGTTCGATTTTTGCCAAAAATGCTCCAGGGCGCCCAAGAAGGACCAGCGCCCGGACGTCTCTTAAGAATGCTTCAGCTCCGGGATCGGGCTACCAGCAGTGCAGAGCTTGCTCAGGAATGGCAGCAGGCAGGTGTGAGTGCATCTGCACGCACTGTGAGGCGGAGACTCTTGGAGCAAAGCCTGGTGTCAAGGAGGAAAGCAAAGTAGCCACTTCTCTCCAGAAAAAACATCAGGGACAGACTGATATTCTGCAAAAGGTACAGGGAGTGGACTGCTGAGGACTGGAGTAAAGTAATTTTCTCTGATGAATCCCCTTTCTGATTGTTTGGAACATCTGGAAAACAGCTTGTTCGGAGAAGACAAGGTGAGCGATAGCACCAGTCTTGTCTCATGCCAACTGTAAAGCATCCTGCAACCATTCATGTGTGGGGTTGCTTCTCAGCCAAGGGAATCGGCTCTCTCACAGTCTTGCCTAAAAACACATCCATGGATGAAGAATGGTACCAGAATGTCCTCCAATAGCAACTTCTTCCTACTGTCCAAGAGCAGTTTGGTGATCAACAATCCGTTTTCCAGCATGATGGAGCACCTTGCCATAAAGCAAAGGTGATAACTAAATGGCTCAGGGGGCAAAACATAGAGATTCCATGGCCTGGAAACTCCCCAGATCTTAATCCCATAGAGAACTTGTGGTCAATTTACAAAGTCTACTGCATCAGGTTTTATAATGGCAATTTGCATATACTCCAGAATGTTATAAAGAGTGATCAGCTTAACAGCAATTAATTGCAAAGTCATTATTTGCCTAGAAAATGAACATTTTACCCCCAAAAACATTTCAACTTCATTGCAGGCCTGCCTTAAAAGGAGCAGCTAACATAGTTTCAGTGATTGCTCCAGTAACACAGGTGTGGGTGTTGATGAGGACTGGGCTGGAGATCAATCTGTCATGATTGAGAAAGAATCAAACCACTGGACACTTTAAAAAGAGGCTGGTGCTTGGCATAATTGTTTCTCTTCTGTTAACCATGGTTATCTCTAAAGAAACAAGTGCAGTCATCGTTGCACTGCATAAAACTGGCCTAACAGGGAAGAGTAGCGCATCTAGAAAGATTGCATCTCAGTCAACAATCTATCGCATCATCAAGGAATTCAAAGAGAGAGGTTCCATTTTTGCCAAAAAGGCTCCAGGGTGCCCAAGAAGGACCAGCACCCGGACGTCTCTTAAGAATGCTTCAGCTCCGGGATCGGGCTACCAGCAGTGCAGAGCTTGCTCAGGAATGGCAGCAGGCAGGTGTGAGTGTATCTGCACGCACTGTGAGGCGGATACTCTTGGAGCAAGGCCTGGTGTCAAGGAGGAAAGCAAAGTAGCCACTTCTCTCCAGAAAAACATCAGGGACAGACTGATATTCTGCAAAAGGTACAGGGAGTGGACTGCTAAGGACTGGGGTAATGTCATTTTCTCTGATGAATCCCCTTTCTGATTGTTTGGAACATCTGGAAAACAGCTTGTTCGGAGAAGACTAGGTGAGCGATACCACCAGTCTTGTCTCATGCCAACTGTAAAGCATCCTGCAATCATTCATGTGTGGGGTTACTTCTCAGCCAAGGGAATCGGCTCAGGGAACAAAACATAGAGATTCCATGGCCTGGAAACTCCCCAGATCTTAATCCCATAGAGAACTTGTGGTCAA
>CM033647.1:67485569-67510793 GCA_019512145.1 Engystomops pustulosus
GGAGCACCTTGCCATAAAGCAAAGGTGATAACTAAATGGCTCAGGGAACAAAACATAGAGATTTTGGGTCCATGGCCTGGAAACTCCCCAAATCTTAATGACATTGAGAACTTGTGGACAAATAAAAACCAACAAATTGTGACAAAATACAAGCATTGATTGTGCAAGAATGGACGGCTATCAGTCAGGATTTGGTCCAGAAGTTGATTGAGAGCTGCCAGGGAGAATTGCAGAGGTCCTGAAGAAGAAGGGTCAACACTGCAAATATTGACTTGCTGCATTAACTCATTCTAACTGTAAATAAAGCTTTGTTACTCATAATATGATTGCACTTGTATTACTGTATGTGATAAGAACATCTGACAAACACATAAAAACCAGAGGGCAACACAGATCGAGTGAAAATATTATATTTGTGTCATTTTCAAAACTTATGGCCATGACTGTACTAAGTCCATAATAAGCTCTGCCAACATAATTACATAGTTTTTATCAGGCACGCTGTATAGCCAAGCATTATACATACAATGTGGGAGCTAAGTGATACATCAATGGTGCAGTTACATATGGCGTTTAACACATGCATTTTAAAACGCAATGCAACAGCTGAAGAGAAATCTGCCTAATTAAGTTACTAATAACATTTGCATTTACAAAACCCCTGTGTCCGTAAACGTAACCCCTTTAAGGGTTAATATATTTATTCAATTTGCATTTCTGCAAGCAAATGTCTTTAGACCAAATTGGGAAAATGGAAAAAATATATAACATAACTCTTTGTCGATCTTTTGGCTGATCGTTTTCGATGCTACCTTTTAGGTCTTGCAAAATGGTAAAAAAAGTGTCATTTGTCTATACTTTGAGAGTCACAAAAAAGTCGTGGATTCCTGGCTGGACGGGGTCCTCAAAATCTGCTACACAGCTTAAACAAAAAGGCAGAGAGTGGCCCACTAAGACCCATTTGCTCGTTGGGAAAACGCTGATAAAAATCAGATACCGCCACTTTATTCATATATATTCGTGTAAAAAGAGATAAAGATAGGACACTTAGAAAAGTACCACTCACACACAGTGATATAAATCTACAAGAGAGCAAGCCAAGTTCGTTAAACTTTTTCCTGTGTAACAGAGTTAGCTATAGTATATTCAAAGTGTCATGTTATCGGGCTTGGTGCCAGAGGTCCTGATATATCCCCCAGTGTCTAGAACAAGGTCCCTATATAGTATTTTTTTTTATTATTATGAGCATAGAAGGGTCGTTACGAAAGTTTCAGGAAGGCACATAGGTAATTTATGAACTATAACACTGGGCCAACCTTGGACGCATCCTACCTACAAAGTGGGGGCAACACCATACAATGACGATGCTGCCGCTTATTTTGGCTGGGTGCTGCATATGCCATCGCTCTCTAAAAACCATATAAATCCCTAATACTCTAAGTACCACGCACATCGCGTGGAACTCAACATCTAAATATAACTTCTAAAGTCCGGACCAGTTTTCGTGATCGGACCATTCGGCCTTTGAGATTCCCCGCTTTCGGTACACCCTTCGATTCTCACACAGCCGCGGTGATCCGGGAGACGGCTTTTGGAAAAGTCTCAACCCCGCAAGCGCCGATCAATGTGAGGGGACTGGATAACAACCAATGGAGACAGGTAGTCGACTATGTCCGAGAAATCTCTAACGAATTGGGGTCCCCATCCCTATTGTTCTCTGGAAAGGACTACGTCATGACTTAGCAATACAAAGCGAAGGTTATGAATGTAGACCTCTGCTTTTCTGCTCTACTTGTCGCCCCGTTGCATGGCCCTGAGGAGCACTGATGATGGTTAAACTGTCGGGTGGGCTGGTAGTGTCCTCTAATCGTTTTATTTAGGCAGTGAGAGAGCGCTAAAAAATCTATTGTAACTGCTTAGTTAGCTACTCTAGTCGATAAGTGAGGGAGGGGAGGGGGCGGCAAGGGGTGCATTGATGATATGCATGCGGATGAGCCTACAAACATAAATGGGAATGAATGAACAAAAGTTGTTGGGTACAACTCCATCCCTACCACTGATCTGTGGCGATGTCATTATGACTGGATACCTTGTGACAACACTTATGTCATTATGAATGTAAAAAGCTACTAGTAATCACATATTACGAACTATAATCTTCCAGTGCGCATCAGTCTGTTGCGTTCATAGCTAAAGCGGCACCTACCACCACCGTTAACATGTAACCTATAAGGTAGATCGGGTGTAAAGGTGGCATTGTATGTACGTGAGAATAGTCCCTTATTTAGAGCTAATCCTCACGTCCCCGCGTAGCGTAGCATCAAACTTATTGCCTATATGTTAATTTTATTTTATTACCTTTAAAAAGCGGACTACCGGTTGCGTAGCGACAGGGCCAGACCGATGCTACACGGCGGGCTACGTCCAGCACGCCCAGTAGCTGCTTTCCGCCCCCTACACCTTGTGATCTTCGCGCGCGTCAGGCTCCTGGCAGCTGCCGCCCTGTCCGGAAAAAAGAGGCCCCACCGGAGTCTTCTGCGATGCTCATGTAACTCTCGGCCTTACGTATCTCTCCGCTGATCGCGCATCTTGGCCGGAGGACTTAACCTGCGGCATCCGCGCAGAACTCCGGCTTCTCCGTACGCGGGCGCTCAGCTGTCCAGGAGCTGCGCGCCGAAGATCACAGGGTAGTGCGGTGGGAGCAAGCTACTGGGGCTGGAGTAGGCCGCCGGTGTAGCCTCGTGTTCCCGGCTACTCCACGCCCCGGTAGCCTGTATATTTAAACTTATATTAGGGCATAAAGTTTTATGCTACCTAGCGGGTGACGTGAGCATTAGCCGCCAAAAGGCGCTATCCTCACCGTCCGCATACATCCACCTACCACCCGTCTACTCTTAAGTGTACATTCTGGCGTAGGTAGGTTCCCTTTAAAGGACCTACTCACTTGAAGTGGCAGGGTCTAAAGCGGAACTCCGACACCAGTCTCAGGGTTGATGGTGTTCGGAGCTTATTTTTTGTTATGTTTAAACCCGCAGTATCGCGGTTTAAAACACTTTTTAAACCTGTAAATGGCCAAGTGATCTTCGGCGTCAGGGCATTTATATACATTTTTTCCCACTGACCAATGTGTCTCTAGTGAGGCCACTCGCTGCCTTTTTTGTAATTTTTTGAATTTGGCGCTATTTTACCATTACGGGTTTAAACGCTGGCGCATAAACAATCCATATTTGCATAGATCGGTACATTCGGACGGACCTATACCTAATGTATGTTTATGATTTTAAATGTGTTATTAATTTTATATCAGTTCTAGGAAAGGGGTGGGGGATTAGAATTTTTGGTTGATTTTTATGGTTTTGAATGGTGATGTTTCCACTCCCTCATTCCTTACAAAACAACTGAAAATCACACCTTGTATCAATGGGTAAAATCTGATACCGCAGGAGACCCGATGACCTCTCCTGGGGTTTACAAAATATAGCTTAGAGGGTGGTCTTTATAGGCCAATCTAACTACCTTTGTTACGCTTACAGCTTGGTCAAGTAAAATGCCCAAGGAATATTAATTGAAAGCCGAGGCCCAGTTTGTTTAGGGGCTTCATCATGTTGATAAGTTATATCACGCTGGCCTGCTCCTTCCATAACAGATCGTAAGTTGTTGGAAAAAATGGTCTAGTAAGATGTCTCGTAAACAGTTCAATAAGTTGGGATGTTAGTCCGAGGTACGATCATTTTCATATGTTAATCCCCCAATCCAGAAACGTATGGAATTTTCCAATCTTCTTTACAGAGTGTTCTTGTGAGGATGGTATTTGAGGGAACAAGGATCAGTCCTGTGCAATTTGGGAAACCCTAAGTAAATGTGATATCTTATCTGGACCCATGAGAAAGAAGAGGCAGACTAGCTTGCGCCACAATTTATAGGCACTAATTTATTTAGGGTACCCGTTTTGAGGCTTGATCTTAAAATTTTGAGAATTCTTAGGGAATTCGTGAAATATTTCCAGTATCTGAAGAAAGATTTTTGTCTTCACAGGTTAGTATACAATCCAACAATCTCTTTCACAAAGCATCTCGCTTGGGTGTGTAACTTTACACATAAATACCCCACTGATTACTCCGCACCTGAAAACACAAGTGTTTTTGAAGAATGTTTTCTCTCCATGTTTACTGGGGTTTCCTCCCCCATACTACCAAACTACTTGTAGGTTGAATTAGATTGTGAGCTCTATTGTGGACAGAGACTATGATCTGGCCGCTCTTGTGCGCTGCCGCATATCCTGTGTGCTATAATAAAAAATTATTCGATCATGAGAACAAATAGATAGGAGCTACTGCTAGAGGGAAGTCCCTGCTCCTAGTTTCATTTAGTAGTAGGTGGAAGGGAGGGGACGAGTATGGCCGTTTCAAACCTCAATAGCTGCTGGCGGTGGCAATGAATAAGGGCATGAATTTTTTACGTGGTGAGATGATATGGGGCAGGTAATTCCATAGTTTGCTATCACATAATTGAGGTGCATGTAAGTCCAGTTCCACGTGTTCAAATGCTTTTATTGCATAAGTTAGATAGTTAGTGACATAATGGAACTTCCTTGCACTCGGTCCAAACATGATCAAGTGGGCACAGATCGTCACGCCTTAGGGTGGATGCTACACCCTGTTGCGTTTTGCGACCCGTTTTAAAAGCATGGGTTTTTAAACGGACTGAAATGCATGCTTCAAGCCGTCACAAAAAAAGCAACTGGCATCGCCTTAATGATATTGCTTTTATCCTCTTTTTTTGGGAACAAAGCCCCACTGCTCATATGTTACCTAGCTTGTAGTAGGAAAGTCTTAAGTCTATTAACTATCATTTGATAGCATAGACCTACCGTCTACGTTTAAAGAAGATGGAATAACCTTGCTCTGCTTAAAAGAAAATCCTTGAGCCAGTTTTTAGGTAATCTTCCGCCTCATGATTTTCTGTCTGCACATTCAAAATTCTATACCTTTTATCAATTTTTCCAGGTACAGAGCTGTGTGTAGGCTTATTTGTCCTTTCATCTTCTTCGGCGTATCAAATGTTACGTTACTCCAGTAATCAATTCATTTTATTATTCCAGTACCGTGTACGTGGGAACTGAAAAACAACTTCCAAAATTGTGAATTTGGCAAAACACTTGGTTGTTTGCTAGTTTTTAGGACTTTCCTGGGCACTCTGCCAATAACACCATCTGCTACAAGGTATCACATTCCTCTGTGATGCCTATTCTTCTTTTGTAAAAATACAGCCCCTTCATGAGATGATTCCCCTCTTACTGATTTGTAGCCTAAGGATGTGAACTCCTGGCCTGCCATATTTAACGTAGGAACCACTCTGCCCAGTAACTGCCAAGATCTGTCATGCTGGACCTTACTATAATGCCTGGTCTTTGGTTATGTTGCCATGGATATGTGCACTTAAAAAAAACTGGTCATGAAACTGTGTCTTTCAACCTCACCTTGCTTGCTCAAGTTTGGTCAGTTTCTTACCGACATTAAAGAAATCTACCCTCAAAATCAACCTATAGATACACCTACGCCATAGATCCATGGCAACTTGACTGTGGATACTCTTCTTATATTGGTTATTCAGAACACCTTCCTTCTAAAACAACTTTTAAAAGACATAGCTATGTGGCCTAAGGATTTGGGTGCATTACAATGCCTCTCTGTGCTCAGACGTCACAAGCTGTTGTGTCACTGCAGGCAGCAAGACATATCAATCGTCTCCCCTGGCTCCTGTCCTGTAATCTCTGCGCAGTGAGGGTACTACACAGTTTACATTGAACAACTCTAATGTAGCTACAGCACGAGGATCCCTGGTATCCTCCCGCCCACAGCTCTTTCAGGCAATCAGCCTAATATAAATCAAATTAAAATTTAAATATAAGAAATTACCACATCATGTGGTCCTGGAATCGATGAGTAAGTGCCTCTGGTTTATCATGCTTCTTTTGATGCAGATTTTCCTTTAAGCCTTCTACATGAGTTCATGTATGTCCAACAAACTACGTCTTAAAATTATGGCCCATATCACCTATCTGATATAACTATGAATCATAATATACTGACTAGATTCTATACCACACTCCTAGATTGTTGGGCAAGTGCACTTACGATACTGCTGCGTTATTACGAAAAAAAAGCACGGGTTACTCACGCAGCTGGGAACATTCGTAAAAAACGACTGAAAATCACAAGCGGTCCATATAGTTTTCAAAATATAAATGCGAAAACACATAAGATACCCAAAAATCACTCTTACATAGGGTCCGTCCGCCTGACCAAAGATGAGAAGTTATGGCCTCAGAATTGGCAAAAAATTTATTTTATCAATCCATCAAACCATATAAATTGAGTAATCCCTGTGCGAATTGTAGGACCACAAGAATAAAGTGGAAGTTGGAAGTGCTAGATGACAGCATACAAAACAGTAGCCGCACAAGATAAACACCAACAATGTGAAGGGGTTTTTTTTTTGCATTTCATCAGAACTATCTGTACACAGCTTTTCATGTATTGCATGGAATATTAGAATGCACCCTAAAACACAATTGGGTTCCAGAAGATTGACCCGTTCATACATCTTGGTAAAACTGAACCACCAGTTTTGTTGTGATTGTTTCAAGCAATGTTAAACCTCAATTTTTTTTTTTGTGGGCAAAGAGACCAAACAAACAATTGAGACCCACAAGAGAAAAATGCAATGCTGCGCACTGAAGCTGGCACCATGGGAAGAGTCCAAGGACTGTTAAACATCAACTTGAAATAACCTCTAAGGATGTAACCCCCTTCTCATTATCTCTATGGTCTGCGTTAACATACTTTAGATACATTGCTCACTACAGAGAAGAAGAAGGCAGAAAAGCTGATTTACTTAATGAAGTTACGATTTCTTAACTGTTATTCAGGCCTGCCTCTATTCATTGAATTTTTCTCGAATAACCTATGGTTATCCCAAGTGATCAAGAATGTACAGACGATGCAACCCAATGAGGGCCTTATGCATCAACTTTGCACCTCTGCATTACTTTTAATCACAAGATAGCACATTATCATATTCAGCAGTCCCCGCTTTTATATTACGTGCTTGACTGACAGCCTCGGTAAATGATGTGACACGCCTGTATAGATATGTGATCACTCCAGTGCTGGCTCCTCCATGTGCGTCCACTGATGCCTACCCTCCAGCCTGGTGTGTTGAGAGATACAACCAATTCAGGATGAACCATGTGTACAGTCATGCCATAGTTGTTGAGAATATACAATTTAATTTTTTGACAAGTCGCCTGGCTCAGGTTTTATAATGGCATTTGCATTAAATCTCCAGATGTTATAAAGAGTTGGTCAGCTTAAAACCTCTTAATAGCAAAGTCATTCTATTTGCCTAACTAAATCTAACATTTATTACTACCCCAACATTTCAACTTCATTGCGAAGGCCCTGCCTGTAAAAGGAGCCAGCTAACGTGTTTTCAGTGATTACGTCCAGTACCAGGTTGGGTGTTTGATGAGGTACAGTGGCTGGATGATCATCTATCATATTGAGAAGAATCACACCACTGGACCACCTTTAAAAAGAGGCTGTGTGCTTGGCATCATGTTATTCTTTCCTCTTGTTGACCATGGTTATCGTCTAAAGAAAATTGCAGGTCAATCGTGCACTGCACAAAACGTGCCTAACACTAGGTAATCCGTCGCGCTAGAATATGCATGCACCTCAGTCACAATCTATCGCATCATCCAAGGAATTCAAGGAGAGAGGTTCGATTTTTGCCAAAAATGCCTCCAGGGCGCCCAAGAAGGACCAGCGCCCGGACTTCTGCTTCAGAATGCTTCAGCTCGGATCGACGGGACTACCAGCAGTGCGAGCTTGCTCAGGAATTGGCAGCATGCAGGTGTGAGTGCATCTGCACGCACTGCTGATGGCGAGACTCGTGGAGCAAGCCTGGTTCAAGTGAGGGACAAGTAGCCCTTACTCTCCAAAAACCAACATCAGGGACATGACTGATAGTCTGCAAAAGGTACAGGGAGTGGACTTGGCTTGAGACTGGAGTAAGTCAATTTTCTCTGATGAATCCCCTTTCTGATTGTTTTGGAACATGCTGAAAACAGCTTGTTCCGGAAGAAGACTCAAGGTGAGCACGAGTAGCACGCATCCATTGTCTCATGCAACTGTAACGCATCCTTCAACCATTCATTTGGGGTTGCTCTCAGTCCAAGGAATCCTCTCGTCACAGTCTTTGCCCTAAATAACACCATCCATGGATGGAAGAATGGTTACCAAATGTCCCCAGATAGCCACTTCTTCCTACTGTCCAATGAGCCATATTAGGTGATCAACGACTCCGTTTTCCTGACATGATGGGAGCACCTTGCCATAAGCAAAGGTGATACCTAAAATGGCTCATGGGAGGCAAAACATAGAGTTCCAATGGCCTGGAAACTCCCAGATCTCATCCCAGAAGAACTGTGTGTCAAGCATCAAAGCAGGTGGACAAACAAAACCAACCAAATAATGCCAAAACAAAGCATTGATTGTGCCCGAGTGCGGCTATCAGCACGGAATTTGTCAGAAGTTATGATGAGACTACCAGTGGATAATTGCAGAAGTCCTGAAGTAGATGGTTCAACCACTGACAATTGACTTGCTGCGTAACGCAGTCTAATCTGTCAATGTAAAAAGCTTTTGTTACTCATCAATTGATTGCACTTGTATTTCTGTATGTGATAAAAATCTCCAAGACACACATAAAAACAGCGGGCACAGATCATGTGAACAAGTAATATTTGTGTCATTCTCAAAACTTTTGGGCGATATACTGATAGGAGAACACAGCTAGCTTCAGGCACTTGGTAGCTGAGGTCTGGTACCCTCACAGTAGCAGTAAAGCCAGACACTAGCAAGGCTTTACTATATATTACCACAGACTGAGCAGGGGGAGAGGAGCGGTACAGCAGGTGAACATCACTTTATCTCACTCCATGTGCCACACCTCATTTACTATATAAGAAAAGAATGATTTTAGATGATTAATGTTGACTGACACTAATAATGCTGGGATGGATCCTTGTGGACTGCTCCAACAGTGTGGTGACAGAATTTGTTACAAAAAGAGAACCTGCTATGACGGTTCCTTTTATTTCTGACAGATAGGGCGCACCACCACCTAACCAATAGACTTCAGGCAACAGTTGCATGGCACACCATTAACCAAGTTGCAAGTGCCAAGTACACATTATGCCAGACTGGGTTTCTTCGATGTCCAACGTCCTACCATAAGCCACCCAAGGAGTCATACTAGCAGTTTTAAAATTTTGCAAGTGCTGTTGGACTTTATGTACAAAAGTGTCTTATAACACGCAGAAAGGATGAGTGCAGAGCCACAGGTTTAGGAAACTAGAAATAAATCACTATACCGTAAATTAATTTACAGGGTTAGGCTACAGGCACACGATGTATGCCCGCACGTACCGTATCCAGAGGAGCAGTGGTGAAGCGCCGATTATATAGAGGATATATAGCGCATGGCACACGTGTGGTGCCACCCTACCGCTCTTTACAGGGCGTGAGCCCATAGTAGTGATAAGGGGGACGTATATCGGCCGTACATACGCGGCCATATATACGTCCCCCATACATGTGTGTGAATGCAGCCTAAGTAGGATTACCGTATATCACTGTATCATACATTCACTTTATAGGGTTAGTAGGATTGTATCAATGTACCATACATTCACCTATAGGGTTAGTTGAATTATATCACTACCATACATTCACTTAGGGTTAGTAGATTATATCACTGTAACAGGGCATCTCATTATAGGTTTGATCTAGCGATTATATCACACTGTATTGTACTTCGCATTATACATTCACTTATAGGGTTAGTAGGATTATATCACTGTATTGTACATTCATTTATAGGGTTAGTAGGATTATATTACTGTATTGTACATTCACTTATGGGATAAGTAGGATTATATCACTGTATTGTATATTCACTTATAGGCTTAGTAGGATTATATCACTATATTGTACATTCACTATAGGGTTAGTAGGATTATATCACTTTACCATACATTCACTTATAGGGTTAGTAGGATTATATCACTGTACCATACTTGAAAATGGCTACATAGAGATAGCTGAAACGTTGTATCTTTTTCCACTGGTGAAATAAATACCACTACTGAAACTTGGAGTGCTGCTTCCTCGCTGTTGGATGTACCATACATTAATTTATAGGGTTAATAGGATTATATTAGTGTAATGTATATTCACTTATAGGGATAGTGGGATTATATCACTGTATTGTACATTCAGTAACATAGATAAGTAAAGATAATGTCATTGTATATTAGGAATTACAGTGAATTATATCATAGTACTGTACATGCAGTAAGAGGAATGAGAAAGGATTACATCACATACTGTACAATAAATAATAGAGATTAGTATGGATTATATCAACCGTTGAGTTCAGGCAATAACAGGTATTGGTAAAGATTACACTGGGGAACGCTCATTTTGGTGCCTTAAAAGTTGGAACTGTTTTTAGGTATGCCTGGGGCCCTGATTCTGGAAATGACACTAGTTGACATTGTGTGAAGTATTGTAGTTTTCACTCAATATTGTTAGAAATAGAAATGAGATATTTAGAAAATGAATGGCATATTATGTGGCTGCAGACTACAATAGAGATTTTCCATCAGTCACTGAAACCCTCGTTTCGGTGATTTGCACAATAATCAGCTATAAGAGTCATAGTAATAAGAACAAGGTACTCACTGCATCAACGTCTCATAAACTAGAGCCGCCAGAGAGAAATCAGCAGCTCAAATATTCCCAAAATCAGGGGAAGTCCAGGCACCAAAAAGAATTTTTATTTGCTGTCAGTGTTACAGGACAGTGTAGGATTGTAGGATTATAGCAGGATACAGTACATGTAGTAGAAGAGGTTGGTAGGGTTAGAACAAGGTATGGTACATGTAGTAATAGGGATTTGTAAGGATTTTAACAAGGTAACTTAACAAAGTACATGTAGTGATTGAGATTTGTAGGTATTATAACAAAGTACAGTACATATAATAATAATAAGGATCCGCACAGATTAGAACAGAATACAGTTTGTAGTACTAGGGGTGTGTAGCGATTATAACAGGGTACAGTACATGTAGTAATAGGGATTAGTAGGGGTTATAACAGGGTACAGTACATGTAGTAATAGGGATTAGTAGGGGTTATAGCAGGATACACTCTTTGTCGATCTTTTGGCTGATCGTTTTCGATGCTACCTTTTAGGTCTTGCAAAATGGTAAAACAAGTGTCATTTGTCTAACTTTGAGCTCAAAAAAGCGTGGATTCCTGGTTGGACTGGGTCCTCAAAATCTGCTACACAGGTCTTAACAAAAAGGCAGAGAGTGGCCTCACTAAGCCCATTTGCGTCGTTGGGAAAACAGCTGGATAGAAAATGCAGATACTCGCCCATCTTATATTCAGTATATATTCGTGTAAAAAGAGAAAGATAGGAACTAGAAAAGTACCCACTGCATCACAAGTGATATTAAACATCTACATAAGAGAGCAAGCCCAAGTCGTAAACTTTTTCCTGTGTAAAGAGTTAGTATAGGTATATTCACACGTGTCATGTTATCGGGCTGGTGGCAGAGGTCCTGATATTAGCCCCCAGTGTCTAAAAAGGTCCCTATATAGATATTTTTTTTTATTATGAGCACTAGAAAGGGATCGGTACGAAAGTTACCAGGAGCACATCAGGATAATTGTAGAATATAACCTGGTCACCTGGACGTCATCCTACCTACTAAAGTGGGGGAGACACCATCTGACGATGCTCCGCTTATTTTTGGCTTGGGTGCTGCATATGCCATCGCTCCTACCATATATCCTAATACTCTAAGTCCACGCACATCGCGTGGGAACTCAACATCTAAATAAACTCTAAATCCGGGACCCGTTTTCGGTGGATCGGACTCATGTCGGCCTTCTGAATTCCGCCGCTTTCGGAACATCTCCTCTCGAAGTTCTCACACAGCCGCGGTGATCCCTGGGAGACAGGTTTTGAGATAAAAGTCTCAACCCCGCAAGCGCCGATCAATGTGAGGGTACTGGATAACAACCAATGGAGCAGGTAGTTCGACTATGTCCGGAAATCCTCTAAAACGACATTGGCGGTCCCCTCTCTATCCTCTGGAAGGACTGACGTCATGACTTAGCATACAACGAAGGTTATAAATTGTCAGAACCTCTGCATTTTCTGCTCAGTAACTTGTCGCCCCGTTCATCCCTGAGGAAGCCACTGATGTGGTAAACATGTCGGGTGGGGCTGTAGTGTCTCTAACGTTTTATTTAGGCAGTGAGAGAGCGCTAAAAATCTATTGTCAACTGTTAGTTCAGCCTACTCTAGGTTCGAAAACGTGAGGGGGAGGGGGGGAGGGGGGCGGCGGCGGGCGGGGTGGAATGTGATGATATTCATCCGCATGAGCCTACAACAAAAATGGAGAATGAATGAAAAAAGTTGTTGGGTACAAAACTCCATCCCTACACTGAGTCTGAGTGGCATATGTCATTATGATGGATACCTTGTGACAACAGCTTATTTCATATAATGTAAAAAGCTACTTAGTAACACTATTACAACTAAATCTTACCAGTGCGCGATCATAGTTGTTGCTCTACGCTAAAGCGCACCTAGCCACCACCGTTAGACAATTGTAGAACCTATAAAGGTGATCGGGTGTAAAAGGGGTGGCGGATTGTATGACGGTGAGAATAGCCCTTTTTAAGAGCTATCCCTCACGTCCCCGCTAGCGTTAGCATCACTTTATTGCCTATATGTTAATTTATTAAGCCGGCTTACCTGGTTTGCGTAAGCACATGCCAAGTACACGATGTCTACACGGCGCGGCTACGTCCACAGCCGTACAGTAGCTGCTTTCCCCCTCCTACACCTTGTGCGCTTTCGCGCGCAGTCGGGCTCCTGGCAGCTGCGCGCCCTCGTCCTAGGAAAAAAAAAAAGGCCCCCCGGAGTCTTTCTGCGCATGCGCATTAACTCTCGGCCTCGTTTCCCGGATCGCGCATCTTGGCCGGAGTTACTGCGGCATGCTGCAGAACTCCGGCTTCTTCGTACGAGGCGCGTCAGCTCCAGGAGCTGCGCGCCGAGATGCACAGGGGTAGTCGGTTTCGGAGCGGGCTACTGGGCGCTGGAGTAAGGCGCGCCTGTAGCCTCGTGTTCCCGGCTACTCCACGCTCCCGGTAGCCTAGTAATTTTAACATATTAGGGGCAATAAAGTTTTATGCTACCTAGCGGGGACGTAGCATTAGCTCGCAAAAAGGGCTATCCTCACGTATCCCATACATCCACCTACCACCGCGTCTACTCTTATGTCTGTAGCAGTTCGGCGTAGGTAGGTTCCCTTTAAAGGACCTACTGCACTTGCAAGTGGCATGTATAAGAGGAACTACCGCCGCACCAGCTCAGGGTTGAGATGGTGTTCGAGCTTATTTTTTGTTATTGTTTAAACCGCAGATCGCGGTTTAAAACACTTTTAAACTGTATGGCCAAGGCTGCTTCGGCGTCAGGGCATTTATATACATTTTTTCCCACTGACCCAATGTGTCTAGTGAGGCCACTCTCGGCCTTTTTTTTTGTAATTTTTTGATTTGAGCGCTTATTTTCCATTACGGGGTTTAAACGTGGCGCATAAACAATCATATTTGCATAGATCGGCACATTTTCGGACAGCGACATACCTAATGTTGTTTATTGATTTTTTAATGTGTTATTTAATTTTAATCAGTTCTAGGAAAAGGGGTGGGGTGATTAGAATTTTTGGTTTTTTTATGGTTTTGATGGGTGATTTTTTCCTCCTCATTCATTACAACGTGAAAATCACACATTGTAATCAATGGGTTAAAACGAGACCCGAAGACCCGAGGCTCTCATGGGTTAAAACATATAGCTTAGAGGGTGGTCTTTTATGCCAATCTAATACCTGGTTACGCTGTACAGCCTTGTAGTAAGTAAAGATGCCAAGGAAATTTAAACCCCCAAGTTGTTTAGGCTTAATCATGGTGATAAGTTATTCAGTGGCCTGCTCCCTTGCATACATATCTAAGTTGTTTGGAAGAAATGGGCTAGAAGATGTATCGGTAAAACTTGCAATAAGTGGGTTATCCGAGGTACTATCATTTTCATAAGTTAGATCCCCCAATCCAAGAAACGTATGGAATTTTCCAATCTTTTACAGTGTTTGTGATGGAGGTAATTTAGAGGGAACAAGGAGTCAAGGTCTGTGAAAATTTGGACCCCTAAGTATGTGATAATCTTATTGGACCATGAGAAAGAAGAGGCAGACGTAGCTTGCGCCACAATGTATAGGAGCATATTATATTTAGGGTTACCGTTTTGGAGGCATTGATCTTAAAATTTGAGAAGTCTTGGAATTCGTGGAAATATTTACCCGTTCCTGAAAAGATTTTTCGGTTTTCGTAGTAATTATCAACAAGTCTTTCACAAAGGCATCTGCTTGGTGTGTCACTCCCCTACTGATACCCCTGAAAACACAGTGTTTTGAAGAATGTGTTCTCTCCATGTTTACATGGGTTTCCTCCCATACTACAAAACATACTTGTAGGTTGATTAGATTGTGAGCTCTATTGGGGACAGACTATTTGGCCCGCTCTGTGACCGCTCCGCATATCTTGTGCTATAATAAATAAATTATTCTGATCAAGAACAAATAGGAGTGAGGAGCTCACTGACTAGGAAGTCCCTGCCTGTGTTTCATTTGATAGGTGGAAGGGAGGGGAGAGTATGCCGTTAAACCTCAATAGTGCTGGCGGGAGTGAATAAAGGGACATGATTTTAGTGGTAGATGATGGGGGAATTCCATATTTGCTTATCACAAATGGTGCATGTAAGTCCAGTTCCCGTGTGTCAAATCTTTTATTGTCATAATGTTAATTAGTTAGTGATCACTAATGGAATCTTCCTTGCACTGGTCCCAAACAGATCAGGGGCCACCAGTCGATCAACGGCCTTAGGGTGTGTTTGCTCACCCTGCTGCGTCTTTGGACCCGTTTTAAAGCATGGGTTTTTAAACGGACTGAAAATGCATGCTTCAAGCCAGTCCAAAAAAAGCAACGTGTGGCATCGCCCTTAATGTATTGTCTTTATCCTCTTTTTTGGGAACAAAGCCCACCTGCTCATTGTTAACTAGCTGTAGTCAGGAAATCTTAAGTTCTATTAACTATCATTTGATCATAGACCTAACGTCTACGTTTAAAGATAGATGGTACATAAACCTGCTCTGCTGTAAAGAAAAGACCTATGTAGCCAGTTTTTAGGTATCTTCCGCCGTCATGATTGTTGCTTCTGCCACATTCAAAAATTCTTATACTTTGTATCATTTTTACCAGGGTACAGTAGCTGTGTGAGGTCTTATTCTGTCCTTGTCATTCTTCTTCGGCGTATCAAATGTACTTCGCAGTAACATCATTTATTATTCCAGACGTGTACGTGGAAACTTGAAAAAAAAATGCCAAAATTGTGAATTTGGCACAAACACTTGGTGTGTGGCTTAGTTTTTAGGACTTTTCACTCTGGGCACATCGTGCCAATACACCTCTGCAAGGGTATCACATTTCCTCTGTGTGCCTATTCTTCTTTTGTCAAAAAGCCTCATCATCCCCTTTGAGATGATTCCCCCTCTATTACTGCTTTTAGCACGAAGGATGTGAACTCCCTGGCCTGCCATATTTATCGTGCTGCAACCTCTGCCAGTAACTGCCAAGATCTGTCATGCTGGACTTACTATAATGCCTGGTGCTTTGGTTACTGTTGCCATGGATTATGTCCTTTAAAAAAAAAAAAACACATGGTCATGAAACTTGTGTCTTTCCAACCTCCCCTTGCTGCTCAAGTTTGTCAGTTTCTTACCGCACAGTTAAAGAATCTACCCTCAAAATCAACCCTGATAGATACCACTCTACGGCACATAGATCCATGCACTGTGACTCGTGGAACCTCTTATATTGGTTATTCAGGACACACCTTCCTTCTAAAACAACTTTTAGAAATGACCTAGCTACTGTCTGGCCTAAGGGATTTTGGTGCATTACAAGTGCCTCTCTGTGCTCAGACGTCCAAGCTGTTGTTACACTGCAAGGCAGCAAGACATATCATCGTCTCCCCTGGCTTCCTGCTCTGTAATCTCTGCCAGTGAAGTGTACTACACATGTACATTGAACAACCTATGAGCTACCGCACAGAGATCCCTGGTATCGCCCGCGCCCACAGCCTTTCAGGCACATCAGCTATTATCAAATAATTTAAATATAAGAAATTACCACAGTCATGTGGTCCTGGATCGGATGAGTAAGTGCCTCTGGTTTAATCATGCTTCTTTTGGATGGCAGATTTTCTTTAAGCCTTCTACATAGTTCATGTATGTCCAACAAATACGATTTAAAATGTGATGCCCATTATCACCTATCTGATATACTATTGAATCATACATATACATGACAGAATTCTATACCATACACTCCCTAGATTTTTGGGCAGTGCACTAGAATACTGCTGCGTCATTATTACGAAAGCACGGGTTACTCGACGCGCAGCTGGGAACATTTCGTAAAAAACTGACGTGAAAATCACAAGCGGTCATATAGTTGTCAATTAATATAAATGCAACACATCAAGATACCAAAAAATACACTCTACATAGGGTCCGATCACAGCACTGACCAAAGTATGAAGAAGTTATTGGCCTCAGAATTGGCAAAAAATTTATTTTACATCCCATCAAACCATATAAATTGAGTATCCCTGTGCTTGACGGACCAAAGAATAAAGTGGAAGTTTGGAAGTGCTAGACTGACAGCAGTAAAAACAGAGCCGCACAAGAAAACACCAACAATGTGAAGGTGGGTTTTCTTTTGGCTTTCACAGAACTCTGTACAAGCTTTCAGTACATTGCAATGGAATATTAAACTGCACCACTAAAAATCACAATTGGTCCCAGAAATTGACCCGTCATACATCTTGGTAAACTGAAACACCATGTTTTTTTTTTTTGATTTTTTCAAAGCAATGTTAACCTCAATTTTTTTTTTGTGGGCAAAGAGCAAAACATATACAATTGAGACCCAACAAGAGACAAAATGCAATGGCTGCGCAACCTGAAGCTGCGCACCATGGTGAAGAGTCCTAAGGACTGTTGAACATCAACTTTAAATAACCTCTAAGGATGTAACCCCCTTCTCATTATCTCTATGTCTGGTACATACTTTAGATACATTGCTCACTACAGAGAAAAGGAGCAGAAAAAGCTGATTTACTTAATGAAGTGTACGCATTGTCACTGTTATCAGGCCTGCGTCTATTCATTGAATTTTTCTCGAATAAGCCTTTTATCCCAAGTGATCAAGTAGTGAGCATGACGATGCAACCCAATTAGGGTGTCCTTATGCCAAACTGTCTGCACCTCTGCATTACTTTTAACTCAAAGAAGCCTGTATCCATATTCAGCAGTCCGCATCTTTATGATTCGTGGCTTGACTGACAGCCTGTAAATGATGTGACCACGCCTGTATAGAATATGTGACACTCCAGTGCTGGCTCCTCCTGTGCGTCCCTGATGCCTCCCTCCAGCCTGGTGTGTGAGTAGTACAACCAATCCAGGATGAACCATGTGTACAGTCATGGCCATAGTTTTGAGAATTATACAATTTAATTTTTCAAGCTCGACGGCATCAGGTTTTATAATGGCATTTGCATTAAATCTCCAGAATGTTATAAAGAGTTGGTCAGCTTACAGCAATTAATAGCAAAGTCATTTCTATTTGCCTAGACTAATGCAACATTTAACCCCCCCCACATTTCAACATTCATCTGCGAGGCCCTGCCTGTAAAAGGAGCCAGCTAACGTGTTTCAGTGATTCCGCCAGTAACACAGGTGTGGGTTTGATGAGGACAGGGCGGATTAGTCATCTAATCATATTGAGAAGAATCACTACCACTGAGACCACTTAAAAAGAGGCTGTGTTGCCTGCATCGCTTACTGTTTCCTCTTGTTACCATGGTTATCGTCTAAAGAAAATTGCAGGTCATCGTGCACTGCACAAAACTGTCCTAACAGCTGAGAGTATCCTCCGCTAGAATAGATGCACCTCAGTCACAATCTATCGCATCATCAAGGAATTCAAGGAGAGAGGTTCGATTTTTGCCAAAAATGCCTCCAGGGCGCCCAAGAAGGACCAGCGCCCGGACTTCTGCTTCAGAATCGCTTCAGCTCGGATCGACGGGCTACCAGCAGTGCGAGCGTGCTGGAATGGCAGCAGGCAGGTGTGAGTGCATCTGCACGCACTGCTTTGATGCGAGATCTTGGAGGCACAGCCTGGTGTCAAGGAGTGGAGCAAGTAGCCCTTCTCTCCAGAAAAAACATCAGGGACCATACTGATAGCTGCAAAAGGTACAGGGAGTGGACTGCTGAGACTGGAGTACGTCAATTTTCCTCTGATTGAATGCCCTTTCTGATTGTTGTGGAACATGCTGAAACAGCTTGTTCGGCAGAAGACTCAAGTGAGCACGAGTAGCACCATTCTGTCTCATGCAACTGTAACGCATCCTTCAACCATTCATGTGGGTTGCTTCTTCAGTCCAGGAATCCTCTCGTCACAGTCTTTGCCCTAAATAACACCATTCCATGGATGGAAGACTGGTTACCAAATGTCCTCCAGATACACTTCTTCCTACTGTCCAATGAGTCCTTTAGTGATCAATCGAATCCGTTTTTGCCTGCATGATGGAGCACCTTGCCATAATGCAAAGGTGATAACTAAAATGGCTCATGCGGCAAACATAGAGATTCCAATGGCCTGGAAACTACCCAGATCTTCATCCCAGAGAGTGAACTGTGTATCAAGCATCAAAAGCAGGTGGACAAACAAAACCAACAAATGATGTCAAAATACAAGCATTGATTGTGCACGAGTGGCAGGCTATCAGTCAGGATTTGGTCAGAAGTTTATGTGAGAGTCTACCAGTGGGAATTGCAGACGTCCTGCAAGAGTAATGGTCAACCACTGAAAATATTGACTTGCTGCAGTAACTCAGTCTACTGTCAATGTAAAAGCTTGTTGTTCTCATCATATTGATTGCACTTGTATTTCTGTATGTGATAAAACATCTCCAAACACACATAAAAACCAGCGGGCAACAGATCATGTGAACAAGTAATTTTGTGTCATTCTCAAAACTTTTGCTTGGCGATTACTGTATAGGAGAACACAGCTATGCTTCAGGCACTTGGTAGCTGAGGTCTGTCACCTCTCACAGTAGCGTAAAGCCAGACACTAGCTAAGGCTTTACTATATATTACACAGGACTGAGCAGGGAGGAGAGGGGAAGGGTAACATGCAGGTGAACATCAATTTCTTTAATTTCTCGGCTCCATGTGCCAGCCCCATTTACGTATAAAGAAAAGAATGATTTTAGATGATTAATGTATGACTGACACTAGATACATGCTGGATGGAATCTTGTTGGACTGCTCCAACAGTCGTGGTGACAGAATTTGTTACAAGAGGACCTGCTAACGTAGTTCCGTGTAACTTTCTGACAGATAGGGTCGCACACCACCTAACCATAGACTTCAGTGCAACAGTGCGTTTGGCACACCATTAACCAGTTGCAGAGTGCCAAGTACACATATGGCCAGACTGGGTTTTCTTGATGTCCCAACGCCTACCGATAAGCCACCCAAGGAGTCATATAGCAAGTTTAAAATTTTGCAAGTGCTGTTTGACTTTATGTACAAAAGTCTTATAACACGCAAAGGATGATGCAGAGCCACATGTTTTATGAACTGAATAAATCACTATAAAAACGGTAACTTAAGTTACAGGTTAGGCTACAGGCACACGATGTATGCCCGCCGTACCGTAGCAGAGAGGAGCAGGGGGTGAGCGCAGTATATAGAGGAGTATATAGCGCATGGCACACGTGTGGTGCACCCTACTGCTCCTGTACAGGGCCGTGAGCCCATAGAAGTGAATAGGGGGACGTAACATATCGTGCCGTCATGACCTGTCCCTATATACGTCCCCCATACATGTTGGTGTGCATTGCACGCCTAAGTATGATTACCCGTATATCAACTGTTACTCATACTTCACGTTATAGGGTTAGTAGGTTGGTACACTGTACCATACATTCACCTATAGGGTTAGTTGAATTATATCACTACCATACATTCACTTAGGGTTAGTAGATTTATATCACTGTACAGGGCACTCCTCTTATAGGTTTGTCAGGATTATATCACACTGTATTGTACTTCGCATTATAGGGTTAGTAGGATATATCACTGTATTGTACATTCATTTATAGGGTTAGTAGGTATTATATTACTGTATTGTACATTCACTTATGGGATAAGTAGGACTGTTATATCACTGTATTGTCCTATTCACCCTGTTATAGCCTTGGTAGGATTATATCACTATATTGTACAGTTCACTATAGTGTTATAGGATTCTAGTCACTTTAACCCATACAGTCACTTAGCGGGTTAGTAGGATTATTATCACTGTAACCATACTTGACAATTGGGGCTACTAGAGATAGCTGAAACGTTGGATCCTTTTCCACTGTGAAATAAATACCACTACTGAAATCTTGGAATGCTGCTTCCTCGCTGTTGGATGTGACCATACATGTAATTTATGGGTTATAGATATATTAGTGTATGTTATTCACTTATAGGGCAAGTGGGATTATATCCTGTGTGTGTAATTCAGTACATAGTGTAACTAAAGATAATGTCATTGGATATTAGAATTAACAGTGATTATATCATAGTATCTGTACATCGTAAGGAATGACGAAAGGATACCTCACATAACTGTACAATAAATAATAGAAGAATTAGTCATGGAGTATATCAACCGTAAGTCCAGGCAATAACAGATATGGTAGATTACACTGGGGAAGCGCTCATTTTGGTGCCTTGTAAAAAGTTGAGAACTGTGTTTAGGTAGGCCTGGGCCCTGATTCTGGCTAAATGACACTAGGTGCGCATTGTGTGAAGTATAGTAGTTTCACTCAATATTGTTTGCAAATGCGGAATTAGATATTTAGAAAATAATGGCTATTAATGTGCTGCAGACTGCAATGAGATTTTCCATCATCACTTGAAACCCTTGTGTTTCGGTGATCATTGCACAATAATCAGCTATAAGAGTCATAGTAATCAAGAACAAGGTACTCCTACTGCATCAACCGTCTCAGAAACTAGAGCCGCCAGAGAGAAACCGCAGCTCAAATATTCCAAATCATGGACAGCCGGCCCCAAAAGAATTTTTATTTTGTCTGTCAGTGTCAGGACAGTGTAGGATTGTAGGATTTAATAAGCAGGATACAGTACATGTAGTAAGAATGAGGTTGTAAGGGTTAAACAGGTATGGTTAATGTAGTAATAGGGATTTGTAAGTATTTTGAACACGGTATCTTAAAAAGTACATGTATGGCTTGATCATTTGTAGGTATTTAGACAAAGTACGTAGACAAAACAAACATATAAAAGAATAGAGGAGTCCCACATATTGAACAAATACATTTTGTAGTACTAGGGTGTGTCGATTAAACAGGGTACAGTCAGCATTTACTAATAGGGATTAGTAGGGGTTATAACAGTGTCCATGGACATGTATGTAATATGGACTAAGTATGGGTTATAGCAGATACGTACATGTAGTAATAGGATTATAGGGGTTATATCAGGATAACAGTACAATGTATTAATAGCATAGTAGGGGTTATAACAGGATACAGTACATCAGTAATAGGGATTAGGTAGGGTTATAGCAGATACAGTACATGTCGTAATATGATTAGTAGGGGTTCTTATAACAGGGTACATTACATTTAGTATGGGATTAGTAGGGGTTTAACAGGTAGCGTACATGTAGTACCTAGGGATATAGTCAGGGGTTATAACAGGGTACGTACATGTATTATACTGGTGATTAGCTAGGCTTATAGCCAGGATACAGTACATGTAGTAATAGGGATCAGTAGGGGTTTAATAGCAGTGATACCAGTACATGTAGTAATAGGGATTAGTAGGGGTTATAACCGGGTATACAGTACATGTATATAGGGATTAGAAGGGTTTATAGCAGGATACCAGTACATGTAGTAATAGGGCTTAGTAGGGGTATAAACGGGGACAGTACATGTAGTAATAGGATTAGTAGGGTTTATAGCAGTACTTCCCTTAGTCTCTGATTTAGTAGGCGAATTAGCAAGCAGGATGTCACATGTACATGTAGTAATGAGGATAGTAGGCGGTTATAAGCAGGAATACAGTACAGGTGTAACAGGCGGATAGTAGGGTTTATAGCAGTATAGCAGTACATGTCAGCAAAAAGGGATGAGTAGGGGTTATAACAGGCGTACAGTACATGGTAATAATCGGGATTAGTAGGGGTTATAGTCGGATACAGTACAATGTAGTAATAGGGATAGTAAGGGGTTACATAACAGGTACAGTACATGTCTTAATAGGGATTAGTAGGGGTTATAACAGGTACAGTACATGTATAATGTGTGTATTCGTATGGGGCTTTGAGCAGATACAGTACAATTTAGTAATAGGGAGTTAGTAGCGGTTTAGCAGGATCAGTACGTAGTAACTAGGTATATAGGTTAGGTGGGTTATGCAGGATACTAGTACTTAGTAATGGGATAGTACGAGGGGTTTATACAGGATACAGTACAGTAGTAAAAGGCTTAGTAGGGGTTATACGCATGATACAGTACATGTAGTAATGGGGTTTATTAGGTGGATATAACAAGGTACAGTACATTAAGTAATAGGGCATTATTAAAATGGATTATAAACCAGATACATTAATGTAGCTAATAGGGGTTCTAGGGATTATAACTAAGCTCACACAATGTAGTAAATGAGGTGTGTACGGCGATTAGAACACTGCACATTTACATTAGTAATGAAATTTGTAGGATTATAACAGGATAACCGTACGATGTGTATTCAGGGGATGATTGTTTGGAATTATGCCTGGTCGCATACATATAGTGAATAGGGATTGTAATGGATATACCAGGGTCAGTAACTGATTGGATATGGATTACTATGGATTATAACTGGTATATCATTAATGTAGTAAATATTGGTATTGATATGGATTATACCCGGTACAGGTAAATGTTGTCGTCGGGATTCATTCTGGATTATACTGGTTATACAGTAATTGTCGTAATTTTGGGTTTGTAGGATTATACAGGGGAACAGTACATGTAGTGAATAAGGATTATGATGGATTATAATGGGATACCGTAACATAGGACTTTGGGTTTGTTGGGATTAATACCAGGTACAGTACATGTAGTAATAGAGATTATTATGGATTATAATGGGATAAGGTAATGTAGTAATTTGGGGTTGTAGGGATTATACCAGGGTACAGTACATGTAGTGATAGGGATCAGCAGATTGTCGGTATGTACTGGTCATGCTATGGTTGCTTGTTCGGGTGTAGCCATCAGGTAGGGCGTTGTTTATTGGGGTGCATTCCTCATACAGGGCGTGTTAATGGGGATCATGCAGTGGCTGATTGTTGGGGTGCAGTGATCATAAGAGCGCTTATGCAGAAAAGGCTTTTGTGACGTGAATGGCGGGTATGGTCCATTACATCTATACACACCCCGAGTTTTCTGCTCTTCATCCGCACGTAGCCCTGTCTGACGATGTCGGTGGAGTTGGAGGCCATGACGCAGCTGCCCCGGCCCGGCTCTCCTCATCCTCCTCCCGGCTCCGCTTCTGTCACTGCCCGGTTCCCCCTCCGACATTCAATGGACAAATCCACAGATCTTAATACGGGGGAGGACCGGCGCATACCACTACACCAGTTGGGGTGGGGCATCTAGGCTGCTCCATTCCATCACATATCACCGGTATGTACATACATATGGACACGGCAAATCACGGTGAGCGGACACCCTGCATTTGTTGCAGGATATTTTTTTTACAAAGAGTGACACATAAACACCTGACACTTACACCGCTATACAGAATATACAAACGACATACAAAAGGAATGAAGAAACATAATGAGCATTAAAACTAATTAATAAAGGAATAAAGAGAGATATAATGAGTTTCCTATGCTTCTTATAGGGGGGATGAACAAGTTGTACATGTCTACTTTAATTAACAGGTGTAACACATTTATCTGTGTAGACAATTCAGTGTACATGCATATGTATACTTTAACCCTTGTAGGACTCAGCCTTTTTTTATTTCTTCCCTCAATAACTTTTTTATTTGTCTGTGAACAGACATGTATTCAATGCAATGTACTGGAGAGCTGGAAAAAAATTGAAGTGCAGTGAACTTGACAAAAAAAAGTTTATATAGGTTTTATTAGATTTTAGTTGTAATAAACCCTTGGTACAAAAAGAAATATTTGCCATTTTGGCAAATAACTTTTTCACATTTTGGTGTACAGACCAAGGTGTAATTTTTTGAGCTGACATTTTAATGTATAACAATTTGGGACCTATATGACCATGTGATCATTTTTTATTCAATTATTCATTTTGGGACGTGGCGGTATCTGACATGTTTATGATTTTTACTGTTTATTTTATACCAGCTGTAGATCCTGGTGGTGCCCGGGATAGGAAATAACTGCACTTAGCAATAACAAAATAGAAAGGGTTAACAAAAAAAATATTATATTTATATCTATCTCTCTCTTTGACTCTATGGGGCAGATTTATCAAGTGTCTGAAAGTCAGAATATTTCTAGTTGCCCATGGCAACCAATCACACTTCCCCTTTAAAATATTCATGAGCACTGGGAAAATGAAAGCTGAACTGTGATTGGTTGCCATAGGCAACTAGAAATATTCTGACTTTCAGACTGCTTGATAAATCTGACCCTATGTGTTTCTCTGTCACTGACTGTCTCCATCTCTGACCTTCTCTTTCTGTGACTGTCTCTGAACTTCTCTGTCTCTGAACTTCTCTGTCTCTGACAGTCTCTTTCAGTGACTGCCTCTGATTGTCTTTCAGTGACTGCCTCTGATTGTCTTTCAGTGACTGCCTCTGATTGTCTTTCAGTGGCTGCCTCTGATTGTCTTTCAGTG
>CM033647.1:67512548-67544789 GCA_019512145.1 Engystomops pustulosus
CACTCTTTGGGCCCCTTGGTACCAATTGAGCATCGTTGCAACGCCACAGCCTACCTGAGTATTGTTGCTGACCATGTCCATCCCTTTATGACCACAATGTACCCAACATCTGATGGCTACTTTCAGCAGGATAATGCGCCATGTCATAAAGCTGGAATCATCTCAGACTGGTTTCTTGAACATGACAATGAGTTCACTGGACTCAAATGGTCTCCACAGTCACCAGATCCCAATCCAATAGAGCATCTTTGGGATGTGGTGGAACGGGAGATTCGCATCATGGATGTGCAGCCGACAAATCTGTGGCAACTGTGTGATGCCATCATGTCAATATGGACCAAAATCTCTGAGGAATGCTTCCAGCACCTTGTTGAATCTATGCCACGAAGAATTGAGGCAGTTCTGAAGGCAAAAGGGGGTCCAGCCCGTTACTAGCATGGTGTACCTAATAAAGTGGCCGGTGAGTGTATATTAAATGTATTCTAAGGGCTAATGAATTTTAAACTTATACTCTTTTGTAAAAGAAAAGTTATATATGTATATATTTTTTTCTACTATTATTTCAGACCCTCGGCAGCTCTGTTAGGTGGTGTGTTGGAGCCCGACTGCCGTGTTCGGTGCCAGGTACAGGAAGGAGAGAGGTGGAGAGTTCTGCCTGTGAGCTCTCTCCATACATCCCCCGCCCCCGAATGTTGGACACATTTCTGGTGCTCGGTACAGATTTTGGTCCCAGGGACAGAAAATGGCCTCGGCGCCAGAAATGTATGTGCACAGCTCCACAATATTAAATGTGTTTCTTCTTTCCGAGAGCAAGTCGATAACAAAGCCAGTGCAGACACCGACACTTTATGTAAATGTCCCCCATTGCGTCTAATGCATGCATTTAAAAACGCATTACAACAGCTGAAGAAATATCAGGGTGCGTTCACATGTTGCAGTTAAAACTGTATCGCAATTAGTTTGGAGGTGGGTTTAGGTGCAGTTTTGTCAATTTAACAGGTGAAAGACATGAACTGAACGTAGGTGCAGTTTTGTCAATTTAACAGGTGAAAGACATGAACTGAACGGGTGAATGACATTTGTAGAACAGGTTTCCCCTTCAAAATCAAATTCACTCGTTCAGTTCATGTCTTTCACCTGTTAAATTGACAAAACTGCACTTAAACCCACCTCAAAGCTGATTGCGATGCAGTTTTAACTGCAACGTGTGAACGCACCCTCAGTGGTAAACCCACCTCAAAGCTGATTGCGATGCAGTTTTAACTGCAACGTGTGAACGCACCCTCAGTGGCAACCTTCAATCACAGATTTTACAGCCAGTGGCCCCTCTAACTTTAATCCACCCTTTAGTGCAGTGGTGGCGAACCCATGGCACGGGTGCCTGAGGTGGCACTCAAAGCCCTTTCTGTGGGCACTCAGGCCTTCACGCCAACATAGAGTTTGCCAGACAGGACTCAAAGCTTCCTCCTGTGGTCCAAGACCACATGCCTTGCTCAGCGCCATTTTAAAGCAACATCCTTTTAAACAGGAGGAGCGGGAAGGTGTGAATAGAGATGGATTAACGTTGGAGCTCCTGCTCAGGGTCCCATGATTCTTCCTCTTAAGGGGACCCAGGAGGGAAGCTACAATCCAAATTTCCCCATCATCTTTCTAATGTATTGGTGAACTCAGGACGCCAATACAATTGAAACCTGTGATACAGCAGGGATCAATAAGTTACTACTTAAATTGTCATGTTGGCACTTTGTGACGTATAAATGGATATTGGTTGTAGTTTGGGCACTCAGTCTCCAAAAGGTTTGCCATCACTGCCTTAGTGGAATGAAAATATATAACATATATATTGAATTGTACTGAATTCCCTGAGCATCCTAGATGGGAAAAGAATAGGTTTTATGTGTAGATTATAGGGGAATGAGCACATATTACATATATTATTCTGTGTACAACATTTCCTGTACATGTTAGATGGGTAATGAACAGGTTGTATGTGTACATTATAGTGCATTTAACATATACAGTGGCCCACATTTAAAACATGGAAAGATGTTAGAAGGAATGGAGGCTTTCAGCTCACCTTATCAGCCGGTGTTCAATGGGAAGCAGTCCTGTATCCGGTATCCACATAAGCAGTGTGAACGGTGCCCGGGTCATGAGACAAAAGGAAGCCTGTGCCACTCCAGGTATAGGACTTGGAAAAAGAAATTCTGTGGATCCAGCACTCGTGGTAAGTTAAAATAGCATATATTTTATTGGTTTCCAAAAGTCATAAAAAATTTTTTCTTGCGGAAAACTCATGGACTTGCACAGAGAGAGAGTGCATATATGAACAAATGGGGCCTCGTTATAAAAAAATGCATAGTAGCGGACCTACGCGTTTCGGGCGTAACCTTGCTTGTTGCCCTTATTCATGGTCTGTCTGGTTTTTAGTGGACAGAATAGCCGAACATATACGGGATGCTACTAAAAAAGAAAATGTTAGTCTCAAAAACATATCGTGTTTATCCAAACACTTTATCCATATGCACGCAGGAGATATGTCGAAATTATGCATAACAGCAATAGAAAAGGTTATGGCCCCACTACGGGGAGGAGACAGAACACACAAACTGAGAAACAGAGAAATACACTGGATTCTTAAATTAGATACACGATACCCACACGGTCTTAACAATAGATCAGATACTATGTATTTCTACTAAACAAGTAAATATGTTACAATCGGCTATTTCTTCAAACTGGTATACTCCCTCCTATACAAAATACGCCCCTTCCACCCTACTACCTATGCGCATGTCCTCATCAGCACTAACACAATTACACCTGACACTTTAGCATAAAAACTATGCTTTATTTAAAAGCAGACAGACCATGAATAAGGGCAACAAGCAAGGTTACGCCCGAAACGCGTAGGTCCACTACTATGCATTTTTTAACAGGCACCATTATGTTCATATAGCACTCTCTGTGCATTCCATGATTTTTCCGCAAAGAAAAAAAAAAAATGTTTATGACTTTTGGAAACCAATAAAGTATATGCCATTTTAATCTACTGACTACGAGTGCTGGATCCACAGAATCTCCTCTTCCTAGATTAGAAGATTAGATACTTTGGGGGAGATTTAATTACCAAAATGTGATGTAATATGTCTGTACGACTGTAGTATGGCAGTATACGCTAGGAACAATCAGTTAAAGTACCCTAGTAGGGTTAAAATACGCGTGGGATAAATTCTCACACCTCCTGGCTGAATTAGGTGTTCATTATCCCTTGCACATTCCTTTGTCCTTTTATTGACTGACACACCTTGCGAATCTTTTCATCTGGCAGGTTGTATAGAGAGGGTTTTAGTATATACCTATCTATCCTATTGAATTGTGATGTATCTCATCATCTGTTTACATTATTGTTTACAAAAATTGTTTACATAAACACCACTTGAATTTGTTACAGCCAGAGGGGTTTGTGATGGTAATTGTATTATTTTCACCTCACTGGGGGTCATTTACTAAGGGCCCGATTCCCGTTTTTGCGACGGGTTACCCTGTATTTTCCCTGTATTGCCCCGGGATTTCAGCGCATGTGATCGGATTGTGGTGCATCGGCGCCGGTATGCACACGACGGAAATTGGGGGGTGTGACCGTAAAAAAACCAACGGATTCAGAAAAACCGCCGCATTAAAAAAAAAAGTGTCATTTGACACGCGCTTACCTTCATCCAGGATGGCTCGGTGAATTTGAGTGCGTTCCGATGTTCTGGTGGACGTCAGAGGAAATGCCTTAGTGAATCCCGGCCGGACCCGAATCCACCGCATAGAACGTGCCGCTGGATTGCGAATGGACCCGGTAAGTAAATTTGCCCCACTGAGTCTTTGCAGTGTGTACAAGTACACTTTTTAAGTGTTTTTATCTATTTTTTTAGTCTCTTGTTTTTTCATGGTCATTATGACACTTCTTCTTGTTCTTGATACATTGGTTTGGATGCATTTCACAAAGCATGTGTCTTGTCTGTGCCGCAGACTGCTCAGCTCTCAGCCCTCACCTTTGTGTTACTGTAAGCTCCTGATTGAGAGAGGGAGGAGCTGTACATGAGCACAAAAGTGGGGGCTGAGAGCTGAGCAGTCTTCAGCACAGACAAGTCACATGTTGTTTTTTTTAAATGGATCCAAACCAAAGCCCAACTACTGGGACTACACCAAGGATTCTGTTGGGGTCTAAGGTAAATTATAACACACAATTATAGTGCAATGTACATGCTTAGAGAATATTTGCATATTTGCAATGCAGCTGTAATGGGCTTCTGTAAACTGTCTATAGTGAAAAAGAGGTCCCTGGTGACCAGTTCTCTTTAAGTTGTTCCTGTACACCACCCTCGCAGATTGAAGCTGTCAATCACAACTCTGTCAGAGAAGTCCTAGATGTGGTTAACAAGCACAAACCTCTGCATCTAGAATCCATTAAGAGGGTTCTGATAAATGCAGACATTTCTGTATTCGTAACAAAGATCTTTGACCTTATGTTCATCTTGTTCTAGCAAGAAGGAATTCAGCAGGAAGTTAAAGTCCACTGGGAGAGAGGAAGTGGGCAAAAAGATAGATTAGAATAGAAAGAAGCTAAAAGGTTTGGGTTCCCAATAACTGAACTAAACATCAATAAGCAAAGTATACCATATACTAAAGAGGATTAGAATACTTTTAATGGTCAGGCTTTTATCTACACAGCTAAACATCTAGAATGCAGCACTGACTAATCCACTTCTGCAATGCACCGTCAAGATAATAATGAGAAAACATTCTGTCTATAGATATTGGCATGAACTGTGGTCCCAGGAGATTTACCATCTGTGTATATAATTCATGTATTTACCTATTTGTATTGTACATCTTCTCACCTAGACATTAGTACACGAACATACCCCAGGAGACAACACTGCTTATTATATTGGCAAAATCTGTATCACTTTTAGAGATGAGCGAGCACTAAAATGCTCGGGTACTCGTTATTCGAGACAAACTTTTCCCGATGCTCGAGTGCTCGTCTCGAATAACGAATCTATCTATCTATCTATCTATCTATCTATCTATCTCCTATCTATCTCCTATCTATCTATCTATCTATCTATCTATCTATCTATCTATATCATATCTATCTATCTATATCCTATCTATCTATCTATCTATCTCCTATCTATCTATCTATCTATCTATCTATCTATCTATCTATCTATCTATCTATCTATCTCCTATCTATCTATCTCCTATCTATCTATCTCATATCTATCTATCTATCTATCTATCTCATATCTATCTATCTATCTATCTATCTATCAGTATCTATCTCTATCTTTCTCTATCTTCATTTCTATCATCTTTCTATACTTTTACCACTCTTGGCATTTCATTCTAAAGATTGATATACAGAGAATTTCTTAAATCCAAGCCTCAGAGAAAACATGAAATAATTAACTCCGTGACAGCATCAGATATGAGGAGTCGGAGCCGATATATAATGCAGATCCCCTCGTATGTCAGAAAGGAGGAGAAATACAAATATGCAGTCAATCTGCAGAAATCACCTCCAGAAATGAGATCCCAATGTGCCATATCTGGACAATTTCTGGGGATACGTGACGGCTCTCAGAAACCGGTGGGATTTTTCTCGTCCAGTTCCTCACACGTAGCGAATCTTCTCTCTCCCTCGTTACCCTGAACAAATGAAAAGTCTTGCCTCATGAAGATCTGGATATAACAGATGGGGAATTACCCATGATCCTCTCTAATATCTGAATATAAGGCTAATAACAAAGTTTCACATTAGTGATACATTGGGGGTCATTTACTAAGGGCCCGATTCACGTTTTTGCAACGGGTTACCCGAATTTTTCCGTTTTGCGCCGATTTTCTTTGCATTGCCCCGGGATTTTGGCGCATGCGATCGGATTGTGGCGCATCGGCGCCGGCATGCATGTGACGGAAATGGGGGGCGTGGCCGTAAAAAAAACAGACGGATTCGGAAAAACTGCCGCATTTTTTTAAAAAAAGTGTTGCGGGATAAGCGCTTACCTGCACCCGGCCCGGCTTGGTGAACTCCAGTGCGTTCCGATGCTCTTCAGTGCAGCAGCGACAACTGGTGGACGTCGGAGGAACTGCCTTAGTGAATCACCGGAAGACCCGAATCCACCGCAGAGAACGCGCCGCTGGATTGTGAATGGACCGGGTAAGTAAATCTGCCCCACTGTGTAATATATTATGCAAATCAGTTGTGTCGGGGGTGGGGTCAGCCCCCATCAATCAAATCTCTGGCCGTGATGAAATATTTTGCTTTTGCTTTACATATACTAAAAGTAAACGCCAGTAAACGCCAGAAAATGGCGCATAAATGCGCCTAATTAACGAGATGCGCCAGATTTTTGCGCTAAAAGACGCTCAAAACAGTCTAACAGACTATGATTAATGTCCCCCTATATTTCTATCTCACCCCAAGTGCTTTATTTGCATCAGAACAGGTCAGTAGTTCTTTATAATATTCTATATAATTCTGCTGATGCTTTGGAGCAGGAGATGAGACATTGGCACAAACAGAGTGTTATGGAGATAACAGTGGGGGTCATTTACTAAGGGCCCGATTCGCGTTTTCCCGACGTGTTACCCGAATATTTCCGATTTGCGCCGATTTTCCCTGGGATTTTGGCGCACGCGATGGAAATCGGGGGGCGTGGCCAAGCGAAAACCCGACAGATTCTGAAAAACCACCGCATTTAAAAAAAGAAAAGTGTCGCGAGACTTTCACTTACCTTCACCAGGAATAGGCCGGTGAACTTTAGGGCATTCCAGCGGGCCTCCAGGAACTTCAGCGCAGCAGCGCCACCTGGTGGACGTGGGAGGAACTACCTTAGTGAGTTGCCGGAAGACCCGAATCCACCGCAGAGAACGGGCCGCTGGATCGCGAATGGACCGGGTAAGAAAATCTGCCCCAGTATGTTTCTATCTCACCCCAAGGGCTTTATTCACATCGGCACATGCCTTTTACTCTCTGTGAGCAGTGTATGGAGCCGCTAGTCTCCAACAGCCAAATACAGAGCGAACCTGCTATCTTACACATCACATGGTCATAAATAGCGCTACTCCTCACGTACACATACAGGCAGTCCCCGGGTTACGTACAAGATAAGGTCCGGAGGTTTGCTCTTAAGTTGAATTTGTATGTAAGTCGAAACTGTATATTTTATAAATGGAAATCCAGACACAAAATTTTTGTAATTGGACCAAGGATTATCAATAAAGCTTCATTACAGACCCCTTACAGCTGATCATTGCAGCCTGGGACTATAGTAACATCCAGAGAGGTCACCAGAGGTCAGAGGGGTCTGTCTGTAACTATGGGTTGTCTGTAAGTCGGGTGTCCTTAAGTAGGGGACCGCCTGTATATGGCAGCTTAAAAGTACGAGCAAAGATGAAGTGCACCTTCACTTTCTGAAAATAGAGACTTGTAAAGAATTCGGGGTCCTCTGCCTCCTGACCAGCAGATTATTACATGAAGTAGCCGGCAGTGAACTTGTAGAATGTATTATTATACAGTGCGCTGGATACAATCTATCTACATAACCCCTCCCTCCCTCCTCAGATCATTATATCGTGTTTATACAACATATAATATACAAAGTATGTCTGTATTATATGTTCTAGTGTCTGCAGTGTCTGGCTGAGCTCTGCTGCTAGAACAGAGCTGTTCTGCAAAGGGGCTCAGTGCTTACCTCTCAGTTAACGCCACCTTCGGGTTGGAGTGTTTTTGCGCCCGTTTTTGCACCTAAATGAAAAGTCGCAAGTGATGAATATCATTAGACGCTGGATTGCTATGATAAATGAGGGAAAGCTGGTTATTTTTGCTGCGCAGCTAGTTTGCCGTTTAGCCGCAAAAATGGCGCAAAAACGGTGCGCCTGAATGAAAAGGCGCAAAAACAACAGAAAAAAACGATTGATACATGTGGCCCAAAGTGTGTTCTTAGATAGTTCTGCATTGAGAAGGGTTAAAAACATGAATATTAGTTGATATTATCCCTTCTCAAAATGTAGTAACATATAAAGTGAATATTTCCATTATCTGTGAGGTGCAGCAGCTCCTGTGTGCAGCAAATTCTCCCTGCAGCCTGATGGCTAAGAATCTGGATTGGGAGGGTTAATTTCAGGGGGCTGTATCTCTGGCTCTGTGTCACTACTTTTTTCCTATGAAAGAAGAGAGTCTCCTCTTTTTTATGAATCTAAATTTGTGTTTCTAAGTTTTAGGAAAATGGAGATAATAACTGTTAAACTGCCGTCGGGAGTGATTTTTATATATAAAAATTGCACCTGATATTCTCACTTTAAACCTGAATATCTTTGGATCCATAGCACCTAGAAACAAAATTCAAGATTCATTTGAAAGAAGAGATTCTCCCCTTTCAGGCCCGGGGCAATTGCCACCTTTGCCTACCCATAGCGCCGGCCCTGGGCAGGTTACTAATAAACACAAGACCATCAGGGATTTTGATATTTTTACTATCCCTGACTATCAGGGACTTCACCAACAACTACTATTTAACTAACCTAAAACATAAAGGATTGAGCTAGATTTTAAGTGGTATTTTCAGAAAATAATTGATATGGTTTGTGTAAGTAAAAGTTATACAATTTTCCAATATGCTATACGTATCCATTCCTTGAGGTTTTCATCTCTGCTTGATGTCCTTTTATAGAAAGCTCATATGTAGTATACATATACATGTAAAGGATAGAAATATGTACATGGTAATGTGATGTCACACAGGTGCACGCCAGGATAAAAAAGGCTCATGCACCTGTGTGACATGACAAGACCATGGACAGATTTCTATGCAGTGGAAGTAAACATAAAAGCTTTCTATAACAGGACATAAATCAGAGATCTAGAAAACCATGAGGAATTGATATACTAAGCAAATTGGAAAATGTTAAAACTTTTCATTTCACAAACAATGTTAATTATTTACTGAAAGTGGACAACCCCTTTAACCTTTAGCAATGTCATCAAAAAGCTTCCCTGTCCCCTTAGCAACCCACTTTAATGCCATACAAGGATATAGCCATTAAACTCTTAATTACTTTAGACATCCAGAGATTTTACCATTAACCCCTTAACGCTCTGCGCCATAGCTCTACGGCGCAGAGGTACAGGGAATGTATGAAGAGGGCTTACGGGCTGAGTCCTCTTCATACAAGGGTGGGGGTTGTTGCATCGGGGGGCGGTGATCGGTTGCCATGGTAGCCTCGGGTCTTCTTTTCGTTTGACCCGAGGCTACATGGCTTCTGCAGATTCGTTACAATGAGCCATTCCATTGTAATGAATGAGCTGCAAAAATGCCATTAATTGCAATACAGAAATATTGCAGTATATGGTAGGAACGATCTGACCAACTAGGGTTAATGTACCCTAGATGGTCTAAGAAATAGTGATATGGTAGAATTGGAAAAAAACTAATTTGCGTCACTTTCTTGTTGAATCAGTTTTTACGACTTCCACTGTGCGCTCCAAATAACACCTCTGCTGACTGTGCAACATTTTGATCACTTTTTATTACATTTTTTATGTGATGTAAAATGGTGTAAAAATCGTGTTTGTGATTTTTACTGTTAATTTGTTTTATGCAGCAAAGCCCATCTCTGTATGAAGAGGGTCAGCCCATGAGCCCGCTTCATAGCTTTCCGACGGATATATCCGTTGCAGAGCATGAAGGGGTTAAAGAAGAAAATCTCCCCATCTAGAGATACAATCCTGATACTGTATTAAAGGGAGATTCCTCTCTTTAAGCCTGTTAAAAAATGCATAGTAGCGGACCTACGCGTTTCGGGCGTAACCTTGCTTGTTGCCCTTATTCATGGTCTGTCTGGTTTTTAGTGGACAGAATAGCCGAACATATACGGGATGCTACTAAAAAAGAAAATGTTAGTCTCAAAAACATATCGTGTTTATCCAAACACTTTATCCATATGCACGCAGGAGATATGTCGAAATTATGCATAACAGCAATAGAAAAGGTTATGGCCCCACTACGGGGAGGAGACAGAACACACAAACTGAGAAACAGAGAAATACACTGGATTCTTAAATTAGATACACGATACCCACAAGGTCTTAACAATAGATCAGATACTATGTATTTCTACTAAATAAGCAAATATGTTACAATCGGCTATTTCTTCAAACTAGTATACTCCCTCCTATACAAAATACGCCCCTTCACCCTACTACCTATGCGCATGTCCTCATCAGCACTAACACAATTGCACCTGACACTTTAGCATAAAAACTATGCTTTATTTAAAAGCAGACAGACCATGAATAAGGGCAACAAGCAAGGTTACGCCCGAAACGCGTAGGTCCGCTACTATGCATTTTTTAACAGGCACCATTATGTTCATATAGCACTCTCTGTGCATTCCATTATTTTTCCGCAAAGAAAAAAATTTTTTTATGACTTTTGGAAACCAATAAAGTATATGCCATTTTAATCTACTGACTACGAGTGCTGGATCCACAGAATCTCCTCTTCCTAGATTAGAAGATTAGATACTTTGGGGGAGATTTAATTACCAAAATGTGATGTAATATGTCTGTACGACTGTAGTATGGCAGTATACGCTAGGAACAATCAGTTAAAGTACCCTAGTAGGGTTAAAATACGCGTGGGATAAATTCTCACACCTCCTGGCTGAATTAGGTGTTCATTATCCCTTGCACATTCCTTTGTCCTTTTATTGACTGACACACCTTGCGAATCTTTTCATCTGGCAGGTTGTATAGAGAGGGTTTTAGTATATACCTATCTATCCTATTGAATTGTGATGTATCTCATCATCTGTTTACATTATTGTTTACAAAAATTGTTTACATAAACACCACTTGAATTTGTTACAGCCAGAGGGGTTTGTGATGGTAATTGTATTATTTTCACCTCACTGGGGGTCATTTACTAAGGGCCCGATTCCCGTTTTTGCGACGGGTTACCCTGTATTTTCCCTGTATTGCCCCGGGATTTCAGCGCATGTGATCGGATTGTGGTGCATCGGCGCCGGTATGCACACGACGGAAATTGGGGGGTGTGACCGTAAAAAAACCAACGGATTCAGAAAAACCGCCGCATTAAAAAAAAAAGTGTCATTTGACACGCGCTTACCTTCATCCAGGATGGCTCGGTGAATTTGAGTGCGTTCCGATGTTCTGGTGGACGTCAGAGGAAATGCCTTAGTGAATCCCGGCCGGACCCGAATCCACCGCAGAGAACGTGCCACTGGATTGCGAATGGACCCGGTAAGTAAATTTGCCCCACTGAGTCTTTGCAGTGTGTATAAATACACTTTTTAAGTGTTTTTATCTATTTTTTTAGTCTCTTGTTTTTTCACGGTCATTATGACACTTCTTCTTGTTCTTGATACATTGGTTTGGATGCATTTCACAAAGCATGTGTCTTGTCTGTGCTGCAGACTGCTCAGCTCTCAGCCCTCACCTTTGTGTTACTGTAAGCTCCTGATTGAGAGAGGGAGGAGCTGTACATGAGCACAAAAGTGGGGGCTGAGAGCTGAGCAGTCTTCAGCACAGGCAAGTCACATGTTGTTGTTTTTTTTAAATGGATCCAAACCAAAGCCCAACTACTGGGACTACACCAAGGATTCTGTTGGGGTCTAAGGTAAATTATAACACACAATTATAGTGCAATGTACATGCTTAGAGAATATTCGCATATTTGCAGCTGTAATGGGCTTCTGTAAACTGTCTATAGTGAAAAAGAGGTCCCTGGTGACCAGTTCTCTTTAAGTTGTTCCTGTACACCACCCTTGCAGATTGAAGCTGTCAATCACAACTCTGTCAGAGAAGTCCTAGATGTGGTTAACAAGCACAAACCTCTGCATCTAGAATCCATTAAGAGGGTTCTGATAAATACAGACATTTCTGTATTCATAACAAAGATCTTTGACCTTATGTCCATCTTGTTCTAGCAAGAAGGAATTCAGCAGGAAGTGAGGAAGTGGGCAAAAAGATAGATTAGAATAGAAAGAAGCTAAAAGGTTTGGGTTCCCAATAACTGAACTAAACATCAATATGCAAAGTATACCATATATTAAAGAGGATTAGAATACTTTCAATGGTCAGGCTTTTATCTACACAGCTAAACATCTAGAATGCAGCACTGAATAATCCACTTCTGCAATGCACCGTCAAGATAATAATGAGAAAACGTTCTGTATATAGATATTGGCATGAACTGTGGTCCCAGGAGATTTACCATCTGTGTATATAATTCATGTATTTACCTATTTGTATTGTACATCTTCTAACCTAGACATTAGTAAACGAACATACCCCAGGAGACAACACTGCTTATTATATTAGCAAAATCTGTATCACTTTGTATTGCAACTATGTAAATTACACAACACATAAAAAATTAACTGTAGAGCTAACATTAATAATCACAGAAGTAAAAGTAATATAAATATTATCATGGTTAAGTGAAGTGTTATAGTAGTTATATTACCGTACATATGGGTAATGCTATAGTATATTAGTTCTTTTTTTTTAATGAGAGGCTCATACAGACAGGGAAAGGCTCATTGCAAGTCTTTAAAAAATATCTGATATCCAAGTGCAGTCTGTATTGTATTGAAACCATGTTTCACACCTGTATGGCATTCATTGTTTTTACGTTCAGAAAAAAAGGATAGGTTTCTATGTTACTTCTTGCCTTGTGCAGTTGGTTTCCTATTAATATTCGAGAAAAAACGTAGCACATATGGATGTCATCTTTTTTTTGCAAATCCTTTGTTTTGTATTGAAGGCGGAGGTCTGCATTTGAGAATAAAATGGTAGATGGTGCAATTTATTTTTTGGAATTGGGCATGTGAACAGACCCATAGAAATCAATGGGTCCCTTTACTATCTACAAAAAAAGGAGAGTATACTGATGTCAAAAGCAGCCATTTCAATGAGCCCTTATTGTTGTCTTAGTCTTATATATGGGCTAATTCTACTGTATATACTGTATATAAGTTCTACTGTATATAAGTTACAGCAGATTTTTCTACAAATGGCATTAGTATTTGTATATTCTTGGACACAAATGTGGTGGAATTGTCTTTCACTGTGTGGCCAAACTGATATGTGTATGAGCTTTTGACTGCTTTAGCAAAATCACAAAAATGGCAAATTAGACATTGAGATGCCTTGTTTTCTGTTACCAAATAATTTTTAGTTTTTACTAGATCAGTCATTATGAAAGTGGGGGGATCCCTACTTTGTCCATATTCATCATATTCTTTTATTAATATTTTTTCTAGGCTACATAGGTTGTTTGCACTGGCAATTCTGTTTTAAGGTAATGATACATAGGAGCAGTATTGAAGTAGTTATATTTTTACACACTGGATACAGAATTATAGAAGTTTTATTCTTACACATGGGAGGCAGCATAGTAATAATATTCTTGTGCATAGAAAGCAGTATTATAGTTATTATAAGCAACAAAGAAGCAAATCCGACGCTGTGTTTAAAAAAAATCAGACCTCTATTCTTTAGTCCAATACAAATGTATATACAATGTACAATACGAGGTTGCCTAACATGTTTTAAGCCCTGACACACCAGCTCTTAGGTGCAGCATGAGGCTTGAAACGCATCAGATAACCATATATTGTACGATGTATACACATTTTCAATGGATTAAAGAATAAAAGTTAAAAATTTAAACATGGTGCTGTATGAATTTCCTTCTTCTTTTCATCTTTTTCTCCTCTGCTATCCAGGTAGTTCCATGCCAATGCATAATGGCTGTCATCACTACACGTAGCAGGGCAAGGCTTAAAATAGCAAGGAAGGGTAAGCTGTAGAGGTACCAACTGTAATCAAAGTATATTGATTATATTCTTGTTTTCAATGAAAAGTTTTAGAGTAGTTATACTCTAGTACTAAGTCAGTAATTTTTTTTTAAAATGGCATATTTGAGGTACTGTTAGGTCAGGTGGAGGTGGGGGGGGGGTAAGAATAAGTGAGTCCTGACCACCCGCAAACTGATTCTATTTACTTGACGACTGCTCCAAATTATGGCTCTTAACTGGGCAATGTTTTCTACACTAATAGGTGGGGGATAGGGAAAGGGAAGAAGTCATAATCAGAAAAGAACATGAAAACATAATTCAGAAAGCTTTCAGTGTACGAACTGACTACCAACAAAATAGCTGTATTTTATAAATTAATTAAGCAAGAGATAGTCAAGTGGAGATTGGCAGAATACAAATACAGGAAAAAAACAAATGAAGCACTTGAATAAACTCACAGGCAAGAGGAGGCTTAAAGGTATAGTAAATGATTTTATTGTGAAGCAACTGAGCAAACACCACTTATTACTTTAACAGGGAATTCCAGGAATTAAAGGACACCTGTCATCAGGTCTGTGTCACTTGTCCTGTCACTACTACCTGTTGGAGCAGCTCACAAGGATCCCATCCCAGCCTTTATCTAGTCATTTCATACATTATTCATTGTAAAATCATCTATTTTTTATCATGTAAGTGAGGCTGGTCACATGGTCAGAGGCAGTGATGTCACCCCTGTTACCCCTCCCCTCTCCTCCCCCTGCTCATGTCTGTGTGTAATGTATAGTAAAGTATGGCTAGTGTGTGTACTGCATCTGCTGACATGCTGCATCCTCCTAATATACAGGTGAGAGACACAGACATCAGCTACACATGAATCTGACATGTTCTGCTGTAACATGGCTGCCTGGAGCTGTTGTATCTCTCCTATACACACACACACATGCACACACAGGCTGCAGGGGGCGTGGCCACCAGCACCAGTAAGCACATCATTATACAGCCTCACATCATTATACAGGCTGTCAGTCATGCACTGGGGGTGTGGCTGTGCCTCCCACTCATGAATAGAGTGGACAGCTTGAATATGCTAATGCTTCATTGGACATTTCACAGGTCATTTGCATACAGCTTTAGGACCTCATTGCTTAGGTTTACAGGCATGTAGAGGGACAATGAAGGGATAGAGACAATGCTCTCTAATGGCAGTTTATGAAAATATATTTAGTTTAGGGGGGTTATTTTGCATGACGGGTTCTCTTTAATATTAATATTCAAACATGACATTAAAATATAAGCTAACATGTGTTGGGGCCCTGCATAAAAGTAACTACCGTATATACTCGAGTATAAGCCAACCTGAGTATAAGTCGACGCCCCTTAGTTTAACACAAAAAAATCGAAAAAACTATTGGCTCGCATATAAGCCGAGGGTGAAAAATGCATTGGTCAAAGCTCCCCCTGTATATAGTCTGCCAGCTCATGCCCCAGTATATGACCAGCAGCCGCTTTCCCCCAGTATATAGCCAGCAGCTCCTGCCCTCCCAGTATATAGTATGCTATACCTGCCCCCCAGTTTATAGCCTGCTGACCCTTCCCCCCAGTCCCCTATTATATAGCCATCAGATCCTGCCCCCTCCCCCAATATATAGCCAGCATCTCCTGCCCCCTTTTGCTCCCCTTACCCGAGAAATTCTGTGAACATACACTATTATGAAGAGATAAAATGGGCAGGTGAATTGTTTTTAAGTTTACTTGGTGGTGGATTAAAATGAGGTGTCTCATATTTGAAAAATACATCATAAACAGGTAATTCATGGTATTGCAGCTCAGCACTCCATCGCTTTTTATGGAAGAAAGAAGCTATGCCAAATGCCAGACAAAACCCGGAAAGGAGAACATGTTTTACATGGGACTGTTTGGTGGAGGGAAGAGATGTTTTTGCGTTGAGGGCACTGGATGATGATGTACATGGAGGCAATCAGCATATGGCAGGTCACACTGATATGGGGGGGATTTTTCACGGGCTGGTGCATGGTATAATTTGTGACATATCCAGTATGGACAATGTTTTGGTGAGGCACTATCTCAGTGTTGTTGAGGTAATGTGCAGTGATGGCAGTTACACACATCATTAATATGGTAGCAAAGCAAGACTGTCTGTGAGATCATGAGTGGGAGGTGGGGGGGGGGGGGGGGGGAGTTTAACTGAGAATTGAGGGTTCATTGCAGTTGTAGTATCCTGTAACAGCCATCGGCCGTTGGGGTCAGCACATAACAACCTCCTCGGCTCTTCCTTCCTCATCTGACTCTTGTTTCAGGAAACGTAGAATCAGATACTTCTAAGAATTCCTCACATCTCACAGCTACAAGTGTCAGAAACACAGTCTTATAATTGGATCAAACTGTCAAGAGCGAGAGCAGCAAAGCGAGAGCAGCGCAGATAACGGATAAAGAGATGGCGAGCGCAATGCAGAAACACCCAGAAATAACCCCGAATAGAGGAACCTTCTCCGTGTTATGTATCAGAAGTGTCAGAAGTGTCACCAAATAGCAACAACGATAAAATAAGAGGTGACACACCACAGCCCCACATACTCATACATCTGCCTATACATTAAACATCTCCACATACAGTATATATATATATATATATATATATATATATGGCCATACATCTACCCATACATGTTGAGGGGACCCCAGTGTGACTGTTACCTATGTACCCCAATGGTTAGGGTGTAAACCTCTGTAAAAATGCCAAAACTTCTAATATAATTTATAGATTGTAATTATTATTTTTCATACACATTTTCTAACTTATTACCGTATATACTCGAGTATAAGCCGACCCAAGTATAAGCCGAGGCCCCTAATTTTACCACAAAAACCTGGTAAAACCTATATATATTTTTTACTCGAGTATAAGCCGAGTTTGGGTTTTCAGCACAGTTTTTTGTGCTGAAAAACTAGGCTTATACTCGAGTATATAAGGTATTTATTAACTATTTTAATTATTCTATTAATTTTTTTGCTCCATCCATTATGAATCTCTAGATAAAAGAACTGATGTGACCCCATGGAGAGATCGGCAGGCTTTGCTCTGGAGCGGTGATGGTCGGCTCTCCACGGGGCAGATGTCAGGATGTTCCAGGTTTTCCAGTAAAGCACAATTCATTATCTTGGCTTTTCCTGGAAAATCTTATCAGTTGTCATTGGTGACTTCCCCTGACAGCTGACGTCTTCACATTCCCTGCTCTCTCTATAGTCACCTTCTTATTATGGGATCTCTTCCCACAGAAAATCCCCATATCCCTGTCTCTAGTAATAGCTATTAATTATATTCTATCATTAAAGGGCTATTTATGACATGTCACTGCCTTTAAGGCTGAGTATGTTCTGTCTTGTATCTGTGTATATCTGTGTATGTAAGAGGAAGCAGCTGCTTCTTCTTCTGGAGGAGTTGGATACATCTGATTGTGAAGGGTTTGTCTGCTAGTGTGGGGGTTATAGCTCCCTTTGTAGGTGTAATATGTTAGACTAGGACAAAATAGTCCTGACCTTATGTAAATGATTTACTACAGGCTTAAAATAACAACTTAATGCATTATTTTTTTTAATAAAACTGCAACAAAAATGCAAAGCAAAAGATGCAATATTTCATAGTGTGAATGGAGCCGGATCCTGATTATTCAGTGGATGGGCCCCTTTAATACAAGTTTGAGCGATCACTGGCCTCTACGGATGTCAGATGGCTGCAATTGGAGGCATCTTTTTACCCTCTAATTTACTATAGTGTGGCGGCTCAGTGGTTAGCACTACAGCCCTGCAGCGCTGGGATCCTGGGTTCAAGTCCCATTTAGGTCAACATCTGCAAAGAGTTTGTATGTTTTCTCTGTGTTTGCCTGGGTTTCCTCCAGGTCCTCCAGTTTCCTCCCACACTCCAAATCATACTGGTAGGTTTATTAGATTGTGAGCCCCATTGGGGACAGGGACTGATCTGGCAAGTTCTGTGCAGCTCTGTGGAATCTGTGTGCGCTATATAAATAAAATAATTATTATAGCTCCAAATGATCCCCATTCCTGGCACAGACTTGGCTTTTGTGGGATTCAGAAAACTGAAGATGCAGAGGGTTAGGACGCACCAGTCCTGATAAATCCCTGCGATCTCATAAGCCCCAAATTTCCAAGGCTGTATTACTGACACTGATGGGTGTCTAGAACATGTCACCCCTTTGCACCCCAATTGTGATCCCCATAGGATTCACCATCCTAACCGTCTGCCAGTGACTTGGATGTGAATGGTGCGCCCCCTGCAGTAGGTCTGTAGAGCTGTATATGATGCAGGGTATATAGACGATCTATAAGCCGTGTCCTAGTGCCGAGGTGACAATGGTACAACATGTCGCTATAGATCCCTTGGCTTTGGCTATATGATTGATCCGGCACTGAGGCACGAGCCTAGGGATTACATAGTTATAAAGCACATGTCTGTACAGATCTATCTATCACTGACTCCACAAAACATATCCACCATGACAGCGATAACAACACAGAGGATCAAATCCTCACAATGATCTGTAATTCCAGACTGATACATTGTAGCAAACCAGCAGAGAGATCTGTGCAGCTCCTGCTGATGTGTTTAGCTCACAGAGCATTGTTTAGACTGGATACTCTATTGCTCTATTGGAAGCAATATTTACAGTATATAGTTATCTCCTGAGCTCCTCCTAGTGGTGGTGTATATACAGTACATAGTAATCTCCTGAGCTCCTCCTAGTGGTGGTTGTATATACAGTATGTAGTAATCTCCTGAGCTGCCCCTAGTGGTGGCTGTATATACAGTATGTAGTAATCTCCTGAGCTCCTCCCTATTGGTGACTGTATATACATTATGTAGTAATCTCCTGAGCTCCCCCTAGTGGTGGTGTATATACAGTATGTAGTAATCTCTTGAGCTCCCCTAGTGGTGGTGTATATACAGTATGTAGTCATCTCCTGAGCTCCTCCTAGTGGTGGCTGTATATACAGTATGTAGTAATCTCCTGAGCTCCCCCTAGTGGTGGCTGTATATACTGTATGTAGTAATCTCCTGAGCTCCTCCTAGTGGTGGTGTATATATAGTATGTAGTAATCTCCTGAGCTCCTCCCTATTGGTGACTGTATATACAGTATGTAGTAATCTCCTGAGCTCCTTCCTATTGGTGACTGTATATACATTATGTAGTAATCTCCTGAGCTCCCCCTAGTGGTGGCTGTATATACAGACTATCACTAGTTAATGATATGCTTCCATCACTCTGGTAAATAGGCATGTAAGTGCAGTCCAGCAGTAGTTGAAACAAGTGGAGTTAAAATGTAATTTATAATATGTGGGGTCCCCCTTTTTGTTAGTGGGCTATTGGCACCATAAAGGCAAGGTGCTATATTACCTTTCATCCACCGCCAGTCCCGCTGGCAAATAGAGTTCTCTGGCCCTATCTGACATGAAAGATTAACAGGACCTTGCAGTGGGTCATTCCACCTGTGCTTCTGACAACACTCCAGGTTCTGTAGGTAATAACCATGTTGGGACTGTGGAGAGGAGATTGGGCCTGTGGCACCTAGAAACACAATTCTGATGTCCTTTTAACTTTAACCCCCTTTAGGAGCAGGGTTTTTTTGCTCATTTCCTTTCTGTTTATTTCTTCTCATCGCTCGCTGCATACCTCGCGCCACTCTCCCCTCCCTGCCCACTTTCTCTTCCCTTTTCAGGGACAGAGGCTGGTGTGAGGGCTTATTTTAAACCAATTTTACTTCTTAGTTATTTAACTATTTATTATCCATGCCATGCTGGAAGACAATTGACAAATATGTGTAGAATTGGAAAAAAACTAATTTGCGTCACTCTTCTTCTTGTTGAAATCAGTTTTTACGACTTCCACTGTCGCTCCACATCACCCCTCTGCTTTTAATTCTTGGGTTCGGTCCGAACACGGTGATAACCAATTTATAATAGGTTTTATTGTGGGTTTTAATACAATTTCAAAAATAAGCTGACATTTCATGCTATCATTTCAAGACTGTGCAACTTTGGATCACTTTTTCTTACATTTTTTTATGTATGTAAAATGGTGTAAAAATCGTGTTTGTGATTTTACTCTGTTTAATCGTGTTTTATAGGCAAGCAAGCCCATCTCTGTATGAAGAGGGTCGGCCCCCATGAGCCCGCGTCACGATAGCTTTTCCGACGGATATAATCCGTTGCAGAGCATGAAGGGGTTTAAGAAAAAAATCTCCCCATCTAGATATACAATCCTGATACTGTATAAAGGGAGATTCCTCTCTTAATAAGACACCCTGAACAGGAATGTGTTTCTTGCTGTGTCCATAAAAAACGTTTAGAAACTATTACGCGTTTTGAGTGAGCCCCCTCCATCTGTCCTCTGAAAATCAGATTAATTTTATTGACATATTTTTGATAAAATGTATACAATTCTCATCACTTGCCAATACTGATTTTGTTATTTGTTCCTATCTATAAGAAAGTAATTAATAAATTATTTTACAAGTTAAGTCTCGCTGTCAGAAAAAAACAATGTCGAAATTTATTATGATAAGCGGTTCCCTATATGTTCAATTAAAAAACAATCTGCTGTGTAAAACCATTAAATGATAAACCAGGGACACTTCTCATGACTTCACCCCCAGGCATGGTGACTGTGGTAAACTTATTATATTTGTTATCCATGGTCTCTCCTGCTTCTAACATCACTTTTTAAAATTATGTTTATGATCCAGGGGGGGTCCTGCAGCTTCATAGGCTGTTACAGTGCCGGAGCAAACTGCCTGCATGAGATTACATCAGGCGAGTATGGGGAGGGAATGTGTGAGGGAGCAAGGGTGAAGCAAGAGACAAAGTGGAAACAGATTTTGTGAGCAGAGCACTTAGGGGCTCGAGAGACCCCCAGATCAATTAGGGTTCATTAGGCATACTTGTAAAAGTTGATTTTAAAATGAAGGAGACCATGGATAAGAAATAAAAAGGAAATGATGTCAACGGTGACTGGATCTATAAGTGCCACGGTTTTTCATATTTAAATTTCCTGTACATGAAATAAGTTTCTGCTTTTCTGTAAATTATATATCTTTTTAATCATGACTTTAACGTATAGAATAATTCTATTCTGATAATATATATATAGATTAGTCAAAAATCGTTGCAGAGCACTCCAGGTTCAAAACCTGGGTGCTGCCCGCTTTTTACATTTTCTACCTACAAGAGGACCAAGCAAGGACCTTTGGGGGCTCTACACCCCTCCCTCTGGGGAGTCTCACAAACTGTGCTGACTTGAACCATTTCCCAGGTTCAGAGACAGAGGGTAATTTGCATGCACTTTTGAAAAGTGTCTTAAGCAGGCCCTGCCTTTCTAACTTCACCTGATAGGCTTACCTTAAACCCCCTAAACGCACTTAGAAACACAATGGGGCAGATTTATCAAGCTGTCTGATAGTAAGAATATTTCTAGTTGCCCATGGCAACCGATCACAGCCCCCCTTTAAAATATTCATGAGCACTGGTAAAATGAAAGCTGAGCTGTGATTGGTTGCCATGGGCAACTAGAAATATTTTGATTTTCAGACAGCTTGATAAATCTGCCCCAATGTCCTCTTTAATAGAACACCTGGTTTGTGTTTATAGCACATGTGCTGCACTGTACCGCTCCTGTATGGCGGCGTTCGCCCATTGCAGTGTATGGGGGACGTATATACAACGTATATACATCCCCCATATGGTTATCTGAATGTAGCCTTAATATACAATCAGGAATTGAGATCTGTATTTTTTTTTTTTTAAATCACAAGCTTATCTACGTCCCTCATACGTTCATGTGAATGCAGCCTTAGGCTACATTCACATGAACGCCTGCCCGTCGTACTGTAGCACAACGGGCTCACGACGGCGCTGCTCACCCCCACCCCTCCCCATTGTAATGTATGGCGCACGGCACCAGATTCCAGGGAGAGATAGGACATGTCCTATATTACGCCCGGCTACGGGACGGTACGGTGCCACACGTGTGCTGCCCTATACCGCTCATGTATGGCATCGTGCGCCCATTGCAGTCTATGGGGGATGTATATAAAACGTACATACGTCTCCCATACGGTTTTCTGAATGTAGCCTTAATTTACAGTCAGGAATTGACAAACTAACTTTAACAGTGGATATCTCTGGTTATTTTAACCTAGAAACACAATCCTGATATTTCTAGGTGTCATGGTTCAGGAGATATGATTTTTTCAAATTTGACACTGTCCTTATGTAAATATACGTGCTATCTGCACAGGACATGTGCAAATAGGATGTACATTGCCTCTTGGCAACCAAAAAGATGTTAAAGAAGACCAGAACAGAACTGAAAAAATTGACCTTGAAATTCAGGCCAATGACCCTAAGTCACAAAGGGGTGACATGTCATACAGACTATTATTCAGTTGAGAATATGTGTGATATCATACAACATGAAAAACTTAATGTTAAAGAGTGTGGAAGAGGCATCCATGTAATGAAATTGAGTGCGAGAGAAGCTTCTCTGTATCACTAGTGAGAGAGGAAGAGGTGCTTTTGTTTTGGATGCGCTTCCCTTTTTCGGTAATGAAACAGGGGTTTTCTTGTAACGCAGGGGTTGGAAGGATGTACGTTTTTTATCCTTACCTTGTTCTTCTCAAAAAGCTCTGCTTGTTTTGTGGATAGTTCCTTGTCCTAGTCACCTATATGCACAAGTAAACAGGTAGTAGATTCTATCTGTAAAAGGGCATAGAAAAGTTTCTGTGCCATGGTTCAGACTATTTGTTTGACGTCAGCTTGAGCCAGCTGAAGAAGGAGGGGGGAGCTGCCCAGAGTGCACGTAAATACAAAAAAGATAAGAGCGGTCATAATGTAAGGGAAAGTGCCATTGCTATAGAATTGAAAATTTAAGGATAATGATTCTGAAGGTAATATAGTCACCAAAAATATCACAACGGATTCAGGGTTTGGAGCAAGAAATTCTTGAAAAGAAGTGATAACTTGTTTTTTGGAGCAAAAAACATAAGACAATTTGATCATTTGATCAAACTATTTTGCTTTATCACTCTCACTTTCAGTTACAGCTTACTTATATGGAAATTTCTATTTGGTCTGCCATAGATGAAGGGCTCAGGCCGGAGAGAGAAGGAGAATGCAGAAGGAGTGGGGCAGGCGGGGGGGGAGGAGAGAGACTTGAGACAGAAAAAACTTAAACTTCGAATCCGAGACACAAGAGTTGCGACTTCAGATCAAGACCTGCGAAGAGATTTTGCCCAGTAAGAGAAAGACAGGCAGTCAGTGCCGGACACTGACTTGAAGTCAATAGTGGCAGGTGACATTTTATTAATCGCCCCCACAGCAAGCTCGGTCCGGCGTTCTGAGGCTATAACACTGCATTGTCTGCTAGCCTTATTGGAAGGTTCTGATAAAGCTAGCAGTTTAACAATGCTAAAAATGAGGTACGCTAGCACTACCTTTTAAGGATGACAGGTCCTCTTTAAGAAATTATTAACCCAAGGCAGACCTTCCACCAATCATCAGATGACCTAGTTCGCAGTTCCTAACGATTCTGTATTAATATTCTGTATTCAATATTATTATCGGATTATCAGAAAACTCATTACATCTCCCTTCCTATGACTTAACCCAAATATCTGTCACATTCTCCCAACTATCACCCTATTGTTATCAGGTGACTGCAATAGCAAATCATTTACATTAACCTAGATTGCAGACTACACACTGCCACTGCAACTCATATCTTCACATGATGTCACTCACAAATCACATTTCCCAAGCTTTCCAACTGTACACAGATATACTGGACCCCTTCCCCATTATCAGATGAATAAGCCCAGCTATCAGTCATGTTTCCCCTGACAATACATTATATAGAATGTGCCTCTTAAAGGGGTAGTTCCATTACAACAAATAAATGTTATTGTTTATATAATGAAAAGTTATCAAATTTTTCAATATGCTTTCTGTGTCAATTCCTATAGATATCTGCTCGTTTATATAATATAGGAAGCTTCATTACTTGCTTCCTATGAATAGAATTCTGTCCATGGTCATGTGATACAAATGCATGGCTCATTATATCACACAGCTCTGATTACTCCCTATGATACTAATGAGCTGTGAGTGACATTACATGACTATAGTAAGATTTCTATCCACTGGAAGTAAATACGGAAGTGTTCTGTAGAATGACAGCAAGCCGAGATCCAAAAAAATTGATACAGAAAGTGTACTGGAATTTTTTTTTTATCATGCAAACAATAATATTTATGTGCTGTAATGGGAACACCCCTACCCTGCATCACTTGCATTCCCTCACCTTATATACACTGATAGGGCAGCACCCTTGTTATCAGATGACCCTCCAACATGTTCTAGCTACCTATTACATAACAACTGGACTGGTTTGCCTTTGGTGGTTTTTTACCTGAGTTACAGCTTCTTGTCTTGACTTGCTCAGCTCCTCACATTTCATCCTCAACTGGCTGATCTCGGCCTCCATTTTTTCAATGTGCTTACTCAAAAGCATTTTGTCTCTAAACAGAATGAGGGAACACTATATAGTGAGTCCAAAACTTGGTGGTGGTCAGGGTCTCTGGACAGAGCATATCAGGATATTAGCTGAAACTATAGGCCGACTAACATTGCAATTGATTTTTAATAAATAATTTAAAATATATAAAAATAAATATTCAAAAAAACTGAAGTGCAAAGGGACAAGCTACAAAAAGCCCATTACTCCCTGAAATTCAGCTACATATTACCTATTAAATGTGTTACATGTATATAATTATTTTCTCAACTCCACTGTACCCAAAAGACATAGATTCTATCACAGATCGAATAAAGTAACTAGAAGCATTAATAAACAAAATTGCATTACATCATGCAGTATCTGTGTGGTTAGTCGTATTACAAGCTTATCAAAATAGCTACAGGGATGTCTTTAACACTTGTACAAATTAGATTTATTTTAAAAAGCTAAAGATATGTACAGGCAGTTCCCTACTTAAGAACACTCAACTTACATACAACCCCTAGTTACAAATGGACCTCTGGATGTTGGTAATTTATTGTGCTTTAGTCCTAGGCTACAATGATCAGCTGTAACAGTTATCACAGGTGTCTGTAATGAAGCTTTATTGTTAATCCTGGTTCTTATGAAAACCCAAAATTTTTTAAATCTAATTCTCACAGAGACCAAAAAAGTTCTGGCTAGGATTACAATGATAAAATATACAGTTCCTACTTACATACAAATTCAACCTAAGAACAAACCTACAGACCCTATCTTGTAGGTAACCCGAGGACTGCCTGTACAGTTAATCATTAATTATGACCCACACACTTCCCCAGCTCCTGGTTTATCATGGGGACCGTTCACTTATATTACTGTACTACTCTCTATATATTTGTATATTTTTATTAGAAACAATAAGAAATTAGAAAAAATCTAAAAAAGGGGACGCCCACACAGAGCAGGCCACAACAGATGCCTCTAGTTAAGGGTCAGTCCCTGCTACTACCTAGGGTTTTTATAAATTTTATTGGAACAAAAACTATCCCCTAGGCAGAGTGATTCACAGATACAGGCGGTCCCCTACTTAAGAACACCTGACTTACATACGATCCCTAGTTACAAACGGTGACTAGTTATCACTGGTGTCTACAATGAAGCTTTATTGTTAATCCTGGTTCTAATGACAAGCAAACATTTTTAAAATCCAATTGTCACAGAGACCAAAAAAAAAAAAATTGTCTGGGGTTACAATGATAAAGTATACAGTTCCGACTTACATACAAATTCAACTTAAGAACAAACCTACAGACCCTATCCTGTATGTAACCCAGGGACTGTCTGTATTAGTTACTACTACAAACTACAATTACTACTAACGTTTCTAAAAGTACAGTACAATAGTTCCCCTACTTAAGAACACCTGACTTACATACGACCCCTAGTTACAAACGGACCTCTGGATTTTGGTAATTTACTGTACTTTAGTTCTAGGCTACAATAATCAGCTTTAACAGTTATCACATGTGTCTGCAATTAAGATTAATTGTTAATACTGGTTCTTATGACAATCTAACATTTTTAAAAACATTTTTAAAATTGTCACAGAGACCAAAAAATTTTTGACTGGGGTTACAATAATAAAGTATACCGTTCCGACTTACATACAAACTCAACTTAAGAACAAACCTACAGAACCTATCTTGTATGTACCTTACTGCCTGTAATAGCTTGTTGTAGTAACGGATGGAAAAGGCAAAAAACATTTTTCTAAATAAATTGTATAAAAAAGTTAACTTTAATACATCATAAATTGGGGGCTCCTGAAAGAAAACAGGTGCTGGAAGTGTGATCTTACAAGTGATGGAGACACTGATCCCTGACAGTCCCCATTATTTTGATAACCCTGTGATACAACCCTGTGATACCACATAGATACTGCATGAGTTTCAAGTCACTTTAGATGGCTGCCTTTTTTCTTCTGACATGGCAGTGAAGCAGTGTGAACCATCTCTTACTAGCTCTGCAAGACCTGTATGGAATTATACTCCCCGAGGCAGCGTTAAATGGCAAACGTGTGTTGGGGGTGCCCTATGCTTGCTGTCTGGCTGCAATAATGGTTGGACAGCACTATAGGACATATAGGTGATTGTAAACTGGAATCCAGCCATACAATGTTGCTATTATTATTAATTAAAGGATTTATGGACTCCTTAATCTTTTTGTGATTGAAGGTTTGGTTTAAGAGGATTTTGTAGATCTTTGTGATGGGAGGGTGACACCCAAGCCATGTGATGCAATACTTGAGGATGTACTTATTGATCAAACTCTGTGAGGAACCCATTAGACTCACATTAAATAGTAGTCAGTACACCTTTGCCATCGTAAAAAGTGATTCAGATTAACCCCATCCCAACCTTGTATTTGATCTAGTAGGTTTTCCCTTACATTTTTTTTATTTGCATTTTACCAATGCACCAAAGACACATGCTGTTACTGGGTTACAAGACATCAAAGGGATCTTATTTTTGAAAGGTACAAGGCGAAGTGAAGACATTCAATAATAAATGAATACATTTTGGAACAACAGTGACATTATCAAGAATTGAACATCCATCAAAGTTTGATGAAAGGACAAAAAATGTGGTCCAGGAGGCTGCCAAAAAACCACAGGCTGCATGAATTTCTGCCAAGTACTGTCTAGGTCCTGCATGTGACAACATTTTCCCATATTCTTCATGTATGGCCTGTGGGTAAGGGTGGCAAGGTGAAATTCTTTGTTTACAAAAAAAATTACCCAAACTTTGCCAAAACCAACATTAAGTTTGCCAAATGTTTGTGGAAAATTGTATCACGATATGATGAGAGCAAAGGTTAACCCATATAATTTTGAAAGTTCAGTTTTATGCAAAGCAAAAATTGCACATCGGACATCATACACACACAGGAAGCATGGTAGAGGCAGCATTATGGTTTGGGCTACTTGTCAGCAGTTGGAACTAAACCTTTAGTCAATGTGGGGGAAATAATGAACATTCCCAAATATCAGTCACACCTGAATGACCCAAATCATACCTCAATATTTTACAACAGCCCAGGCAGAACTTAGACCTCATTCCAATTGAAAATCTGTGGGTTGACTTGATACAAAATATTTCACACATGTACTATATAAACACTATATACACAAATATGAACACAACCCATACATAACCTATTTACATATACATCCGAAAACTCACTCTCTTTCCTTTAGCAGAACCTTCTGACTTTCATCTAGTCTCAGCTTAAGGGCTGTGATCTTAGGTGTTGCCTCTTCCTCGGTTGGGTCTCTGTCCTCCCAGTGCCGTTGTCTTGGGCTGCGGCAGGAGCCTCCATTTTGCTGCTCGCAGGACTCTGGTTGTAAGCTGCTGTCTACGTCCATCTCCTGAAATCAGTATGTTGAGACTTGTTAGCATAATAGGTTGGACACAGAAGGGAGAGATCTTATTTAGGGAATCTCAGCTGATAAAATCTCCTGTGGTCCCTGCCAAAGAGGCAACTTAAAAATAAGGTCTTATTCTTAGGGGATGTCTTATTTTTCCATGAACAAGAATTTACATTTATCATTGGACAAAAAAATCTACTTCTCTAACATCCTTATGACTCTCCAAACTCTGAATTTCATGCTGTATTTTTTGTGACTCCATTTCTATTAAAATCATTGGCTCCAATGTCTCATGTTTAGTAAAAGCACTTTCCATAAATGACCCCTTCTTATCCTTTGTAGCTGCTGGGATCACATCTGCAGTACAACAGTCGGTGATTTAATTCCATGAATTCTTCTCCATGTCACAACCTTCTGCAGCATCTAAAAGATTTACTAATGCTAATGTATGGCGCGGGGGGAGGTCCTGCAATGGCAACTGCTAGGTTTTATTTTCAGGGGAGGCCTTATATTTCTAAGCCTGAACAAAATTGTACTAGGTCTTATTTTCGGGGGATGTCTTATTTTATGGGAAACAGGGTAGTAGTAAGATATTGTAGCTTTGGCAGCAACCACATGAGATGAAATCCACTATAAAGCGAGATATCCTTCCCCTGCTCCAGTCAAGGATTCCTGTGTTCTGACCTTGATCTTGAGCGGTTTTTCAGTGTCCACATCTCGCACTGGCTTCTCACTTTCCTGCTCTGTGGTTACTTGTCCTTTGCTGCGTAGTCGCTCAACTTCCTTGCGGAGTTCCTCCGTCTCACTGCTTGCTTCCTGACGCTCTCTTTTAAGAGCGCTTAGTTCTTTGCTTAGAACCTCTAGCCTATTGCGGAGCTGCACCCCCTCCTCCCTGGCCTTGTTCCGTTCAGCTCTTACTTTACTCCACTTTTCTCTCCAGTTGGCTGTGCAGTCTGACCACCAGCGCATGGTCTTCTCCATTTGAGCTGCCCGTGCCCTGGCCTCCTCTAGCTCTCTCTGCCGAAGCTCCTCACGACTCTCCCAGTCTCCAGCGGACAATGGAATGGATGGAATGGATGGAGGAATGGGGGATGGTGGAAGGCTCTTTGGTGAAGGTGTAAGAGAGTCTGGATGGCGCATCCTCTCAGGTTGAGAACTTCCCAAACTGCAGACCTCTGAGCTTTGTAAAAGCAGACTTGAGTCCACCAGCCGAGGGCTCGGACCACTGCTCTGACTCATAGTGACTAAAGGGTGAAAAAATGATTGCAGGACTGGAAGACAAATGTCTGAGGGGGACAGGCTCCAGGATCCGGAGACACTGAACCCCCTCAGACAATAGCAGGACCCTAAATGAACTCCAAAACAGTTCTAAATATATCTGCAGCTCCAGATCCTCTGTGTACATAGGTGTATATAAGTAACAGTGGAAAATGAGGAGTATCTCCCAGACATTAACTTCTAGGTTGGAGAAGGAACTTGTTCCCTGTTTAGAAAGACAAGCAAAAACATTATTAGAATATTAAAGAAGAATCCAGCAGCACAAAACTGACCAGAAGAGAGACCAGAACAATGGGAGACAATGGCCACCACATTCATAAAGGCATCAGCTAATAAGAAACATCTGCCTCACAGGACCAGACCTAGCAGCGACACAACAGGGGACGTCACAATAAGCAAGAATAACACATCTGCTCAGAATTCCTGTGACTATTGTGGCTTGGCTGCAGCTTTCATTGCATGATGAAGCTGTGCTCTGCTGGGGACAAGTCACTAACTATACATAGGAAAACTGCGTTTCTGCACTTCAAATGAACGTTTCGTATAATGTTGAAATTTATAGTACCCCAAGTATTATTGGGCAAAAAATTTGGGTTGGTGCAAATATAGTACTAAGTGAGGAATGCAACAATGCATTCTATACTACAATGAGGCAGTAAACCGCACCCTACATTCCAGACCCAAATAGTACACATTGCACTCCTAAAGTTTACCCTAAAATGTACACTATGCACCTGTGTATACTATCCTTGAACAGTACACATTGCACCCCTATATACTATTCCAGACCTGTACACTGGGTACCCTAATATTCTATTACACTACACCCTATATACTACTCTAGAATTATACATTAGACAACCATATATTCTATATGATGCATCCTATATACTACAACAGAAGTGTACACTAGGCAACCTAATATTCTATGCACTGCACCCTATATATGACTCCAGAAGAGTACACTAGACATCCCAATATTATCTACACTGCATCCCTGTATACTACTTCAGAAATGTACACTAGGCACCATAGTATTATATCCACAACAGCCTTGTATACTACTCCAGAAATGTACACTTGGCACCCTAATATTATATCCACTGCACCCCTGTAAGTTACTCGTGTAGTGTAAACTACTATCACTAGTTAATGATATGCTTCCATCACTCTGGTAAATAGGCATGTAAGTGCAGTCCAGCAGTAGTTGAAACAAGTGGAGTTAAAATGTAATTTATAATATGTGGGGTCCCCCTTTTTGTTAGTGGGCTATTGGCACCATAAAGGCAAGGTGCTATATTACCTTTCATCCACCGCCAGTCCCGCTGGCAAATAGAGTTCTCTGGCCCTATCTGACATGAAAGATTAACAGGACCTTGCAGTGGGTCATTCCACCTGTGCTTCTGACAACACTCCAGGTTCTGTAGGTAATAACCATGTTGGGACTGTGGAGAGGAGATTGGGCCTGTGGCACCTAGAAACACAATTCTGATGTCCTTTTAACTTTAACCCCCTTTAGGAGCAGGGTTTTTTTGCTCATTTCCTTTCTGTTTATTTCTTCTCATCGCTCGCTGCATACCTCGCGCCACTCTCCCCTCCCTGCCCACTTTCTCTTCCCTTTTCAGGGACAGAGGCTGGTGTGAGGGCTTATTTTAAACCAATTTTACTTCTTAGTTATTTAACTATTTATTATCCATGCCATGCTGGAAGACAATTGACAAATATGTGTAGAATTGGAAAAAAACTAATTTGCGTCACTCTTCTTCTTGTTGAAATCAGTTTTTACGACTTCCACTGTCGCTCCACATCACCCCTCTGCTTTTAATTCTTGGGTTCGGTCCGAACACGGTGATAACCAATTTATAATAGGTTTTATTGTGGGTTTTAATACAATTTCAAAAATAAGCTGACATTTCATGCTATCATTTCAAGACTGTGCAACTTTGGATCACTTTTTCTTACATTTTTTTATGTATGTAAAATGGTGTAAAAATCGTGTTTGTGATTTTACTCTGTTTAATCGTGTTTTATAGGCAAGCAAGCCCATCTCTGTATGAAGAGGGTCGGCCCCCATGAGCCCGCGTCACGATAGCTTTTCCGACGGATATAATCCGTTGCAGAGCATGAAGGGGTTTAAGAAAAAAATCTCCCCATCTAGATATACAATCCTGATACTGTATAAAGGGAGATTCCTCTCTTAATAAGACACCCTGAACAGGAATGTGTTTCTTGCTGTGTCCATAAAAAACGTTTAGAAACTATTACGCGTTTTGAGTGAGCCCCCTCCATCTGTCCTCTGAAAATCAGATTAATTTTATTGACATATTTTTGATAAAATGTATACAATTCCATCACTTGCCAAATGACTGATTTTAGTTATTTGTTCGCTAATTCTATAAAGAAAGTAATTAATAAAATTATTTTATCAAGTTAAAGTCTCGCATGTCATGAAAAAAACAAATGTCAAATTTATTATGATAAGCGGTTCCCTATATGTCAATTAAAAAACAAATCTGCTGTGAAAAACAATTATGATAAACCAGGGACACTTGCTCATTGATTCAGGCATTGTGACTGTGGTAAACTTATTATATTTGTTATCCATGGTCTCCTGCCTTCTAAAATCAACTTTTAAAATTATGTTTATGATCCAGGGGGGTTCTGCAGCTTCATAGGCTGTTACAGTGCAGGAGCAAACTGCACTCCTGTATAATATTCCAGAAGTGTAGACACCCTAGTATTATATACACTGCCCCTCTGTTTACCACTAAAGATGTGTACAGAGTGTGTACACTAATATTCTAAACATTGCACCCCCGTATACTACTCCAGAGGTGTATAGTAGACACCCTAATATTGTATACACTGCACCCCTATATACTACTCCAGATGTGTATAGTAGACACCGTAACATTGTAAACACTGCACCCCTATATACAACTCCAGATGTGTATAGTAGACACCATAATATTATATAGACTGCACCCCTATATACTACTCCAGATGAGTATAGTAGACACCGTAACATTGTATACACTGCACCCCTATATACTACTCCAGATG
>CM033647.1:68177702-68494704 GCA_019512145.1 Engystomops pustulosus
GGGCGCACTGCGCCGTACGGGAACGGTACAGTGCGGTACCATTCCGTGGCCGGAACAAAGAGAGAACATGCCCCCGACGCCAATGTATGCCCGCCATACTACGGTACAGTGGGCATACATTGTGTGAATGTAGCCAAAAAAAATAAAAAATCTATACTCCCCTTCTCCCTTTTTCACCTCCGCCGGCTGAGCACATCACTATGATGTGACGGCGTCGCAGCCGTGTGAAGTCATATAGTGTTTGTGTCGCACAGATAAGAAATGTGTTACACAGCCGCATAGTAGTGACTTGGCATTTTTTCCCCTGCGTTTTTGAGGTGCGTTTTCATTGCGTGCGAAATCGCAGCAAAAACGCCACATGTGTCAACGGCCTAAAAGCTTCAGCCTTGATCACATACTAAGGTTACATTGCGTTTCTACTGCATTTGCTAAAACACAATGTAACCTCAGCATGTGATCACGATTCAAGCCTCTGGAATGCGCCAAAATCCCCACAAAAATGACATAACGCATCGTGTGAATGTGGCCCGAGGCTACCTGCACATGACGTGTTCGTCATGTCAAAGATTTTTTTAACAATACCTCCTCACATGCCTCCCCCTGGCCCCGATGCTTTGTCTGGTCTGCAGATCTAATGTACAGGATCGGGAGGAGCAATGGCAGATCTTCATACCTGGGCCCTATATGAAGATCTGCCATCAGTCTTAGGCTACATTCACGTGAACGTATATACATGCCACATACGCGGCAATGGGCGCACTGCGCCGTACGGGAACGGTACAGTGCGGTACCATTCCGTAGCCGGAAGAAAGATAGGACATGCCCCCGCCGCCAATGTATGCCCGCCATACTACGGTACAGTGGGCATACATTGTGTGAATGTAGCCTTAAAAAAAAAAAAAATCTACACTCCCCTTCTCCCTTTTTCACCTCCGCCAGCTGAGCACATCACTATGATGTGACGGTGTTGCAGCCGTGTGAAGTCATATAGCAGTGTTTGACAAAAAAAGGGTCTAAAAAAAGTAAACTGTTTGTTTTTTGACTGTTGTTAGTCTTGTGCCAAGCCAGGTTTCATGGCCTGATATGTACATCATATTCACTTCTCATTTTGCATTGAGATCAGGGTTGGTTGCTGGACCACAGCACATTTAGTTTTTATGTATATATTTTTTTGATTCAGTAAAGGATTTGTTACAATTCATATACATCCTGTCTTGTTTCTGTAATTTACTGTCATATAGCAGTGATGGCGAACCTTTTAGAGACCGAGTGCCCAAACTACAACACAGAAATGTAATTTGCGATTTATACTCCCTTCTCTGTCACAGCTTTCATTGATACCAGCACCTGAGGACACCAATAAAGTATAAAATAGTCCCAGGTACAGCTGTCACTTTAAAATAGCTCTGTGCACAGCAAGTCCTGGGCTGTCTGGGACTGCAGGAAGATACCTGGAGTCATCTCTGGTTATGGCCTGAGTGCCCACAGAAAGGGCTCCGAGTGCCACCTCTGGCACCAGTGCCATAGGTTAGCCATCACTGTCATATAGTGTTTGTGTCGCACAGATAAGAAATGTGTCACACGGCCGCATAGTAGTGATGCACCTTGGTCGGAAGGAGAAGTAGGAGCCGATGGTCAGGTAGAAGAACAAGCCAAAGGTGAGTATAGTTTTTTTTTTTTTTTTTGGTGAGGACCGAATCCCAGGTCCTGGTAGTATCTGTTCATCGGTCCGAGCTGCGCTCAGATGCAAGCGGCTGGCCCTTAATCCAGAAACTAGGTTACTTCCATGCCGCGTTTAACTGTCCATATACTATACACTAAGTCCATATGAATTGCACTGAACTTCCGCTATGTATACCACCCTGTCCCCCATATAACAACTTATATAACACCTAACGCCCGAGTTGGGCGCGTTGTACCCAAACGCCCGTATGTATTTTGTGTGCTGCTGCAGTATCCTCCTTTATATCGCTGGGTGCACCCACAGAGGATCCTGCCCCTCTAGCTCTGGTCTGCCCTAAATACTGTCTATGGCACCCCCTTATCGTCATGGTCTTATGTCCCTAAATACTGTCTGTGCACCATCCTCATAGCGTCTGTCGTCCCTATATACCGGTCCTGATTGTGCATACCCCATATCATCTGGTCTTTCCTAAATACCGTCTATTTCACCCCGCAAGACGGCTGGTCTTCCCTAAAGTACCGTCTAATGGCAACCCTCGTACTTATGGGCTTCCCAAATGCCAGTCGCATCCGCACCCCTCCTAGCGCTGGTCGTCCCCAGAACTGTCTCGCTCTCTGCCCAGCAGCGTCTATCCTCCTCCACAAAGTGTCCATGCACCCACATGCAGTTTAGTCCTTCTAACTGTACCTATGTGATGCACTAGCACTCTCTCGTCCGTAAAGGTCACCCACACATGCCTCAAGCCTGTCCACCCAGAGTCTTCTGGTTGAGTCAGTGTTCTCTTTCATTATTTCAAGTGTTTCCCAATAGCAATCGCACTACACCGTCGAGTGCTCCCCGCATAGACCTCGGTCCTTCCCTAAATACGGTCTATTGCACCCCGCATAGCTTCTGGTTTTGCCCTAAATACGTCGATTGCCCCCTCATAGCTTATGGCTTCCACCTAAGGCGGTCGAGTGCACCCCCATAGCGTCTGGATCGTCCCTAAATACGTCTATTTGCACCCCTCTTAGCGTCTGGGCCCCATAACTCTGTCTATTGCACCCCTCATAGCGTCGCTCTTCCCCATATACCGTCTATTGCAACCCCGCATAGGCTGCTCTGGTCTTCCCGAACTACCGGTCTATTGCCGCTACCCCTCATTGCTTCTGGTCTTCCTAAATGCCGGTCATTGCAAAACCCCTCATGCTATCCTGTCTTCCCTAAATTACCGTCTATTTGCACCCCTCCTTAGCGTCTGGTCTTTCCCTAATACTTGCATCTATTGCACCCCGCATAAGCGTCTGTCTCCGAAATACTGTCTTATTTGCACCCTCATAGCGTCTGGTCTTCCCTATATACCGTCTATTGCACCCCTCATGTACAACGTCTGGTCCGTTCCCGATATTACCGTCTTTCAACCCCTTCATAGTCGGGGTCTTCCTATATACTAACCGGCTATTCATCCCTCGTATGCTCTCTAGTCTTCCGCTAAATGCGGTCTATTGCCCCCCGTCCATAGCGTCGTGGTCGTCTCTCAATAACCGTCTGTCATCCCTCATAGCTCTAGTCTTCCCCGAAATGCTGCTATTGCACCCCTCAGCTTCTGGTCTTCCCTAAACTGCTGTCTTTGCACCCCCTCATAGCTTCGGTCTCCCTAAATGTTTGTCTAATGCACCCCTCATAGCTTCTTCGTCCCTAACAACTGTCTATTGCCCCTCTTAGCGTCTTGTGTTTCCCTAAATACCGTCTAGGAGAAAGCAACCCCTCTTACGCATCTTGTCCTTCCCAAATCCGTCTATCGCACCCCTCATAGCGTCTGGTCTTCCCCAGGGACTGTCTAGCCTTCTGCACAGAGCGTCTAGTCCTACCCCACAAAGTGTCCAGTGCACCCCACATTGCATTTAGTCTTCCTAACTGTACCTTATGTGAGGTGTCACTGACACCTATCGTCTTAGAGAGTGTCACCCCACCTGGCCGCACTTCCCACCACATAGCTTCTGGGTGAGTCAGTGTTCCTTCAGTATGTCAAGTGTTTTACCAAGCAACAGTGTCTCCTTATTGGCCGTCTAGTGCACCTTTGGGTGCCTCACATAATCCGTCATGTAATTCCCATTTGCACTTCATAACAACCACGTGTTCTCCAGAATTGTTCCCAGTTCTTTTACTGAGTGGATGAACTCCGATTTTTTCCGTTTAGTTTCCTCTCCAGCTTGTGCAGTCATTGTCCTCTCTCCACACTCAAAGCGGAGACTGAATGTTTGAAAATTGCTACAAGCTACGAGATCCAAAGGAGTTTACCCCAGGGGCCCACTCAGACACTGCGCTTGCTTTCGTCACACTCGGACTGACCCAGGTATTACGGCATTTAACCACCTGGGGGACGGTACTTGACTGGGCATCAGAGTTGCGGTCTGGCACACTGGCCGAGGTGTATTGGGACCGTTATTTTGCCACTATACCCCTAGGAAAAGACTATTAGCTAAAACCCCCATGTATAGTCAGGGCCGGCAGAGACTTGCCCATACAGTCTGCGAGTTCAGCCACTGTGACCCACTACGCAACAGTGTCTATGAGAACTAATCCAGTAAAATAACGATGTGTGGTAGGCCACAAAAATCGGACAAGAAAAACCTTCTGCTTAGCCTCTGTGATATGACTCTATCCCCCCTGGGTCTAGAACATACATATTGCTTGAAGGCCATGTATGAACGTGCGTCATATGAAACCCTTACATTCTCGCTATGCGATCGTAGCTCCGTCGCGCTCAAGTCACGATATCATCGAAGCGTCTACTTACCCTGAGTTTTCATCAAAAAAAATTGAGGTTGGTGGCTGCGGAACTGGAACTAATCCAGGATAGGCACAGAGAGATGCTGAAATCCAGAGCAGTCCTTCATAGTCACAAGGTCGCGTGAGGATGACACAACAAAGTCTTTGAACACCCTCACCCACCTGCCGACCTTCTAAAGATACACCTACAGGCGAAGAACCCCTCATAGACCCAACCTCAGCTGCCCGCATAGCCTCATAATATATAAAGTAATGTGGAAATAACTGATAAGGCACTATGGGTGTGCTAAGAGACAAGTTGCGCAGGTGGAGAAACAAACATTGGGTCTACGGAAACTACTTTTAATTATTAAAAAACAATGTCACAAGTCTATTAAAAGCGATAAAAAGTATGGAGGGAAATCTGAATAGGAAAAGTGTCGCTATAATGCTTTGCGGGGGTAGTATCCGTTAAATATTTCTGAGGGCGGTTTCCAGATTTTGAAATGGTCGATAAGTACGCTTGTACGAAACAACGGTATGACTTTTTCTTCAGATTTGTGGTGCGCATTACTATTGGGAGCGCTGTTTAAGGATTGTGGGCAGTTGGTGCAGTTGTGTTTGACAAAATAAAAGGGGTTGTCGCTAGACACATTGGTGGGGTTTCGCGATTTGTCTGATCATTTAAGCGAACACCCATACGTGCGCATACGTTGGTGGCCATAGTGACGTTATATACGATGTACACGTCCGGGCGTCCTCTGGTGGGACTCGGTTGGCGTGAGCCTTGGTAGCGGGGCTTGCGTGTACACATCCTAGGAACGAGTGCAATTATATTGGAGCGAGGAATTGACGACAATTGGAGCGGATCCAGATTGGACCCCAGTTGGGCTGTTTTCATTGGGCGTCAGGGAAAAACATGTGAGCACGGTCATGTGACCCATAATGAAATTGCCAGCCGATATCACCAGCACCCGAGGCGCGTCCTCTGTGCCTTTTTTTCGTTCTTCTCTCTCGTCAGAGCCTCATAAGACGCATCATCACCGCGCCAACCGCCCCCTTCAAAGGTTATGATTCTGTCGGGCGATTCATACAGGCCACAATGGAAGAGTCAGGAGACTCCAGCTTCCGAAATCAAAAGGCTCAGTGGAAGGGGGAGCGAACAAGCGGCAATAAGCTGGCGGGGAAGTGCAAAAAGGGTGGAAGGAGAAACCGCAGAAAAGGGCTCCGTACTGAAGAACGAGGCTGCTAGAGTAAGTTCCTATATATACATACACGCACCGCCATCTTCTATAGGTACTACTCATGGCTTAACAGGGTGGGACCCCTTTTGCTTCAGACTGCCTCAATTCTTCGTGGCATAGAGTCACAAGGTGCTGAAGCATTCCTCAGAGATTTTGGTCCATATTGACTTAGGGCATCACAGACCTGTTGCGCCGCAGAGTTTTCAGCACGGCGCTACCATATGCGAATCTCCGTTCCATACCACACCCCGATTATGCCTATTGGATTGAGATCTGTTGACTGTGGAGGGCCAAGCTCAGTATCAGTGAACTTCTTTTGCATGTTCATAACCAGGCTGAGTAATGATCTCAGCTTTAGACATGAGCATTACCGGCTGAAGTAGCCATCAGATGTTGGGTATACATAGTGCAGTCAAAGATGCTGGTGCGCACCAATACGCTGTAATGGTACCAAGGCTCCAAAGAGTGCCAGCAATATTCCCCACACCATGCACACCAACCCCACCAGCCTGAACATTGATACAAGGCAGGATGTCCATGTCATGTATTACTCGCCAAATTCTGACCCTCCTCCCTAATTTCAAAGCAGAAAGAGCACATCATCAGACCCAGGTCAACTCGTGTTTTTTCTCCAATCTTCTACTATCCAATTTCGATGAGCGTGTGCATTGTGCCTCAGTCCTCCTGTGTCTTTGCGGAAGGAGTGGCACCCACCCGTTGGTCGTCTGGCTGTTGGTTCCGCCGCAAAGTTCGACGTACTGGTGCTTCAGAGATGCGCTTCGTCTCCTTGGTTGTAACGGTGGCGTATTGAGTCACTGTTGCCATTCTATAGCTCGAACCAGTCTTTCCCATTTTGCCCATTCTCCTCTGATCCGTCTGGTCTCAACACGGCATGGCCGCCCCAGAACTGCCGCTCACTGGCTGGTTTGTTCATTTTTCGGACTATTCTCCCCCTCCCCCCCCTCTTTCGCTCTGTAAACCCTATCGATGGTTGTGCGTGCAAATCCCGTAGATCAGCAGTTTCTAAATACTCAGACGCACCCTTCTGGCACCACAACCATTTCCCCACCTCATTAGGCAGCTCAAATCACCTTTCTGCCCCATACTGATGCTCGGTTTGAACTTGCAGGAGATTGTCTGCCATGTCTAATGGCCTAATTCACTGAGTGGGCCGCCATTTGATTGGCTGATTAGAATTTAAGTTTAAAGAGTGTATCTAATAACGTGTCCGGTGAGTGTATATATATAGATATAATATATATATATAAGCTATTATTTACTCGTATATCAGGTGCAGGGTGTATTGTAGGAACTAGGACAGTCGTTAAAACCGGGCTCCAAATGTGGTTTGTTGTCATTTTCTCTGCACTTTGATTGCTTTTTCAGCTTCCCAGTACAGGGTATGGAATATAAATAGCATCACTAGGACGCACAATTTGTTATGCAGAAACAGCTTTGATAAAACTCTGAGGTGGAATCACATATGTTTTATTTTTGAAAGGGGGGGAGAAAAGTGGAAATGCAAAAAAATGAAAATGGTGTGTGGTCCTTAAGGGGTTACTCCCGACCACCCACTTTGTGGACAAAGAAGGGGACACAAGATTACTGGAAATTGTTTGTAGCCAGGCCCTTCCTATGGCCATCACCACTAGATTGCATATAAACCAACCCTGTGTAACAGACACCCTAACACCCTCCGTATTTGGCCCACCAACATATGACCCTTCCTCCTGTAATATTTGGCCCGCGCACAGCTAATGCCTTCCCTTTCTGTTTGCGCTCTCAGATATTCGCCATTTTATTGGTACCACACCCTCTGCTCTGTTTTTTTAGGCAAAAAAATAGATACTCAGCTTTCTCATTCCCACTCACCGTCCTCTTGCTCTTTTGCTATTTCTGTGCGCATTCTGTTACACAGCATGGCAGGGCTCAAGATGATAAATGGAGCGGTTCCTTCGACACAGAAATAGATTTGATGCCTTAGCTTACCTCTCGCTGCCCAGGACCTGTGTGCCCTCTAATCTCACGATTCCAACGATCCAGACGGTGGGGTACTTGAGTTGGTGTTAGTCTGATGAATCTGGGAAGATCGTTCCAAAGAATTGGTCCTGCGCTGAGAAATCATAATCATAACTTATTTTTTTGCAGCCTGCTGCCACTAACACTACAGACAAAGATATTATTAAACTGCTCTCACCTTCACTTCTATAACTGTACAAAGCATGAAACTCTGGCAGCTTCCTTTTAAGCTTCTTTAAAATATCATAAGTGAATCAGTGACCCATTAGATAATGTTTCAAAATTGCTGAACATGGAATTCCTGCTAGTTCCCAATATAGCTTGATTTCTTTTGGAGGTTCTGGCAGGCTTGGGGGCCTTCTACTATTTACAGGACTGACAGATTTCAGCTAATCAAGTAGTAGTGAAGTGAAGGCCACATTTACGTAGAAAAGTGAATGTTGAGTAGGGCAGTGAATATAGATAATATATCTCCTATAATAATTATCCAACTCTCTCACTCTCTGCCAGACAGTCCTTGTGGATTAAGCTCCCCATTAAAGAATGCAGCATTAAAAAATTCAGCAATAAGTAAGTTACGTGATGCGCTGAAGGCGGTACCCACTCGGATTTTTGTCACATGGTACCTTGGCAGATTTTTATGATATCTACAGTACCACAAATCCTGAGTTCATAGGGAGAAATGGCTGGCAGAAGGAACTGTGCATCGTCTGAGATTTCACACCCAAGGCTTGTAGTCCTCTTCCCAGTTACAAAGATGAATTCACCCGCTTGTCCACATCGTCCGGTAAAAAAATGAATACCAGAAATGTATTATAATATAAAACCAAGATATCAACAATGGAAAAAGGAAGTCACTCCAGTGGGTGGACTGGTTGTCGTAGGCCCACCAGAAAAAGCAATGTGAGGGCTTCGCATTTCATTCCCCCAGGAGATAACTCCTGTGCACCTCCAAATTGTGGTGTTTTTCTGTTGGACCTCTGGGATTGAATTGGGTTGTGCCGTGGGCCCACCTGAGTGATCTCTGGTACTCTAGGTGGGGGCCAGGTCCGACGCTGATTCACACGCTAATAATGTGCACAGGCTATAGTCTTACTTTTTAAGTCCATCACGATAAGCACAAATGACTTGCAAAATTGCGGCTATGTCTTGCGTTCCTCGGCAGTGAGTCTCGCCACTGCATGTATCTAACTGGGAGAACTTTCGGCTATGTACTCTGGCTGACGGATAAGGTGACCAGATTCATGGTGCCGTCACGAGGATGCACGGGGGAGCATCCGCAGCATCAGGTAATACACTCTAACCCTATATTGAGTGCAATTGACTGTTGTATAAAGGATTCCGATATAAGCCAGTTTTGCAGGCACAATGCAGGTGAAAAAGGAAAGGCATAAGTGGTTTATAATAAACCACTTCTTCTTTTACCTAGGTCCGGCTGCTGTGTCTGACTGCCGGAGACCTGTCCGTGTCTCAATTAGGTAGGGCCAGGAGAAACTGCAGCAACACAAAAACCCAATCCCTTCGGTGACGTTTTACGCCAGTGGGAAGAGGGTCAGTCTGGATGAGTAAGTCCATTATTAAATGTCTGAACCCATATAAGTTACATAGCCCAGGGGCGACAGTGTTATATCCCCTACCTAGGGGGGCTAAACACTTGTTTGTTACCTTTTATCATAACTTTCATTAGAATAGCCACACACGGGGTGAAGTTCACTTGAATGATGGAGAATGTTAAAATGAAAAGATCAAAGAAAAAAGATATGGATTTCCAGCAGCTAAAAATAGCACATGCGCATTTCTGGAACGAATTGAGAGCGAAACCAGATCTTCTACGCTTAAACTACCTAACCGTGACACTTTCAATACTTAACTGCTACAAGGTGAGTGCGGGAAACAACCCTGAGACGCATGTATATATGGAGGGTATATTGCTTTGAGGTGCCATAGACTGTATATAATGGAAAGCTTGGACTATAGCTCTAAATTGGATTAAGGCTGAAAATGAGCTTAAAAGGACTCTGATGGGTTAAAATGTTTAGCTTCATAGTCCCACATATGACTTTAGATTGACTTATTCCATTGTCGTACAAGAACGGCTGCAATAACCCCAGGTTCGGAGTCCACTCTCTGGCCAGGGAGATTTCAGTGCGTAATGATAAGATTGCAAAGAATTGAACTGGAAACAACAAAAAAAAACATGGATCAGGTATATAATACTTCTTGGAGGAGAATGCTTCCAATGTTTGTACGGCTTTCCATTTGCACACATTCTGGATCGCTGAAAGCTGATGGTCACTTTTCGGAAAGGCGCAAAGGCTGAAATTATTACCAAAAAGTGAAGGAACATTTGGTACTATCGAGTCCCAGACGTTTTGGAGTATGTGCGCAGGAAGAAGACTGGAGCAGGAGAACTGGAGACAAATGTTCGACAGACCTGGAGAGGAGTGAATTGTTGAGTGTAAATGTACGATATATCATGCCAATCATACGTAAATGATGATTTACGGAGCCTTAACATAGTCTTATCTCCGTCTGGACCGCAACCGGCTTTCCTCTGAGCCAGCGCGAATTGGGAGTGCAGAGAAGGGGCATGCCATCTAATGCGGAATATGACAGCTGCCTTAAGATGCGATACAGGAGAGAACAGCTTTGGATAGCAGCGCACCATGTTTATGGGCATTACATGGTCCTACTGTACTCAGATACTCTTTGTTTAGATTTTGGGGGATTAAAAGCTGTTTCTTTTTAACCTCTAACCACTTGTTTCTTTTTTTTCTGTTTTTTTTTTTTGCTCCCCACCTTCAAAAATCCATAAATTCTGTATTTTTCTTTATCAGAGATGTGTGTGGACATTTTTCTGTTAAAACATGTGAACTTTTCCTGATGGTATCTATATTCCATGCCGTTACTGAGCAGCAGGGAGAGATTCAAACTGGGTTGAAATTGGCACAAAAATATGTTACACCACTGTTTGTTAGGCCCTGTATATGCCTTCACTAATTCCATTCCACCTCCCTTTATCCCTGAAGTTCGTAGGATCCCAGTGATTAACCGAATTTATATATGTTTTTAATGTTTAAAAGTTTTGGATGCGGTATACCTAACAATATTTTTTTTTTTTTTTTTCTTTTATATCCGTTTCTAGGGAAAGGGGGGTGGATTTGAACTTTTTCGGGTTAGTTATGATATTTTTTTTTACTCTCTTTCTTTTCCGTTTTTTCACCCTCCAAGGTACTTTAACAGTATTGGCAGTACATGACACTTTGTTCCCCGCGATTTTAAATGCTTTTGCCGAACACATTTTTACATTGGTCACCCCATCATGCCAGCACCGACCAGTTGGGTTACCGGTTGGTGTTAGCTGCAATTATGGAGGCTCTCCTTTCAAACTTCCACGACGCGTCGCCGTACTATTTCCACAAATGTGATATCACGCGCCATAACACCTGAAATAAAATTAAACTGTGGCAGGGAAGCCAACAAAACTCGCATGATGATATAGCCAAGATCTGGTAAACAACTAGCTGTTCTCTAGGTCATGGACAGGTATATTGAGTGGATTGAGGCGTTAACAGCCTAACCTTCCACAAAGGCATACAATCATAATTGAGGCGTTATTTGTAGAGAAAAGGTTAAATTGGTCTTCCTGAAAAAACTGCACAGGACTTTGCGTTTGGTCACTTTACATCAACTTGTGTGTTTGGGTGCAGCAAATTACGTATTTACCCAACTACACTCTCTACAAAGTTCTGTTCCATTTATTGACATGTACACGCCCTGGTTTCAGAATGGGCTTTTAGCCTCATCTGCTCCCATATCCATTCCATAAAGATATAGATCTCACTGTGATAAAGTGTAAAATATACTGTTGTACCACATTTGCCCATCTCGCCTTTTGGGGTATGTTTGTTCATCTGACTGTTGATGAGTAATAGGTTCCGTTTATCTCCTGCACTTGCCACAACTAAGATCTTTCACTGGAAAAACTCTTCACCGCCCACATGCAGGAATTTATGGATAGGTTATTGGAGATAAATTATGCACAGCCCAGATTCGCCGTGCTAATAGTTAGAGACCTCTTCAACAAATTAATCCCCAAAATTCAATATATTTTCATAACTAACCAGAGAAATCATTGCCCCTATGCTTCATTGTCCCTCTAATCCTGTCACTTAAACTATCAGGTCCTAAGCGGAGTACATGACATGAGCGGGCTCCAAAGGAATCATTATCATATGCAGCAGTCCAGCTTAGTCATGAGTCGGAGGCAGTCGTGTGTGCGTGGGAATGATGTGACACTCCTGGTGGCTGGCAACCTCTATGTACTTCCTGAGGCTGGGCGGCCGCACCCCTGCAGCCTATGCTGTGTATGAGATACTACTATACACGACGAACATCCTGTATATGATGTGACACTCCTAGTGGCGGCTCCTCTATGTGCTTCTTGGTGCTGGCCGGCCCACTCCCCTAGCCGCATGTGTGTGTATGAGATACTCCTATACAGCCTGACTGGCCTGTAACAATGATGTGACAACTCCTTGCTGGCTCCTCTATGTGCTTCCGGGTGCTGACGGCCTGTATATATGTGACACTCCTGGTGCTGGCGCTCTCTGCAACTTGTGTTTGTGAGATACTCTTAACACATTACAGGACCACCTGTATAATGATGTGACAATTGCGGCTGCTTCTCCTCCGCTATTGCCCTTTTCCCCCTGGGGGGGGGGGGGGGGGCTGGCGGTCCCTGCAGCCTGTTGTGTGAGTCTCCTATACGCAGGGCCAACTGGGGGCCTAGGCCCACCATGAAACTGGTTCTAGGGCCCACCTACTGAAAATGGATATATTAATGTCCAATTTTAGGCCTCGTACATATGGACACAAAATACATACAACTAATTGTCCACTGCACTATAGGCAGTTAGTATTTTTAAAGTATATATTTTAGAATTGTTCCATGGAAGAACTATTTACCATCATTGGGGAAATTTTGCATCGGCAAACAGCATACCCACAGACAAAGTGTGCCAAACTGTGTTATATTACGTATATCACCATGAAGAAAAGTCCAATCTTTTTTTCCGGGATTCCTAGGAGTACGTGGACGGTCCTCCTAGCCTAAGGTTGCGTCACACGTGGCGTTTACTGCATGCCTTCAACACCCTATAGATCCTTGCCTAATTAAATTGAATGTTAACAGTGTGTTTACAAAGTCCCTGTTACGATGTTCAACACAATACAAATGGTATGAACATATGTATTTGTTAACACATAGTTTGGTTGCTTTTTATTAAACGTCATATGTTAACACAGTTAATTCAGGTACATTCTCTCAGCTGTTGCGGTGCATTTTGAAAGTCATCGGCGTTAAATGTCATGTGGGACCACAGACAGAATTGGGGACAGGACTTAAGCAAGTAATTTTCCAGTGGCTGGGAGGGCCCATATCCCACTGAGCACCGTAAAAAGGAAGGTCTGACGGTTTCCCCCCCGGTTTCCGCCCCGTTTGTGGGAGTGGGGTCAGACACAGATTTAGGCTGCCCACATCTACATATATAGGTCTGAGGCTGCAAACAGAGGTCCCGTGGACCATTGTCTCAGGCGTGTTGTCATGCATGTGATTTAACAGTATAACACCAGAACCGCAATACAAGGGTATGGACGCCGCTCGGTAAGGTTACAGCCGGGCAGTCTGTCATGACACAGTGCTGTGGTATTCAGTACCTTGGGAATTTTGCTGTGTGCTGCCTCGAGACAGAACGCTAGGGCATGCCCTATTTCATCGATCCTAAACATTGTAGGCCTTGGTCCATTTTTTCCCTACTACATCAATAATTGGTAATAATCTTTCAGTTAAGCTCTGCGTTCACATACGAGGTTTACAATGGGCCACAATACAAGGCCCTTGCGCAAGTTTTCTTGATAAAACGTTGTAACATCCCCACAAATGGGTAAATTGATACCCCACCACTACACCAACGTGCGCAAAAAGTACCAACTCTTACATGAATTATGAAAAATGTAGCATCAGAGGCAGGGCAAACCAAAGAAAAGCTGGAGTACCAAAGGGTTTACAGTGTCAGTGATGCTCAAACCCAATAAAAACCCAAATATAGTTGAGAGCGTGGTTACCGGAGCCACACAAAAAAATTTAAGGGGAGGGTAAGGTGGGTGCACAGTGAAAGCCACAGTAGAGTGGTGCCACTGGGTTTTTCGTCAATTGTACTGGCATTAGGACTGTGGCTGGCGTCTCCACACGGACGGAAGAGTAAATGCGTCTAGGAATTAGGAGTTTGTTGATCAGAAAAAATCCGCATAACTAAAAACAAACCTTAGGAGGTGTCAAAATGAGGAGTGCAAAATGTAAATGAACTCCCGTAGGCGCAACCAGCGACGTTAGTACGGCCGGTGGCTCAGTGCTTACTGCACCCAGGACCACTATAACTCCTGCCTCTGGCACAGGCTCACTTACTGAGTCTGCACCAGAATCTATGCAGCGGCTGTCAGCTGTCTCACAGCTGACAACCGCACTGTACACCCGAGATCTCCGATCGTTGTGTTTACCCCTTACCCCCACGTCACATGACTGCGGCTGTAGGATGTTTTCTGCGATGGATCGGATCCCCCTGCCCCGTCAGGGGATCCGATCCGACTTCTAGGCGCTTCGGACTGCCCCGAGCTGCCCCGATGTCCAGCAGTCCATACCCTTTCCGGTCTGAACGAAAAACTGTCTAGCCTTGCGCCTGCATGCTCATACCGTTTACTACTGCTCTACAATAAATAGTAATTGTAGAGCAGTGTATTGACGTGTGACAGCATGTAAAAACCCTTAACACTACACATAAATGCAATAAAAAATATACAGACAATAAAATTATAAGCCGCCTAAAATGTCACTTTCCCATAAAAACACTATAAAGATAAAAAACACAAAAACACAAAAAACCCCTGCATATTTGATAGTGCCGCGTCCATAACATCTGTATAATAAAAAGACTCGTTACTGGCCCGTATGGTAAACGCGGAAAAACAAACAATGCTAAAACTGGCCAAAAAAAACTGTATAATTTTTAATTCAGACCCTATCTAAATTCTCTAAAAAGTGATTTAAAAAAATTTATGCAAGTTTCTCTAAAATAGCACGAAAAATATAACTGTTCTCGCAAAAAAAGCCCCTACCAAATTTGTCAGCGCCCGAAAAATATAAAGTTATGCATGCAAAGATGGTGATTCTAAAATGGACAGATTTCCTCCAATAAGTTTTTTAATCCTTACAATCATAAAGACACAAACCCCCCACCTATTTGGTACGTCCTAAAAATCTGCATAATAAACGAATCGTTATTAGATCCCAAGTGAACCAATCCCCGAAAAAAAAAAAAAAAAAAAATTTAATATAGGTATTAATTTTTCATTTCCCAATAAATAATGCTCTAAAAATGTTGAAAAATGTTATGCACTCTAAAATAAGACCTCTAAAAGGAACATTCTTCTCGCAAAAAAATAGCCCGTAACAGAGATTGTGAGGCGAAAAAAGAAATAAAAACATTTTTGCCAAATTACTTTTTATTCCGTAAAATGGGAAAAAATGAAAAATCGCATATATAAATTAGGTCTTTTCGTAATCGTGGCGACCCATAGAATAAAAATAGTATACCATTTTTATGGTATGGTTAACAGGCAAAAAAAAAAAAACATAAAAATTTTCCTAAAAATTGATGATTTTCATTTCCTCCACCAATAAAAAGTTAATAAAATCTCACCAATTAGCTATAGATGCCCCAAAATTACGTACCAGAAAAGTGCATCTCATGTGGAAAAAGACATAAGCCCCTATAGGTCCACATTAAAAAAAAGAAAAAATATTATAGCCTGTACAATGTGACATAGCAAATCTGATCTGGATGGCACCTTTTTTCATTTAATCCATTGTAAATGTTTAATTTTCCACCCAAAATGAGTGTATTGTGAAAAAATATTAGAATTTGCAGACTGCAATGTGGGTGCTTCAACGGTAAAAGTAAATCTATATCAATACAAAATGCAGTCCTTCGAAAACCCACAACATTCAGCAGCTCATTCAACTGCTGGAAGTTGTAGTCCTTCAGCTTACTGCAATTTTGTATTAATGTAGATTTACTTATCAGGGTGTACAGAATGCAGAGATGTAAAGAGATTTATGTGAATGTATTGCACTTTTACCTATTTTTCTCTTCAGGAATGTGTCATTTAAAGGGGACCTACCACCACAATTCTACCTATAAAGGTAGAACAGGTGTTAGGTGGATGTATGGGACGTGAGGATAGCCCTTTTATACCTTTACCTTAATATGTAAAAAGTACCCTAGGGAGTCTGAAAAATAAAACAAAAAGTAAAAAAAAAAAAAAATTATAATAAAAAAACCTAAAAACTCAAATCACCTTAGTTCCCTAGAACGGATATAAATATAAATAAACAGTAAAAATCATAAACACATTAGGTATTACCGCGTCTGAAAATGCCCGATCAAAATATAATGCTGGTTTTTCACTGAGCTTAACCCTGTAACGGAAAATTGCGTTGAAAATGGCACTTTTTTGCCATTTTAAAAAAAAATCAAATTTCTATAAAAAGTGATCAAAAGGTCGTACAGTCCTAAAAATGATATCATTGTAAACATCAAAATTCGTAAAAAACGACACCTCCCAAAGCTCCGTACACCAAAGTATAAAAAAGACGGCAAAATCCCCCCCAAAATTTTTGTACAGGAGGTTTTAATGTTTTTAAATGTATGAAAACATTATAAAACCTATACAAATTTGGTATCCCCGACCGAATGAATAAAGTACACAAGTCATTTGGGACACACAGTGAAATCCGTAAAATCCAAGCCCACAAGAATACGGCACAAATGTGTTTTTTTTAAACAATTTCACTGCATTTGGATTTTTTTTTCCCGCTTCCCAGTACATGGCATGGAATATTAAATACCACCATTTTGAAGTGTAATTTGTTACGCAGAAGATAAGCCATCACACAGCTCTGTACATGGAAAAATAAAAAAGTTAAAGATTTTTGAAGGTGGGGGGTAAAAAATGAAAACGCAAAAACGAAAAAGGGCTGCGGCGGGAATGGGTTAATAAATCTTGCTCATTTTAGCATCACCATCTTTTCATATGCATAACTTTTATATTTTTCGGCTGACAAATTTGGTTAGGGGCTTATTTTTTGCGAGAACAGTTATATTTTTAGTGGGCTTATTTTAGAGTGCATAACATTTTTTTAAATCACTTTTTAGAGCATTTTTATAGGGTATTAATTAAAAATTATCTTTTTTTGGAAAGTTTTTAGCATTTTTTTTTTCCGGCGTTTACCATACGGGTCCAGTAACGATTCTTTTTTATTATACAGATTGTTATGGACGCGGCAATATCAAATATGCAGGGGTTTTTTTTGTGTTTTTGTGTTTTTTATACTTTATTAAGTGTTTTTATGGGAAAGTGACATTTTAGGGGCTTATATTTTTATGTATTTATTTTTTATTTATTCTAATGTGTAGTGTTAAGTGTTTTTACATGATCACAAGTTCAATACACTGCTCTACAATACTATTTTATTGTAGAGCAGTGTAAACTGTTTGAGCATGCAGGCGCATGCTCAGACAGTTTATAGTCAGACCCGGAAAGGGTCTGACTGCCTCGGACATCGGGCAGCTCCGGGGCAGTCCTCGAAGCTGCCTAGAAGTGGATCGGATCCCCTGTAAGTGGCACGGGGGATCCGATCCATTGCAGAAACATCCTTACACGCCGCAGTCATGCTTGACCGTGGCGTGTAAGGGGTTAACACCCACGATCGGAGATCTCGGGTGTTACAGTGCGGTGTCAGCTGTGATTGACAGCTGACAGCCGCTGCTTCTGGTGCCGACTCCGTTCGTGAGCCTGTGCCAGAGGCAGGACGTTATAGTGTGTCCTGGTGCGCTAAGCATCTAGCCACCGGGACGTACTATAACGTCCTGGTGCGCCTAGGGGTTAATGTTTCCATTTTGAACTCCTCCTCTTTGAAAATCCATAATTTTTTTTTTATGTCTATGAGGATTTTTTCTGCATAACAAAAATCTAATTTCCTAGACGACATTTAATATTCCGTACCGTGTACGGAGAAGCAGAAAACATTCCTAATGCAGTACAATTGACAGAAAAACACATTGGCACCACTCTCCTGTGGGCTTTCACTGTGCACTCCAAATTACACCTCCCCTTAATTTTTTGTGTTGCTACGTTAACAAAGATCTCAACTATATTTGGGTTTTATTGGGTTTTGAAATAACTGAAAAATTTAAAACCTTTGGTACTAAAGATTTTTTTTTTGTTTCGCCATCTTCTGATGCTAATAACTTTTTCATAATTCATTGTAAGTAGTTGTTACTTTTTGCAGCACGTGGTGGTGGTATCAATGTTACCATTTTGGGGACTGTACAACTTTTTATTAAAGAAAAACTTGCGCAAGGCCCTTAGTCATTGTGGCCCATTGTAAACATTGTATGTGAACGCAGCTTTTAACTGAAAGATATTTACCAATTATCTGATGTAGTTATGGGAAATGGACCAAGGCCTACAATGTTTAGGACTCATGAAATAGGGACATGCACTAGCGTTGTATCAGCAGGCAGCACACAGCAAATTCACAAGGCTATGAATACCACAGCCCTGTGTATGACCAGACTGCCCGGGCTGTAAAATACAGAGCGGGTCCATACCCTTGTTTGCGGTTCTGGCTGTCTATTACTGTGTACTCACATGCCGATGACAAACAAGCCTGAGACAATGGTCCACGGGACCTCTGTTTGCAGCCTCAGACCTATATATGTAGCATGTGGGAAGCCTAAATCTGTGTCTGAACCCCACTCCCACAAAAGGGGAAAGGGGGGAAAAAGTCAGAATTCCACTTTTACGGTGCTAAGGTTGAATATGGGCCCCCCAGCCACTGGAAAATTACTGCTTTAAGTCCTGGTCCCCAACTTCCTGGTGTGGTCCCACATGACATTTAACGCATGACTTTCAAAATGCACTGCAACAGCTGCAGAGACATTTACCTAATTAAATGTGTTAACATTTGCGTTTAAAAAAAGCAACCACTAACTAATGTGTTAACAAATACATATGTTCATACAATTTTGTATGTGTGTTAACATCCTGTTAACAGTTGTACTTTGTAAACACAATGTTAACATCAATTTAATTAGGCAAGTATCTATTCAGCTGTTGCAACGCATGCATTAAACGCCACGTGTGACCGCAACCTTAGGCTAGGAGGACATGTCCATGTCACTCCATGAATCCAGGGAAAAAGATTGGACTCCTTTCATCATGGTGATATATGTAATATTAACACAGTTTGACACTTCTGTTCTGTGGGTATGCAGTTTGCCCGATGCAAAATTTTCCCCAATATGGTAAATAGTTTCTTCCATGGAACAATTCTTTAAATATATTCTTTAAAAATACTAACTGCTATAGTGCAGTGGACAATGTAGTTGTATTGTATTATTGTGTCCATATGTACGAGGCCTAAAATTGGACATTCAATATATCAATTTTCAGTAGGTGGGCCCTCAGAACCAGTTTCATGGTGGGCCCTAGGCCCCCCAGTCTGGCCCTGCGTATAGGAGTATCTCACACACACAGGCTGCAGGGACCGCCAGCACCAGGAAGCACATAGAGGAGACAGCAGCAGCAATGTCACATCATTATACAGGCTGTCTGTTATGTGTATAAGAGTATCTCACACACACAAGCTGCAGAGAGCGCCAGCACCAGGAGTGTCACATCATTATACAGGCTGTCAGCACCAGGAAGCACATAGAGGAGCCAGCAACAGGAGTGTCACATCATTGTACAGGCAGTCAGGTGTATAGGAGTATCTCATACACACACATGCTGCAGGGGAGTGGCCGCCAGCACCAAGAAGCACATAGAGGAGCCTGCACCAGGAGTGTCACATCATTATACAGGCTGTTCGTCGTGTATAGGAGTATCTCATACACACATAGGCTGCAGGGGGTGCGGCCGCCAGCCTCAGGAAGTACATAGAGGTGCCAGCACCAGGAGTGTCACATCATTATACAGACAGACTGCCTCCCACTCATGAATAAGCTGGACTGCTGAATATGATAATGATTCATTGGAGCCCGCTCAGGTCATTTACATACAGCTTTAGGACCTGATAGTTTAAGTTTACAGGCATGTAGAGGGACAATGTAAGAATAGGGGCAATGCTTTCTAATGGTAGTTCATGAAAATATATTTAATTTTGGGGATTAATTTGTCTGAGAGGTTCTCTAACTATAGCCTGAGAATCTGGGCTTGATAATTTATCTCCAATAACCTATCCATAAATTCCTGCAATGTGGGAGGTATAGAGTTTTTCCAGTGGAAAGATATTAGTTTTTTGGCAAGCTGCAGGAGAATAAAACAGACCCTATTACTCCATCACAGTCAGATTGAAAACATACCCCAAAAGTCGAACTGGAAAATGTGGTACAACAGTATCATACACTTTATCACAGTGAGATCTCCTATCTTTTTATGGAATGGTATGGTAGCAGATGAGGTAAAAGCCATTTCTGAACCAGGGAGCTTTACATTTCAATAAATTGTAACAGAACTTTGTAGAGATGTAGTTTGGTAAATTACGTAATTTGCTGCCCCCACACACACAAGGCTTGATGTAAAGTGACCAACCTACAAGTCCCTGTGCAGTTTTTCAGAAGACCAATTTAACCTTTTCTCTACCAATAACGCTCATTATGATTTTATGCCTTTGTGGAGGGGTTAGGCTGTTAAAGCCAATCTAATATCATATACCTGTCCATGACCTGAGAACAGCAGTGTTTACCAGACTCTTGGCTATCATATTCATGGAGTTTTTTTTGTATTCCTTGCACAGTTTACTTTTTATTATTCAGGTTGTTATGGGAGCAGTGATATCACATTTGTGGATTAATAGTACGGCGTGCGTCGTGGGAAGTTGAACGGAGATGGCTCACATATTGCAGCTAACACCCACCGGTAACACCCATGGTAGGTGCTGGCACTGATCGGGGGTGTTAACCATGTAAATTTGTCCGGCAAAAGCATTTAAATCTCGGCTAGCAAAGCTGTCATGTACTGCAATACTGTTAAAGTACCCTTGGAGGGCTGAAAAAAAAGGAAAAGAAAAAGTAAAAAAAATTATAATAACCTAAAAGTTCAAATCACCCCCCTTTCCCTAGAACGGATATAAAAATGAACAAAAAAAAAAAATCTTGTTAGGTATCACCGCATCCCAAAACTTTTTTAAAACATTAAAACCTATATAAATTTGGTATCACTGTGATCATACTAACTCAGGGAATAAAGTGGAGGTGGAATGGAAAGTGAAAGGCATAAATACAGGGCCTACAAGAAAGTGGTGTAAACATATTTTTTTGCCAATTTCAACCCATTTTGAATTTTTTTCCCTGCTGCTCAGTACACGGCATGGAATATTAGATACCATCACTGGAAAGTTCAATTTTTTTAAACAGAAAACATGTCCACACACATCTCTGTACAAGGAAAAATACAGAATTTATGGATTTTTGAAGGTGGGGAGCAAAAAAAAAAAAACAGAAAAAAAAGCAAAAGTCGTTAAGAGGTTAAAAAGAAACAGCTTTAATAAAAATCTAAATCAAAGAGTCATTCTGCAGTACAGTAGGACCATGCATAATGCCCATAAACCTGGTGCAGCTGTTATCCCAAAGCTGTTCTTCTCTGTCATCGATCTTAATGCAGCTGTCCATATTCCTGCATTAGACTGGCTGCCTTCATCTGCTCCCAATTTCTGCGCTGAGTCTTCAGAGAAAGCTGTGCGGTCAGACGGAGATATGTACATATGTTTAAGTCTCAGTAAATCATCATTTAGTATTGATTGGCCATATATATCGTACATTTACCTCAACAATCTCCACCTTCCTCTCCCAGGTTCGAACATTTTTCTCCAGTTCCTCCTGCTCCATCTTCTCCTGCACATACTCCAAAACGTCTGGGACTCGATAGTCACTCAACTGTTTCCTTAACTTTTTGTTAATACTTTCAGCCTTTGCCCTTTCCTGAAAAAGTGACATCAGCTTTCAGATCCCAGAACTGTGTGCAAATGGAAAGCCTACAACATTGGAAGCCATTCCTCCTCCAGCAGTATCTATATTACCTGCTCCACTTGTTCTGTTTCCAGTTCAATTCTTTGCAATATATCATTACGCACTGAAATCTCCCTGGCCAGATGAGTGGACTCCACCATGGTGTTTTGCAGCCTTTTCTGTAAAGACAATGGAATAAGTCAATCTAAAGTCATATGTGTGACTATGAAGCTAAACAGTTTTAACCCATCCAGAGTCTTCTTCTAAGCTGCCATTTTTCAGCCTTAACCCATTTAGAGCTATAGTCCAAGCTTTCCATTATATACAGTCTAGGCACCTCCAAAGCAAATATCCCTCCATATATACATGCTTCTCCAGGGTTGTTTCCCGCCATCACCTTGTAGCAGTTAAGTACTTGAAGAGTGTCACCGGTAGTTAGTTTAAGCTGTAGAAGATCCTGGTTTCGCTCATCAATTCGTTCCAGAAATTGCGCATTTTCTATTTTTAGCTGCTGGAAATCCACTTCATTCAGTACTTCACCCATCTCCTCCTTCTATGAAAGTTATTATAAAAATGTTAACAAACAAGTGATTATAGCCCCCCTAGGTAGTGTGGATATAACACTGTCTGCCCTGGGCTATGAATTATTTATTGTTTCAGACCTTTAATATGACTTCCATCCAGACTGCCCACTGGCGTAAAACGTCACCAGACGTGGGTCTTTTGATGTTGCTGCAGTTTCTCCTGGTCCCACACTAATTGAGACAAGGACCAGGTCTCCGGCAGTCAGACACAGCAGCGGACCTAGGTAAAAGGAAGAAGTGGTTTATAACCACTTATGCCTTTTCCTTTTTTCACTGCATTGTGCTGAAAAACTTGGCTTATACTCGGAATCATTATACAACAGTCAATTGCAATAAAATATTAGGGTTAGAGTATTAACTGCTGCTTCAGGACTTAACCAGCTGCATCTTAGTGAAGGAACCATGAATCTGTAAATTATCAGTCAGCTCTAGAATACATAGCAGAAAATATCCCAAGTTAGATACTGCAGCGGGAATACTAACTGCAGAGGAAAGCAAGAAACTAGGCAGCAATTTTTGCAAGTCATTTGCTGCTTATAGTGTGCTAAAAAGTTAAGCTATTAGTGTTTACATATTAGAGTGAATCAGTGTCGGACTGGCCCACCAGAGTACCAGAGGATCCTCCGGTGGGCCCCCGGCTCAACCCAATATTCAAACCCAGAGGTCCAACAGAAAACACCACAATTTGGAGGTTGCAGGAGTATATTTCCTGGGGGATAATGAAGAGTAGGCCCTCAAATTGATTTTCTCTGGTGGGCCTACAGAAACCCAGTCCAACACTGGAGTGAATTACTTTTTTACATTGTTGATATCTTAGGTTTTATAGTTATAATTACATTTCTGGTTATTCATTTTTTTAAAGGAAGATGTAAATAAAGCGGGGTGAATTCATTTTTTTAAAGGAAGATGTAAATAAAGCGGGGTGAATATCAGCACGATGCACAGTCCTTCTGCAGCCATTATACCTATGAAATCATGATTTTTGGTACATGAGATATCAGAAAATCTGCCAGACATGTGAAAAATCATAGTGGGATACCTGCTTCAGCTGCATCTGTAACTTCTTCTTCTGAATTTTTAATGCTGCATTCTTTAAGCGGAGCTTATCCACCAGACTGTCCTGGCCAAGAGAGAGTTGGATTAATATTATATGAGATATATTATTTCTATATTTGCCCTACTCAACAATTTCTTTTCTATGTAATGTGTGCCTTCACATTTCCACCTAATAACTTGCATTTAGCTGAAAATCTGTCAGTCCTGTAAATTAGTAGGTAAGGTCCCCAAACTTTCCAGAACTTCCAAAAGAAAATAAATCATATATCTGGAACCATAGCCAGAATTTACATGTTCAGCAATTTTTGAAACATTATCTAATGTGTCACTGATTCACTTATGATATTTTAAAGATGCTTTAAAAGGAATCTGCCAGCAGTTTTCATTGCTTTGTACAGTTTTAGGAATTGAAGGTGGAGAGCAGTTTAATAATATCTTTGTCTGTGTTGTTAGTGGCAGCAGGACTGCAAAAAAATTAAGTTATGATTTATTGATTTCTCCAGAGCAGGACCAATTCTTTGGAACGCTCTTCCCCAGATCATCAGACTAACACCCAACCTCCAAAGTACCCCACCGTCTTGGATCTGTTGGAATAGTCTGAGATTTTAGAGTCTGGCCCACTGTCCTGGGCAGCGAGAGGTAAGCCTAAGGCCTCAAATCTATCTGTGTCTGAAGGATACCAGCTCCCTTTATCATCATTGAGCCCCTGCCAATGCTGTGTAACAGAATGCGCACAGAAATAGCAAAGAGCCAAGCAGGACGGCTGTGTGGGAATGAGGAAAGCTGAGTATCTATTTTTTTTCTAAATAAACAGAGCCGAGGGGGTGGTACATCAATAAATGGGATATCTGAGAGCGGCAAACAGAAAAGGAAGGCATTATATGTGAGGGCCAAATATTACAGGAAGGAAGGGCATCATATGTTGGTGGGCCAAATAAGGAGGTGTTATGGGTCCACAGGGGGTATTATGCAATTTAGTGGGATGGCCATAGGAAAGGGTCTGGCTTAAAACATTTCACAGTATCTTGTGTCCCTCTTTCTTTGTCCAAAAAGTTGGGTGGTCAGGGATTAACCCCTTAAGGACACACCCCATTTTCATTTTTTTCAAAATGCACTGCAACAGCTGCAGAGACATTTACCTAATTAAATTTGTTAACATTTGCGTTTACAAAAAGCAACCACTAACTAATGTGTTAACACCAAGTTAACAAATACATATGTTCATACAATTTTTATGTGTGTTAACATCCTGTTAACAGTTGTACTTTGTAAACACAATGTTAACATCAATTTAATTAGGCAAGTCTCTCTTCAGCTGCTGCAACGCATGCATTAAACGCCACATGTGACCGCAACCTTAGGCTAGGAGGACATGTCCATGTCACTCCATGAATCCAGGAAAAAAGATTGGACTCCTTTCATCATGGTGATATATGTAATATTAACACAGTTTGACACTTCTGTTCTGTGGGTATGCAGTTTAATATGGTAAATAGTTTCTTCCATGGAACAATTCTTTAAATATATTCTTTAAAAATACTAACTGCTATAGTGCAGTGGACAATGTAGTTGTATTGTATTATTGTGTCCATAAAATTGCCTAAAATTGGACATTCAATATATCAATTTTCAGTAGGTGGGCCCTCAGAACCAGTTTCACTAGTGGGCCCTAGGCCCCCCAGTCTGGCCCTGCGTATAGGAGTATCTCACACACACAGGCTGCAGGGAGCGCCAGCACCAGGAAGCACATAGAGGAGACAGCTGCAGCAATGTCACATCCAGTGGCGTAACTACCGCCGTAGCAGCCGTAGCGGTTGCTACGGGGCCCGTGAGGTCCATGGGCCCGTGCTCCCGGGCCCAGACTGTGGTGTGTGTGTGTGTTGTATGGTGTGTGTGTGTGTTGTATGGTGTGTGTGTGTGTGTTGTATGGTGTGTGTGTGTGTGTTGTATGGTGTGTGTGTGTTGTATGGTGTGTGTGTGTGTTGTATGGTGTGTGTGTGTTGTATGGTGTGTGTGTTGTATGGTGTGTGGGAAGACCAGACGCTATGAGGGGTGCAATAGACAGTATTTAGGGAAGACCAGACGCTAAGAGGGGTGCAATAGACAGTATTTAGGGAAGACCAGACGCTATGAGGGGTGCACTGGATCCTCTGTGGGTGCACTCAGCGCTATAAAGGATGTTATACTGCAGCAGCTACACAAATACACAGGGCGTTTTGGGTACAAGCGCCCAGACCTCGGGCGTTAGGTTGTTATATAAGTTGTTATATGGGGAGACAGTGGTGGTATACATAGAGGACAGTGCATCATATGGATAGTGTATATGTATATGACGTTACACGGCGGCATGGAAGTACCTAGTTTCCTGTGTCGCAAGACAAATGCACTTAATGACACAGGAAGAAGGTGAAACTCCAGCGGACGCCTGTGACGCTGAAGCAACCACATGCAGCAGCGGTTGGGGTGATAACCCGCCACATCACCGCATGGCAGAGATGCTGCATTTCATGATGATAGTTTACAAAGAGTAGATTAGAAATTAATCAGAGTATCCAGACCCTAGGGTTTTTGTAGTAACCTTGTAACAATAAAAAAAGTATGTGCCCCCACCAAATTATTTCCTATTGCCCCCGCCAGTATTATTATTTTCCTTATGGCTTGGCGCCTCAAACTAACATATTGGCCCCAGGCCGCCACAATTTTTTGCTGCCCCTTTTAATAAGAAACAATAAAAACCCTGTAGCTGCCTAAGATCTCCTGCCAATGCGTTCTTACTTTTTCTATTTCTGCTCCGGGTCCAGGCAGGACAGGGGTCGCGCATCCTATTCCTGAGTGAGATGTGGCAGGGTGTCTTCCGGCCACATTAACTCCAGTAACAGTAATGGTGCTCGAGCGGCCGTTTCCGGCCGCAACGAGAACTATAAAGTGACGGGCAAGAGCTTCCTGTCCGGACGGATGCTCCTGCCCGACTGTCGAAGGCAGAAGGTAGTTTGGGGAACCCGTATGTAGAGTCACGTCATGGCGACCGCCCGGACTCAGATGCTGAGCCCATGTGATCAGCGCGGGAGCGACTATCGCGATCCCGTCTGTTTAACCGTATAGACGCCGCAGTCATAGTGACCAGCGTGTCTATAGTGCACTGGCGCGCCCATCGGGACCGATCATAGCCATGGAAACCCAGAGGTCCAATAAGGACCCTGGGGCTGCTTTTAGTAGCAGCCTGTTAGGATTGTGCACTGTGCATGATCTAACAGTGCAGCTGTCAGCCTGCTGAGTGCAATGCGTTTTTGATGCATCTCCGAAGACTTGAGCCCCTTCCACACTCGTGAGTGTGATGCGATGAACTCGCATCACACTCGCAACGCGTGTTGCTTGGATTGCACGGCTCGAACGCTACAGAACTGAACTGACATCGCATCACACTTGCGACTGTGGAAGGGGTCTTGTATGGTGTGTTTTTCATGTGCGTGACTTGCAAAAGTAGAGCATGCTGAGATTTTATTAACTATTGCACCCCCTGAAAATTATGTACCTGAAAAGTGGATGTCATCCACACAAAATATAATCCCCCATATGTCCAAATTACAAACAAAATAAAAATGTTATAGCCTGTAAAATGTGACCATGCAGATCTGTTCTGAATATTGCACCTTCAGTTTTATGCCCGGCCGTGTGCCCACACAGCAGTCACCACCACATATGGGGCATCCTCATACTCGGGAGAAATTGGGTATCAAACTTTGTGGAGTTTTTCGTCGTTCAATACTTTGTGACTGTTTAATTTTTGGCCGAAATGAATACATTGTTTTAACACATGTGAAACATCTAAAGGGTTAACACACAAAGAACAAAGGTTCTAAAATGGCATAATTTAAGGGGTTTTATTGCTATTTAGGCCTCTCAAAGCCACTTAAAGCTGAGCAGGTGCCTCGAAATAAGGGTTTTCGCGATTTTCATAAAAAGCTGAGCAGGTGCCTCGAAATAAGGGTTTTCGCGATTTTCATAAAAATGAGAAAAATTGCACCCAAAATTCTGTACCTCTTAACAACCTAAAAAAGAGAGCGGTTGCACCCAAAATTCTGTACCTCTTAACAACCTAAAAAAGAGAGCGGATACATTAAAAGTCATGCCGATATAAAGCAGAAATTTGGGAAATGTTAATTATAAAATATCTGTCAGAAAAGCAGAAACTTTTGAACTTTGAAAATGAATAATTTTTAGAAATTTTTGCCAAATTTCCATTTTTTTTTTTAACTAAACACAAAACATATCATCAAACTGTTTCTATTACTTTGAAGTACAATGTGTGACGAGAAAACAATCTCAAAATCCCCTGGATATGTTAAATTGTTACAAAGTTATAACCTCCTGTAATAACAGGTTATATTTAAAAAATCAGGCCTGGTCCTAAGACCCTAACATGGCTTAGACCTGAAGGGGTTAAAAAAAACCATTGCAACCGATTACAATTTAATTTTTATGACAGCCTCAGATCTTCCAAAGACCCGAGGCTGTCTCATTTTAACCTATACATTACAATGTACGAATCATAATGGCCAGTACCCAGAATCCTTTATAATCCTGCCTCTCCCTGCACACCCTGCCGGATATTTGGGCCTCACAGCCTTAGAAAAAGCTTGTTGGATGCCTTGTTGAAGGGAGGCCGCTACTGGGTATTTTATTAGTGAAGGGAGGCCGCTGCTAGGCATTTTATTAGTGAAGTGAGGCCGCTACTGGGTATGTTATTGAGGGGAGGCCGCTGCTGGGACATGTTATTAGTGAGGGGAGGCCGCTTCTGGACATTTTATAATTGAAGGGAGGCCGCCGCTGGTACATGTTATTAGTGAAGGGAGGCCGCCGCTGGTACGTGTAATTAGAGAAGGGAGGCCGCCGCTGGCACGTGTAACTAGTGAAGGGAGGCCTCCGCTGGAACGTGTAATTAGTGAAGGGAGGCCTCCGCTGGAACGTGTAATTAGTGAAGGGAGCCGTCGCTGGTACATGTTATTAGTGAAGGGAGGCCGCCGCTGGGACATGTTATTAGTGAAGGAAGGCCGCCGCTGGGACATGCTATTAGTGAAGGGAGACCGCCGCTGGTACGTGTAGTTAGTGAAGGGAGGCCGTCGCTGGTACATGTTATTAGTGAAGGAGGCCTCCGCTGGGACATGTATTTGTGAAGGAGTGCCGCTCCGCTGCTACTGTTTTTAGTAAGGGAGGCCGCCGCGCTACGTGTTTTTTTAAGTAAAGGAGGCCGCCGCTGCTACGTGTTATTTGAAGGGAGCCCACCGCTGACGTGTTATTAGTGAAGAGGCCGCGCGCTGCACGTGTTATTATTGAAGGAGCCCGCCGCTGGACGTGTATTAGGGAAGGGAGCCGCGCTGGGACGTGTTATTAGTGAAGGAGGCCGCGGCTGGACTGTATTAGTGAAGGGAGGCCGCGGCTGTACTTGTAATAGAAGGGAGGCCGCGGCTGGGACGTGTTATTAGTGAAGGGAGGCCGCGGCTGGGACGTGTTATTAGTGAAGGGAGATATGTATATGACGTTACACGGCGGCATGGAAGTACCTAGTTTCCTGGATAAGGGCCAGCAGCTGCTCTGAGCTCAGCTCGGAAAGATACAGATCCTCCCCGGCCTGGGATTCGGTCCTCACACTTTCTCCGTCCGTCTCCGCCATGTTTTTTGATGATGCTTTCGGCGTTACCATGGAGAATAAGCACGTGATTCGGCGCGTGTAGCCCCGCCTCATGAAATAACGTAACCGTTATAAGAGAAGATCCCGCCCACATGAAAACTGTCCATAACCCCGCCCCATCCCTATATTTTATAACCTGCATTTACCCGATCCCCAGCCGTCTATCAGTGTTCGTCCAATGGCCGTCCACACCCGGGGGGCTCTAGGAGGTGACGGCTCTTGTTGCGAGGCTGGGATCAGGGCTGAAGCTTGTGTGATGCAGGTTTGTCTTTGATATTTCAGATGTAGGATTTGTTTATTTCAGACCTAATACATACATCCAATTAACCCCTATGGCAGTGGTGGCGAATCTATGGCACGGGTGCCAGAGGTCGCACTCAGAGCCCTCTATATGGGCACCCTTGCCATCACCCAGGGCAGGGTTCGCCAGACAGGACTCAAGACCTCTTGCAGTCCCTGGCAGCCCAGCTACAATGATAACCAAAGCTTCTTCTCCTTCTTTCTACTGTATTGGTGTTCTCAGGTGCCTACACAATTTAAACCTGTGACAGAGCAGGGAGTAATAAGTTACTGCTTAAATTGTCGCATCGGCACTTTGCGAAAAATATGTGGGTTTTGGTTGTAGTTTGGGCACTCGGTGTGTAAAAGGTTTGCCATCACTGCCCTATGGAAATGACACAATGCGGTCTGTATGGCTGGGAAAGGAAGCAGGGATTTACCGAAGTGGTGAAACATATAGGGGATATATCATGTATGGGGGCATCATTGAGCCCCAGCCATGACAACCCCACACCAGAACACACCCTATTTACTAAGGGTTGCACGCTGCACTTTCGTCAGACTTTGAAAATTTTTCGGGGATCGCCTGGCATTGACAGGTATTTAACAGGTGTCTGCTCTGGGATTGTGTCGCAAGTGATCGGATTTTGGAGCAGCTGTGCTGGCTTCCATGCGACAGAAATCGGGGAGCGTGCTGTCGGACGATCCGATTGCTTCGGACTAAGCGCGGGATTTAACTTTCAAATTGTGTCGCAAGACAATGCACTTACATGCACCAGGAAGAAGGTGAACTCCAGCGGACCTGTGCGCCGAAGCAACACATGCAGCAGCGGTTGCGGGTGTTAACCCGCCCATCACCGCTGGCAGAGCTGCTGCCAGTTTCAAAAAGATGGTAGAATTAATCAGACAACCTAGGGTTGAAGTACCTTAGTAAAAATAAAAAAGTATGCTGCCCCCCACCATTAATTATTTCCTATGCTGCCCCCCGCCATTAATTATTTCCTATGCTGCCGCTCATAACTAACTATTGGCCCCCGGCCGCCACAATTTTTTTGCTGCCCTTTTTAATAAAAAATAAAAACCCTGTACTCGCCTAAGTCTCCTGCCATGCGTCTTCTATTTTCTTGCCGCGTCCAGGCAGGAAGGGGTCGCGCATCCTAGTTCATGGAGTGATGTGCGCCAGGGTTGTCTTCCGGCCACATCACTCCAGTAATGGTGCTCGAGCGGCCGTTTCCGGCCGCAACGAGAACTATAAGTGACGGCACGACGTTCCTGTCCGACGATGCTACTGCCCGACTGTCGAAAGGCAGAAGGTAGTTTGGGGGAACCCGTATGTAGAGCGTCATGCAGCATGGCGACACCGCACGGACCCCGGACGCAGTGCTGAGCCCATTGTGTAATTCAGCGCTGGAGCGAATGGATCGGCAAGGATCGTGCTCGTCTTGTTTAACCGTAAGACGCCGCGTCAAGTGACCAGGCGTGTCTATAGTGCCATGGGGCGCGTGCCCATCGGGACCGATCTAGCCAGGGAAAACCAGAGGTCCAAATAAAGGACCCTTTTGGGGCTGCTTTTAGTAGCAAGCCGTTGGATTGTGCACGTGCAGGATTCTAACAGTTGGCCGTCGGCAGCCTGTGAGTGAATGCGTTTTGTGATGATCTCAAGAGACTGAGCCCTTCCAAACTCGTGGTGTGACGATGGATCAACTCGCCACACACCTCGCAACGCGTGGTTGCTTGGATGCACGGCATCGGAACGCTACAGAATGAACTATGACTCGCAATCACACTGACGGATCTGTGAGAAGGGTCTTGTATGGTATGGTGTGTTTTCATTGTGCGTTGAACTGCAAAGTGAGCATGCTGGAGATTATTTAATACACATCGTGTAAAAAAAAAAAGAAAAGCGTGTTGTGTGCCATGACAACAAAATTGCAAGTTCTTGAAAAAGGCTTGAGTTCAATGGGTCAGAATTGCAAGACGTCTGCACATCAAAAACACGCACGTGAAAAAACGCAATCAATATTATGTGTGAAAGGGGGGCCTTATGGTTCTCTTTGCAGTCACGCCCGGTGGCGCACAGTAGTTTTATAGCGGCTGTGCACTCCACAAAATAGCAAACACATCCAAGACATCCACAGAGTACTTTGGACGGGAGGATGCAATAAAAATGTGGTTTTCTTTATTGCGCTTACTTCTAAAAATCCATTATCAACATGTCAGCAGCAAACGGGACGCATAGTAAGTAGAACATAAGGTTAACCCCACTTATATGGCTTTATGGTTATCGTTGTGTTTCGTGAGACCCAGAGAATAATAAAGAGAACACTTTATTTTTAGCTACGGGGAAACATCGAAAAAAAAGAAAGAGAAAAAAAAAAAAATGCTAATTAATAAAAACCATTCATAGTAAAACCGAAGATGATGGAAATGATTTTTTCTTAGAACCACCACCAATTAAAGAGTTATAGAAAATATGGATTGATAAATATATGCACACCCTGAAAATTATGTACCTGGAAAAGTGGGATTCATCCACACCAAAATAAATCCCCCATTATTTTTTGTCACAAATTACAAAACAAAAAATAAAAAATGTTAGTAGCCGGTTGATAAAATGTGCCATTTGTGCACGATCTGTTTCTGAATATTGCACCTTCAGTTTAGCCCGGACCGTGTGCCCCACACAGCAGTCAACCACATATGGGGCGAGCCATCATATCGGGGAGAAATGGGTAATCAAACTTGTGGAGTTTTTCGTTCGTTCAATACTTTGTGACTGGTTTTTATCTTTTGGCCGAAAATGAATACAGTGTTTTAACACATGTGAAACTAACATCTAAAGGGTTAACACACAAACCCCGAACAAAGGTTGCCTAAACTGGCCGATAAATTAAGGGGTTGTTTTTATTGGGTTTTATTGCTTTTTTTTTATTTAGGACCCTCAAAGCACTAAAAGTGAGCAGGTGCCTCGAAATAAGCGGTGTTTCGCGATTTTCCATAAAAATGAGAAAAAAATCGCACCCAAAATTCTGTATCCCTCTTAAAAACTCTAAAAAAGAGGAGCAGGATACCATTAAAAGCATGCTCGATATAAGCAAGAACACTTTGCGGAAAGTGTTATATTATAAAATATCTGCAGAAAAGAAGTTTAGGAAGAACTTTTGAACTTTGAAAGAAAAATTTGTAGAAATTTTGCAAAATTTCATTTTTTAATAAACACAACAAAACATATCATCAAAATGTTGGTTCTATTACTTGAAGTACAATGTGTAAGGAACGGGACGGAGAAGAAAGTGGAAAGGAGGAGGAGAGAAAGAAAAACAATCTCAAAATCCCCTGGGATATGGTTAAATTTAATTGTTACAAAGTTATAAAACTCGCTATAAAGGAAGGTTATATTTAAAACCGGTCGCGAACGCCGCCGTTGATTTCACGGCGGCCAGTCGAGTCGCGCTGCATGGGAGGGGCTCACGGGGTGATTTGACAGCGTGGGCTGCAGGGCAAAGCTGCCGCATCTACCTGGGATCGCGCATCCCGTGACGTATCGGGGGGCAGGCGATCCGTCTCCAATGGTAGCCTCTGGGTATGGACACCCGAGGGCCTATTCGTTTTAACCCCTCATTACGAATGGCTGATAGCCTAATTTAATGATGAGGAGCAAGAAAAATCCCCATATTACTGTCTACTGTAGTATGGCAGTTAGTATACGAATAGAGGATCGATCAGACACCCTAGCGGCATTACCAGTACCCTGGGGAGTCTGAAAAAAAATCAGACTATATAAAAATAAATAAAAAGTTTTGAAAAAAAAAAATTAATTAAAAAAAATATGAATAAAACTAAAAAATTTAAAATTTCAAATCACCCCCCTTTCCCTAGTAACTGAACATTGAAATAAAAATATAAACAGTAAAAATCATAAACACATCAGGTATCGACGCGTCCGAAATGCCCGATCTATATTCAAAGACTGATCGATAACGGTTTTTTCAATGCGTTTGTAAACCGTAAGGAAAAAAAATAGCGCCCCAAGTCGGAAAAAAATGGCACACTTTTTTGCCATTTGAAAAATCTAACAAAAATCTTATAAAAAAGTGATAAAAAGTGATCAAAAGGGTCGTACAGGTCCTAAAAAAAAGATTATCTATTGAAAATATTTATCAAATTTCGCAAAAAAAAAAACACAAAATGACACCACGGACAGCCCGTACACCAAAAGTATGAAAAAAAGTTATAGCGCAGAAGTTGGCAAACAAAGCAAAATCAGAAAACAATTAGTTTTGTACAGGAGGTTTTATTTAATTTTGATAAATGTATGAAAACCTATAGAAACCTATACCAAATTTGGAATCCCTTAATCGTACCGACCCAAACTGAAATCAAAGGTAGACATGTCACTTTGGGAGCGCTCAGTGAAAAGATTCGTAGATATCCAAAGCCCACAACGAAAAGGCGGGCAAATGCGTTTTTTGTTTTTTTTCACCATTTCATGGCATTTGGAAAATTTTTTCCCGCTTCCGAGAATCATCATGGATTGGAATATTTAATACCATTCATTGAAGGTGGCCATTTGTTGCGCAAGAATGAAGAAACAGGAGGGAAACAGCGTCACACAGCTCTTTACGTGTAAAAATAAATAAAAATTAATATAGCTTTTTTGAAGGGGGGGAGTGAAAAAAAAAAATGGAACATTGGTTGGAAAAAAAACAGGGGGAAAAGAAAACCCCACAAAGCCGGTTCCTTAACCGGTTTTTTAAAAAATCAGGCCTGGTCCTAGAGGAACCCCTAACATGGCATTGACCTGAAGGGGTTTTAAAAAAAAAACCATTTCAACCCGATTACAAATGAATTGTTTATGACAGCCTCTCAGGATCTTCCAAAAAGAACCGGGAGGGCGCATCTCATTTTAACTATGTCATTACAATGTACGAATCGTTTAAGCGGCCAGTTTTGCCGTTATTGGTGGGTGGCCATACCAGAATTCCTTGTATTGATCCTGCTTCACCCTGCACACCCTGGACGGATATTTGTGGCCTCACACCTGTAGATAAAAAAGATGTGGATGCCCTTGTTGTTGTATGTGTGTATTCAAGTGTGCTTTGTTGTGCCGGCGGTTTCATGTTATTAAAATGAATACTGCCTGCCTTGACCTCCGTGCGCTTTGACCCAACTCCGAGGCCTGTGGACTGCACGTCGCGACTCCATGGGGCCATGTCCACAGACTAGATTATTCTTCACGTACCGAATAACTTCCGGGACTGTGGCTGCCCACCGCGGGACAACGAACGCACCCCGTTGAACAAAAACCTGGTGTGTACAACGCCACAAGCAAGACAAACCCGTTTGCGGCGGGCTCTGGAGAAAGGGGAAAAAACCGGGTTGCTATTAAGATGTAGGTCCTAGGATGCGGCTTACATCCTTGTCCATGGACGGGCCAGTTGGGACCATTACCCCGACAATCAAAAAGGGCCTACAGTCCCTAAAAAATGAGTAAGCAAGAAGTCAAAAAAATCAGCAAACAGATTACACACAAACCTACAATTCAGTACACCAAAGTATTGAAAAAATGTAAATAAAAGCGCCAGAAGATGGGCAAAATTCCCCTCCCAAACATTTTTTGTAGAGGAGGTTAATTTTTAGTAAACTGAAATGAAAACATTAAAAAAAAAAACAACTTATACAAATTGGTATCTCCATAATGGAATCACCCAAAAAGAAATAAAGGTGATTCATCGTCATTTGGGGGCGCACAAAATGAAAAAGCCGTAAATTCCCAAAGCCACGAAGAAAAAAAAAAATGGCGCCCAAAAGGCATTTTTTTTTTGTCCCATTTCCCCCCACCTGCATGTTGGGATTTTTTTTTCCCGTCCCGTACATGGCAGTGGTAATAATATATTGATTTTTTTTTAAAATACAAAGATGAGAAATTTCCATCAGATGTCAACAGATAGGATTACAGAAGAGAGTTCCAAGAGTTCAAGAGTTCTTAATATTCAAGAGATACATGTTAAACAAGGGACAATAATTTTTAACCATGTCTTTTGGTGTCAACGACGATCAAATAAAGTTTAAAGAAAAGTAAGGGGGGGGGTATATCCTCAATCAGGAGAGGCAAGAAGTCTTTTTAGGTTTACCATTAGCTCTTCTGTATTCAGAGGAGAGTTTAAATAGATCAACGTTGCATCGTTTTGTGGAACCGATAATGAGTTCAATAACAGAAGAGAGTATTCCTATACATTACTCATTTACTTCGCCACCCACCATTACCATTGTTGCGCACACAAGCAGGGGATGCAGCAAACTAGCAGCGAGTGAAAGGGACAGGAACAAGCGATTCTAAAACATGTACAGACATGTTGCAGTGGGGGAGGAGGAGAAGCGTGAGGCTCCAATTAGATAGATTCTCCACCCAGTTGGGAATTCTCCCCCACGTCCCGCCCTCCGACAGTGGGGGAACAAAATGGACATAGAAAAAACATATGCACGAAGGCGCCCCATCCTATTCCCAAATCTCCAGGATCATGTTAGGGACCGGGGGAAAGATTGGGGCCGTTTTAATAAGTGTCCTGACTGAAAGTCCGATATTTCTAGTGCCATGGCAACCCAATCACAGCTCAGCTTCTTTCACCAGTGCTCATGCATATTTAAAGGGGCGCCGTGATTGTGGGCCCTGGGCAACTAGAAATATTCTGACTTTCAGACAGCTGATACATCTGCCCAAAGTGTGTAGATTGGTAGGCCCTTATAACCTTCTCTGCTAGTAATTTGTCGTCTACTTAGGTTAAGACTGCAAAAGTCCGTCTTTTGTTCAGTAGTCATGAAAGGTGTAGGTCTGCCTCCCACGGGGATTTACAAATGGAAAATAGGGACAGGGTCATGATCCGCGGTCAACATGACCCATAAGACGAGTAGGATATACGACCCCGTGTGTCTCACACACCTATTAACATTACCACAATGCACTCAAGGTGGTTGTCTCTGTGCTACTGGTCCCATGGGGTAAGGAAGCTAAGTACTGCTCAGACCCTGCTCTCCAAGACCCAAGGTGGGCAGGATACTCAATCTTCCGTCCAGTCTGAGTCGACTTCCAGGTTTTGGTAACGTTCGCTGCACCTCCCAACCCTCTCTACTGCTGGGACTGATCTTGTCTATCATGGAGACATGGCTTGCCAAGAACGGGAAAGTACGCGGAGACATCGATGGTAGGAGTGGTCTCGTACTCGTCTAGATCAAAATGACCGTGTGGGGCACAATGGTAGAGAGGCTGGCATGGTGACTCATGAACATGCCCCAAGCTAACCCACACCCAATGAAGGCAATTGTATGCATCTGCCGTAGCGATACAAGCCTCCAAGCCGTATTTGTAATGTAACAATTAAATTGTCACATATCTTTGATGATGGGGGGAGGGTGAAACAATTCGTAAAAATCGCCACACACACGGCCCAGGTCGCCATTTATTAAAATCTAAGCTGGATGGAAGTACGTTATTTAACAGTTGTTATTAGCAGAAACTAGTTGTGGTGTCATTACAAGGAACTGAAGAAATTAAAATGCTACTGGCGCTTCAATCAGTCTGATCATTTGTGCCGCACAGAGCAGACACGGACAGGATGATGGTTGTGTGTAGGCAACTACGTCCATGGAGTGCCTGACACCTACCTGGGAAAGATCATGTGTACCATCACTATGTTGGAGTAGTGGTTGGTTATTGGAGACCATTCAGTGATGGTAATGTGTAGTGGAGGGACAGTTAAACATCGATTACTATGGTACAGACAGGACAGTCTATTATATCTAGAAGACAAACAGAAGAGGAAGGAGGAGTTACTGGGAAACTGAAGGATCATGGGAATAGTAGTTGCCATCTTGGTGACAATCCCACATTACTTTAGAAAACCCCAACATTTAGTGCATCATCAAACACAATATTACGCTCCATTTTGGCCTAATGAAATGAGTTGTTATATTCAGTTATTTATAGCATTATAGGACTTTCGAATCATGAAGTTCATTTATTCCCGGAATAACACTTAAGACTGGCGAGTTTTAAGAGTTCCCCCTGCTGGCACTCTGGGCCCGCATGTTCACAAACTTCGAGCCAGTTCTAATTGGGACTGTTCTGAACTGGCCAGAGTTTTTTCTATTATCCCCATCGCGCTCGGACTGGCGGATATATCCCGTCACGAGCACTGAGGGGGTGCTGTTATGAAGATGCGTCTCACCAGGCTGAGCCTCATTCAGCAGATGGGCTTGCTACATATTGCAAAGCAAAGACCCGGCCAGCATCGCCCAGCAAGCGTCGGTGGCTCGCAAAGTGCGGCGTTGGGCACTTAATAACATGGCGTTCGTCGCTCACCAGAACGTCATCGGGGTTCCGAATTAGGTGGCGATGGCTTGCCATGACAGTGTCTCGGGTCTTCGTCAGAACCGGGCTGCAGGTTTTGCAGATTCGTTACCAATGAGCCAGGGATCATTGTATGAATCATGATGCAAAAAAACGCTACATATACTGAAATACTCAGTAGTAGCATTGAAGAATATGGTAGGAACGATATTGGACATCTAGGGTTATTGACCATAGAGCGTCTAGGGAAATAGTTGAAAAACAAAGTTTAAAAAATGTAAACAAATTAAAATATATAAAAAATTAAAATCACCCCCGTTCCCTAGAACTGATTATAGACAACATAATAAACAGTTTAAAAATACAAACACATAACCGGTTATCGCCGCGTCGCAATAATGCATATCCACTACACGATCTATCAAAAATATAAAATGTTATTGATCTGGATCGGTGACCTCAAAAAAACTGGAAATGGGCCGGTTCGAGGATTTTTATATAGGACTCAAAACGTCTGCCATGTGTAACAGTGACTTTAAAATTAACCTTTATGGTCGTCCTTTAGGTACCAGGGAGGAGAGAAACAAACCCAAGCACCGCAGATAATGTACTCAGTATGTAGATATCTTCTTCTGGTTATTTCACAACAAGCGCATGAGAAAATCATCAAAGAGGCGTGAATTTGAAGATGCATGCTATTGGCCATAATAAATCACCAGCACATTCTGGGAAAAAGTTTAATTGGCGTGTTCAAAGACATGTTTATTACTACAAGACTGGAAGAGAATGTCTCAGGAAGCTTACTGCCTTACTAACCACATACACGAGAATAAGCGATGCTTGACGAGAACAAGATAAGGCGAAGAACAATCATCTATAATCAAGTGCCAAGGAGAAATCTTACCAACGGACCGTCCTTAATCTTTCCGAGCATGGGTAATGGAATCATAGGGGCGATGTACTGAGGCCTATGTTCCATGCAAAAGCCGCTCCCACCATGCTTACAGAGCTCTTTCTCACGGAAAGGATCACGGTCCCAAGCCAGAGGTTCTGGGAAAGCATCTCTGATAAATTCACGAATTTGTTGATTACAAAAACAGTTCACAATCAACATCTTGTCATTCGATATCTGGGGAATACTGGACTCTAGACTGCCCCATATTGATGTGGGCCTTGAGTATCTGGGACCCGTTGTGCTCCCCCCCACTGCCTATCTTATAAATTGTCATCTAGGTGCTTCTCAGACCTCCAGAATTCTGTGGGGATTCTCTCCCCTTAGTCTTTATGTGTTGATCAACCTTCATCACGGGGACTCACGAGGAAGGACAGCACAAACTTTAATCACCGACATCTCACCTTCCCGCTCTCGGGCTTGTACCCGTCCCATCTCGCCAAATCTGTTACCACATCAGACACTGCTAAACAGGGTTCCCCTGTGCTGTCATGACTTTTAAGAAGGTCATTGTTACACCACCGGTAAGGGTAAGTCTCCTACCCTGGGAGGCTCTGGCGGTCCTATAGTTACAGTGATAGTCATGATTGGGGTTGACCCTGAAGCAATACAGTAGTCCAAGAAGGAGACCCGCTAGGCAAGAAGACCGTAAGTTGCACAATAATAGAAAGCGTTGAAAGCATGGATTTCCCTCTATTTCACAGACGCCCCATGGCGCTGGGTCCGCAGGAATGGGAGGGACAGCCTAGCGAGGGGCCTCAAAGACCCTCTCTCTGGACTCTTTATCAACACGTTGTCTACAGTGTCTTCAGGTTAGCGTCTCGCAGATGTATCTGTCGGATCTGAAAAGGAACAGAAAAACATTTGGCGTACCGTTTTTCACCCTTTTGCTTAATGTGATAGGCAGTCCCCTTGTTTCCTGCCATCAGCTTCGCAGTGGTGGCAACGATGGCATAGTGAGAGGTGGCACTCCGACGCCCTTTCTGTGGGCATCAGGCCCTACCCGAGATGACTCAGGTATCTTCCAGCCGTCCCAGACAGCCCCAAGACTTGCTGGCACAATGCGTACCTTTAAACCGTGAGGTGCCCCTGGGATACTGGAGGATGGGCACAGTTTGCTTGACATGATATTCATCTCTTACCCAAATTGTCCTATTATGTTTAATTTTGTTATGGTGTCCCAGGGGATTTGGTATAGCAATTTGAAGCCTTTGTGGGCTCGGAGGCTTGAAGGGTTTAGTGTTGTATAATAACATCACACAATATAATTGATTGTTGGCACTTTTTGCGATAAATAAGCCGGGTACGTGGTTGTATGTTGGGTGGCCCCCTCCCACTTTCTTTGTTCCCCCCCCCCGGCCTTTAAAAGGTTACCCCATCACTGAGCTATAGGGTCTGTGGATTTTATTCGGCGGTCTTAGCCTGCTGTGTAACAAGTACAGAATGTACTTGTACACAAGGAGGGGACAATCCCAGAAGGTTTGGTTCCTGACTTCTTCTTGATTAGAGCGGCAGCAGGAAGGCATGCTCATGGTTTCCCTGTTTCTTCATGGCCTTATTTTTCAGTGATACTCTAACTTAAGAGTCCGTTTTGGTCTCGCAACCCCCTACCACAATTAGTGGGGTATAGGGTATTTGCGTGATATGGTTGGTTTTTGTTGTTCAGTGGTCTTATTTCTTACACCCATTGTGGAGGGACAAGGTTTCAGGTTTTAATAGGTGTCCGTGCAAGTGGTTTCTGCGATTCCAGACTTTTCTAGGTACTTCCTCGGCTATTGTCCAAATCCATTGCAGAAAACCTCACTCGCCACTTCTGGCTGCAGCTTTATTTGGCAGTGATTAATTGGCTCTGTTTGGTGAAAACTTCTGGCCACCTAGGAAGAGATCAATGTACACAAGCACGGTGTCTATTATAGTATTCCACTTTTATGGTTGTGTGCTAATTTATCCATAACCAGTCTGGATAGGGATTAAGCGCAGGCTGGGGTTGTCACCTTTATTTTTGTGGGGCTTGGCTGGACTCACTTTTTTTTTTTTTTTTTTCTTCCCTGGTGTTTGTGGCAGGCACCGCCTATACAGGCTTTCCACTGTGTTATGTTACCAGGTGGTTGATGTAGCATTTTTTATGTTGCCCGTGCGTGCCGAAATACCATCTTGTGTTTGGCGTTATGCTGTCACTAGCTTTTTTATGTGTCCCATTTCTGGACTATGGTGGTGTGTTGTGTAGTCATCCATTGGCGGGAGATTTTATTGTTAAACACACGTGTAAAAAAAAAAAGAAAAAAATGTCTGTGGGTTTGTGTGCCATTGAAACAAAATTCAAAGTTCTTTGAAAAAGGGCTTGTAGATTTACAATGGGTCCGATTGCAATGCACGTCGGCACATCAAAAAACACGCACGTGAAAAAACGCAAACTTCAATACTTATGTGTGAAAGGGGGGCTTATGGTTCTCTGTGCAGTCAGCCCGGTGCACAGATTTTATGTTTTTATAGCGTAGTCTTTTGTGGGGCCTCCACAAAATAGCAAACAACATTCCAAGACATCCACAGTAGTCAACGTTTTTTGAGGAGGACGAGGAGGATGCAATAAAAAATGTGGGTTTTCTTTATTGCGCTTACTTTTAAAAATCCATATATCAACATGTCAGGCAGCAAACAACGGACAGCATGAGTAAGTAGGAACAAGTTAAGGTTAAACCCATTTATATGGCTTTTTATGGTTTATCGTTGTTGTTTCGTGATGGACCCAGAGAAAATAAAGAGACACTTTATTTTTTCTACGGGGAAACATCGGAAAAAAAAAAAAAAAAAGAGAAAAAAGAGAAAAAAAAAAAAAATGCTTAATTAAATATTATTTTAAAATAAAAACCATATTCATAGATAAATACCAGAAGATAGGAATGGGAAAATGATTTTTTCTTAAACCACCACCAATTAAAGAGTTAATAAAAATATGATTATTAAATATTGCACACCCTTGAAAATTATGTACCTGGAAAAATGTGGGATCTCATCCACACCCAAAATATAATCCCCCATATGTCCAAATTACAAAACAAAAAATAAAAAATGTTTATAGCCTGGTTTTTGTATAAAATTGTGACCATTTTGCAGATCTGTTTCTGAATATTGCCACCTTCAGTTTAGGCCCGGACCGTGTGCCCACACAGCAGTACCAACCACCATATGGGGCGGAAGCCTCATACTCGGGAGGAAGAAATTGGGTATCAAAACTTGTGGAGTTTTTCGTTCGTTCAATACTTTGTGATCTGGGTTTTTATTTTTGGCCGAAAATGAATACAGTGTTTTAACACATGTGAAAAACATCTTAAACTACTAAAGGGTTAACACACAAAGACAAAGAGTTTCTAAAATGGCCATAAATTAAGGGGTTTTTGTTTTTATTAGGGTTTTATTGCTATTTTTTTTTTTTTTTTTATTTTAGGCCTCTCAAAAGCACTTAAAAGCTGAGCAGGTTGGCCTCGAAAAATTAAGGGTTGTTTCGCGATTTTCCATAAAAATGAGGAAAAAATTGCACCCAAAAATTCTGTACCTCTTAACAAACTTTAAAAAAAAAGAGGAGCGGATACATTAAAAGCATGCTGATATAAAGGGCAAGGGGAACATTTGGGAAATGTTTAATTATAAAATATCTGTCAGAAAAAAAGGGCAGAAGAATTTAGGAAGAAGAAACTTTTTGCAACTTGAAATGAAAAATTTTAGAAATTTGTGCCAAAATTTCATTTTTTTTAATAAACACAAAAAACATATCACAAAATGTTTCTTGGTTCTATTACTTGAAGTACAATGTGTGACAGGGAGGAAGCGGGGGACGGAAGGAAAGAAAAGTGGAGGAAAGAGGGGAGGGGAGAGAGGAGAGAAAGAGAAAAACAATCTCAAAATCCCCTGGGATATGTTAAAATTTAATTGTTACAAAGTTATAAAACCTCCTATAAATGAAGGTTATATTTAAAACCGGTTCGCGACGCCGCCGTTGTATTTCACGGCGGCCAGTCGCGTCGCGCTGCATGGGAGGGGCTCACGGTGGCTGATTTTACAGCGTGGGCTTGCAGGCAAAAGTGCCGCAATCTTACCTTGGGGATCGCCGCTCCCCGTTGAGTCATCGTGGGGGCCGGCGATCGTCTCCAATGGTGTAGCCTCGGGGTTCTTCGGAAGGGCCCCCGAGGGCTATCGTTTTAACCCCCTCATTACGAATGTGCTGATAGCCCTTTTAATGAATTGAGGGACGCAAAAAAATCCCCATATAACTGTCATACTGTAGTATGGCAGTTATGTATATGAATAGGGATCGTCGACAGACACCCTAGGGTTAAGTTTACCCTAGGGGGAGTCTGAAAAAAAATAGGATATATAAAAATAAAAAAAAAGTTTTTTAAAAAAAAAATATTTAATTAAAAAAAAAAAAAAATATAATAAAAAAAAAACTTTAAAATTTCAAATCACCCCCCTTTCCCTAGGGAACTGAACATTAAGATAAAATAAAAAGATATAAACAGTAAAAAATCATAAACACATCAGGTATCGACGGCGTCACACCCGAAAATGCCCGATCTATATTCAAAAATATGGATAAACGGTTTTTTTTTCAATGCGGTTTTTGTAAACCGTAACGGAAAAAAAAATAGCGCCCCCAAAGTCGGAAAAAAAAATGGCACACTTTTTGCCATTGAAAAAATCTAACAAAAATCTTATTATAAAAAAAATGTGATAATATAAAAAAAAGTGATCAAAAAGGGTCGTTACAGGTCTAAAAAAAATGATTATTCATTGAAAATATTATCAAATTCGCAAAAAAAAAAAAAAAAATAAAAAAAAAAATGGACCACCACGGGGCACAGCTCCGTACACCAAAAGTCATGAAAAAAAGTTATAGCGCCAGAAGTTGGCAAACAAACAAAACCCAAAACAAAATCAAAAACCAATTAGTTTTGTACAGGAGGTTTTTTTTTAATTTTTGTAAATGTATGAAAACCTTTATAAAACCTATACCAAAATTGGTACCCCTAATTCGTTAACCGACCCAAAGAAATCAAAAGTAGACATGTCCACTTTGGGGCGCTCAGTGAAAGACTTCGTAAATCCAAAGGCCACCAAGAAAAGGCGGGGCAAATGCGTTTTTTTTGTTTTTTTTTTTTCACCATTCATTGCATTTGGAAAAATTTTTTTCCCGCTTCCGAGTACATCATCATGGGCATTGGAATATTTAAATACCATTCATTAGAAGGTGGCATTTTGGTGCGCAAGAAGGAATGAAAGAAGGAAGGGAGGGAAAAACAGCGTCACACAGCTCTTTACGTGTAAATAAATAAAAATAAAAATTAATATAGATTTTTGAAGGTTGGGGGAGTGAAAAAAAAAAAAATGGACATACAATTGGTTGGAAAAAAAAAACACAGGGGAAGAAAAGAAAACACAGGGAAAGGCCCGGTCCTTAACGCGGTTTTTTTTAAAAAATCAGGCCTGGTCCTAAGGAAACCCCAACATGGCTTTATTAGACCTGAAGGGGTTTTTAAAAAAAAAAAACCATTTTTTTGGCAACCGATATTACCAAATTTAATTTTTTTTATGACAGCCTCTCAGGGATCTTCCAAACAAAGACACCTGAGGGCGCTCTCAATTTTAAACCTAATTCATTACAATGTACGGAATCGTTTAATGGGCCAGTTTTTGCCGTTATTGGTGAGGGGCCATACCAGAATTCCTTTATACTCCTGCTCTCCCCTGCACCCTGACGGATATTTGGGGCCTCACAGCCTGTAGAAAAAAAAGATTGTTGGATGCCCTTGTTGTTTGATATGTGGTATTCAAAGTGTGCTTTTGTTGGACCGGCGGTTTTTCTGTTAATTAACAATGAATCCTGCTGCCTTGACCTGTTGCCTTGACCCCAACTCCGAGGGGCCTGGGGGCTGCCCGTCTGGAACTCATGGGGCCTGTCCCCAACTACGATTATTCTTCACGTCACCTGTACTTCGGACTTGGCTGCCCACCGCGGGGACAACGAACGCCACCCCGTTGAACAAAAACCTGGGTGGTTGTACAACGCCACAAGCAAGAACCAAACCCGTTGCGGGCGGGGCTCTGGAGAGAAGGGGGAAAAACCGGGTTGCTACTTAGATGAGGGGTCCTAGGGTATCGCTTACATCATTGTCCATGGAGGCGCCAGTTGGGGACATTACCCCTGACAATCAAAAAGGGGCCGTACAGTCCTAAAAAATGAGAAGCATTCAAAAAGTCACAAAAAAAGAAAAGATTACACCACCCTACAATTACAGTACACCAAAGTATTGAGAAAAATGTAAAATAAATAAGCGCCAGAAGATGGGCAAAATTCCCCCCCAAAACATTTTTTGTTAGAGGAGGTTTTTAATTTTTGTAAATGAAATGAAACATTTAAAAAAAAAAACATATTCTTACCAAATTGGTATCTCCATAATGAAACTCACCCAAAAAGAAATTAAAGGTGTTACAATTCATTTGGGTCGGCGCAAGCAAAAATGAAAAAGGCCGTAACTTCCAAGCCGAAGAAAGAAAAAAAAAAAAAAAATGGCAGCCAAAAAGGCCATTTTTTTTTTTTTTCACCATTTCACTGCATTTGGGGATTGTTTTTTTTCCCGTCCGTACATGGCATGGAATAATATATTATTTTTTTTTAATAATTACAAAAGAATGAGAAATTTCCATCAGGATGTCAAAGAATCAGATTACAGAAGATGGTGTCCAAGAGTTCAAGAGTTCTTACATCTTCAAGAGATACAATGTTAAAAAGGGACAATAATTTTTTAACCATGTCTTTTGTGTCAACGCACAGAGTCAAATAAAGTTAAAGAAAAAGTAAGGGGGGGCGGGGGGAGGGTGAGGGGCGGTAGGGGGTGTGGGGTGTTTGCGGGGGAGAGGACCTCGTATGATGAGATGGGTTTGGGTGATCCGAGGGCGTCGGCGTAGGGGGGGGGGGGGAGGGGGAGGGCGGGGGGTGGGGGGGGGGAGGACCGGGGGAGGAGACTTTCAGGACCAGACGACCTATAGTGCTCTTTTAAAAGGGGAATTGTGGTTTTACGGACGAGTGAGAAGCAACACAGGGCAGATAAGGACGGAAGACCGAGGAGAAGAAGCGAGCAGAGGCGGTTAAGACGAGGGAGAAAGGAGCCGAGGTAGGGAAGGGACAGCGGGCTCGCGACCGGCGAGGGACCCAAGGCCACCGCGGTAGAGGGGACGGCCAAGGAGAGATGAGACAGGTCGACGGGGGAACAGACAGAAGACACGACCATGGAGGTTGCGGCCGAGCCGTCCTGGCTCGACGCGGTGCGGCCTGAGAGGAAAGGGGAGAGGGGCGGACGGAGGGGCACGAGGAGGATACAGCAAGAGGAAAGGCACGAGCGATCATGCGAGAAGGGGAAGAGACGAAAATGGGGAGCGGAAGAAAGATACTTCAGGGAGAGCGTGTCCCCCACCCCCGCTGGTGAAGGGAAGTTGTTTCTACCTCCCTGGGAGGATATGTTCTATCCCAAAGGTCAATCCAGAGAGGTTCTTAGGCACGAGTACACCTTCTTGATCCCCGCCAGTTAAGGTCTCATCAACCAAGTATTAAGTTCAGTGTCTTCGCTCCCCTCGATTGTTCAGTAATGGTGCTCGAGCGGCCGTTTCCGGCCGCAACGAGAACTATACAGTGACGGGCAGGAGCTTCCTGTCCGGACGGAGGCTCCTGCCCGACTGTCGAAGGCAGAAGGTAGTTTGGGGAACCCGTATGTAGAGTCACGTCATGGCGATCGCCCGGACTCAGATGCTGAGCCCATGTGATCAGCGCGGGAGCGACTATCGCGATCCCGTTTTTGTTTAACCGTATAGACGCCGCAGTGATAGTGACCATGCGAATGTGGAAGGGGTCTTGTATGGTGTGTTTTTGATGTGCGTGACTTGCAAGAGTAGAGCATGCTGAGATTTAAACACACGTAAAAAAAAAAACGTGTGTGCATGAAAAAAAATGCAAGTCTGAAAAAGCTTGTAGATTACAATGGGTCAGATTGCAATGCACGTTCTGCACATCAAACACGCACGTGAAAAACGCAAGTGTGAAGAGGGGCCTTATGGTTCTCTTTGCAATCCTCCCGGTGCACAGATATAGCGTGTGAGCCTTCCACAAAATAGCAAACCAACATCCAAGACATCACAGTCACGGAGGATGCATAAAAATGTGGTTGTCTTTATTTCATTACTTTAAAATCCATATTAACATGTCAGCAGCAAACGGACAGCATTGAGTAGACCTACGAATTTTGTCTTACGAGTTAGTCATGGTCCCATGGTTTGTTAAAAAAATATAAATGTTATGGCCATTGTGCAAAAACAAGCAAATTTCTCACAAAATGAGTTCTATATTCTTCAAAACAAGTTACCCCATTTATATGGCTTTTTATGGTTATCGCTGTATTCGTGATGACCCAGAGAATAAAGAGAACACTTTATTTCCACCACGTTCCATGACGGCCCCCACCTGGAGGTTGCTCCTATATCCTGTAGGTACAGGAAGTGCAAGAGATTAAAAGCTCCTCCCTAGCACCCAACACCAGTGTCTTCCTGTCCCTACGGGATATAGGATGCAAGAGAGTCTCCTTATGGAGACACAAGAAATTTTTACCCTTTTATTTTTACTTTTTATTTTTCCAATAGTTCCGCCTCCACAACCGAGTGGAGGGGAACAAGAAATACCTCCTCCCCACCCCAGCGCCATCCGGCCCATACAGCGGTCCCGGGAGACTAATGCCGGGGGGGCAAGCAGGTAGACTGCAAATACCTGCGAGCTGGAGCCTTTCTTCAGGTTCGGGGACCGGCTTTCGAGCCGGGCGTCAGTCCTCGGCAGGTGGAGGGTTCCAGCGGACGGGCAGGTTGTGGTGGCGTGCACGTGCGACTCAGGTGACGCGACTTCCGGTAGACACGTCACCAGGGCGCCGGGCACGTCATTAGGGGCGGCCCCGAATGCCCGATTCCTGGGACTCGCCTACAGTCCAGGAATCAATCACTTCCGGTCAAACCGGAAGGGGGAGGAGAGAAGAGCCGCTCCAGGCACGCCAGATCATTTATATAGCGTCCCTGGGGAACCCTATCTCGGGTGGCTTATTAACTATTGCACCCCCTGAAAATTATGTACCTGAAAAGTGGATGTCATCCACACAAAATATAATCCCCCATATGTCCAAATTACAAACAAAATAAAAATGTTATAGCCTGTAAAATGTGACCATGCAGATCTGTTCTGAATATTGCACCTTCAGTTTTATGCCCGGCCGTGTGCCCACACAGCAGTCACCACCACATATGGGGCATCCTCATACTCGGGAGAAATTGGGTATCAAACTTTGTGGAGTTTTTCGTCGTTCAATACTTTGTGACTGTTTAATTTTTGGCCGAAATGAATACATTGTTTTAACACATGTGAAACATCTAAAGGGTTAACACACAAAGAACAAAGGTTCTAAAATGGCATAATTTAAGGGGTTTTATTGCTATTTAGGCCTCTCAAAGCCACTTAAAGCTGAGCAGGTGCCTCGAAATAAGGGTTTTCGCGATTTTCATAAAAAGCTGAGCAGGTGCCTCGAAATAAGGGTTTTCGCGATTTTCATAAAAATGAGAAAAATTGCACCCAAAATTCTGTACCTCTTAACAACCTAAAAAAGAGAGCGGTTGCACCCAAAATTCTGTACCTCTTAACAACCTAAAAAAGAGAGCGGATACATTAAAAGTCATGCCGATATAAAGCAGAAATTTGGGAAATGTTAATTATAAAATATCTGTCAGAAAAGCAGAAACTTTTGAACTTTGAAAATGAATAATTTTTAGAAATTTTTGCCAAATTTCCATTTTTTACAATAGAAGGCTGGATCGATGCTTATGCCCTGTCCTCGGGCCAAAGAATTTCTTCCTATTCCACTAGCAAGAATTTTTTGTTTCTTCTTCCATAACTGTTTGTAAGTATTGTATGTGTATTGTTTTTAATCCTTTTTTCATTTTATCTGACAATTTAATTCTTTGAGTGTACTGCATTTTTATGTAAATTAAAACTTTTTTATAAGCCTCTGCTTGTAGCCTTAAAGAATCTGAGTCGCTAAAGGGAATCACGTTACCAGAGGTCATTATTAGCATAGTCCATGTAGTAAGCGATTGCATGTTCTGTATGAATTTATAATTGTCATATTGTGTAAGTAGTGAGTGCATGTGCTGAGTTATCATCAGGGTGCATTGTCTGTGTGGTTGAGGTGCCTACGGCCTTATTTGCGTAAGTAACTCTTGGTGGTGGCAGTGTGGATTCTGTGGAGTAAATTTAGCGTAAGGACGCCATTTTGTGGAAGTGGGCGGAGCTTAAGGGCTAAATTCTGGGACTCCATAGAGTAGTTATCCCAGTGTCGGGTTCGTGACATCTTGTATTCACGTTGTGACCGCGGTACCGTTATTGACTTTGATCCTGCCTGCCTTGACCTGTTGCTTTGTCCCCAACTCCGAACCTGTGCTGCCCGTCCTGACCTCATGCCTGTCCCCAACTACGATTCTTCTCAACGTCACTGTACTTCGACTTGGCTGCCACCGCGGACAACGACGCACCCGTTGAACAACCTGGTGGTACCACGCCACAGCAAGACCAACCCGCTTTGCGGCGGGCTCTGGAGAAAACCGGGTGCTACTTAGATTACGGTCCTAGGTGTCGGCTTACATCATTGTCCATGGGGGGCCAGTGTGACCATTACCCCTGACAATCAAAAGACCGTACAGTCCTAAAAATAGAAGCATTCAAAAGTCACAAAAAGATTACACCACCTACAATTCCGTACACCAAAGTATGAAAAATGTATTAGCGCCAGAAGATGGCAAAATTCCCCCCCAAACATTTTTGTACAGGAGGTTTTAATTTTTGTAAATGTATGAAAACATTAAAAAAACCTATACAAATTTGGTATCTCCATAATTGAACTGACCCAAAGAATAAAGTTAACATTTCATTTGGGGCGCAAAATGAAAACCGTAAATTCCAAGCCGAAAAATGGCGCAAATGCATTTTTTCACCAATTTCACTGCATTTGGATTTTTTTCCCGCTTGCCAGTACATGGCATGGAATATATATATATATTTTTTTTAATAATTACAAGAATGAGAATTCCATCAGATGTCAACAGATCAGATACAGAAGAGTTCAAGAGTTCAAGAGTCTTACATCTTCAAGAGATACAATGTTAACAAGGGACAATAATTTTTAACATGTCTTTGTGTAAATCAATCAAATAAATTTAAAGAAAGTAGGGGGGGGGGTATATCTCAATCAGGAGAGGCAAGAAGTCTTTTTAGGTTTTACAATAGCTCTCTGTATTCAGAGGAGAGTTTAAATTAGATCCAACGTTGCCATGTTTTGTGGAACCGATCATGAGTTCCATAAACAGAAGAGAAGTCTTCCATATACATTATATCATTTACTTTCGCCACCCACATTACCATTGTTTGCTTCCACAGCAGCGGGATGCAGGCCCTAGCAGCGATGATAAGGGAAGGAACAAGAGATTTCTTATAACATTGTACAGACATGTTGCAGTGGTGGAGGAGAAAGAGTGAGGGCTCCAATTTGATAGATTCTCCACACAGTTGGGAATTCTCCCCAAGTCACGCCAGAATGGGGAAAAAATGGTACATGACAAAAACATATGCAGAAAGGAGCCCTCCTCTTCCCCACATCTCCAGGACATGTTAGGGACCTGTGGAAAGATTGGGGCAGTTTTATCAAGCTGTCTGAAAGTCAGAATATTTCTAGTTGCCCATGGCAACCAATCACAGCTCAGCTTTCATTTTACCAGTGCTCATGAATATTTTAAAGGGGAGCTGTGATTGGTTGGGCATGGGCAACTAGAAATATTCTGACTTTCAGACAGCTTGATAAATCTGCCCCAATGTGTGTAATCTGGTAGGTACCTTATACCATCTTGCTAGTAATTTGTAGTCTACTTCTTGTTACAGACTTCAAAAGTCCTGTCTTTTTGTTCAGTAGTCAGTGAAAGGTTTAGGTCTTCCTCCCACTGTGATAGATAGGGCCAGGGTCATCCGGTATTGACAATAAGCATGAGTAGGTTAAAGACAACGTGCGTCTCAAACCATTAACATTACCACACAGGCACTCAAAGGTGGTTTTCTCTTTTGCATACTGGTCACATGGGGGTAAGGAAGCTAAGTAATGCCTCAGCTACCCTGTTCTCCAAGCACCCAAGGGGCAAGGGTTTACAATCTCCGTCAAGTCCTGAGTCGACATCCAGTCTTTGGTAAAATGTTCTGCTCTGAACCTTCCAAACCCTCTCTACTGCTTGGAGACTTGATCTTCATGTCCATGGATGAAATCGGGATTGCCAAGAATCGGAGTAAGAGGAGACATTGATGGTAGGAGTCTGTCTCGTACTAGCTTAGACTCAAAATTAACAGTGTGGGGCCAATGGTAGGGTGGCTGGCATGGAATATTAAATACCGTCACTATGAAGTGCAATTTGTTATGCAGAAAACAAGCCCTTACACAGCTCTTTACATGTAAAAATTAAAGTTATATATTTTGATGATGGTGGGGAGTGAAAAATCGAAAAAAAGGCCAGGTCATTATTAAAATATAAGCTTATATGTAATTAGTTATTTAACATTTCCCTTAGTAGAAAAATGTTGTGGACATACACTGGAATGAAGAATTAAAATGCTACTGGCGCTTCAATCAGTCTGTTCATTTTCTCAGCACGGAGCAGACACAGGATAGATGATGGCTGTTGGTCACATGTCCACATGACATGTCCTGCACCTACCTGGGAAGATCATGTGACCATCACTATGTTTGGCTGTAGTCGGTTGGTTATGGTGAGATCCATCTCAGTGAGGTAATGTGTAGTGATGGCAGTTACACATCATTACTATGGTAACAGAGCAGGACAGTCTATTACATCATCACTGGAAGCAAAACATAAGAGGGAGGAGGAGTTACTGGGAACTGAAGGATCATGGGACTTGTAGATTGCCATCTTGGTGACAATCCCACATACTTTAGAAACCCCATAACATTTAGTGCATCATCAAATCAAACTATTTAAGCTCCATTTTGTGACTAATGACATTGAGTTTTGTTATATTCATTTATTTATAGCATTATGGATTTTGTATCAGACGTTCATATTCCCGGAATACCACTTTAAGACTGGAGTTTTAATAGTTCCCCCTGCTGGCACTCTGGCCCGCATATTCACAAACTTCGCCAGTTCTAATCTGTTGACCTGTTCTGAACTGGCAGAGTTTTTTTCTATTAACCCCATCGCGCTCTGCGGCGGATATATCCGTCACAGAGCAATGAAGGGTGTATGAAGAGGTCTCACCGGCTGAGCCCTCTTCATTCAGAGATGGGCTTTGCTACATATTGCAGCAAAGACCCACCGCTATCACCCGCAGTCGGTGCTCGCAAAGTCGCCGGCGGCACTTAAAACATGGCGTTCGTCGCTCCCCAGAACCTCATCGGGGGGTGGCGATCAGTTGCCATGACAGCCTCGGGTCTTTGTCAGAACCGTGGCTGCATGGTTTCTGCAGATTCGTTACAATGAGCCAGTGGCTCATTGTAATGAATCATATGCAAAAACGCCATATACTGAAATACAGTAGCATTGCAGAATATGGTAGGAACGATCTGACCATCTAGGGTTATTGTACCCTAGAGGGTCTAAGAAATAGTGAAAAAAAAAGTTTAAAAAATGTAAAAAAATTTATAAAATATAAAAAATTCAAATCACCCCCTTTCCCTAGAACTGATATAAAACATAATAAACAGTAAAAATCACAAACACAATAGGTATCGCCGCGTCGCAAAATGCCCGATCTATCAAAATATAAAAACTGTTATTGACGGCGATGACCTCAAAAACTGGAAATGGCGCCTGTTAGAGATTTTTATCTAGGACTCAAAACAGTATTTCATGTTGTACAGTGACTTTCAAATTAACCCTTTCATGGTTGTCCCGGTACCAGGGAGGAGAGAACAAACCCAAGACACACGTCAGTCTCTTAGTGTATGTAGAGATCTTCTCTCTTGTTTATTTCCCACACAAGCGCATAAGAAAATCATCAAAGAGGCGTGAATTGAATACTGCAATGCTATTGGCCATAATAAATTCACCAGCACATTCTGGGAAAAAGTTAATAGGCCTTGTTCACAGACATGTTTATACTACAGAATGTACAGAGAATGTCTCCAGAAGCCTCTTACTAACCAAAACAAGAGATAAGCGATGCTAGAGAACAAGATAAGGCGAAGAACAATCATCTATAACAAGTGCCAAGGAGAAACTCTTACAAACAGGACAGTCCTTCAATCTTTTCACGAGCATGGGTAATGGATCCATAGGGGGCGATGTCATCTGGGCATGTACATGCAACAAGCCGCTCCCACCATCTTACAGACTCCTTTCTCAGCAAGGATCATGTCCAAAGCCATGAGGTTCTGGGAAGCATCTCTGATATAATTCACAAATCTCTGTTGATTACAATAAAAACAGTTAACAATCAACATCTTTGCTCATAGCTATCTGGGGAATAATGGACTCTAGACCTGCCCATATCTGATTGTGGGCCTTGTACTTATCTGGGACCCCCGTTGGTGCTCCCACTGTATCTATATAAATGTTGTCATCTAGGTGCTTCTCTCAGACCTCCAGAATTCTTTGGGATTCTCTACCTTTTCTTTATGTGTCTGATCAACCTTATCCCTGGGGATCACGAGGAAGGAATGCACAAACTTTATCACCGTACACTCACCTTCCCAGCCTCTAGGCTTGACCTCCCTATCTCCACAAATCCTGTACACATCAGACACTGCTAATACAGGGTTACCTGTGCTGTCAATGTTAAAGAAGGTCATTGTCTACACCAACCGTAGGTAAAGTCTCCTACCCTGGGGGCATCCTGGTCGGTCCTATAGTTACAGTGATAGTCATGATTGGGGTGTCCCTGAGCATACAGTTAGTCAGAAGAGACCAGCTAGCAAGAAGAATAAGTAAGTTTGCAAATAGAAAGCGTGAAAGCATGCTGATTTCCCTCTATCTTCACAGACGTGGCGCTGGTCAGCAGGAATTGGAAAGGACCGTCCTAGCGAGGCTCCAGACTCTCTCTCTGGTCTCTTTACCAACACGTAGTCTCCAGGCTTCAGGTTATGCGTCCTGAGGTCTCTGTCTGGATCTGAAAAAGGAATCAGAAACACTTTGGCGGACGTTTTTCAAAGCTTGGCTTAACTGTGTGGCATGTTCCACCTTGTTTCCTGCCATCAGCTATAGCAGTGGTGGCTAACCTATGGCACTAGTGCCAGAGGTGGCACTCAGAGCCCTTTCTGTGGGCACTCAGGCCATCACCAGAGATGACTCCAGGTATCTTCCTGCAGTCCCAGACAGCCCAAGACTTGCTGTGCACAATGGTATTTTAAAGTGACTGTGCTACCTGGGACTACTGGAGGAGTGGGAAGTTGTGGACAGATCTTAATCATCCAAATTTCTTCTATTTTCTACTTTATTGGTGTCCTCAGGGTGCTGGTATCAATGAAAGCAGGAAGGCACTCGCGCCATGGTTTCCCTGTTTCTTCCATGGCCTTCCAGATCTCTAACTTAAGAGTGCCGTTTAGTCTCTCAACCCCACCACTAACTTGGGAAGGGTAAGGGGTGTGCAGGGCCTATTCTACACCCAGGAGGAACAAGGTTTCAGGTCTTTAAAGGTCCAGTGAAGTGGGTTCTGCGACCAGACTCTATGGTCTCTGGAAGTCCAAACCAGCAGAAAAATCTCACTCGCCAACTTCTTGGCTGCAGCTCTGGCAGTAGCCTTGGTCGTGGGAAAAGCTTCTGGCCACCCTGGAAAGAGATCAATGTACACAAGCACGTATTCCTACGTATAACTTTTTGGTAGCTGGATAAAATCCATCTACAGTCTCTGGAAGGGATACAGCAGCTTGGGTGTCACCTTCTGTGTGGTCTTTACCACCTTACCCGGGTTGTGGCGGGCACCGACTATACAGGCTTTCACTAGTCTAGTGACAGGGGTAGAAATGCCCGGGGCAAACCACTTGTGGTTTATGAGCACTAGCATGGCCATTTTGGATATGTGTGTGTGTGTGTGTGTGTCCATGGGCTACTTGACTTACAGTCGGGTGCAGGGCTCTTGGCAGGCACACTCTCTCTCCCAGCATCCAGGTCCCATCGGCATCTGGGCTACAGCTTTCCTCGACACTTCCTTCACTTCTGATGTCTCGGGCCACCAGGGACTGGAACACCTGTGGATCAAACATTTTAGCTCAGAACTCACCGCTGAGACTTCAGGACAGTCTCTGGGTTCCATCTGTGCAGCTGCCTTCGCCACCCTGTCAGCCACATACTTGCCCTTGGCTTGTGGAGTTAGCAAATTGTGTGTGCTTTTACTTTTACTATCCCCATTTCTTGTGGAAGTAAGAGAGCATCTATGTGCTCTTTAATCAGTGTGCCATGCTTAGAGGGGGTCCCTGTAGAGATGCGGAAATCTCTAGCCTTCCATATGGGTTCATAGTCATGTTTAGACCCCATAACTATACCTTGAGTATAGATGTTTACCTTCCACCAGCTGTACCGCTTCCCTGAGTGCCGTCACTCCACCTCCTGCGCTGACCTGTGTGGAGGTAGTGGTTCTGCTTTTACTACCTCATGTGCGCCACCTTCTCCTGCAGACCTGGTGCCATCTATGAGGAAAAAATACCTCAACATCTGGGTTAAACACCCTTCTCCCCCCTCTCTAAATCCTGGAAGACTGGCGATAGAATGAAGGATTCAGAGCTGTGCACCATATCAGTGTGACGGGAGTGTACACTGGGAGTGTACACTGGAGTCTGAGCTGTCTGGCCTTTGCTCAGATGCTTGGGCTGTACTTCGGTGAGGGCACTGTGCATGGTATGTGGGGTTTGCACTGTAACTGAGTGATCTAGGATTGGGATCAACTCACTGGCCTTGCTGAGCAAATTGCTGCTGACACATGAGGGGCCTAATAGTGGGCCACTGGGGAAGCCACCACATTTCTGGACTAAGACACCTGTGGCCTAGATACCCGGTGCAAAATAAAATAAGAGGTCTGGTTCAGTGGGATGTGCCTAGGTCCGGGGCAGACAGGATTTGCCAGCTTAAGGCTATGGAATGCATCAATTGCCTCCTAAGGGCAAATGGGGAGAAGGCAATTCAGTCATCAAGGGGCAACATTAGGCTGGAGGCAGCAGACCTTATCCCAAGCCTGCAGGAGCTAGCCAGTCCTAGAAACATGTGAAGAGGCTTAGGGCCTCAGGGCAGGGACATATTCTGAACTGCCAGCTTTCTTTCCTCTGTCAGGTGTCTGCCTGTGGCTGAGAAGCAGTGGCCCAGGAAGACCATCTTCTCCTGCCTGGCAGTACTGGAGTTTGTCTCTGGAAACTTTGCAACCCTTCTGGAACAGAAAAACACATAACGTCAATAAATCTGGCAAATCTGTAAATTGGAGGCACAGAAACAAGATTCAGTAAGGGGCTAGTCTGCCAGTCTACTCACTGTAGGGCCGTGGAGTACTGGCTGGGTGAGTTTTACCCCCCTCGTGGGAATCTGCATCACTTATACTGGAAAACTGACTGGTAAAGGCAAATAGGTACTGTCAATCTTCATGTAGGGGCACAGAAAGGAGAACAATTGCCAAATTAATAACCGTGAATAATATGTCACTCCTGGGAACTGCTGCCAGTGTGGGACACTCATTTGCAGCTGGATTCTCCTTTATCAGCATTCTTGTGCTCTCTATAAAGTTCTGGACAGACTCCAACGTCTAAATATGGAGAAATCCTGTGTTATCTATACTTGAAGGCCACTTTCATGTCAGTTCTGTACACAGCAAAATGCAACTACACAGCCCCCACCCTCTTGTTAACCCTTTAATCTCCAGAAAGCAGGTACCAAAGACATTGCAACACTTTTTCTAGTAATTTTTCTCTAACCATCAGGATCAAATAAGTTTTAACTGGACCATTATTAACAACTTCACACTCCAATAATAATCTTAGCAGAGATCTAGAATTAGTGAAAATATTCACTTGTGGCCGGCTCTTATTCCAGACACCTGTAAAGAATCTCCAAGGGTGCTCAGCTGCTAAACTACAAGAAAGCCCCACAACCAGCCTTTACGGCTGCCAACAGAGTAGAGTCATAGGCAATTAACTTTCAGGGACTTGAAGGGAATATAACTGTCTTAAGATGGCCGCCACTGAAGGATGGTAGGGCGTGTCATCTTCTCTAACCACCAGATACAGGGGTGGAGTCTGCATTCCTGACGCCATCTTTCCCTCCGAGGAAAGTATAATAAAATCTCTTTTTCTCAAATTCTATCCACATCAAAAGCTTTGAAATGACCCTTATCGCCTGTCTCTTTCTTCAATGGGCACTCTGAAGGATTTCTGTCACTCTGTCCTGGTCCATCCGTCAAAGTCAGAGGCTCTAAGTGTCTGTTTGGAAATCTGATCAAGTTTTCTCACTTGTACAATCATCAGATCCTCTGACACATCCAAAAACCTTCAAACCTACTTTTCTTCTCACCGCAAAACTACCAGCCCTTCTGTGCGAATATATCAACTTACACTTAACTCAACAACCTTCATGTGAAAAACAATCTCCCTTCTTGTCCGCAATGCACTTGGTTCAATTCCAATTCACTCTGCTGTGCTCTCTGTATCTATAACTACAATACTGTTACAGGGACACATCCCCAAAGATTCAGTGGATGCCAACATTTCGATTTATCGACAAACAAAGAAACTAGCTACCAGAGAATTTCTCACAAAGGATGCTACACCAAGCCACTGCCTGACTAGACTGACTATATACCAAGTCACTGTCTTCCAGACTGACTAAAACATGCTGCTGTCCTTCACTAGTTCTCTATGGGAAAAACCAGTCCCAAACAAACAGTATCCCAGACACTATGATAATCCGACTATCACAATAGAATATCTCCCACTCTAGCATAGCAAGCATCTAAGGGTTAATCCTTCCTGTCTCCCAGCTTCAGCTAACACCACAGACTGTCTGACCATCCATCACTGTCCAGTCACTGTCGGTCACCATACAGGTGGTCCTTTGTCACATTATAGTGAGCATACTGTTATATATGGACATTTAAAGCAAAATACATAATATCACACAAGGAGATGACCTTACCCTATCCAATCTAGCCAGTGAAACAGAAGTGACATTCAAGGCAGGCAAAAAATGGACTTACCCTGAGCGCTCATTGACAGTTCTGGTCGCTGGTCGCCTGGACTCCTGCGGAGGTCACCTTGATAGTCAGATGTCCATAAAAGTATGCCGACCCAGTCGATGCCAATTAATGTTAGAGATTTTTATCTAGGACTCAAATCAGTCCTTCATGTTGTACAGTGACTTTCAAATTAACCCTTTCATGGTTGTCCCGGTACCAGGGAGGAGAGAACAAACCCAAGACACACGTCAGTCTCTTAGTGTATGTAAAGATCTTCTTTCTCGTTTATTTCCCACACAAGCGCATAAGAAAATCATCAAAGAGTTGTGAATAGAATACTGCAATGCTATTGGCCATAATAAATTCACCAGCACATTCTGGGAAAAAGTTAATAGGCCTTGTTCACAGACATGTTTATACTACAGAATGTACAGAGAATGTCTCCAGAAGCTTCTTACTAACCAAAACAAGAGATAAGCGATGCTAGAGAACAAGATAAGCGAAGAACAATCATCTATAACAAGTGTCAAGGAGAAACTCTTACAAACAGATGATGAAAAAATGGCTGAATCATGACATTTAACTGGACAGAGGTCAGCTAAAATGTTTGCTTGATCTAACATGGCTGACAGTATGCAAGATGGCGTCCGAAACCAGTGCGATCTCCTTAACAGCACCCAAATGTCCGAAACGCGAATTTAACACCTTTTTACATGACATAAAAATGTAATAAAAAGTAATCAAAATGTCGCACAGTCCTCAAAATGGTAGCAATGAAAACGTTGTCTCATTTTGCAAAAAATGACTCCTCGCTCAGCTCCATACACCAAAGTATGAAAAAGTTATTAGCGTCAGAAGATGGCAAAATGTTTTTTTTTATTTTTCGTACACATTCATTTCATTTTTGAAAATATATTAAAAAGCAATAAAACCTATACAAATTTGGTATCACCTCGATTGCACCAAACCAAAGAATAAAGTAGAGGTGTCATTTGGAGCGCAGAGTGAAAGTCGTAAAAACTGAGCCCACAAAAACGTTAAGCACTTGCATTTTTTTTTAATTTTTCCACATTTGGAATTTTTTTCCTAGTTCCCAGTATACGGCATGGAATAATAAGTAATATCACGGGAAAGTAAAATTTGTTACGCACAAAATAAGCCCTCACACAAGTCTGTACACGGAAAAATGAAAAAGTCATGGATTTTTGAAGGTGGAGAGTGAGAAATGAGCAAAAAAACCCCAGCTTCCTTAAGGGGTTATTTATAGTAAATGTGTTTGGCCAGACTTTCATGTCCCTGACCACTCTCCACCTGCCCCGCTGCCTGCATTCTCTCCTTCCTGACACACCCAAAGTGGCATGGGGGGTCAAAGAAGCCATAAAACTGGTGGGGAGGGGGAGATTTGTATGTATTCTCTGCCAGAAAACTGGGGGAGAAGGCATAATGAATCTCGCCCAATGTACCAATATAGTAAGAGGCACATGATGAATTCTATGTCAAGTCTGGCCTGATGTAGAATTCTGCTGTAGCATACATCAGCTTTAGCAAATGCACAAGGCCATGGTGTCCACGCCCACTTCAAGCCCGTGAGGCATAAGGAGGAAAAAAGAAAAGTGGTGCACAAGCCATGATAGAACAGGAGCATCTGGGACCGCTGGAAGGTGAGTATAGAAGTTTATTTTTTTTTTATATCTTGGGCAAACTGGCTGTTGGCTGGCTGTATACTAAATGGGGCTTGCTGGCTATATACTAAATGGGGCTGGATGGCTGTATACTAAATGGGGCTGGCTATATACTACTGGGGGCTGCCTGGCTGTTTACTAAATGGGGGAAGGCTGGCCGTATACTACATGGGGGGGCTGGCTGTATACTAAATGGGGCTGGCTGGCTGTATACTAAATGGGGCTGGCTGGCTATATAATACTAGGGGCTGTCTGGCTGTTTACTAAATGGGGGCAGGCTGGCTGTATAGTAAATGGGGTTGGCTGTATACTACTGGGGGCTGCCTGGCTGTTTATTAAATGGGAGCAGGCTGGCTGTATACTACTGGGGGCTGCCTGGCTGTGTACTAAAGGGGCTGGCTGACTATATGCTGGAAGGCTGTGACAAATGCATTTCCCACCCTCAGCTTATACTCAAGTCAATAGGTTTTCCCAGTTTTTGGTGGTAAAATTAGGGACCTCGGCTTATACTTGGGTCAGCTTATACTGTACTATTATTTAGGCCCTTCAAAGTCAATTAAAAGCTATTTTTCCCTCAAAATGTGAATTTTGGCAATTTTCTGCCTGGAAATCAGAACATTTCAAACATTGAAAATGAAGAACTTTCGCAATTTCTTTCCTTTTTTTTCAGAATGAAAGGCAAAACTTATCACCTAAATTTTGCAACTAACATGAAGTACAGTCTGTCACGAGAAAACAATCTCAAAATCAACTGGATATGTCAAAGCAGGGGTCAGGAACCTTTTTGACTGAGAGAGCCATGAACGCAACATATTTTAAAATGTTATTCCGTAAGAGCCGTACCATATGCACGTGCCCCCCAGTAGATAGGTAGTCCCAGTGTCACGGGTGCCCCTGCGATCTGGGTCTCGGTTCGCAGGCACACCCGTGCCCCTCTCTGTGGTGGTACCCCTTTCCGAGCTCACTCAACTCACCACTTTCCGGCTCCCGTCCCGGCTGGCCACAGCACATGCCCTCCAGTAGATAGGTAGTGACAGCAAAAAAAAAAAATGAATATTCACTTACCAGCGCTACCTGCAGCCAGCTCCTTATCGCTCCCACGCTCTTCTCTTTGACCCAGGCTTAGGCGATGGCGTCAGGGTCGTACAAAGGACGTAGGCAGCAGTAACATTGCTGTCTGTGTCCAGTGATCAGTCTAAGACACACACAGCAGCCATCACTATTTATTAAAAATCTGTCTGAGAGCCAGATGCAGCCAACAAAAGAGCCATATCTGGCTCCCGAGCCATAGGTTCCCTACCCCTGTGTCAAAGCGTGTCACATTCTAAAAATGGAGTCTGGCCTTTAAGCTGAAAACAAGCGTCGGTGATAAGGGGTTAAACAAGCTCTCAACGTGCTCAATACACAAACAAATAAAACTGGAAGACGGCAATGCAAAAAACTATACACTTTTTCCCCACATTCGGTTTTATTCAGCAAAGTTTGTAAAAAGTAAGAAAAAAATATAGAAAAATTGTATTGCAGTAATCGCACTGACCCATAGAATAAAGAGACCATCTTACTTAGGCTATATGGTGAACACCCCAAAATAACTAATATTTTTTTAACTTGGTAAAATTGCTACATCCTGTATGGCTTCCGATCCGGACTGTTTGACCCCTTAGATCAACATACCTGCTTAGGGAGGGGGCTCCCTCTCCTCCCAGTACCCTGTGATGCGATCAGGGGTGCCGTCTTCACTGCTGGTCTGTTCAAGGTAAAGCCTGCGCTGGACCGAGGAGTCTGCCTGTCAGTTCTAATGCACTGCTATATATGGTTATTTTAGTGCAATAGTGTGAACTAGTGATCACATGATCACTAGTTCATATACTAGTAATGTAAAAATATAAACTTAAATAAAACACACACACAAAATGAAACTAAATTACAAAAAAGAAAAAGAAAATCATTAAAATATCCCAAAATGCCCTAACACATATAAATCAATATATAATAAAATAATATATATTCAATATCGCATCCACAAATTCCTATTCTATAAAAATATTTAAACAGTTATTCATGGTGGTGAACCCTGTAACAGAAAAATGCACCCAAATGTCTGAATCGACATTTTTGGGCCATTTTGCAACACATAAAAAATTTTATAAAAAGTGATCAAAAGGTCACACAGTCCCAAAAATGGTAGCAATAAAAATGTCAGTTTGCCAGAAAAAAAACACCATAGCCAACTCCTGACTCCTAGGTATGAAACAGTTATTGGAGTCCGAATATGGCAACATTGATAATTTTTTTTTTTTTACGTACCAAAGGTTTTATTTTTTTTTTAATTAGCGCCTAATAAAACCTATATAAATTTTGTATATATTAATTAGACCAAACCAAAGAGTAAGTTAGAGATGCCATTTGGAGCACACAGTGCGAGATGTTAACACAGAGCCCACAAGAAAATGGCGCAAATGCGGTTTCTTGTAAATTTTACCGCATTTTGAAGTAAAATTTGTAACCCAGAAAAAAAGCCCTCATACAGCTCTGTACATGTAAAAATAAAGTTATTGATTTTTGAAAGTGCGAAGCGATAAACAGAAAGTAAAATGGAAAAGGCCCATCAGGGACAAGGAGTAAAATGCCTCCTGTACAACATGATAAAAAAATTTACAAATTCTTTGGGATAAGGGTTTGTGGTACCAGAGGCCGCAGTCACATGTGTCATTTTGGTTGCGTTTTTAAACGCTGGCCGGCGAACACTGTTGCCGCTTGTTACAACACAAGACCAGAGAGGAGCCGTGAGGACCGGAGCTTCACGGAGAATTTAAAGGGCCAGAGCATCGCTAATTGGTGCGCTGGCTGATCATTTGCCCTTTAAAAGCCAGCACCTTCCTTACTGCCTTGCCAGATCTTTGTGCCTCACAGCCTGAGAGAAAGCTCTTCTGCAATTTACCTGCGTTCCAGTGTCTCCTGCATTCCTGTGTCTCCTGCGTTCCTGTGTCTCCTGCGTTCCTGTGTCTCCTGCATTACTGTGTCTCCTGCATTACTGTGTCCCTCCGTGTTCCTGTGTACTAGTGTTCCTCTGCAGTGCTGTCCTGTGTGCCGTGTTCCCGTACCCATCTGCTTGGAACTCCTGTTGCTGACCCCGGATTGGATTCTGACGTTGCATCTCTGCAGCCTGCCCTGACCCTGTGCCTGGACTTTGACCACGAGATTGTCTGCCGTCTCTGTACCTCGACCTTGGCCGCCACTGCAGACAAGTCACGCCTGAGGAACGACCTGGTGGTACCACGCTGCAGCTAGTCCAACCCGTGTTGCAGCGGGCTCTGGTGAAAACTGGGTACCACTAAGACTCCGGTCCCAGGTAGTGGCTTGTGTCATCGTCTGCAGTGGTCCAGTGGATCCATAACCCTCATGCCTGACAGTGGGCATGGCAGATTCTTCTTATGAATAGCTTTTCCTCTCTTAATATAGCCAGACCCCAGTAATTATTATATCCAGCCCCCAGTAATTATTATATCCAGCCTCCAGTAATTAATATAGCCAGCCCCCAGCAATTATTATATTTAGCTTCCAGTAATTAATATAGCAAGCCCCCAAAATCTGTGGGAAATGGATGTACCAGGACTGCCATCACAACTATTGCTCCAACTCAGAGCGAGCCAATGCCAACTTTGTGGAGAACTAGAATAGAATACTTGGGGTATACTTGTCCTGCCCTCGGGAGCTGACTCTGGGGTGGGAATTCGATTTAAAACATGGATCGAATACTGCTAAATTTTGTTGTACGGTTTTATTGTTACTGATTGATGTTGTAGAATACACTGTGTAACACTTGAACACCTTTTTGCATGTAATATATTCCATTGTTTAAGCCGTAATGCATGACCACTTGTTTCTTTATGTTCAAAAAATCTAATAAATATGTAACTGATTTAAAAAGAAAATATATAGCCAGCCCTCAGTAATTAATATAGTCAGTCTCCAGTAATTAATATGGACAGCCCCCAGTAATTAATATAAAGCCTGCCTAAAATATTCAATGTGTTAATAGGACTTTCAAAGCCCTCATAAAAATTAAATGGTCTATAAAATATTGATTCTGAAATTTTGGGGAAAATCTGAAAAAATGTTGTAATTTTTCTAAAAAAAATAATAAAACAAAAGGACAGTTAAAATGTGATGTCAACACAAACCAGATACAGGCGGTCTTCTACTTAAGAACACCCGAATTACAGACGACCTCTAGTTACAAACGGACCTCTGGAAATTGGTAATTTACTGTATTTTAGCCTTGGGCTACAATAAACAGCTATAACCGTTATCAAATGTGTCTGCAGTTAAGCTTTATAAAAATTCAACTTAAGAACAAACCTATAGAACCTGTCTTGTACGTAAACCGGGGACTGCCTGTATATGGTAAAATTCTCTCTCAAAATTCCCCCTTTTTTTCATAAATAAATGCAAAACATATCACCCAAAATATACAACTAACCTCAAGTACAATTATCCCAATTTTTTTTTTTTATTACTTTGGTAACTTAAAGAGTTCTAAACAGAAATGAGCGCACCAGAGGTTTCTGTTTGGGTTCTGTTGGGTCCAGCGTGACCCGGATATACTGCAGAAAATTGACACCCTTAGCAACTAGCCATGGCTAAGATTGGCCTGGCCAATCACAGCCACGGCTAGTAGCTGAACTTGAGCGGAAACTGTGAGTTCTCTCATCTCTAGTTGTAAAGTCAGGTCAGTAACACCTTTGCGATGTAGGCTTTTGACTCGTAATCCATTTATTTCAAAAGTCCCTCTCAGGGCAGTGTCCAGGGGTTCCACAGCAATTGCAAAAAAAAAGTATAGGCAAGCTTGGGCTGTAACTATGGTTATTGGGGAGGAATATAGCAGTTGGACCCAAGTTACAACTCATTTGTGTGCTACTGTCATCCTACTCAAAGCAGCCAACATTGTAAACCACAGAATGCATCAGCACCAACTTGGAAGCTTGGATGTTCAAGAATTCAGGATCAGTATATTTTGTATGCTATTGTTTCCTAATTTAAATATTTTATTACTCATTTTCTATGTTTAATGTTTCCTATCACCTTGTGGCAAGTGGGCCGTCTATTTGGCTGGCAGCTCAGAACATTCCAGAGGCAGATTCCAGAATACTTTTAATAACTTCTGGAGTTTATCTCTGGAATGTTCTGTGCTGCCAGCCAGTTAGTCTGCTAATTATGCCCTGGTTCTTGGTATTCTATCCAGAGATGGTTGCAATAGCAGAACTGAGAAAGCTACAGTGAGGAACCTAGCCAGTCTCTGCAGGGCTGAAGAGGAAAGTGGGGGCAGGCTAGGGGCTCAGTAGGGGTCATGCAGGTTGATTGGCCCCTGTTGCACTGTAGTCGAGCATTATGATCCGCCCAGGCATCGTGTGCCCCTTAGCTGCGGCTACAGCGTTCACTATATGATCACTATAGTGCTACGCTTTCCCACCGCCTGCAGAAGAGAGGAGGCGGCCTGTCCAATGCTCTGTTCTTCCCCTGGGGCTTAACAGGATGAGGTCCTCTCACCGTCTAATTCACCCGCCCTGGTCATGTGACCCTGGCATGACCCAACCCAACGTTGCAATAACTGTGATGACGGGTTTCCATTTTGAAGAGGAAAGACAGTGAAGACATGATCTCCACTTTTACAGGTAACTTTTTACCCTATATAGATGACAGGAGGTAAGTAAATACATTTATAATTTTTAAGGGAGGCTGCTGCAGGACATTTTAATGGTAAAAGGAGGCTGCTGCTTGGTATTTTATAAGTGAAGAGAGGCCGCTGTTTGGTATTTTATTAGTGAAGGGAGACTGCTGCAAGTAGTTTTTTTTTTAAACAGTTTTTATTACAAACTGCAGTATAGAGTACATTCATATGTCACATTTTATCTATTTACAGTATGCATCCTTACACACTCTATAAATTACACAATGTCTCGATTTTCCAGTATGCCCATTATACATAGTTAGTGTGGGCTGTAGTTTCCAGGTAAGCATAACACTCCTTCCAGGAGAGTAGCATTGTGAAGCACATGCTTCAAAAACAAAAGAAGCATAACACATAAAACAACATTAACCTGTCAACACCTTGGTACAGTGATTACCAAATCAGGCACTTTACCAAATCAATGCACCAACGCAATCTGATTCCTGAGGAGCAATAAATCTGTAAATATGTCCAAACGGGAGCTCTGCCAACCCCCCCTCCCTGCCAGAGTACGAATGGTATATCTACCCAACAAAAGAACAAAAGAGAGGATACGTATGATGGACTAAGGTAATATCAAAAAAACTTTATTAATACATAAACACAGTAACAACAAAACCACATAATAAAAACACTTAAAAAGTGCACCAGCCCCAAGCCGACCAAGTCAAAACGACAAATGTGTGATGCAGGACAATGAGGGAAGTACTAAATACAGCTGAATAACATCAAATTGCAACAGGCAATATGTGCATACATAAAGTGACCGGTGCAAAAAATAAATGAACCCAACAGTCCTGTATATAGTAGCCTAAATGCCTGAAGTATACGGTACCTAATGTGGATCCATATGGTAAGGTGAGAGAGGCAGAAAGGCAAGGTCGGAGTGGGGAGGAGGAGAGAGGAGCGAACCCCACGCGTATCGTCACCTGCTCCGGTGACTTCCTCAGGGGTGTGTGGCTCAATACCGGCGTGGTCCTATTTATATGGGGTCCCCCCGCCCATAGGAACAATCCCCGCCCCCCACACAAACGTGCTCAAAACCCTATTACCTGCTAATTTGACAGCTGCAGATGGCATGTGGTGCAATGGATCACGCATATGCGGAAGTGATATAGATCATGTGACCAGTCAGCTGCCTGTGGTATATCTACCACATTATGTTTTGACACTGTGCAGGTACATTTTATTATTGAAGGGAGGCCGCTACTGGGTATTTTATTAGTGAAGGGAGGCCGCTGACGGTCATGGGACTGTAGATTTGCCATCTTGGTGACATCCCACATACTTAAGAAACCCCATAACTTTAGTGCATCATCAAATCAAACTAATTTAAGCTCCATTTTTGGACTATGACATTGAGTTTTTGTTATATTCATTTATTTATAGCTTATGGATTTTGTATCATAGACGTTCATATTCCGGAATACCCCCACTGTTAAGACTGGAGTTTTAAAAATAGTTTCCCCCCCCTGCTGGCACTCTGGCCCTGCATATTCCACAACTTCCGCCAGTTCTATCTGTAGCCTGTTCTGAACTGGCAAGTTTTTTTCTATTAACACCCATACCGCCTCTCGCGGATATATTCCGCACAGAGCAATGAAGGGGTATATGACGAGGTCTCACCGGGCGAGCCCTCTTCAATTCAGAGATGGGCTTTGCTACATTGCAGCAGCCCACGCTAAATCACCCCGCAGTCGGTGCCGTAAAATGTCGCCGGCGGCACTTAAACATGGCCGTTTCGTCGCTTCCCCATGAACCTCATCGGGGGGTGGCGATCTTTGCCATACAGCCTCGGGTCTTCGTCAGAACCAGGCTCATGGTTTCTTCTCTTTCTGCAGAATTCGTTACAATGAGCCAGTGGCTCATTGTAATGATCTATGCAAAACGCCATATCCTGAAATACAGTAGCATTGCAGAATATGGTGGAACGATCTGACCATATGTGGTTATTGTACCCTATAGGGTCTAAGAATAGTGAAAAAAAAGTTTAAAAATGTAAAAAAATTTTATAAAATATAAAAAACTCAATCACCCACCCACTTTCCCTAGAACTGCAATAAACATATAAACGTAAAAATCACAACACAATAGGTATCTGCGCGGGCAAATCCCGATCTATCAAAATATAAAAACTGTTATTGACGGGCGGGTGACCTCAAAACAACTGGAAATGGCGCCTGTTAGAGATTTTTATCTAGGACTCAAAACATTTTCATGTTTGTACAGGACTTTCAAATTAACCCTTTCATGGTTGTCCCGGTACCGAGGGATGGAGAGAACAAACCCAAGACCAACGTCAGTCTCTTAGTGTATGTAGATGATCTTCTCTCTGTTTTTTTCCCACACATAGCGCAGTAAAGAAAATCATCACAAGAGGCGTGAATTGAGACTGCAATGCTATTGGCCATAATAATGCTCACCACACATTCCTGGAAAAAGTTATGGCTTGTTCACAGACCTGGTTATACTACACTAATGTACAGAGAATGTCTCCATAAGCCTCTTACCTAACCAAAAACGAGATAGCATGCTAGAGAACAAGTAAGGCGAAGAACAATCATCTATAACAAGGTGCCAAGGAGATAACATCTTACAACAGACAGTCCCGTTAATCTTTCACGAGCATGGGTACTGATCCATAGGGGCGATGTCATCTGGCTGTCATGCAACAGCCGCTCCACCAGCTTACATAGCCTCCTCCTCCTTCCAGCAAGATCACTGTCCAACGCCATGAGGTTTCTGGGAAGCATCTCTGATATAATTCCAAATCTCTGTTGATTAATAAAAACAGTTAAACATCAACCATCTTTGCTCATAGCATCTGGGGAATAATGACTCTAACCCTGCCATATCTGATTGTGGGTGCCTTGTACTATCTGGGACCCCCGTTGGTGCTCCCACTGTATCTATAATATGTTTTTTTGTTGTCATCAGGTGCTTCTCTCATGACCTCCAGAATTTCTTTGGGATTTCCTCTACTCTTTTCTTTATGTGTCTGATCAAACTTATCCTCTGATACACGATGAACGGAAGTCACAAACTTTATATCACCGTACACTGCACTTCCCAGCCTCTAGGCTTGGACTCCCTTCGTCCACAATCCTGTACACATCAGACACTGCTAATACAGGGTTACCTGTGCTGTCAATTGTTACGAAGGTCATTGTCTACACACACCTGTAGTGTAAAGTCTCCTACCCTGGGGCATCCTGGTCGGTCCTATAGTTTACAGTGATAGTCAGTATATTGGGTGTCCCTGAGCATACAGTTAGTCAGAAAGACCAGCTAGCAAGAAGAATAAGTATTTGCAAATAGAAAGCGTGAAGCACTGATTGTCCCTCTAGCTTCACGACTGCGTACTGGTCTCAGAATTGGAAAGGACCGTCCTAGCGAGGCTCCAGACTCTCTCGTCTGTCTCTTTACCACCACGTAGTCTCCAGCTTCAGTTAGCGTCCTGAGGTCCTCTGTCTGGATCTTGAAAAAGAATCAGAACACTTTGTGGCGGACGTTTTTCAAAGCTCTGGCGTCAACTGTGTGGCCTGTTTCCAACCTTGTTTCCTGCCATCCATCTAGAGCAGTGGTGGCTAAACCTTTGGCACTAGTGCCAGAGGTGGCACTCGAGCCCTTCTGTGGGCAACTCAGAGCCAGTCACCAGAGATGACCCAGTATCTTCCTGCAGTCCCAGACAGCCGCAAACTTTGCTGTGCAACAATGGTATTTTTAAAGTGACTGGTGCTACCTGGGACTACTGGACGGAGTGGGAAGTTGTTGACAGTCTTAAGCTCCAAATTTCTTCTATTTCCTACTTTATGGGTGTGCCTCGGGTGCTGGTATCAATGAAACGTGCGCAGAAGGGTACACATTACCACATGTTTCCCTTTCTGACTTAGGCCCTTTCGATATAGGTACTTAGAGTGGCGCGTCCTTAAAGTTCACTCACTGCAGCTAAGGCTGGGAGTGGCTAGCCTTGCACCTCTAGGGGGACACCCAGTCAGTTGAGAATAGAGGAAGGCACTCCGCCATTTCCTTCTCATCTTGGTCATGGTGCCGTAGCCCCTATGGAAGTAGGGGCGCCTATTCTTAACACCCAGGAGGAACAAGGTTTCAGGTCTTTAAGGTCCAGTGAAGTGGGTTCTGCCCAGACTCTATGGTCTCTGGAAGTCCAAACCAGCAGAAAAATCTCACTCGCCACTATCTTGGCTGCAGCTCTGGCAGTAGCCTTGTTGTGGGAAAAGCTTCTTTGCCCCCTGAAAGAGATCAATGTACCACAAGCCCACGTATTCCTACGTATAACTTTTTGGTACTGGATAACCATCTACAGTCTCTGGAAGGGATACACATCTTGGGTGTCACCTTCTGTGGTGGTCTTACCACCTTACCCGGTGTTGTGGCGGGCACCGACTATACAGGCTTTCATTCTAGTCCTAGTGACGGGAGAAATGCCCGGGGCAAACCCGTTGGTTTATGATGCATAGCAATGGCATTTTGGATATGTGTGTGTTTGTGTGTGTGCCATGGGCTACTTACTTACAGTCGTGGTGCAGGGCTCTTGGCCAAAAAAAAGGCACACTCTCTCTCCCAGCATCAAGGTCCCATCGGCATCTGGGCTAACAGCTTTCCTACACACTTCCTTCACTTCTGTAGATCTCTGGGCCACCAGGGAACTGGACACCTGTGGATCAAACATTTTAGCTCAGAAACTCCCGCTGAGACTTCAGACAGTCTCTGGGTTCCTCTGTGCAGCTGCCTTCCGCCACCCTGTCACCACATCTTGGCCCTTGGCTTGTGGAGTTAGCCAATTGTGTGTGCTTTTACTTTTACTAGCCCCCATTTTCTTGTGGAAGTAAGAGAGCACATGTGCTCTTTAATCAGTGTGGCCATGCTTAGAAGGGGGTCCCTGCAAGATGCGGAAATCTCTAGCCTTCCATATGTGTTCATAGTCATGTTTAGACCCCAAACTATAACCTTAGTAATAGATGTTTACCTTCAACTAGCTGTACGCTTCCTGAGTGCCGTCACTACCTCTCACTCCCTCCTGCGCTGACACCCTTGTGGAGGTAGTGGTTCTGCTTTAACTCTCATGTGCGCCACCTTCTCCGCAGACCTGTAAGCACTCTATGAGAAAAAAAACTCAACATCTGGTTAAACACCCTTCTCCCCCCTCTCCAAATCCTGGAAGACGGCAATAGAATGAAGGATTCAGAGCTTCATCCATATTCAGTGTGACTGGCGTGGTCCACTGGTAGTGTACACTGGAGTCTGCTGTCTGGCCTTGCTCAGATGCTTGGCTGTACTTCGGTGGGGCACTGTGCATGGTCAGTGTGGTTTGCACTGTAACTGAGTGATCTCTAGGTATTGGGTATCAACTCACTGGCCTTGCGAGCAAATTGCTGCTGACACTTAGGCCTATGAGTCCCCGGCCTAATAGTGGTGCACTGGGAAGCCACCCATTTCTCTGGACTAAGACACCTGTGTCCTTAGATACCCGTGTTCAAAATAAAATAAAGGTCTGGTTTCAGTGGCATGTGCCTTAGGTCCAGGGCAGACAGATTTGCCAGCCTTAAGGCTATATGGGAATGCAATCAATTGCCTCCTAAGGGCAAATGGGGAGAGGCATTTCAGTCATCAGGGACAACATTAGGCTGGGGCAGCAGACCTTTACCCAACTGCAGGAGCTAGCCAGTTCCTAGAAACATGTGAAGGGCTTAGGGCCTCAGGGCAGGGACATATTCGACTTCCAGCTTCTTTCCTCTGTCAGGTGTCTTGCCTGTGGCCTGGAACCGTGCCAGGAAGCCCATCTTCTCCTGCTGCTGTACTGGAGTTGTCTCTGGAAACTTTGACCCTTCTGGAACAGAAAAAACAGGAAACGTCAAAATCTGGGCAAATCTTTAAATTGGAGGCACAGAAACAGATTCAGTAAGGGGCTAGTCCTGCCATCTACCTCACTGTAGGGGCCGTGGAGTACTGGCTTGGTGAGTGGTTACCCCCCTCGTGGGAATCTGCAATCACGTATCGAAAACTGACTGGTAAAGGCAAATAGGTACTGTCAATCTCAGTAGGGCACAGTAAAGGAGAACATTTGCCAAATTCATATCCGGTGAATAATATGTCACTCCTGTGGAACTGCTGCCATGTGTGGGACCTCATTTGCGCTGTGATTCCCTTTATCCCACAGCTTCTTGTGGCTCTCTATAAGTTCTTTGGCAGACTCCAACGTCTAAATATGGAGAAATCCTGTTTTACCTATACTTGAAGGCCACTTTCATTCAGTTCTGTACACGCCAATAAGCAACTACACATCCCCGCACCCTTTGTTAACCCTTTAATCTCCAGAAAGCAGGTACCAAATACCTTGCAAACCTTTTTCCTAGTAATTGTTCTCTCAACCATCCGGATCAAACTAAGTTTTAACTGGACATTTCTAACACTTCACACTCCGATAATAATCGTGAGCAGAGATCTAGCTTAAGTGAAAATATTCACTTGTGCCGGCTTCTTATTCAACCCTGTAAAGGAATCTCCAGGTGCCAGGCTCTACACTACAAGTAAAGCCCCCACACAACCAGCCTTTAGGCTGCCAACAGAGTGAGTCATAGCAAATTACCTTTCAGGGACTTGAAGGAGCTATAACTGGCTTAAAGATGGCCGCCACTGAGGATGGTAGGGCGTGTCATCCTTCTCTAACCACAATACAGGGTGGCGTCTTGCATTCCTGACCGCATCTTTCCCTCGAGGAAAGATAAATACAATCCTCTTTTTCTCAAATTCTATCACACATCAAAACTTGTAATGACCCTTAATATCGCCTGTCTCTTTCTTCAATGGGCATCTCTGAAGAATTTCTGTCACTCTGTCCTGGTCCGTCCGTCAAAGTCAGAGCTCTACAGTGTGTCTGTTTGGAAATCTGATCAGTTTCCCTCACTTGTAACATCATCAGATCCTCTGACACATCCAAAAACCTTCAAACCATACTTTTTCTTCTCACCGCAAAACTCATGCCCTGCTGGCGAATATATCACTTACACCACATCGTACTCAACACCTTCAGGTGAAAAACATCTCCTTCTTGTCCGCATGCACTTGGCTTCAATTCCAATTCACTCCTGCTGTGCTCTCTGTTCATAACTACAATGACTGTTCAGGACACCATCCCGCAAAGATTCAGTGGATGCCAACATTTCGATTTATCTGACAACCAAAGAAACTAGCTACCAGAGAATTTCTCACAAAGGATTCTACACACCAAGCCACTGTCCTGACTAACTGCTATAATACCAAGTCACTGTCTTCAGTACTAATAAACATGCTGCTGTCCTTCACTTTTCTCATCAACAGTCACACGAGACCGATCATACCCCCGACACATAATAATGCCGACCTGACACAAACAAGCTGTCCTCCATCAACTCTAGCACTATGCGGAAGACATCCAAGACGTTAACCACACTGAAATCCTACAACATGCTCCACTCGCTATGCAGCTCACAGTGATCGTGTCTCCCGGACTTCAGCTAACACCACAGCTGTCCTCATCGTCGTCCATTCGTCGTCACCATACAGTGGTCCTTTGTCACATTATAGTGAGCTACTGTTATATATGGACTTTAAAGCAAAAGGTACATAATATCACACAAGGAGATGACCTTAACCCATCCAATCTAGCCAGTGAAACAGAAGTGACTTCAAGGCAGGCAAAAATGGACTTAACCCTGGCCGCTCATGACAGTTCTGGTCGCGCTCCGGACCCTGCGGAGGTCCACCTTGATAGTCAGATGTCCATAAGTATGCCTACGCCAGTCGTGCCAATTAATTCATTTTATCTGCTCTGTCATGTTTACAGTGCTTCAAATTAAACCCTTTCATGGTTTGGTACCAGCGGTCCATGGGGGATGGAGAACAACCCAAGCACACACACGTCAGTCTTAGTGGTATGTAAAGATCTTCTTTCTCTGTTTATTTCCCACACAGCGCATAAGCAAATCATCAAAAGGAGGTTGTAATAAATACTGCACTGCTATTGGCCAATAAATTCACCCACCATTCTGGGAAAAGTTAATAGGGGCCTTGTTCCAGACATGTTTCTACTACGAAGTACAGAGAATGTCTCCAGAAGCTCTTACTAACCAAACAAGAGATAAGCGATCTAGCGAACAAGATAAGGCGAAGAACAATCTCTAAATTAACAAGTGTCAGAGAACACTCTTACAAACATGATTGATGAAAACATGGTCGAATCATGACATTTAACTGGACGAGGTCAGCTAAAATGTTTGCTTGATCAACATGGCTGACAGTAGCAAGATGGCGTCCGAAACCAGTGCGATCTCCCTTAACAGCACCCAATGTCCGAAACGCGAATTTAACACACTTTTTTACATGACATAAAAAATGTAATAAAAAGTATCAAAATGTCGCACAGTCCTCAAAATGGTAGCAATGAAAACGTTGTCTCATTTTGCAAAAAATGACCCCGCTCGCTCCTACACCAAGTATGAAAAGTTATTAGCGTCAGAAGATGGCAAAATGTTTTTTTTATTTTTTCGTACACATCTTTCTTTTTTGAAAATATATTAAAAAGCAATAAAACTATACAAATTTGGTATCACCTCGATTGCACCAAACCAAAATAAAGTAGAGGTGTCATTTGGACGCAGAGTGAAAGTCGTAAAAACTGAGCCCACAAAAAACGTTAAGCACTTGCATTTTTTTTTAATTTTTTTTCCACATTTGGAATTTTTTCCTAGTTCCCAGTATATACGGCATGGAATAATAAGTAATATCACACGGGAAAGTAATTTGTTACGCACAAAATAAGCCTCACACAAGTCTGTACACGGAAAATTGAAAAAAGTTATGGATTTTTGAAGGTGAGAGTGAAAATGAGCAAAAAAAAACAGCTTCCTAGAGGGGTTATTATATGTAAATGTGTTTGGCCAGACGTTCATGTCCCTGACCACTCTCCACCTGCCCCGCTCCTGCATTCTCTCCTTCCTGACACACCCAAGTGGCGTGGGGGTCAAAGAAGCCAAAAACTGGTGGGGAGGGGAGATTTGTATTATTCTCTGCCAGAAAACTGGGGGAGAAGGCATAATGAATCTCGCCCAATGTACAATATGTAAAGGCACATGATGATTCTATGTCAGTCTGGCCGATGTAGAATTCTGCTGTCAGCATACTCAGCTTTGCAAGGCACAGGCCATGGCGTCCACGCCCTCTTCAAGCCCGTAGGCCTAAGGAAGGAAAAAGAAAAGTGGTGCACAAGCCATGATAGAACAGGAGCATCTGGACCGCTGAAGGTGATTATAGAAGTTTATTTTTTTTTTTTATATCTTGGGCAAACTGGGCTGTGGCTGGCTGTATACTAAATGGGCTTGCTGGCTATATACTAAATGGGGCTGGATGGCTGTATACTAAATGGGGCTGGCTATATCTACTGGGGGCTGCCTGGCTGTTTACTAAATGGGGAAGGCTGCCGTATCTACATGGGGGGGCTGGCTGTTTACTAAGTGGGCTGGCTGGCTGTATATAAATTGGGGCTGGCTGCTATAGTAATACTAGGGGCCTGTCTGGCTGTTTACTAAATGGGGGCAGGCTGGCTGTAAGTAAAGGGGTGCTGTATACTACTGGGGGCTGCCGCTGTTTTTAAAGGAGCATGCTGTGCTGTATACACTGGGGGCTGCATGGCTGTGACTAAAGGAAGGGGGCTGGCTGACTATATGCTGGAAGGCTGTGACAAATGCATTTCCCACCCTCAGCTTATACTCAAGTCAATAGGTTTTCCAGTTTTGGTGTAAAATTAGGGACCATCCTCGGTCTTATACTTGGGTCAGCTTATACTGTACTAGTATTTTAGGCCCTTCAAAGTCAATTAAAGCTATTTTTTTCCCTCAAAATGTGAATTTTGGCAATTTCTCTGCCTGGAAATCAGAACATTTCAAACATTGAAAATGAAGAACTTTCGCAATTTCTTTCCTTTTTTTTCAGAATGAAAGGCAAAACTTCATCACCTAAATTTTGCAACTAACATGAAGTTACAGTCTTGTCAGCGAGAAAACAATCTCAATCAATGGATATGTCAAAGCAGGGGTCAGGAACTTTTGACTGAGAGAGCCATGAACGCAACATATTTTTAAATGTTATTCCGTAGACCGTACCAAGCACGTGCCCCGTATAGATAGGTAGTCCCAGTGTCACGGGTGCCCCTGCGATCTGGGTCTCGGTTCGCAGGCCACACCCGTGCCCCTCTCTGCTGTGGTGGTACCCCTTTCCGATCTCACTCAACTCACCACTTTCCGCTCCCGTCCCGGCTGGCCACAGCAAATTTGCCCTCCGTAGATAGAGTAGTGGACAGAAAACAAAAAAATGATATTCAAAACTTAGACCAGAGCTACCTGCAGCCAGCTCCGTTATCGCCTCCCACGCTCTTTTCTTTGCCCAGGGCTTATAGGGCGGATAGTTCGTCAGGTCGTACAAAGGACGTAGGCAGCAGAACATTTGCTGTCTCTGATCCGATGCTCAGTCTAAGCACACACACAGCCCATAGCTTATGTTATTAAAAATCTGTCTGAGACGCCAGATGCCAAGACACAAAAGAGCCATATGGCTCCCGGAGCCATAGTTCCCTACCCCTGTGTCAAAGCGTGTTCACATTCTAAAATGGAGTCGGGTTTAAGCTGAAAACAATCGTGGGCGGTGATAAGGGGTACTTTGAAACAGGCTTACGTGCTCACCATACACAAACAAGATAAAACTGAAAGCACGGCAATGCCAAAAAAACATCCACTTTTCCCCACATTCGAGTTTTCATTCAGCAAAGCTTTTGCTAAGAAGTAAGAAAAAAATATAGAAAAATTGTATGCGTAATCGCACTGACCCTAGATTAAAGGAAGACCATCTTACTTAGGCATATGTCGTGAACACACCCCAAAATAACTAATATTTTTTAAGCGTTGGTAAAATTGCTACATCCTTTATGGCTTCCGATCCGGACTGTTTGACCCAGAGATCAACAACACTGCTTGGGTAGGGGGCCTCACTCTCCTCCCAGTACCCTGTAGTGATGCCGATACAGGAGGTGGCCAGTCTTCACTGCTGGGTCTGTTCCAAGGGTTAAAAAGCTGCGTGGAGAGCAGAGAGGAGTCTGCCTGTCAGTTCTAATGCACTGCTATATTATATGGTTATTTTAGTGCCAAAGTGTGAACTAGTGATCAACATGGATCACTAGTTCATATACTTAGTAGTATGATAAAATATAAACCTTAAATAAAACACACACACAAACTGACACAAATTACAAAAAAGAAAAAGAAAATCATTAAATATCCCAAATGCACTAACACATATAATCAATATATAATAAAATATATATATCAATAGCGCACTCCACAAATTCCTATTTATAAAAATATTTAACAGTTATTCATGGTGGTGAACCCTGATACAGAAAAATCACCCATGGTCGAATCGCATTTTTGCGGCCATTGCCTCAACACTACAAACTTTATAAAAAGTGATCAAAAGGTCACACAGTCCAAAGGGTAGCATATAAAATGTCAGTTAGCCCAGAAAAAAACACCATAGACCAACTCCTGACTCCTAGGTATGCAAACAGTTATTGGACAGATTCCGAATATGGCAACATTGATAATTTTTTTTTTTCTTACGTACGCAAAGGTTTTATTTGTTTTTTTATTACGCCTATAAAACATATATAAATTTGATCGTATATATTAATTAGACCAACCAAAGAGTAAGTTAGAGATGGCCATTTGGAGCCACAGTGCGAGAAGTTAACACAGAGCCCACAAGAAAATGGCAAATGCGGTTTCTTGTAAATTTTACGCATTTTGAAGTAAAATTTTGAACCCAGAAAAAAGCCCTCATACAGCTCTGTACATGTAAAAATAAAGTTATTGATTTTTGAAAGTGCGAAGCGATAACAGAAAGTAAAATGGAAAAGGCCCATCAGGGACAAGGAGTAAAATGCTCCTGTAACAACATGATAAAAAAATTACAAATTCTTTGGGATAAGGGTTTGTGGTACCAGAGCCGCAGTCACATGTTCATGTTGGTTGCGTTTTTAAACGCTGGCCGGCGAACACTGTTGCCATGATACGTATATATGCCCGTCTCTGCCACTGTTACAACACAAGACCAGAGGAGCCCGTGAGCACCAGGCTTCACTGAGAATTTAAAGGGCAAGGCAATCGCAATTGGTGCGCTGGACTGATCATTGCCCTTTAAAGCCAGCACCTTCCTTACTGCCTTCCAGATCTTTGTGCCTCACAGCCTGAGAGAAAGCTCTTCTGCAATTTACCTGCGTTCCAGTCTCCCTGCGCTTCGTGTCTCCTGCTTCCTGTGTCTCCCTGCCGTTCCTGTGTCTCCACTGCTTACTGGTGTCTCCTCATTACTGTGTACCTCCGTGTTCCTGTGTACTAGTGGTTCCTCTGCATGTCCTGTCCTGTGTGCCGTGTTCCCGTACCCATCTGCTGGAACTCCTGTTGCTGACCCCGGATTGGATTCTGACGTTGCATCTCTGCAGCCTGCCCTGACCCTGTGCCTGACACTTTGACCACAGATTGTCTGCCGTCTCTGTACCTCGACCTTGCCGCCACTGCAGACAAGTCACGCCTGAGGAACAGCCTGGTGGTACCCCTGCAGCTAGTCCAACCCGTTGTTGTGCGCGGGCTCTGGTGAAAACTGGGTACCATAAGACTCCGGTCCCCAGGTAGTGGCTTGTGCATCGTCTGCAGTGGTCCAGTGGATCCATAACCTCATGCCTGACAGTGGGCATGGCAGATTCTTCTTATGAATAGCTTTTCCTCTCTATATAGCCAGACCACCCAGTAATTATTATATCCAGCCCACCCAGTAATTATTATATCCAGCCTCCGTAATTAATATAGCCAGCCCCCAGCAATTATTATATTAGCTTCCAGTAATTAATATAGCAAGCCCCCAAAATCTGTGGGAAATGGATGTAACCAGGACTGCCATCACACTATGCTCCAACCAGAGCGAGCCAATGCCCACTTTGTGGAGAACTAGAATAGAATACTGGGGTATACTTGTCCTGCCCTCGGGAGCTGACTCGGGGGTGGGAATTCGATTTAAAACATGGATCGAATACTGCTAATTTTGTTGTAACGGGTTTTATTGTTTACTGATTGGAGTTGTAGAATACACTGTGTAACACTTGAACACCTTTTTTGCATGTAATATATTCCATTGTTTAATAAGCCGTAATGCATGACCACTTTTTCTTTATGTTCAAAAAATCTAATAAATATGTAACTGATTTAAAAGAAAATATATATCCAGCCCTCAGTAATTATATAGTCAGTCTCCAGTAATTAATATGGACAGCCCCCATTAATTAATAAAAGCCTGCCTAAAATATTCATGTGTTATAGGACTTTCAAAGCCCTCATAAAAATTAAATGGTCTATAAAATATTGATTCTGAAATTTTGGGGAAAATCTGAAAAAATGTTGTAATTTTTCTAAAAAAAATAATAAAAAAAAGGACAGTTAAAATGTGATGTCAACACAAACCAGATACAGGCGTCTTCTACTTAAGAACACCCGAATTACAGACGACCCTCTAGTTACAACGGACCTCTGAAATTGGTAATTTACTGTATTTTAGCCTTGGGCTACAAAAACAGCTATAACCGTTATCAAATGTGTCTGCAGTTAAGCTTTATAAAAATTCAACTTAAGAACAAACCTATAGAACCTGTCTTGTACGTAACCGGGGACTCTGCCTGATATGTAAAATCTCTCTCAAAATTCCCCCTTTTTTTTCATAAATAAATGCAAAACAATCCCCAAATATACAACTAACCTCAAGATACAATTATCCCAATTTTTTTTTTTTTTTATTCTTTGTGGTAACTTAAAGAGTTCTAAACGAAATGAGCGCACCAGAGGTTTCTGTTTGGGTTCGTTGGGTCCAGCGTGACCCGGATAACTGCAGAAAATTGACACCCTTAGCAACTAGCCATGGCTAAGATTGCCTGGCCATCACAGCCACGGCTAGTAGCTGAACTTGAGCGTGAAAACTGTGAGTTTCTCTCATCTCAGTTGTAAAGTCAGGTCAGTAACACCTTTGCGATGTAGGCTTTTGTCTCGTAATCCATTTATTTCAAAGTCCCTCCAGGGCAGTGTCCAGGGGTTTCCACAAGCAATTGCAAAAAAAAGTTATGCAAGCTGGGGCTGTAACTAGTGGTTATTGGGGAGAATATAGCAGTTGGACCCAAGTTACAACTCATTTGTGTGCTACTGTCCCTACTCAAAGCAGCCAACATTGTAAACCACAGAATGCATCAGCACCAACTTGGAAGCTTGGATGTTCAAGAATTCAGGATCAGTATATTTTTGTATGCTATTGTTTTCCTAATTTAAATATTTTATTACTCATTTTCATGTTTATTGTTCCTATCACCTTGTGCAAGTGGGCTGTCTATTTGGCTGGCAGCTCGAAACATTCCAGAGGCAGAGATTCCAGAACTTTTATAACTTCTGGAGTTTATCTCGGAATGTTTCTGTGCTGCCACCAGTTAGTCTGCTAATTATGCCTGGTTCTTGGTATTCTATCCAGAGATGTTGCAATAGCAGAACTGAGAAAGCTACAGTGAGGAACCTAGCCATCTCTGCAGGGCTGAAGAGGAAAATGGGGGCAGGCTAGGGGCTCAGTAGGGTCATGCAGGTTTATGGCCCCTGTTGCACTGTAGTCGAGCATTATGATCCCCCAGGGCATCGTGTCCCTTAGCTGCGGCTACCCAGCGTTCACTATATGATCACTATAGTGCTACGCTTTCTCCCACCGCCTGCAGAAGAGAGAGGCGGCCTGTCCAATGCTCTGTTCTCCCCTGGGCTTAACAGGATGAGGTCCTCCTCACCGCTAATTCACCGCCGCCCTGGTTCATTGGACCCTGGCATACCCACCCAACGTTGCAATAACTGTGATGACGGGTTTCCATTTTGAAGAGGAAAGACAGTGAAACATGACTCCACTTTTACAGGACTTTTTACCCTATATAGATGACAGGAGGTAATAAATACATTTTATATTTTTAAGGGAGCTGTGCTGCAGGACATTTTAAAATGGTAAAAGGAGGCTGCTGCTTGGTATTTTATAGTGAAGAGAGGCCGCTGTTTGGTATTTTATTAGTGAAGGGAGACTGCTGCAAGTAGTTTTTTTTTTAAACAGTTTTTATTACAAACTGCAGTATAGAGTACATTCATATGTCACATTTTATCTATTTACAGTATGCATCCTTACACACTCTATAAATTACACAAGGTCTCGATTTTCCAGTATGCCCATTATACTAGTTAGTGTGGGCTGTAGTTCCAGTAAGCATAACACTCCTTCCAGGAGAGTAGCATTGTGAACACCTGCTTCAAAACAAAAGAGCATAACACATAAAACAACCTTAACCTGTCACACCTTGGTACAGTGATTACCAACTCAGGCACTTTACCAAATCATGCACCAACGCAATCTGATTCCTGAGGAGCAATAAATCTGTAAATATGTCCAAACGGGATCTCTGCCAACCCCCCCCCTCCTGCCAGAGTACGAATGGTATATCTACCAACAAAAAACAAAGAGATAGATCCGTATGATGGACAAGGTAATATCAAAAAACTTTATTAATACATAACACAGTAACAACAAAACCACATAATAAAACACTAAAAGTTGCACCAGCCCCAAGCCGACCAAGTCAAACGACAAATGTGTGATGCAGGACAATGAGAAGTACTAAATACAGCTGATAACATCAATTGCAACCGGCAATATGTGCATACATAAAGTGACCGGTGCAAAAAATAAATAACCCAACAGTCCTGTATTAGTAGCCTAAATGCCTGAACGTATACGGTACCTAATGTGGATCCATATGTAAGGTGTGAGAGAGGCAGAAAGGCAAGGTCGGAGTGGGAGGAGGAGAGAGGAGCGAACCCCACGCGTATCGTCACCTCTCCGGTGACTTCCTCAGGGGTGTGTGGCTCAATACCGGCGTGGCCTATTTATATGGGTCCCCCCGCCCATAGGAACAATCCCCGCCCCCCACACAAACGTGCTCAAAACCCTATTACCTGCTAATTTGACAGCTGCAATGGCATGTGGTGCAATGGATCACAGCATAGTGCGGAAGTGATATGATCATGTGACCAGTCAGCTGCCTGTGGTATACTACCACATTATGTTTTGACACTGTGCAGGTACATTTTTATTATTGAAGGGAGGCCGTACTGGGTATTTTATTAGTGAAGGAGCCCGCTACTGGGTATTTTATTAGTGAAGGGAGGCCGCTGCTAGCATTTTATTAGTGAAGTGAGGCCGCTACTGGGTATGTTATTGAGGGGAGGCCGCTGCTGGACATGTTATTAGTGAGGGGAGGCCGCTTCTGGACATTTTAATATTGAAGGAGCCGCCGCTGTACATGTTATTAGTGAGTAGGCCGCCGCTGGTACGTGTAATTAGAGAGGGAGGCCGCCGTGGCACGTGTAACTAGTGAAGGGGAGGCCTCCGCTGGAACGTGTAATTATGAAGGAGGCCGCCCGTGGAACGGTAATTATGAAGGAGCCGCCGTGGTAGTGTAATTAGTGAAGGGAGGCCGTCGCTGGTACATGTTATTAGTGAAGGGAGCCCGCCGCTGGACATGTTATTAGTTGAAGGAAGCCGCCGCTGGACATCTATTAGTAAGTGGAACCGCCGCTGTACGTGTAGTTGTGAAGGGAGGCCGTCGCTGTACATGTTATTAGTGAAGGAGGCCCCGCTGGGACATGTATTGTGAAGGGAGGCCGCCGCTGCTACGTGTTTTTAGTAAAGGGAGGCCGCCGCTGCTACGTGTTTTTAGTAAAGGGAGGCCGCCGCTGCTACGTGTTATTAGTGAAGGGAGCCCACCGCTGGGACGTGTTATTAGTGAAGAGGCCGCCGCTGTCACGTGTTATTATTGAAGGAGCCCGCCGCTGGGTTAAGGAGGGAGCCGCGCGGGACGTGTTATTAGTGAAGGAGGCCGCGGCTGGGACGTGTTATTAGTGAAGGGAGGCCGCGGCTGGTACTTGTAATTAGTGAAGGGAGGCCGCGGCTGGTACTTGTAATTAGTGAAGGGAGGCCGCGGCTGGGACGTGTTATTAGTGAAGGGAGGCCGCGGCTGGTACTTGTAATTAGTGAAGGGAGGCCACCGCTGGTACATGTAATTAGCGAAGGGAGGCCACTGGTACATGTAATTAGCGAAGGGAAGCCGCCGCTGCTACATGTTATTAGCGAAGGGAAGCCGCCGCTGCTACATGTTATTAGCGAAGGGAGGCCGCTGCTGCTACATGTTATTAGCGAAGGGAGCCCGCCGCTGGGACATGTTATTAGTGAGGGGTGGCCGCTGCTGGCACATGTTATAAGTGAAGGAAGGGCGCTGCTGGGTATTTTACTAGTGAAAGGAGACCCTTCTAGGTGTTTTATTCATCAATTCTAACCCCTTATTTTAGTTACTTTTATAATTACAATAAAAAACCCTGTATAAGTTCAAAATGTGCAGGGTATGGGAGGAGCTGTGGTTGTGGGGTGGGGGTGAGGTCAAAAGTTGGCACTCATTCCTTGTTACACTACTGGCCAAAGGGAACCCTTGTTTCACCCCTGTCAGCTCTGATGGGTGTGGAAGCGTGCTCTATACCAGGAGAATTTTGTTGTGATAACCCGGTAGTCCTTAACCATTGCAGTCACTAACCTCCTGGACTACAATCATTGCCCCATATGCCATTAGGCCCTGGTTGTCACATTGAATGTAGATCTTTTACACTGTAACTATAAGGCACTTTGCACCCAACCATACAAAGGTCGGCCATATGCTAACTCTACATATGGACGGTCATGGGACGTGTAGATTGCCATCTTGGTGACATCCCACATACTTAAGAAAACCCCTGCATACTTTAGTGCATCATCAAATCAAACTAATTTAAGCCATTTTTGTGACTAATGACATTGAGTTTTGTTATATTCATTTAATTTATAGCATTATGGATTTTGTATCATAAACGTTCATATTCCGGAATACCCCCCACTGTTAATACTGGAGTTTTAAAAATAGTTCCCCTGCTGGCACTCTGGCCCTGCATATTCCAAACTTCGCCAGTTCTATCGTTGACCTGTTCTGAACTGGCATAGTTTTTTTCTATTAACACCCATCGCGCTCTGCGGCGGATATATATCCGGCACAGAGCAATGAAGGTGTAATGAGAGGTCTCACCGGCGAGCCCTCTTCATTCAGAGATGGGCTTTGCTACATTTGCAGCAGCCCACCGCTAAATCACCCGCAGTCGGTGCCTCAATCAATGTCGCCGCGCACTTAAAACATGGGCCGTTGTTCGTCGCTTCCCCATAACGTCATCGGGGGTGGCGATCGGTTTGCCATGACAGCCCTCGGGTCTTTTGTCAGAACCGGGCTCATGGTTTCCTTCCTTGCAGAATTCGTTACAATGAGCCAGTGGCTCATTGTAATGAATCATATGCAAACGCCATATCCTGAAATACAGTAGCATTGCAGAATATGGTGGAACGTCACTGACCATCTGTGTTATTGTACCCTAAGGGTCTAAGAAATAGTGGAAAAAAAAAGTTTAAAAATGTAAAAAAATTTTATAAAATATAAAAAATTCAAATCAACCCACCCACCTTTCCCTAGAACTGAATAAAACATAATAACGTAAAAATCACAACACAATAAGGTATCGCCGCGTCGCAAATCCCGATCTATCAAATATAAAAACTGTTATTGACGGGCGGGGACCTCAAAACTGGAAATGGGCGCCTGTTTAGAGATTTTTATCTAGGACTCAAACATCTTTCATGTTGTTAGCAGTGACTTTCAATTAACCCTTTCATGTTTCCGGTACCAGGGATGAGAGAAACAAACCCAAGACCCAACGTCAGTCTCTTAGTGTATTAGATATCTTCTTCTCTGTTTATGTTTCCCACACAAGCGCAGAAAGAAAATCACACAGAGGCGTGAATTGAGACTGCAATGCTATTGGCCATAATAAATTCACCAGCACATTCTCTGGAAAAAGTTAATGGCCTTGTGCACAGACCTGGTTATACTACATAATGTACAAGAATGTCCTCAGAAGCCTCTTACTAACCAAACAAGAGATAAGCATGCTAGAGAACAAGTAAGGCGAGAAACAATCATCTATAACAAGTGCCAAGGAGAAACATCTTCAACATGACAGTCCCGTTCAATCTTTTTCACGAGCATGGGTACTGGATCCATAGGGGGCGATGTCATCTGGCATGTACATGCAACAGCCGCTCCACCAGCTTACATACGGCCTTTCTCACTTCAGCAAGATCATGGTCCAACGCCATGAGGTTCTGGGAAGCATCTCTGATATAATTCCAATCTCTGTTGATTAAATAAAAACAGTTAAACAATCAACCATCTTTGCTCATAGCGATCTGGGGAATAATGGACTCTAACCCTGCCCATATCTGATTGTGGGGCCTTGTACTTATCTGGGACCCCCTTGGTGCTCCCACTGTATCTATAATAAATGTTTTTTTTTTTTTTGTCATCTAGGTGGCTTCTCTCATGACCTCCAGATCTTTGGGATTTCCTCTACTCTACCTTTCTTTATGTGTCTGATCAACCTTACTCCTCTGGGGATCACGAGAAGGAAGGCACACTTTATATCACCGACACTCACCTTCCCAGCCTCTAGGCTTGGACTCCTATCTCCACAATCCTGTACACATCAGACCCTGCTAATACAGGTTACCTGTGCTGTCAATATGTTGACGAAGTCATTTTCTACACACACCTTAGGTAAAGTCCTCCTACCCTGGGGCAATCCTGGTCGGTCCTATAGTTTACAGTGATAGTCATATTGGGTGTCCCTGAGCATACAGTTAGTCAGAATAGACCAGCTAGCAAGAAGAATAAGTAATTTTGCAATAGAAAGCGGTGACAGCATCTGATTTCCCTCTATCATTCACCGACGTTGCGTCTGGTCATCAGAATTGGAAAGGACCGTCCTAGCGAGGCTCCAGACTCTCTCGTCTGTCTCTTTACCAACACGTAGTCTCCAGGCTTCAGTTATGCGTCCTGAGGTCCCTCTGTCGGATCTTAAAAAGGAATCAGAACACTTTTGCGGACGTTTTTCAAAGCTTGGCTTCACTGTGTGTGCCTGTCCACCTTTGTTGCCTGCCATCAGCTAAGCAGTGGTGGCTAAACCTATTGCACTAGTGCCAGAGGTGGCACTCCGAGGCCCTTTCTGTGGGCAACTCAGGCCAGCACCAGAGATGACCCATGTATCTTCCTGCAGTCCCAGACAGCCGCAAGACTTGCTGTGCACAATGGTATTTTTAAAGTGACTGGTGCTACTGGGACTACTGGAGGAGTGGGAAGTTGTGACAATCTTAAGCCTCCAAATTTCTTCTATTTGCCTACTTTATGGGTGTCCTCAGGGTCTGGTATCAATGAAACTGTGACGGAGAAGGGAGTAATAAATCACAAATTAAATTTTCTTTCTGAGTTGGCACTTTGCGATAATAAGTGGGTCTTGTTGTAGTGGGCGCACGTCCTCTAAAGGTTCACCATCACTGAGCTATAGGGGCTGTGGAAGTAGGGGCCTAGCCTGTGTGCCAGCCAAGTACTTCAAGGGGGACACCCAGTCAGGTGGTCCTGACCGAATAGAGGGCAGCAGGAAGGGCACTCGCGCCATGGTTTTTTCCTGTTTCTTCATGCCTTCCGGATCTCTAAACTTAAGAGTGCCGTTTAGTCCTCTCCCCCACCATAACTTGGGAAGGGTATGGGTGTGGCAGGGCCTATTCTACACCCAGGAGGGACAAGGTTTCATGTCTTTAAGGTCCCAGTGACGTGGGTTCTGCACCAGACTCCTATGCTCTGGAGTCCAAACCAGCAGAAAATCTCACTCGCCACTATCTTGGCTGCAGCTCTGGCAGTAGCCTTGTCGTGGGAAAAGCTTCTTCTGGCCCCCTGAAAGAGATCAATGTACACAACACGTATTCCTACGTATCACTTTTTGGTAGCTGGATACCATCTACAGTCTCTGGAGGATACAGCAGCTTGGGTGTCACCTTCTGTGGGGTCTTTATCCACCTTACCCGGGTTGTGGCAGGCACCGACTATACATGCTTTCACTAGTCCTAGTGACGGGAGAAATGCCCGGGGCAAACCCGTGTGGTTTATATCAATAGCATGGCATTTTGGATATGTGTGTGTTTGTGTGTGTGTCCATGGGCTACTTTACTATACAGTCGGGTGGCAGGGCTCTTGGCCAAAAAAAAAGGCACACTCTCTCTCCAGCATCCAGGTCCCATCGGCATCTGGGCTAACAAGCTTTCCTCGACACTTCCTTCACTTCTGTGTCTCGGGCCACCAGGGAACTGGTACACCTGTGGATCAAACATTTTAGCTCAGAACTCACCGCTGAGACTTCAGGACAGTCTCTGGGTTCCCTCTGTGCAGCTGCCTTCCGCCACCCCTGTCAGCCACATACTTGCCCTGGCTTTTGGGAGTTACCAAATTGTGTGTGCTTTTACTTTTACTATCTCCCCATTTTCTTGTGGGAAGTAAGAGAGCACCATGTGCTCTTTAATCAGTGGTGCCATGCTTAGAGGGGGTCCCTGTAGAGATGCGGAAATCTCTAGCCTTCCATATGGGTTCTAGTCATGTTAGACCCCAAACTATACCTTGAGTATAGATGTTTACCTTCCAACAGCTGTACCGCTTCCTGAGTGCCGTCACTATCCACCTCCTGCCTGACCTGTGTGGAGGTAGTGGTCTGCTTTACTACTCATGTGCGCCCCTTCTCCTGCAGACCTGTAAGCATCTATGAGAAAAAAAAAACTCAACATCTGGGTTAACCCCTTCTCCCCCCTCTAAATCCTGGAAGACTGGCAATAGAATGAAGGATTCAGAGCTGTCACATATTCAGTGTGACTGGAGTTGGTACACTGGGAGTGTACACTGGAGTCTGCTGCTGTCTGGCCTTGCTCAGATGCTTGGCTGTACTTCGGTGAGGGCAACTGTGCATGTAGTGGGGTCTTGCACTGTAACTGGTGATCTAGGATTGGGATCAACATCACTGGCCTTGCTGAGGCAAATTGCTGCTGACACTGAGGGCCTAATGTGGGCACTGTGAAGCCACCCATTTCTCTTGGACTAAGACACCTGTTGCCTAGATACCCGGTGCAAAATAAAATAAAGGTCTGGGTTCAGTGGTCATGTGACCTTAGGTCCAGGGCAGACAGGATTTGCCAGCTTAAGGCTATGGATGCATCAATTGCCTCCTAAGGGCAAATGGGGAGAAGGCATTTCAGGTCATCAGGGGACCATTAGGCTGGCGGCAGCAGACCTTACCCAACCTGCAGGAAGCAGCCAGTTCCTAGAAACATGTGAAGGGCTTAGGGCCTCAGGGACAGGGACATTTCGAACTTCCAGCTTTCTTTCTCTCTGTCAGGTGTCTTCCTGTGGCCTGAGAAAACCGTGCCCAGGAAGCCCATCTTCTCCTGCCTGGCTGTACTGGAGTTTGTCTCTGGAACTTTGCACCCTTCTGGAACAGAAAAACACAGAACGTCAATAATCTGCTGGGCAAATCTTTAAATTGGAGGCACAGAAACAAGATTCAGTAAGGGGCTAGTCCTGCCATTCTACCCACTGTAGGGCCGTGGGAGTACTGGCTGGGTGAGTGGTTACCCCCCTCGTGGGAATCTGCATCACGTATGAAAACTGACTGGTAAAGGCAAATAGGTACTGTCAATCTCAGGTAGGGGCCAGAAAGGAGAACCCTTGCCAAATTACATAACCGTGAATGAATATGTCCACTCCTGGGAACTGCTGTCCATGGGGGACACTCATTTGCAGCTGGATTCTCCTTTATCACATTCTTGTGCTCTCTAAACGTTCTGGGCAGACTCCAACGTCTAAATATGGAGAAATCCTGTGTTATCTATACTTGAAGGCCACTTTCATTCAGTTCTGTACACGCAACTGCACTACACAGCCCCGCACCCTCTTGTTAACCCTTTAATCTCCAGAAAGCAGGTACCAAATACCTTGCAAACACTTTTTCTCTAGTAATTTTTCTCTCACCATCCGGATCAAATAAGTTTTAACTGGACCATTTTAACACTTCACACTCCGATAATAATCGTAGCGAGATCTAGCTTAAGTGAAAATATTCACTTGTGGCCGGCTTTGCTTATTCCATACCCTGTAAGAATCTCCAGGGTGCCAGGCTGCTACACTACAAGAAAGCCCCCACAACAACCAGCCTTTAACGGCTGCCAACAGAGTAGAGTCATAGCAATTAACTTTCAGGGACTTGAAGGAATATAACTGTCTTAAAGATGGCCGCCACCTGAGGATGGTAGGGCGTGTCATCTTCTCTAACCACAAGATACAGGTGGAGTCTTGCATTCCCCTGACGCATTTTTCCCTCCGAGGAAAGATAAATAAATCCTCTTTTTCTCAAATTCTATCCACATCAAAAGCTTGAAATGACCCTTAATAATCGCCTGTCTCTTTCGTCAATGGGCATCTGAAGGATTTCTGTACTCTGGTCCTGGTCCTCCGTCAAGTCAGAGCTCTACGTGGTCTGTTTGGAAATCGGATCAAGTTTTCCCTCACTTGTCAAATCATCAGATCCTCTGACACATCCAAAAACCTTCAAACCTACTTTTTCTTCTCACCGCAAAACTAACAGCCCTTCTGTGCGAATATATCACTTCACACTTACTCAACACCTTCAGGTGAAAAACATCTCCCTTCTTGGTCCGCATGCACTTGTTTCAATTCAATTCACTCTGCTGTGCTCTCTGTATCTATAACTACAATACACTGTTGCAGGACACCATCCCCAAAGATTCCAGTGATGCCAACCATTTCGATTTATCGACAACCAAGAAACTAGCTACCAGAGATTTCTCACAAAGATGCTACACCAAGCCACTGTCCTGACTATACTGCTATTACCAAGTCACTGTCTTCCAGCTGATTAAAACATGCTGCTGTCCTTCACTATTTCTCTATGGGACAACCAGTCCACAACATATCCCAGACACTATGATAATCCGACTACACAAAAATATCTCTCAACTCTAGCATAGCAAGCATCTAAGGGTTATCCTTCCTGTCCTGCCCAGCTTCGCTACACCACAGACTGTCTGGACCATCCATCACTGTCCAGGTCCTGTCGGTCACCATACAGTGGTCCTTTGTCCACATATAGTGAAGCCTACTGTTTATATGGACATTAAAGCAAAATACATAATATCACACAAGGAGATGACCTTAACCCTATCCAATCTAGCCAGTGAAACAGAAGTGACTTCAAGGCAGGCCAAAAATGGAACTTACCCCCTGGCGCTTCATTGACAGTTCTGGTCGCTGGTGTCTCCTGGACTCCTGCGGAGGTCCACCCTGATATCAGATGTCCATAAGTATGCCGACGCCAGCGTGCCAACTTAATGTTCGGATTTTTATCTAGGACTCATCAGTCTTCATGTTGTACAGTGCTTTCAAATTAAACCCTTTCCATGGTTTGGTCCAGGTACCAGGGATGGAGAACAACCCAAGCACACACAGTCTCTTAGTGGATGTAAAGATCTTCTTTCTCTGTTTATTTCCCACACGAGCGCATAAGCAAATCATCAAAGGTTGTGAAGAGAATACTGCACTGCTATTTGGCCGAATAAATTCACCCAGCACATTCTGGAAAAAGTTAAATAGGCCTTGTTTCCAGACATGTTTCTACTACGAAGTACAGAGATGTCTCCCAAAGCCTCTTACTAACCAAACAAGAGATAAGCGATGCTAGCGAACAAATAAGGCGAAGAACAATCATCTAAATTTAAACAAGTGTCAAGAGAACCTCTTACAAACATATTATAAAAAATGGCGAATCATGACATTAACTGGGACAGAGTGTCAGCTAAAATGTTTGCTTGATCAACATGGCTGACAGTATGCAAGATGGCAGTACCGAAACCAGTGCGCGATCCCCTTAACACACCCAAATGTCCGAAAACGCAATATTTAACCAAACCTTTTTACATGACATAAAACAAAATAAATGTAATAAAAAGTAATCAAAATTGGTCGCACAGTCCTCAAAATGCGTAGCAATGAAAACGTGTCTCAATTTTGCAAAAAATGACCCTCGCTCGTCCATACACACAAAGTATGAAAAAGTTATTAGGTCAGAAGATGGCAAAATGTTTTTTTTTATTTTTCGTCTACCATCATTCTCATTTTTGAAAAATATATTAAAAAGCAATAAAACTATACAAAAATTTGGTATCACCTCGATTGCACCAAACCAAGGTAATAACAGAGAGGTGTCATTGTGGTCGACAAGTGAAAGTCGTTAAAAACTGAAGCCCACAAAAAACGTTAAGCACATTGCATTTTTTTTTAAATTTTTTTTCCACATTTGGAATTTTTTTCCTAGTTTCCCAGTATAATAGGCATGGAATAATAAGTAATATCACGGGAAATACATTTGTTAACGCACAAATAAGCCTCACACAAGTCTGTACACGGAAAAATTGAAAAAAAGTTATGGATTTGTTGAAGGATGAGAGTGGAAAATGAGGCAAAAAAAAAACACTTTAGAGGGGTTATTATATCGTAAATGTGTTTGGCCAGACGTTCATGTCCCTGACCACTCTCCACCTGCCCCGCTTCCTGCATTCTCTCCTTCCTGACACACCCAAAGTGGCGTGGAGGTGTAAAAGAAGCCATGAAAACTGGTGGGGAGGGGGAGATTTTGTATGTATCTCTGCCAGAAAACAGGGGGTAGATGGCCATAATTGATCTCGGCCCAATGTACCACAATAAGTCAAAGGCACATGATGAATTCAAATACGTCAATGGCCTGATGTTAGAATCTGCTGTGCAGCATAACTAGCTTTGGCAATGGCAAGGCACCATGGCGTCCACACGCCCTCTTCAGCCGTGCGAGGCTAAGGAAGGAAAAAAAAGAAAGTGTGCACAGCCATGATAGAAGCAGGAGCATCTGGAGCCCGACTGAAAGGTGGATATAGAAGTTTATTTTTTTTTTTATATCTTGGGACCAAGAACGGGCCTGTGGCTGGTGTATACGTAAATGGGGGCTTGCCGGACTATATACATAAATGAGGGCTGATGGACTGTATACTAAAATGGGGCCTGGCCCTTATATCTACTGGGGGCTGCCTGGACTGATTTACTAATGGGGAAGGACTGGCCGTATACTCACATGGGGGGGCTGGTCTGTTTACCTAAGGGGCTGGCTGGCTGTATACTAAATGGGGCTGGCTGCTATATAATACTAGGGGCTGGTCTGGAACTGCTTTACTAAGATGGGGGCAGGCGGTGCTGTATACGTAAAGGGGGTGTTGCCTGTATATACTGGGGGCCTAGCCGTGTCTGTTTTTCTAAAGGGAGCATGCTGTGGGCTGTGATACTACTGGGGGCTGCTGGCTGTGCACTAAAAGGAAAAAGGGGGGCTGGCTGACTATAGCTGGAAGGCTGTGACAAAATGCACTTTACCCACCCTCAGACTTAGTACTCAGATCAATATGGTTTTCCAGTTTTGGTGATAAAATAAGGGACACTCGGTCTATACTTGGGTCAGCTTATACTGTACTAGTATTTTAGGCCCTTCAAAGGCATTAAAGCTATTTTTCCCCAAAATGTGAATTTTGGCAATTTTCTGCCTGGAAATCAGAACATTTCAAACTTGAAAATGAAGAACTTTCGCAATTTCTTTCCTTTTTTTCAGAATGAAAGGCAAAACTTCGTCACCTAAATTTTTGCACTAACATGAGTACAGTCTTGTCATGGCGAGAAAACAATCTCAAAATCAATGGATATGTCAAGCAGGGGGTTCAAGGAACTTTTTGACTGAGAGAGCCATGAACGCAACATATTTTTAAAATGTTATTCCGTAGACCGTCCAATGCACGTGCCCCCGTCATCAGATAGAGTAGTCCCAGTGTGGCACGGTGCCCCTGCGATCTGTGGATCTCGGTTCGCAGGAACCGACACCGTCTGCCCCTCTCGCTGGTGGTGGTACCCCTTTCCGACTCACTCAACTCAACCACTTTCCGGCGCTCCCGTCCCGGCTGGCCACAGCCCAAATTGGCCCTCCGTAGATAGAGGTAGTGAAGCAAACAAAGAAAATGAATATTCAATAACTTAGACCATGACGCCTACCTGCAGCCAGCTCCTTTCGCCTCCAACGCTCTTATCTTTGACCCAGGCTTAAGGCAGATAGTTGGCGCAGGGTCGGTACAAAGGACGTAGGCAGCAGTAACATTTGCTGTCTCATGTCCGGATCAGTCTAAGCACACACAGCAGCCACCAAGCTATGTTATTAAAAATCTGTCTGAGAACGCGAGATGCAAGACCACAAAAGAGCCATATGGCCCCGAGCCATAGTTCCCTACCCTGGTCAAAGCGTGATTCACTTCTAAAATGGAGTCGGGAAGCTTTAAGCTGAAAACAAGGTCGATGGCGGTGATAAGGGGTACTGTTAAACAGGCTCCACCGTGCTCACCATACACAAACAAGAATAAAACTGAAGCACGGCAATGCAAAAAACATCACACTTTTCCCCACATTCGAGGTTTTCATTCAGCAACAGCTTGTGCTAAGTAAGAGAAAAAAATAGTAGAAAAATTTGATATTGCGTAATCGCACTGACCCTAGATAAAGAACCATCTTACTTAGGCATATGGTGAACACACCCCAAAATAACTAAATATTTTTTTACTTGGTAAAATTGCTACATCCTTGTATGGCTTCCGATCCGGACTGTTTGACCCGAGATCAACAACACTGCTTAGGAGGGGGCTCTCACTCTCCTCCCGATACCCTGATGATGCCGATACAGGAGGTGAGCGTCTCACTGCTGCGTCTGTTCAAGGGGTAAAAGCTGCGCTGACGAGCAGCGAGGAGTCTGCCTGTCAGTTCTAATGCACTGCTATATTATATGGTTATTTTAGTGCAAAGTGTGAATAGTGATCAACATGGATCACTAGTTCATATACTAGTAATGTAAAATATAAACTTAAATAAAACACACACACAAACTGACACGAAATTACAACAAAGAAAAAGAAATCATTAAATATCCCAAATGCCTAACACATATAATCAATATATAATAAAAATCATATATATTCAATCGCTCCACAAATTCCTATGTCTATAAAAATTTAACAGTTATTCATGGTGGTGAACCCTGATAACAGAAAAAATGCACCCAATGTCTGAATCGCATTTTGCGGCCATTGCCTCACACATAAACTTATAAAAGTGAATCAAAAGGTCACACAGTCCACAAAGGGTAGCACTATAAAATCGTCAGTTAGCAGAAAAACAACACCATAGACCAACTCCCTGACTCCTCGGTATGAAAACAGTTATTGGAAGTTCCGAATATGGCAACATTGATAATTTTTTTTTTTTTAGTACCAAAGGTTTTTATTTTTTTTTTAATTAGCGCCTATAAAACCTATATAAATTTTGTATATATTAATTAGACCAAACCAAAGAGTAAGTTAGAGATGCCATTTGAGCCACAGTGCGAGAAGTTAACACAGAGCCCACAAGAAAATGGCAAATGCGGTTTCTTGTAAATTTTACGCATTTTTGAAGTAAATTTTGAACCAGAAAAAAGCCCTCATACAGCTCTGTACATGTAAAATAAAGTTATTGATTTTTGAAAGTGGAAGCGATATACAGAAAGTAAAATGGAAAAGGCCCATCAGGGACAAGGAGTAAAATGCCTCCTTTACAAACATGATAAAAAAATTACAATTCTTTGGGATAGGTTTTGGTACCAGAGCCGCAGTCACATGTGTCATTGTTGGTTGCGTTTTTAAACGCTGGCCGGCGAACACTGTGCCATGATAGTCATATATGCCCGTCTCTTGCCACTGTTACAACACAAGACCAGAGAGGCCCGTGAGGACCAAGGCTTCACGAGAATTTAAAGGGCAAGGAATCGCAATTGGTGCGCTGGCTGATCATTTGCCCTTTAAAAGCCAGCACCTTCCTTACTGCTTGCCAGATCTTGTGCCTCAAGCCTGAGAGAAAGCTCTTCTGCAATTTACCTGCGTTCCAGTCTCTCCTGACCTTCCGTGTCTCCTGCTTCCTGTGTCTCCTGCGTTCCTGTGTCTCCCTGCTTACTGTGTCTCCTGCATTACTGTGTACCTCCGTGTTTCCTGATGTACTAGTGGTTCCTCTGCAGTCCTGTCCTGTGTGCCGTGTTCCCGTACCCATCTGCTGGAACTCCTGTTGCTGACCCCGGATTGGTTCTGACGTTGCATCTCTGCAGCCTGCCCTGACCCTGTGCCTGACTTTGACCACAGATGTCTGCCGTCTCTGTACCTCGACCGTGCCGCCACTGCAGACAAGTCACGCCTGAGGAACAGCCTGGTGGTACCACGCTGCAGCTAGTCCAACCCGTTGTTGTGCGCGGCTCTGGTGAAAACTGGGTACCACTAAGACTCCGGTCCCCAGGTAGTGGCTTGTGCATCGTCTGCAGTGGTCCAGTGGATCCATAACCTCATGCCTGACAGTGGGCATGGCAGATTCTTCTTATGAATAGCTTTTCCTCTCTTATATGCCCAGACCCCCAGTAATTATTATATCCAGCCCAGCCCCAGTAATTATTATATCCAGCCTCCGTAATTAATATAGCCAGCCCCCAGCATTATTATATTTAGCTTCCAGTAATTAATATAGCAAGCCCCCAAATCTGTGGGAAATGGATGTAACCAGGACCTGCCATCACACTATGCTCCAACTCAGAGCGAGCCAATGCCCACTTTGTGGAGAACTAGAATAGAATACTTGGGGTATACTTGTCCTGCCCTCGGGAGCTGACTCGGGGGTGGGAATTCGATTTAAAACATGGATCGAATACTGCTAATTTTGTTGTATACGGTTTTATTGTTTACTGATTGAGTTGTAGAATACACTGTGTAACACTTGAACACCTTTTTTGCATGTAATATATTCCATTGTTTAATAAGCCGTAATGCATGACCACTTTTTCTTTATGTTCAAAAAATCTAATAAATATGTAACTGATTTAAAAGAAAATATATATCCAGCCCTCAGTAATTATATAGTCAGTCTCCAGTAATTAATATGGACAGCCCCCATTAATTTAATAAAAGCCTGCCTAAAATATTCAATGTGTTAATAGGACTTTCAAAGCCTCATAAAAATTAAATGGTCTATAAAATATTGATTCTGAAATTTTGGGGAAAATCTGAAAAAATGTTGTATTTTTCTAAAAAAAATAATAAAAAAAAGGACAGTTAAAATGTGATGTCAACACAAACCAGATACAGGCGTCTTCTACTTAAGAACACCCGAATTACAGACGACCCTTAGTTACAAACGGACCTCTGGAAATTGGTAATTTACTGTATTTTAGCCTTGGGCTACAAAAACAGCTATAACCGTTATCAAATGTGTCTGCAGTTAAGCTTTATAAAAATTCAACTTAAGAACAAACCTATAGAACCTGTCTTGTACGTAACCGGGGACTTCTGCCTGATATGGTAAAATCTCTCTCAAAATTCCCCCTTTTTTTTCATAAATAATGCAAAAGCAATCCCCAAATATACAACTAACCTCAAGTACAATTATCCCAATTTTTTTTTTTTTTTATTACTTTGTGGTAACTTAAAGAGTTCTAAAACGAAATGAGCGCACCAGAGGTTTCTGTTTGGGTTCGTTGGGTCCAGCGTGACCCGGATAACTGCAGAAAATTGACACCCTTAGCAACTAGCCATGGCTAAGATTGCCTGGCCATCACAGCCACGGCTAGTAGCTGAACTTGAGCGGAAAACTGTGAGTTTCTCTCATCTCAGTTGTAAAGTCAGGTCAGTAACACCTTTGCGATGTAGGCTTTTGTCTCGTAATCCATTTATTTCAAAGTCCCTCTCAGGGCAGTGTCCAGGGGTTTCCACAAGCAATTGCAAAAAAAAGTTATGCAAGCTGGGGCTGTAACTATGGTTATTGGGGAGAATATAGCAGTTGGACCCAAGTTACAACTCATTTGTGTGCTACTGTCTCCTACTCAAAGCAGCCAACATTGTAAACCACAGAATGCATCAGCACCAACTTGGAAGCTTGGATGTTCAAGAATTCAGGATCAGTATATTTTTGTATGCTATTGTTTTCCTAATTTAAATATTTTATTACTCATTTTCTATGTTTATGTTTCCTATCACCTTGTGCAAGTGGGCTGTCTATTTGGCTGGCCAGCTCGAAACATTCCAGAGGCAGAGATTCAGAACTTTTATAACTTCTGGAGTTTATCTCGGAATGTTCTGTGCTGCCACCAGTTAGTCTGCTAATTATGCCTGGTTCTTGGTATTCTATCCAGAGATGTTGCAATAGCAGAACTGAGAAAGCTACAGTGAGGAACCTAGCCATCTCTGCAGGGCTGAAGAGGAAAGTGGGGGCAGGCTAGGGGCTCAGTAGGGTCATGCAGGTTTATGGCCCCTGTTGCACTGTAGTCGAGCATTATGATCCGCCCAGGGCATCGTGTGCCCCTTAGCTGCGGCTACCACAGCGTTCACTAATATGATCACTATAGTGGCTACGCTTTCTCCCACCGCCTGCAGAAGAGAGAGGCGGCCTGTCCAATGCTCTGTTTCTCCCCTGGGCTTAACAGATGAGGTCCTCCTCACCGGCTAATTCACACGCCGCCCTGTTCATTGGACCCCTGGCATACCCAACCCAACGTTGCAATAACTGTGATGCGGGTTTCCATTTTGAAGAGGAAAGACAGTGAAGACATGATCTCCACTTTTACAGGTAACTTTTTACCCTATATAGATTGAAGGAGTATAAATACATTTATATTTTTTAAGGGAGCTGTGCTGCAGGACTTTTAAATGGTAAAAGGAGGCTGCTGCTTGTATTTTATAGTGAAGGAGGCCGCTGTTTGGTATTTTATTAGTGAAGGGAGACTGCTGCAAGTAGTTTTTTTTTTAAACAGTTTTTTATTACAAACTGCAGTATAGAGTACATTCATATGTCCATTTTATCTATTTACAGTATGCATACCTTACACACTCTATAAATTACACAAGGTCTCATTTTCCAGTATGCCCATTATACATAGTTGTGTGGGCCTTGTAGTTCCAGTAAGCATAACACTCCTTCCAGGAGAGTAAGCATTGTGAACACCTGCTTCAAAACAAAAGAGCATACACATAAACAACCTTAACCTGTCACACCTTGGTACAGTGATTACCAACTCAGGCACTTTACCAAATCATGCACCAACGCAATCTGATTCCTGAGGAGCAATAAATCTGTAAATATGTCCAAACGGGATCTCTGCCAACCCCCCCCCTCCTGCCAGAGTACGAATGGTATATCTACCCAACAAAAAACAAAAGATAGATCCGTATGATGGACAAGGTAATATCAAAAAACTTTATTAATACATAAACACAGTAACACAAAACCACATAATAAAACACTTAAAAGTGCCCAGCCCCAAGCCGACCAAGTCAAACGACGAAATGTGTGATGCAGGACAATGAGGGAAGTACTAAATACAGCTGATAACATCAATTGCAACAGGCAATATGTGCATACATAAAGTGACCGGTGCAAAAAATAAATAACCCAACAGTCCTGTATATAGTAGCCTAAATGCCTGAACGTATCCGGTACCTAATGTGGATCCATATGTAAGGTGTGAGAGAGGCAAAAGGCAAGGTCGGAGTGGGGGAGGAGAGAGGAGCGAACCCCCGCGTATCGTCACCTCTCCGGTGACTTCCTCAGGGTGTGTGGCTCAATCCGGCGTGGCCTATTTATATGGGTCCCCCCGCCCATAGGAACAATCCCCGCCCCCCACACAAACGTGCTCAAAACCCTATTACCTGCTAATTTGACAGCTGCAATGGCATGTGGTGTCAATGGATCACAGCATAGTGCGGAAGTGATATAGATCATGTGACCAGTCAGCTGCTGTGGTATATCTACCACATTATGTTTTGACACTGTGGCAGGTACATTTTTATTATTGAAGGGAGGCCGTACTGGGTATTTTATTAGTGAAGGGAGCCCGCTACTGGGTATTTTATTAGTGAAGGGAGGCCGCTGCTAGCATTTTATTGTGAAGTGAGGCCGCTACTGGGTATGTTATTGAGGGGAGGCCCTGCTGGGACATGTTATTAGTGAGGGGAGGCCGCTTCTGGACATTTTAAATTGAAGGAGGCCGCCGCTGTACATGTTATTAGTGAGTAGGCCGCCGCTGGTACGTGTAATTAGAGAGGGAGGCCGCCGTGGCACGTGTAACTAGTGAAGGGGAGGCCTCCGCTGGAACGTGTAATTATGAAGGAGGCCGCCGTGGAACGGTAATTATGAAGGGAGGCCGCCGTGGTACGTGTAATTAGTGAAGGGAGGCCGTCGCTGGACATGTTATTAGTGAAGGAGCCCGCCGCTGGACATGTTATTAGTGAAGGAAGCGCCGCTGGGGACATCTATTAGTAAGTGAGACCGCCGCTGGTACGTGTAGTTAGTGAAGGGAGGCCGTCGCTGGTACATGTTATTAGTGAAGGGAGGCCGCCGCTGGGACATGGTATTTGTGAAGGGAGGCCGCCGCTGCTACGTGTTTTTAGTAAAGGGAGGCCGCCGCTGCTACGTGTTTTTAGTAAAGGGAGGCCGCCGCTGCTACGTGTTATTGAAGGGAGCCCACCGCTGGACGTGTTATTAGTGAAGAGGCCGCGCGCTGTTCACGTGTTATTATTGAAGGGAGCCCGCGCTGGAGTTATAGGGAAGGGGCCGCGCGGGACGTGTATTAGTGAAGGAGGCCGCGGCTGGACGTGTTATTTAGTGAAGGGGGCCGCGGCTGTACTTTAATTAGGAAGGGAGGCCGCGGCTGTAGTGACTTGTAATTAGTGAAGGGAGGCCGCGGCTGGGACTGTTATTAGTGAAGGGAGGGCGCGGCTGGTACTTGTAATTAGTGAAGGGAGGCCACCGCTGGTACATGTAATTAGCGAAGGGGAGCCACTGGTACTGTAATTGCGAGGGGCGCCGCTGCTACATGTTATTAGCGAAGGGAAGCCGCCGCTGCTACATGTTATTAGCGAAGGGAGGCCGCTGCTGCTACATGTTATTAGCGAAGGGAGCCCGCCTGCTGGGACATGTTATTAGTGAGGGTGGCCCGCTGCTGGCACACATTTTTCAGTGAAGGAAAGGGCGCTGCGGGGTATTTTCTAGTGAAGGAGACCCTTCTAGGTGTTTATTTCATCAGTCTAACCCCTTATTTTAGTTACTTTTATAATTACAATAAAAACCCTGTTAAGTTCAAAATGTGCAGGTATGGAGGAGCTGTGGTTGTGGGGTGGGGGTGAGGTCAAAAGTTGCACTCATTCCTTGTTACACACTACATGGCCAAAGGGAACCCTTGTTTTCACCCCCCTGTCAGCTCTGATGGGTGGGGAAGCGTGGCTCTATAGACCAGGGAGAATTTTGTTGTGATAACCCGTAGTTCCTTACCATTGCAGTCACTAACCTCCTGGACTACAATCATTGCCCCAAATGCCATTAGGCACTGGTTGTCACACTTGAATGTAAGATCTTTTAACACATGTACCTATAATGCCCCTTTGCACCCACCCATACAAGTCTTCCATATGCAACTCTACATTGCCCACTATATCAGTGCATGTGCACAGCACAGTGAGCACACACGTGTTCCACCACACCACAACCCATACCATGCTACGCGCGTAGACGGGAAAAAGATATCTTTGCACTGGGGCCCATCAGCTTTAGTTATGCCACTGCTGGAAAAACTAACTGTGGAAAATGGACCAACCCGGCTAGATTACATGGACCATCCACAGGTGATGTAGGATTATCATAGTGATATGAAGCTACAGCATGAAGCTGCTCTGGTAACACCAACAGAGCCCTTCTAGCTCATTAGCATGATTTTAAAAGTTGTTCTTAGAAAGAAGGAGGCCATGGATAACAAATAATAAAAAAGATTACTCAGGCACATTGCCTGAGTCTTTGAGTAAGTTTCCCTGATTTATCATGAGTGATTTGATAATAGATTTACTTTAATAATTGGGGAGGATGTGTAGTTTGTAGAACCGCTGTAGGGGTTTAGTGGAAGCTGCGCTGCTTCCCTCCGACACACTAGGTGTCGCTGTTATTGAGGACGCCGCCGTTCACTCCTCCCAGTCGGTCCCGGAAGCCCGTGATCCCGGCCCGGCCTGGCGGTGCTGTGTACAGCGCCGCCCCTCTTTATCCTGCGAGCGGTTCCCGCCGCCTCCCTAGCCCCGGGGCTGCGGGGGCCTGTCCTCCAGACCCCCAGCAGCTATGCCGGGCCCGCGGCCGGGAGCGAGCCCGCGGTTATGCCGACGTGAACAGTCTGAGGGCCGCGAATAGGGACTACGAAGCGCACGTCCCTAACTGGGGTAATAAAGCGGGTGATGGGTGGCGAGGGGGCACGGGGAGGAGAATAATACAGCGGTAATGGGGGTGCAGGCGGGGAATGGTGAGCGGGAGACCGGGGATGATGATGATGAGGAGGGGCGTATAAGTTGAGGGGCAGAGGACAGAGGAGGAGCGGTGGACCGATACATCAGTCATGTGGGGGGGCTATAAGCGGGCGGGGATACTGGGGGATATGTAGACGAAACAATATGGTAAATATGGGGTAATGACAGACAAAGTGTGCGGCTGGATCAGAGGGGAGCTGAGCGACCACAGGGGAGGAATGAGTGGGCACACACTGCCCAGCTGTCTGGAGGAGAGTTCACTTGAAAGCTGCCCATTGTGACCAATGCCAACTGACCAAAGGGGGAACTGCAACATCTGTTGTCATGTCTGCTGTGAAGGATTGGTCGGCTTTTTTGATGGGGAAGAGGACCTAAAAGAGGAGGGGTGGGGGCTCATACTGGTCAGTTGTCTGGAGCGGGGAGGGGGCACAGGTGCCATCTAACTTGTGATATTCATAAACAAATTACACCTCAGTGGTTGCCAGATCAACCGTTGCTATGTTTCAGTTCAGCTCTGACCTTCACCAGGAAGCATCTGTGTATAATAGGGAAATAAAAACATATAGACATATCATATGTACCTCTATGATTTATGATACCATGGATTAATCTTGGAATAGAATAAGGAAAGGGTGAGCAGATTAGGCCAGGGGATGCAGACGGTAATAATTGTAGTATATAATGATCATTAATAAGGAACTGAAATGTATTCTTGGTCATAGCACACAGCCAGAAACTTTTGGCACTTTGCTTCTTCATGTTGCTCCATCACATAAAGTATCAAGTATTTGTGAATGTAATAATGCATACATTACTAAACTGAAAAGGGCTGACATTCATATGTATTCAGTTTCCCTGTCTCTGAAGACTGGTGCATTGTCAGCCTCTTGTCAAAACCCTGTCAGTGCACTAACACACCAGAATTGCTAGAGTTCTGGCCTCTCGTAATTCTGTACACCTGAGACAAATGTTACTAGGTCACGCCTGGCAGATTTTGGTTAAAACACACAGGGTATGGTAAATTAGCCTGTCCTGCCTTGTCACGCCTACCATATACTTCAGCCCATCAAATCCTATGCAATTTGCTGTGATGTAGTAAGAATAGTAAGTAAGGACATGGATCAACAAATTGGAGGATACATTTTACAAACTAATTGTTACTTGTTTGCCCCATCAATAAAATATATAAAACATTTAAGGGGTTGTCTACTTTCAGTAAATAATTGAATGTTGTGTGAATGAAAAGTAATGCCATTTATCTTACTTTGCTGTATGAATTGCTATAGTTCTCTGCTCCTGTCTTTCTATAGAAAGTTCTCTGTTACTCCAGGTGGATATAATCTGTCCCTGGTCTTGTGATGGACACGCATGTTGCATGAGCTTTTGTTAGTATCCACACTGCTCTGATTACTCTCTGTGATAATAATTGCTTGTACAAGTCTAGGTAGTCTCAAGACCTTGGAAGAATTCTATCCATTAGAAGTAAACGAACAGCAAGGAGAGATCTGGAAAATCGTGAAGAATGATACATAAAGTGCAAAAGAAATTGTGACTTTTCTTACAAAAACATATAAATTATTTTTGAAAGTGAAACAATCCCTTTACTTAATGACACTGACATTTATTAGTGAGAAAAGTTAATACTAATGCAATACTTTTGCACACATAGTAAACAGAAGAAATACAGTAATTGTATAGGTAAAGATGCCATAGATATGGAGAACATGGAAGAGCATGAGGTGAGGGACAGTAAAGGGTTATGTTGTGAGACAGAAGCAAGCCTAGAAGTCAACTGCAGGATTGCATTGTGGGAAGAAGGATTGGTCGTACCCAGTCGCCTTCTTAAAATCGTGTATAGGGTATGTAAACAGTGTAGGACTCTGTGTATGTGAACCTGACATGGTTGTACGATAGCACTATGTGTTCACGGTATAGCTGGAAGTGGGTCAGGGATGGGGGAGGGATGAGAGGAGTCTGGAATGGTGGGTGTGTGCGTTGTTTACATTGCTCCTGCCCAATCTAGCAATATTCTATACTAATATGGGGCCCGTAAGAGAGACCTGAAACCTAACAACATTAACTGTACAGAATAGGGGGCACATACTGATAACTGTGTGGAACAGTGCTCACTGATCACTTTTCTGAAATTAGGGGCGCGGAGACACGATCACTTTTGAAATTAGGGGCGCAGGCAGACACTGATCACTTTTCTGATTAGGGGGGCGGCAGAACACTGATCACTTTCTGAAATTAGGGGCGCAGGCAGACACGATCACTTTTGCGAATTAGGGGGCGCAGGCGACACTGATCAATTTTCTGAAATATGGGGCGCAGCAGACCTGATCACTTTTGAAAGAGGTGGAAAAACAACAAACTGATCACTTTTGAAATGAGGGGGGCAACAACACTGATAACTTTTTTGGATAACTTTTTCTGCCCACACAAGATCTTATCGGAATAAGGGGACACACACACTTACCTTTTTTTGAAGAGTTGTACACACACTGATCACTTTCTGGCTAGGGACCGCACGATCACTTTTCTGAAATGCCTCCTGCCTCTTTTCTGATCACTTTCGCTCTGTTTCTTAATAATCTGATGTGTTTTTTGGTACAGGAACCAAGAGGACTATCAGCTGGTACGAAACTTGGCCGTGGAAAGTACAGTGAAGTGTTTGAGGCAATTACATCACTAATAATGAGAGAGTTGTGGTAAAGATCTAAACGGTGGTGCTTTCCTTGTACTACCTTCCTCCCAATTTATCCATCACCTACCTACCATCGCATTCTTCTGCTCCAGTCTTCCATCTCTGCACCCTCTGCCATAACCCCTGACCCACCACTGCCATCCTTTTTGGAACCCTCTTCTCTGGTCTACATTCCATCTCCTGATAATTTTTTGTTTTGCAGGCCGGTGAAGAAAAAGAAAATAAAACGAGAAGTGAAGATCTGGATAACCTGCGTGTGATGGATGGCACCAACATCATCCGTTGCTTGACACCATAAAGATCCTGTGGTAAGTCCTGATCACTTAGGGGATCCTTGGTATATGCTGTACACTTGGTGAGGGGAATGGGAAATATTCTTCATTTACTTATAGAGAGTACTCGCAGTACCATGGATGGTGATGGGGATAGTTTGTGCTGGGACTTCATGAGCAAAACGTTTTGGGGTTATAGATTATGTCCCCTCTTTTTTTTTCTATAATAGTCCAAGACTTCGTTGGTGTTTGAATACATTAATAATACGACTCTTAAGGTGATGTGCGACTTATTTTGAGAGTGAGGAACGGAGTGGTTCCTTTATTTACGACTGCTTCCCCCTTGTTTTTGCAGCAACTGTACCAGATCTTGACAGATTATGATATCCGTTACTATATTATGAACTGCTGAAGGTTATGTGTTGCTCATTGGGGGGAGGGGGGGGTGTCCTGTCTCATGTGAAGTGGTTGGGTATAGTTTCTATGTTAGTCCTAGCTTGTTGACAAGGTGAGCTTTATAATGTATAATAAATCACAAGAAAATCTGACTGCTTCTTGTTCTTATAGGCGCGGTATTACTGCCACAGTCGGGTGTGATGCAGCAGAGATGTGAAGCCACACAATGTAATGATAGATCACCAGCAGAAGAAGGTAAGGGCCCTACAATTGCTGCAATCGCTCTATTATCAGACACTGTGGCAAGCTGGCTATTAGGCTAACATGGCTTTTCTCAGGTTGTAAACAGATCTGGGTACATTGTTAATGTGTCTTCAGTGTATGAGTCTGCCAAAAAAAAATAGGACTGGCTCTGTGTTTTGCAGCTGGAATTAGGCTCACACTGTGGCTACAGTGTGTGTAAGTGAGAGTTATATAGAAAGCACAATAGACAAGCATGAAAACGATGCAGCAAATGTCAATATCACCAAGATATTGACTAATTCTTGGGGGTGAATTTCCCCCTACATCTCCACGTCAGGCTAACCATCTTGTGTCTTACAGCTTCGGCTGATAGATTGGGGATTAGCAGAGTTCTATCACCAGCACGGATACAATGTTGCGTTGCCTCGCGATACTTCAAGGGTCCGGAGCTGTTGGTCGATTCATAAGGATGAAAATACATCTTTTTGGCTATACTTGGTATGTTGACAGGCAGTTAGATGGTGCGTCTCCTTGCTGTTCTTGCAGATGTATGACTACAGCCTGACATGTGGAGTCTTGGGTGTATGGAGGCCAGTATGATCTTTCGTAGGAGCCATTTTCCCAACGGTCAGGACAAATTATGACAGGTGGAGGATAGTGCCATAGGAGAAAAAGGTTCACTTCCCATACTGCATAGTTACTACATCCGGGAGAAGGCCAAAAGCATTGCACCCAACCATACAAAGGTCGGCCATATGCTAACTCTACATATGGCCACTATAGCAGTGCATTGTGCACAGCACAGTGAGCACACACGTGTTCCACCACACCACACCACACCATACCATGCTACGCCGTAGACGGGAAAAAGATATCTTTGCACTGGGGCCCATCAGCTTCTAGTTATGCCACTGCTGGAAACATAAACTGTGGAAAATGGACCACACGCCGGCTAGATTACATGGACCATCCACAAGGTGATGTAGTATATCATAGTGATATACGAAGCTACAGCATGAAGCTGCTCTGGTAACACCACCAGAGCCCTTCTAGCTCATTAGCATGATTTTAAAAGTTGATTCTTAGAAAGAAGGAGGCCATGGATAACAAATATAAAAAAGATTACCTCAGGCACATTGCCTGAGTCTTTGAGTAAGTTTCCCTGATTTATCATGAGTGATTTTGATAATAGATTTACTTTAATAATTGGGAGGGGAGTGTTGTAGTCTTGTAGAACCGCTGTAGGGAAGTTTAGTGGAAGCTGCGCTGCTTCCCTCCGACCACTAGGTGTCGCTGTTATTTGAGGACGCCGCCTGTTCACTCCTCCCAGTCGGTCCCGGAAGCCCGTGATCCCGGCCCGGCCTGGCGGTGCTGTGTACAGCCGCCCCTCTTATCCTGCGAGCGGCTTCCCGCCGCCTCCCTAGCCCGGGGCTGCGGGGCCTGTCCTCCAGACCCCCAGCAGCTATGCCGGGCCCGCAGGCCGGGAGCAGAGCCCGCGTTTATGCCGACGTGAACAGTCTGAGGAGCCGCGAATACTGGGACTACGAAGCGCACGTCCCTAACTGGGGGTAACTAAAGCGGGTGATGGGGGCGAGGGGGCACGGGGAGGAGAATAATACAGCGGTAATGGGGGTGCAGGGCGGGGAATGGTGCAGCGGGAGACCGGGGATGAATGATGATGATGATGATGATGATGATGATGAGCGGGCTGTATAAGGTGAGGGGCAGGAGGACGGGAGCGGTGACCGATACATCAGTCCTGTGGGGGGGCGCTATAAGGCGGGGGCATATTAGGGGGATATGTAGACGAACAATTATGGTAAATATGGGGTAATGACAGACAAAGTGTGCTGGCTGGATCAGAGGGGGCAGCTGAGCGACCACAGGGGAGGAATGTAGTGGGCACACACTGCCCAGCTGTCTGGAGGAGGAGTTCACTTGAAAGCTGCCCATTGTGACCCAATGCCGACTGACCAAAGGGGGAACTGCACACTTGTGTCATGTCTGCTGTGAAGGATTGGTCGGCTTTTTTGATGGGGGAAGAGGACCTAAAAGATGGAGGGGGTCGGGGGCTCATACTGGTCAGTTGTCTGGAGCAGGGAGGGGGGCACATGCTTGTCCATCTAACTTGTGATATTTCATAAACAAATTACACCTGGTTACAGTGGTTGCCAGATCAACCGTTGCTATGTTTCAGTCCAGCTCTGACTTTCACCAGGAAGCATCTGTGTATATTAGGGAAATAAAAACATATAGACATATCATATGTACCTCTATGATTTATGATACCATGGATTAATCTTGGAATAGAATAAGGAAAGAGTGAGCAGATTAGGCCAGGGGATGCAGACGGTAATAATTGTAGTATGTAATGATGCATTAATAAGGTAACTGAAATTGTATTCTTCTGGTCATAGCACACAGCCAGAAACTTTTAGTCACTTTGCTTCTTCATGTTGCTCCATCTCATAAAGTATCAAGTATTTGTGAAATGTAATAATGCATACATTACTAAACTGAAAAGGGCTGCATTCATATGTATTCAGTTTCCCTGTCTCTGAAGACTGGTGCATTGTCAGCCTCTTGTCAAAACCCTGTCAGTGCACTAACACACCAGAATTGCTTAGAGGTTCTGGCCTCTCAGTAATTCTGTACACCTGAACGAAATGTTCACTAGGTCACGCCTGGCATGGATTTTGGTTATAACACACAGGGTATGGTAAATTTAGCCTGTCCTGCCTTGTCACGCCTACAATACTTCAGCCCATCACAATCCTATGCAATTTGCTGTGATAGTAAGAACAGTAAGTAAGGACATGGATCAACAAATTGGAGGATACATTTTTACAAATAATTGTTACTTTGTTGCCCATCAAATAAAATATCATTTAAGGGGTTGTCTACTTTCAGTAAATAATTGATATTGTTTGTGTAATGAAAAGTCATACAATTTTCCATTTACTTTCTGTATGAATTGCTTATAGTTCTCTGCTTCCTGTCTTTCTATAGAAAGTTTCTCTGTTTACTTCCAGTGGATATAATCTGTCCCTGGTCTTGTGATGGACACGCAGGTGCATGAGCTTTGTTAGTATCACACTGCTCTGATTACTCTCTGTGATAATAATTGCTTGTACAAGTCTAGGTACGTCTCAAGACCTTGGACAGAATTCTATCCATTAGAAGTAAACAGAAAGCAAGGAGAGATCTGGAAAATCATGAAGAATTGATACATAAAGTGCATAGGAAAATTGTTGCACTTTTCTTTACAAAAACCATATAAATTATTTTTGAAAGTAAACAATCCCTTTAACTTAATGATACTGACATTTATTAGTGAGAAAAAGTTAATACTAATGCATACTTTTGCAACCCAATGTAAACAAGAAGAAATACAGTATGTATAGGGTAAAGATGCCATAGATATGGAGAACATGTGAAGAAGCATGATGAGGGACAGTAAAGGGTTATGTTGTGAGACAGAATGACAAATGCCTAGAATTGTGGAGAAGAAAGGATTGTGTCACCCACAGTCGCCTTAAAATCGTGTATAGGGGTATGTAAACAGTGTAGGACTCTGTTGTATGTGAACCCTGACATGGTTGTACGATAGGCACATGTGTTTCACGGTATAGCTGGAAGTGGGTCAGGGAATGGGGGAGGGATGAGAGGAGCTCCTGGACATGGGGTGTGTGCGTTGTTTACATTTGCTCCTGCCCAAAGCTAGCAATATTCTATACTAATATGGGGCCCGTAAGAGAGACCTGAAACCTAACAACATTAAACTGTACCAGAATAGGGGGCACATACTGATAACTTGTGTGGAACAGTGCTCACTGATCACTTTTCTGAAATTAGGGGGCGCAGGCAGACACTGATCACTTTTCTGAATTGAGGGGGGAAAACAAACAAACTGATCACGTTTCTGAAATGAGGGGGGCACATACACTGATAACTTTTTTTGGATAACTTTTTCTGCCCACACACGGATCATTTATCTGGAATAAGGGGACACACACACTGATCACTTTTTTTGGAATGATGGGGTTGTACTCACACTGATCACTTTTCTGGGATAAGGGGACGCGCACTGATCACTTTTCTGAAATGCTTCCTGCCTCCTTTTCTGATCACTTTCTGCTCCTGTTTTCTTAATAATCTGATGTGTTTTTGGTACAGGAACCAAGAGGACTATCAGCTGGTACGGAAACTTGGCCGTGGAAAGTACAGTGAAGTGTTTGAGGCAATTAACATCACTAATAATGAGAGAGTTGTGGTAAAGATCTTAAAGGTGGGTGCTTTCCTTGTACTACCTTCCATCCCAATTTATCCATCACCTACCTACCATCGCATTCTTCTGCTCCCAGTCTTCCATCTCTGCACCCTCCTGCCATACCCCTGACCCCACTGCCATCCTTTTTGGAATCCCTCTTTCCTCCCTGGTCTACCATTTCACATCTCCTGATAATTTTTTGTTTTGCAGCCGGTGAAGAAAAAGAAAATAAAACGAGAAGTGAAGATTCTGGAAAACCTGCGTGGAGGCACCAACATCATCCGTCTGCTTGACACCATAAAGGATCCTGTGGTAAGTCCTGATCACTTAGGGGATCCTTGTGTATATGCTGTACACTTGGTGGGGAATGGGAAATTATCTTCATTTACTTATGAGAGAGTACTCGCAGTACCATGGATGGTGAGGGGATAGTTTGTGCTGGGACTTCATGAGGAAAACGTTTGGGGTTATAGACTTATGTCCCCTCTTTTTTTCTATCATAGTCCAAGACTCCGGCTCTGGTGTTTGAATACATTAATAATACCGACTTTAAGGTGAGTGCGACTTACTTTGAGAAGTGAGGAAAGGGGTTCCTTTATTTACTGACTGCTCCCCCTTGTTTTTGCAGCAACTGTACCAGATCTTGACAGATTATGATATCCGTTACTATATGTATGAACTGCTGAAGGTATGTTGTTGCACATTGGGGGGGAGGGGGGGGGGGTCCTGTCTACTGTAGAAGTGGTTGGGTATAGTTTCTATGGTTAGTCCTAGCTTTGTACAAGGTGAGCTTTATAATGTAATAAATACATCACAGAAAATCTGACTGCTTCTTGTTTTTATAGGCGCTGGATTACTGCCACAGTCAGGGTGTGATGCACAGAGATGTGAAGCCACACAATGTAATGATAGATCACCAGCAGAAGAAGGTAAGGGCCCTACAATTGCTGCAATCGCTCTATTATCAGACACTGTGGCAAAGCTGGCTATTAGGCTATACATGGCTTTTCTCAGGTTGTAAACAGATCTGTGGTACATTGTTAATGTGTCTTCAGTGTATTGCATGTCTGCAAAAAAAAAAATAGGACTGGCTCTGTGTTTTGCAGCTTGGACTTATGGCTCACACTGTGGCTACAGTGTAAGTGTAAGAGTTATATAGAAAGCCACCATAGACAAGACATGAAAACGATGCAGCAAATGTCAATATCACCAATAGATATTGACTAATTCTGGGGGTGAATTTCCCCCTACATCTCCACGTCAGGCTAACCATCTTGTGTCTTACAGCTTCGGCTGATAGATTGGGGATTAGCAGAGTTCTATCACCCAGCACAGGAATACAATGTTCGCGTTGCCTCGCGATACTTCAAGGGTCCGGAGCTGTTGGTCGATTATCAGGTAAGGATAAGAATCTGTTTTTTGGCTATACTTGAGTAATGTTGACAGGCAGTTAGCATGCGTGTCTCTTGCTGTTCTCTGCAGATGTATGACTACAGCCTTGACATGTGGAGTCTTGGGTGTATGCTGGCCAGTATGATCTTTCGTAAGGAGCCATTTTTCCACGGTCAGGACAATTATGACCAGGTGAGGATAGTGCCATAGGAGAAAAGGGTTCACCTTCCCATACTGCATAGTTACTACATCCGGGAAGGCAAAGCATGGAGCGGCAGGTATATGATATTTGATTTGTGTTAATAGCTGGTGCGCATTGCCAAGGTCTTGGGCACTGATGACCTGTACGGATATCTGAAGAAATACCACATAGAGCTGGATCCTCACTTCAATGACATCCTTGGACAGTAAGTAAAAAGTCCACATAGTGGGACAGTATGCTTTTCTGATCATGAGGACTAGAGGATAGCGGTATTGTACACTCTGCTTTCTTTTCTCCATGCAGACATTCTCGGAAGCGTTGGGAGAATTTTCTGCACAGTGAGAATCGCCATCTGGTCAGTGCAGAGGCTCTGGATATGCTGGACAAGTTATTGCGCTATGACCATCAACAGAGACTCACAGCGCGCGAGGCCATGGAGCATCCCTATTTCTGTAAGTACTAAGTGTTCACAAGATGGTGCTGTACACTGCTAAACTAATCATATGGGCAGCCGCTGATCTAATCGCCATTCTCTGTAAAAAAAAAAAAAAAAAAAAAAGGACCTGTGTGTCTTGTTTGGGGTCCTCTGTTTGGATCTGTGGTGCATCATGTATGACATTGTACTTTATTTCTCCTCAGATCCAGTGGTGAAGGAGCAGCCGGCGGCTCAGACAGACAGTAATCTGCTCCCCGGCAGCCTCTCCACAGCGCGATGAGAACTGGGGATTGTGGGTAATTATCTACCTATTCACAAACCTCCTCCTCTTACACCTCAATCTTAGAACTGAATCGACCCTGGATTTTGTTCATAACTGCAGCACCACCTCTTGATGTCTGTACTATATTTATTCTCCCTTGTGCGTCTGCTGACCGCCATTGTCTCTCTTGCAGGACACCGCTGCTGATGTCATCTGGTTTTCGTTGGTGGAGCCAGGTATATACATACTGGAGCAATTCCTGGTTTTGGCTGCAGTGGATGTGGACTTTGACCCAGCAGCACCAGAACCCAGTTCCCTTATTTTACTAAGATGATGGACAGGTCAGAGCCCTGAGTGATACCTGGGGGCTGAATATCTGCCCTCCTACCCCCTGCCCCACATTGTGTCCGAGGACAGGAAGCTTCTGTGTACCTGGATTTAACCCTTTGCCTTCTGGACAGAGCTTCCTTGTAGGGTTGTCAGGTCAAACCAGGGTGAGCTGGGCCCAGCTGTAGTTAGGATTGGAGATGGGGGGTCCCCCTAAACCCTATTCCTGTGATGTTACAGGGTTGAGCCACCTCTTCTGAAGCAGCAATATTCCCCTCCCCCCTTAAAATCATTGCTTCTTATGTTTTGTTTTGTTTTTTTAAATTGACCAATACCCAGGGATGTTTTTAGTTCTGGTGCCAAGATCCCGGGCGCTGCCAGTCTTACTTTAGCTGCCGCATCACTGCAGTGGGGGTTCAGGGATGGTCTGCGGTGCCCCCTCACTCACTCTCTGGTGACACAGCGTGTGTTATAAGCTACCTCGGAGACCAGGTCCTGGTGTATGTTCAGATCTGCTGCCTGTGCAATGCATTCTGGGATGTTACTAAATACAATTCTATGCGTGAAGGAAAGTGAGTTTTCTCTGTCCAGGTCATGTGGTGCGATGTGCTGCAGATTTCCACTGGGTGGCACTAGTACAGCATGCAGCCTTGTTCCACCAGGGGCTGAATTTGGTTCTGATCCCTGTTCTCAGGTGGAGTGCACCCTGTTATTTTTCATTATTTCTATTCTCTCCCGGCCTGTGTGGACATGAAGAATCAGACCTTGGAGGCTGGGAATCCATTCTATAAATACCTCTGTTCAGCACTATGGCCTTTGCCTAATTTCTTCAGTGTGAACGACTGTGTGAGGATTATGTGCAGGGTATTCGCTGCTCTACTGGTGAAATGTAACTGTTCCTGTGAAATCCAGACCTGCAGTTTTTGCACCATATCCAAGTTACATAATGCAGCTGTTCTCAATTTTCTATAGTTTTGCCACATCCAGAGCTATGGTTACAATTCTACTGGGACATGATGATGAATGCTCTACTCGCATATACAGGCAGTCCTCTACTTAAGAACACTCGACTTACATACGACCCCTAGTTAGAAACGGACCTCTGGATATTGGTAATTTATTGTACTTTAGTCCTAGGCTACAATAATCAGCTGTAACAGTTATCACAGGTATCTGTAATGAAGCTTTAGTGTTAATCCTGATTCTTATGACAACCCAACATTTTTCAAATCCAATTGTCACAGAGACAAAAAGTTCTGTCTGGGATTACAATGATAAAATATACAGTTCTGGCTTACATACAAATTCAACTTAAGAACAAACCTACAGACCCTATCTTGTATGTAACCCGGGGACTGCCTGTATACCTATAATTTTTATACAACTGCGTTTGCTATACATATCTCCTCCCTTTCGATTGAAAGGGATACTGTGTGCTTACCGCACCATGTTCAGGTGCCACAGACCTCACGACATCAGGGTCGTGATCTGGCCGCAAATTGAGTGGCCATATGGTCTTGTAAATGGTGTATAGGAGATTCTGCTTCTCCAGGTGCTATTTAAAGTACAGAACTGTAGTGATGCTAATCTCAGTGATGCTGGGAATCTGGTTCCTGGACAGTGTTGATAAAGTCTCTATTTTACCGACTAAATACCCTCAAGTGAATGGGGCTTAACCCCTTGGTGCAAAAGGACATAACTGTATGTATATTTTGCAAGTGCCTAGGCACAAACGGAGGTACAGTTATGTCCAACTTCAGGCACCAGCTCAGGAGCTGCTGTAAACGCACACGATCAATGATGCTTGTGATTGCTGGTGTGGACACTGTACACACTGCGGTCAAGCATGACATTGGCGTTTAAGTGGGATACCATCGCATCCCTGTGAGTTTACCAGGGGGATCCGATCCACTTCATGGCAGCCCCTGGGTCTGATGAGTGCTCTGGGGCTGCCCAATGACACCTACAGTCAGATCCTTTCTGTGGGTCTAACTGTAAATTGTCTGTACTTGCATCTGCATGTACAGACAGTTCACACTGTACTACAATACATTAGTATTGCAGTGCAGTGTCTTCAACTTAAAGTATATGAAGTAAAATTAAAAAAAAAAGTGGAAAGGAAGTTTCAAACATTTTTATGGTTAAAAAAAAGTGTTCCTAAAATGGCACATTCCCATAGAAACGTCTAGTTAAGTATACCCCCCCCATCCCCCATATTTGGTTTCGCCACAACTATAAAAATCTGTACAATAAAATCATTTAGACTGTAATTAAAAAAGAAAACCCTGAAAAACTTACAGAAAAAGATGATTTTTCATAAATACCCTTTGCAAAGAAAGTTCTAAAAAGTAATTAAAAAAAAAATGTCAAGTGCCGCTATCACTAAGCCATGGACCAGTTTTTTCAAATGAAAAATAGTTATGCCTCTGAAAAGATGGGGAAACTAAAATAAATTAGATTTTCTAAAAATGTTTAAAAAAAGCTATATAAATGAGGTATTGCTGTAACTGTAGTATCAAAGTAACATTTTTTATGATGCTGTATGCCCCAAAATGATGTTCCTGGAAAGTGGATCCTATCCTGTAATTAATAAGTGGGCGGTACAAAAAAAGTAAATACATTCCCTGTAAAATGTGACAATGCAAATCTGCTGTACACACACACTACACACTACACACTACACACTACACCTATTTACGGACCTTCCATTATCTGCCCATAAAGCAGATTGCTAACACAAATGGGATAGCAGAATTTTTTTTTTTAAAGGGGTTGTGTCACCATAGCAAATGGCTGTAATTGGGTCCAATGCATTGTGACAAGTACTTTCACCATTTACACTTATTACAAAATCTGCAGGCTTACTGAGATGACTCCTTTTGTTCTGGTTGCTGGCGCCCCCTGCTGGTAGCTGTCCTGTCCTGAGCTACAGCTGATCTGGCCGAGTCTGCGCACAAACATTCCACCAGCTGCTCTGCACTACAGATCACTCCACGGGCTCACAGCTCCTCTCCACACTGAGAGATCACCTGACACACTGCAGCCAATAGGAAGTGAGAGAGGAGGAGGGGAATAGATTGTGCTGTGATGGCCACTGCTTACCAGCTCCACAGGAGCCTACAGTGGCAGATACAATGTAACTGCAGCCAGACATGGCTATCTGCTGCACAGAGGAGTCCTCCCCTAACATGGATCATAGCAATGTAGCAGCCCTCTCCTCCCTCCACCATTAGTCAGGTCACACAGGAGGCTGCAGAGATCACACAAGTAACAGGCTGAGCTCTGATCTCTCCTGATGCAGTCCTCCTCCTGTACTCTCCACCATTCACTCTCCCTCCATGCTACCCTGCAGTCCTCCTCCTGTACTCTCCACCATGCACTGTCCCTCCATGCTACACTGCTGTCCTGCAGTCCTCCTCCCGTACTCTCCACCATGCACTGTCCCTCCATGCTACCCTGCAGTCCTCCTCCTGTACTCTCCACCATGCACTGTCCCTCCATGTTACACTGCTCTCCTGATGCTACCCTGCTGTCCTGCAAAGGGGCCCCTGTCCCTGACTAGCAGGGAAGTAGCTAAAGTAACATGTGAGAAGCTGTCACCTATTTATCTATCCAGGTCCTATTATCTATCACCTGTCATCTATCTATCTATCTCATAAATATCTATCTAGTGATTTAGTTGCAATTCCTTACAAAATACACAAAAAGAGATGCAATTAACGGCCCCAAGGTAAAAAAAATGCAATGGTTTATTAGTAAAGTCATAAAAACAACTGAAAAGGTCCATGTTATTGCACCTAATTTTGTACAATCAATGCATACAAGTAGAGCAAAACAATGTATTCTCACAGCATCATGGTCGGTCAGGCTGATAGTAAAGTGTAAATATGTCGGAGGTCTAGAAAAATGCAGGGACTGCAAACTCCATGCGTATCCTCACTTCGAAGTGACCTCCTCAGGGGTAAGTGTCACTTTGGAGTGACGATACACGTGGGGTTTGCCTCCCCTGCACCCACCTAGACTTCCGCCATGCATGTCAACCTGACCGACCATGATGCTGTGAGAATACATAGTACATGTGTACCATGTGCAGTGTCCTGTGTAGTGTGCAGGGGGCGCCAGATTCAGGATTGCTGGCGCACGTTCTTCATGAATCTGGTGCCCCCTGCACTGCTTTGACAGACTGCACCAACTTTTTTTGGTGCACTTTTAACATGGGGCGTATGACACATTTCTATTGGACTTCTATAGGATCAGTAAATGCAGGGACTATTTGAGCACAGCAGGTGGAAGGAGACTCTGAAGGCTGAGTGCTAGGCCCCTCTCACATCTGCTTCTGTGTGGAGCAGAATAGAGGCTGAACAAGCATCATAATAACAAATAGAAAGGTATCTTTATTTCCAGGTAACCATTACAAATAGATTTTTGAAATATTTTAACCTCTTTGACAGCTTTTTGTAGTCAATTGTTTCGTGGTATAACACCTTTAATGCCTTTCAATAAAGTTTGTTGTTCAGAGCGACAAACTAAGGAACAGAAAAGGTATGTGCATGCGAACCTCAGAAAACAACATTGTACAAGCAGACATATAGAGTCTAGCATGTTCATGGATCAGAGGGGTAGCAGTAAATGGTAAGTCAAGCCCCTGGTGCCATATAGAGTTGACGGACTTGAAGCAGTTGTGGAGGGTCAGGGAGTGGACTGACGTACAAAATGTAGCTGCAGTTTTCAAGGAACAATATAAAGTTTCAGTGATGAAGACCCACTGTGCTGAAGACTGAAACACCACCTGGTCTATCGAGGACTGCTATTCCCATCCTATTGAATAGGAATTTTTGGACCTGCTCCCTAAACTTCCTAACAGTCAGACAAGACCATAGCAGAAGGAAGGAAGGTACCCGAGATATCGGAGCATTTGGGACAGAGGTCTAGGAAGCCTGCGTGATGGAAAATATAAATACATCCTATACATCCTATCACCAAGGCAGGGGGAAATCAGTTTGGGTCTAGAGAAGTCTGTATCCCACTCCTCATCTGCCAGTGAGTCCAGATCACTCGCCCAGTGGGCTCTCTCCAGGATCGGAGCCTGAGCAGTTTGGGCAGACAACAGGTCACAATATAGGCTGCAGGGTGACAAATGATGTTCAATGTGGATAAATGTAAGTTTATGCATCTGGGGGCTAATAATCCACAGGCAACATATGTCTTTAGGGGTGTAAATCTGTGAGACTCTCTTTGAGAAGGACTTGGGTGTAATAGTAGATCATAAATATGTCATTCAATGCCTCTAAAGCCAGCAAGATCTTATCATGTATCAAAAGTGGCTCTTGGGATAGGGAGATAATATTATCAGTTTACAAGACATTGGTTTGGCCTCACCTGGAATATGTTGTCTAGTTCTGGGCACTAGTTCATAAAAAGGATGACCTGCAGCGGGTACAACAAATACCCACCAAAATAAGGGGAGGGACTTGGTGATGAGGAAGGATTAAAACAACTAGATTTTTTTTTGTCTGGAAGAGAGACAGATAAGAGGGGACGTGATTAATTTATTTAAATATATGAATGGTCCATACAAAAAATATGGTTGAAAGTTGTTCCAGATTAAATCAAATCAAAAGACGAGAGGGAACTGTCTCTGTCAGGAGAAAACAAGGTATAATCAAAAGAGGCGACAGCTTTTTTACTATGAGGACTGTCAATCTGTGGAATAGCCTGCCTCAGGCGATAGGAACAGCAGAGAGCTTCAAGAAGGGTTTAAATCCTTTTTTTTTTAATTGATTTTTAACATTTTTTTACAGAAATGCAGATCCCATCCCCCCCTCCCTTCCTCAGAGACAGATGCCCTCTCCCACTATCCGCAACCATCCGGACCAGATGCATAGTATCATCGCAATGTGACAAGGATACTAGATGGCGTTTTACATCTAAATAACATAGACTTATGTTATATAGAATTGTTCCTCAAAATCACTTCCTCCTCCAATCCTATTTTGGTTATACGGTTGAAAAAGAGACATGTCCTTCAAGTTAAATCTATGGAGAGAGGGGATAGGAAAGGAGATTTTCACTAACTGTTTGCAGCATGATGGAGATCATAGTAGTCTTTCAACTGCTGGTATGTACGGAGCACGCTGTCCTCACAGATATCTCCCAGGTACTTCACCCCTCTGACCCGCTAAGCACTAAGTGGAGTTCAGGAAGGACTGGGTTATTCCACAAGGTAGTGAACTCGCCAAAGCCCGAGTATAAAAGTGGGAGCGTACTCTTGCCCACAGCAACAAAAAAGTTTGTGCAGCAGGAGGGTACTCTTCTATCTCTCCCATTGCCACAAAAGGTGCTCAGGGGAGGAGCGGGGTTAATAAGAAGAGCCATGGCACACTGTTTTTCAAGGTAAAACATCCAGGAAAATTGGGACAATTGAGCAATATATCCAAAAGTCTGAAAATCCCACCCCTCCCTCCTCCGAGCGCCGATACAGGAAGTGGGTGGGAGTTTTTTTTTTATTTAATCCATGGGCCAAAATGAATGTCCAAATAACATTTTAAAGTGTATCTCCATTTTGTTTTAAACCCTGTGAAATATCTAATATCTTTAACAGACTTCTTAAAAGTGGTTTTTCACATGCTGTCTGATGTGACTATGAGCTGTTTGGGAATAGACTGCACTAGTCGCACGTATGTTTAACATCTGCTCAATTTCTGCCTTTTTGCAATGTTTTTGCACAGGAAATTCTCAGATACCTCAAAAAATAAAATTGAGCAAAAAACGTTAAAATTGAGATTTTTTTTCAGCTGTGAGCTTAGTTTCCTCCATTGCGTTGCATCTATCTCCCATCTGTTGTTCTTGTTCTTCTGATTTATTCAGCATTTTTTTAAACTTGCGCTTCTGCTGGAGCTAAAATACACCTACTCTAAGCAGCTTGCAGAGCACGGACCCCGCTGTCCGAGGCCAGAAATTCTAACCCCGTTGTTTTTGTTTGGATAGTGCTGTGTTTTGTGGGGGATGTGTAGGACAAGTCTGGAGACCTGTGCACACATTGGGGTACATTTACTAAGAATGAGCAATAAACAACAGGAAGGGAAGATCTCTTCACACGATCCAGCTTTCAAGGAGACACCAGGTAATAAAATCTTCAAAGATTTATTTGTAGGTAAAAAAGACACATAGTAGCCACGAGATACACATGTCACAGCAAAGCGGTCTACGCGTTTCAGATATCACATATCCTTATTCATGACTACCTCTGGGATACATACAAGGCAAAATATACTAATTGAGTGAAATCAACCAATAATCCTGACAATAGAGCCTGATGTATACACATAAAAACATATGAGAACAAATACTAACACAACAATGGAATAACAATACTCAATAATGACAGATCATATCCAACCTTTTGTTCATGCCTTTTGGAACTCTCGTGTCCAGGGTGAAGATCCAGAAGGTCTCACGATTGAGTAACTTCCGTCTGTGATCTCCTCCACGGACAGGTTTCCACACCTTCTCGATGCCCATAAAAGTAAAGGAACTACAATCCCCATGATGCATAGCTTGAAAATGCCGAGAGGCCATGGAAACATTAACTGCATCTTTGTTTCTCGCATCTAGCAGATGTTTCCTGATACGTATTTTAAGAGGACCTCCTGTGCATCCAACATATTGGATATTGCAACTTCTACATGTGATTAAATAGATAACATTTGAAGTATTGCAATTCATGAAGCCAGAAATATTATATTTCAGACCCGTGCTGCAGGAAACAAATTCTTTTGAAGGATTTACAAACTTGCAACATAGACAAATATTATGTCCACATCCGTAGAAACCCTTGGTGGATAACCAAGTATCTCTCGGTCTTTTAGGAGTGGAAGAAAACAGACTTGGTGAGAGGATTGAGTTAAGGGTTGGAGCTTTCCTAGAGACAAAATTTACTTTTTTTCCCAAGACCTTTGACACCTTATTGTCTGAATGTAGTAATGGGAGATATTTACGTATGATGTCAACTACCTCTCTATATTGGTTACTATAAGTGGTTGAAAAAACCACTGGTGCCTTTTGACCAATCTTTTCTCTGATTTTTTGTCCTATATATCAGGTCCTCTCTGTCAATATTGTCAACTGTGTGTCGTGCCCTATCTAACATCCATTTAGGATATTTTCTTCTTGAGAGTTTACTACATACCTTCTCCCTTTCAATATTGTAAATAACCGGGTCAGTACAATTTCTTTTAGTTCTTATTAGTTCTCCAACAGGGACATTTTTTATTACATGGGGAGGGTGACATGATGTGGCCTCCAAAATGGAATTAGTGGCTGTGGGCTTGATATAAGGGGAAATGGAGACATTCTCATTACCTCTAAGACTGACATCCAAAAAATTTATGGAATCCTTATTGCAAGTAAACGTAAATTTTAAGTTCATATCATTTCTGTTGATGAAATCAACAAAATGCAGGATGTCATCCTCCGGTCCCCATTTGTTGTTTGTGATTTACTAAGAATAGTGCCCCTTACCTACCGCAAACATCACCTAGACAACAAGCATGTCCCCCTTCCTCTTGGCAGTGAGTATGTTCTCTCCCCCTTGGCAATGAGCATGTCACCCTCGCCCTATGCCAACAAGCCATTTTTTGTGTGTGTTTGTCTTATTTGTCCTACAGGACCGTCCGTGGTGTAGACTACTTCGGATAAAAGTGTGTTTTTTTTTCTTCTTTGTGACACTCTTTATAGTTTGCCATGGTAGTGGTGCTGTTTAGATGACGATGGCCATTACTAAAGACTGGCCTTTGAATTTGCAAAAAAAAAACAACAAACCCAAACACTCACTAATGCCAATTCCATTATCCACGTACCCACCGCCATCAGGGGTGTCGGGAAGAGCAGGTACAAACCAGTCTCACCGTCTATAGATGGTCAGGTAGTGCGGCAGCTGCAGGCGGTTATTGTTGCACTAGAATAACCCCCTAACACTGGGCTTTCCCCACTCAGTAATGGTAGGCAGCTGTTTTTTTTTTGTATCTGGCTGATTTAGAAAACGGGGGACACCACCGGCTAGAAAAAACAAGTGTGAGTCCCCCTAGCCTATCATTGCTGATCTGGGAAAGCCCACTGTTAGGGGGTTATTCCAGCGCAACAGTAACAGCCTACAGCCGCCCCACTACCTAACCATCTATAGACGGTCATGGACTGGTTTTTACCTGGCTCTTTCCAACACCCCTGGTGGCGGTGGGTACCGGGATAATGGTATTGGCGTTAGCGTTTCTTTTTTTGCCAAATTTACACTATGGCCAGCTTAGTAATGAGCATCGTTATCTAGACAGCACCACTACTATGGCATACTATGAAGAGTGTCGCAAAGAAAGAAAACACGCTTATTACCAAATAGAAAATTTTATTGAAAAAGAAAAAAAAAACCGCAGACACGCACTCGTTGACCATTTTATTTGCTAATAAAATGCTGGTCATCGACTTAATCCATCAAATCCGAAGGATTGCGTTCTTTTGAAAATTTTCAGTTCATAAGTCTGGTGTAGTTGATATATGTCTCTGTGGTACATGGGGGGTGTGCTGTATTATTAGGGGCTAGGTGTGGAAACCACATGTCTCTGAAGACGTTGCCCTGGTCACTTTGTTGTGTTACAATGTTGAAGCCTGAGGTCCTGATTCTTTCACAGTAGGAAGGCACTGCCTCTTTAAGGGGCATTGTGCCAGCGGGACACAGAGGCCTATTGAGGGCTTAACCCTCAGGACATAGATGATTTGCAGCATCTGGTGTGGGGGTAATAGTGTAGCCCTTGTGTGACAGACACGCCTGTAATGCGACCCCACAGTCCACCCCCAGTTTTGTTCTACATTCATGTTTGCCCTATTACAGTTACTGCCGCTTATCTCATGCACTGGTTCTAGTTCTAGAGAGGTTCTGCTTGTGCTGCATCACTATTGCAATGCTCAGGGATATACTGGGGTTTCACTGCCCGTATTGTATCCTTGTCTTCTCCCATCTTATAATGAATGAGCCTTGGCCATTAAGATGATGAAAAGAGGAAATTTCATTAAGCAGAAAGCAGCCCCCCCCTCTCTCCATGCAGCTCAGACAACCATTAGTAGAGGGAGAAGTCTGCGCCTTCGTCACACACATTTTTTTTTTGTCAAAACATTTTCAGTTTTAGGAAACATTAGGGGCATGAAAAGACTGATTCTGGATACAATACTTAGTTTACAAACACCTATTAACAAAACACATGGATAAAATTGAGAAAAGTACAAAACTTGGTAGAAAAAAAAAATTATTAAGCTTTACAAAGACACTATACTCACTCGTTCTACCATCCCCTAAAGACAAAGGCCTTACATTTACTGAATGCTATGATGCTGCTTTGAAGAAATGTAACTTGTTCATATATGCAGAATGCAGCCCTGAGGTTCCCCACTGACCCCACAGTATCCTATGAGGTTGGTAGAGATGGCATCAATCACACATTTCCTCAGTACCTGCTATTATCACAGACTACAATTGGGCTGGGATTTAAATGAAGATGACCCCAATGTCTGCCACTTTATTTGAATCCACTATAGTGCAGGGGAAATCTTATGCAAGGGAAACTGAAGATCATGTGGGTTGTAGCCAAGGAACATACAAAGGTGTCCTCTCCATCCAGGTGAAACTATCATCCTTCACATCACAGAGGCGGAGGATGTGACCATAGCAGGTCTCTGGAGACCCCCTCCCCCTCACTCCTTGTCTAATGGAAAGAGGAAATGCATGATCTCAGTCTGAGTGAAAGGATGCAGAATTAACCCTTACACCATGTCAGGCTCTGGGAACGCTTGGTCTGCAGTAATCTTTGACCAATCCCATGACTTGGGAATCTCACAGAAACCAAAAGAATGTATAGGACCTTTTTTATGGAGCACAACCAGTTTTATGGCATTATTTTGGCCAGTATTTTTAAGTCAAAACCTGAAATTGATACTGCTGAAAATAATGAAAAGATCTTGTGTATATAGTATCCATTTCTGTTTTTTGCTTTCAGTTACTGATACTGGTGTGTAAAACTGGCATTAGGCCATTTGCAGATTAATATGTTGCCCGTGGAAACAGACCCAAATGTTGGTCTGATCATATGAGGTGCACAAGTCATTACATTGTACAGAAATAGGATGCATGGACTCCCTGTCTGCTGGCTGAACTACAGCACTTTCTTACTGAAGTATTGCAGGCAGACAAGGAGTCCTTGCATCATCTGTGATGCAAGGACTCCTGTGCAAAGTTTGCAGTCCATGGGATCAGACCAACATATGGGTTTGTTTCCATGTGCTTCCATATTTACCTGCAGCCAGCCTTAAGGGGCAACAGAGATTTGCCTAATGAAATAGCTGTTAACATTTGTGTTAACATACGCCGGTCACATTTTGTAAACAGTTGCGTTTTGGAAATGCAAATGTTAATAGCTACTTAATTAGGCAAATCTCTCTTCAGCTGTTGCAATGTATTTTGAAACACATGCGAGCCACGTGTGACTGCACCCCAGCTGCAATCAAAAGCTGCCTAGGAGTGATGTGAAAGTACTGGAAACAAGAGTCCAGGAGAAGTAATAAAATGTAATATGAACAGACCCGGGTCTTAAATTTGCACTATAGGTTAGTTTGTAGCCACTCCGGGTCTAAGGAGTTTCCCCAGAACGCATGCGTGTCTCGGAACGTGCCATGTTTGGCTTTGTGTAAAGATCCAAATGCACCTGTGATTGGAGAAACTGCTTCAATTGAAACTTCTACCCTATGGCTTTGAAAACCATCATCACATAAAATTCACAAATCTATGTTTAGAAAAAAACTTTAATAAAAACAAATATTTGGGCAACATTGATTCCCTTTTTACCCAAGATTGACATTCCACAGGAACAACGGACTCTGATAGACGTCAGGGAACAGACCTCCCCAGTCTCCCATCTCCAGCAGGCAGCGGAGGGAAGTCTGCTCCTAGTTTCTATCTTGTGTCCCTCTAAAGATTTGTTCAGTGCAAAATAAACATTGTAGATGGTGGCGGAATCCAAACCGCGTTAATGGCAGACATTCGTTGTATTAATGGGGACACGTGCAACATAAAGTACCGACAGATACAGGGTGTAATTCACAAGTGCAATTCTCACGACAGCCACGTTGTGTCACTGTTCAGAGTAATATGCAGCACAGACAGCAGACACTTCCACTGCAAACTGTTCAGAGATCCACATTGTGTGGGGTGGGAGTCTGCTCCCATGTTAGCACCACAAAAAAAAAAAAAAAAAAATTAAAATGTACAAAAGCCTAGGTGGTTGAAGAGGAGGGAAGTGGTGAACAGCGAGTGGTTTTTGGATAGGGGTCACACCCATTGCTGCAGGGAACGCTTGCAGTATCTGAGAGACTTGGGGGGCCCCTTTCTGTGCATCTGCACAATAATGTATATCAGTCCCAGTACGCATAACAGCAGTAGTAAAGGCACAATCACCATGGCAACACTGACGGCCCGTGTGTACTCATCAATATGGACAACAACATCCACATCGCGGCCAGCATCCTCCCTGTCAGTGCTATCCTCATCCTCATCCCTCTCATCGGGCTTAATATCAGGGTCAAATGGTGGTCGCTCCACATCTGGCCACCGCGGGGCAGAATCTGGCTCTTTATACACTTCCTCCTGGCAACCCATGTAGTCCCGTAATATGGACTTGGGGTATCCAGGCTCGGTCTTCAGATTCTTGTTGTCAAATTTCCAGTACTTGACGCCTTTGTAGAAGCAGGTATATGCTGCTGCAAACAAGAAAGTGACTATTACAAGATAGCAGATCCAAACCCCTTCTCTTACTGCAGCGAATTCTCAAGTTACTTCTCATGCTTGGTTTCTCAACGCAAAGGGAGATTTGCCTAATTACATTGCTGTTAACATTTGTATTTACAATGTGGGTGTGTTAACATTGAGTTAACACTTGCATTTTGTTAACAGCTATGTAATTAGACAAATCTCTTCTCCTCAGCTGTTGTATTGCATTTGAAAACACAATGTGTGAATGCAGCATTACAGCAAATTTCCATATCTATTGATGTTATTATTGGATGGTGTTTTTTTTTTACAGATGACCCTGGAAAAAATAAGTTACGTGGGGACTACTCTGTAATACTCACATGTTTCTGAACACATGAAGGCACCTTTTGGGGTGTCAGGGATACCAGCCCAGACCTTTATAGATTTAGGGTAACCTGCATCCACAGAACGAGTTTCTTCATTGAAACGCCAATAACTATAGACAAAGAATAAAAGCATGAGAATATATGCAGGAGAGGGGTGGGAGGAAAGGCTGTACAGACGGTATTGTTGGGTTTTCATGAGACATTGGGAAATTATAATAAAGGATTCTGAATCTACTAGTATTGAGTGTGGCGACACAGCTAACTCTCCAGATAAGAGGGGAGATGTATACGTAAAGCCACACACAGACAGTTTTTTCCCCACCAGTTCCTGTATGACCCGGGGCTCGTTTCCTCTAATTTATTCTTGTCCTTTCCTGTTTTTCTCTGTTTTCAAGCCCTGCCTTCACAGTATCATTCTGTAAGTGAAATTTCTCAGACCCACTGTCAACATATATGGAGATGCTACATACTGCAGGACCTGCACCCCAGTTCTGTGATGGTTTACTTCTTTATGTTTTAATGTTTCTTATACCTACAGTCAAATACGAGGGAGGGGCAAACAGCGAACCACCCCAGTATTACCTGTCTCCCCGGAAGAAATAAGAGTATCCTGTGGGCTCCCACCATATTGCTGTGTCGATCCTGTCGTAGGGAAGGCCGTACCCCAAGTTGCTCAGTGGCTGTGGATACCCTGGCTCTAGATTGGCCTCACGGAACAGCCAGTACCTATCCCCTGATGATCAATAATATAAGATGTATATTATATTCACATATTCTGCTTCCTTCTCCACAATACTGTCTCTGCACTCACCTTTAAAGAAGACAAACTTGCCATCGTGTCTCTCGTATACAGCACTGATATTGGCAGGAAGCCCTCTCCAGAAATGGCCGATCGGCATAGGGTAGTTATCCAAGACCCGGTTATTGCGCACTCTCCAGAACCAGGCACCCTGTGAAGAAATGCACCTTAGTAAATAGATAGTGCTGCAAGTCCTGCCCAATGTACTAATGATTCTGGTCTGTCCCCTGGTGCTGGATAATGAAGAGCAAGAGCTGGCGATATGGGGAGGGCTGATGTCTGCACTCTCTCTCAATATATGCTTACCTTGAACACAAACGTTTCTCCCCTCAAAACAGTCACAGCATCAAAGTTGCCCTCACAGATATTGGGTCCATACCGGTCAGGAGTAGTTGGTTTTCTGGGAGGGGAATTTCCAGGGCGCTCTGGTTTTCCCCCTGGTGGTGGCTTCGGGGGTTTTACTTCTGGGCGTTCTGGAGTTGGAATGGGAGACTGTGTGCTTGGTGCCTCGTTGGTCGGACTCCCTTTAATCATAAGAGTAGGAGACACTAGAGATAAGCAGCCTTAGGGAATGTGACAAGTGGGGAGACGGGAGCCTGGAGAATAACGGGATAGGGTAACAGAGAGGCAGTAACTGGTGGCATTACATCTGAGGGAGGTAATTGGGTGGGGTTTATACTGTGAGGGTCCTCACCATACAGCTGTTGGATTCCTCGTCTGTCATCTTCAGGCAGCTGGAAGTTCTCAGTGTCCATCCACTGGTAAAATGGAGCCATGATGGCAGAAGGATTATTAGAATGCTCCAATCCCAGGGAATGTCCGAGCTCATGGACTGCTACTAAGAAGAGGTGATTGCCTGAGAAGGGAGACAGGTACTTCTCTTAACCTCTTGTGCAACTTTCACCCATTGAACTCTATTTCCCTGCAGGTGTTAGTCCTCTTGCCTCACTAGCCAGATCCTCACCTGAGAGGTCAGTGTTATCCACTGTCCAAGGCTCTTCTAAGTCAAAATGAGCATCTCCTCCCATGCCCGGACCAGGGAAGTAAGCATGTGCCAGGAAGCCTCCAGGACCATCAAAGGGTGAGCTGTCACCATGAAATCCCGAAGCAAAGAGGATGAGGATGTCGGCATTGGCCTGGCGCTGGCGTACACTTTCATATGGGATTTCTGAGAATGTGAGCGGCGTTACGCTTGACCAGACAGCGAAGGCTTTCCGTATGGAGTCCACCGAGTTATAGACACCCAAGCGTGTCAAGTGATTCTGTATACTGCAGGGAAAATTATGGAAATATGTCGACTACAAAGGAGTAAACACATACATGCACCTTGTTCTAACATACTGTAAATGCATATAAACACCCCTCCACACCATATGCACTGCCCACACTCTGAGGATATTGTGTGTGTATATATGTCAAACACAGCGCCCATTGTAGCAAGTCTAGACCGATAGATTGAAATATGAGGGGGTTTCAATACTGCTGTACATATGCAAGAACAACAACGGGTATTAGTGTAGTATACTTTAAGACCGTACTGGTGCTAGCAGGTAACCAAGGGATAGTAACCACTACCAATTCTCTATTCACAAGCCTATACACAGCCTGTGCTCAAAGAACACACATGTATAGAAACTTCCCGAGGCTAGACACATATATACATGCCCAGTCCTCATTGTACATACACACCTACACACAGCCTGCCCCTAATATACAACAATCTCTAAGTAGTTGCACACAAAAACAAGCTGGCCTTGTGCTGTGCACACAATTGCTTCTTTCTTTTAGACGTGTCCCTTGCTGTTATCTACCCAAGTCTGAACTCACATGATTAATAGTTCACGTTACGATCAATAAAAGCACAAAACAAACATCCAGGCACAGGCAGTACCATCATGCCCTCTGCTCAGGTCACACTCAGGTCGCAATTCCCATTTAGAGTGGAAATAACTATTCCGATTTTACTCCATGCCTTATACCTTTCTGTTAGAAATACATCAGGTCTTTGACTGTGACCATAGCATAAAACATAGTGAAAGGTAAAGCAATAACCAGAGGAAAAGATACTCCGGTATCATTGACACCAGGCAAGGGGATTGGCACTCACCTATATGTCAGCTGCTGCTGGTTCCATTTGCGTCCCGTGTGGGCGTAACGTCTCCGTCGCATGCTGGACTTGGCTTTGCTTCCAAACTGGTCAGGGACACCACAGCGCGGTTTTTGCATCCATCTGTCATCAAAAGGCAGCATGAATAAAATGGTAAAACATTAAGATGGCAGCTTCTGGTGACCATGCAATAACCAACAGTAATTTCTACTCGGCCCTTACTGTCTAGTGGTTTCATCCAGCTCTCCAGTCATTGGGATCCCATAGAACTGCTGCATTTCAGAGATGGCAGAAGAGAGGATCTGAGCAGAACGCAGGGTGGACATCTGACGACTGGCAGGAGGGAGGTAGCCATAGAGTCGCAGCCAGGCCTGGGGAAAGAGGAGAATAATCTCAGCAGTGGTGTACACCAGGCCACCAGGACCAGAGATGCAATGGAAGTCCTATCCAGGTATGAGCAGCACAGGGCAGCTGGAGGAGCTCACTGCCAGGGGGTCTGGTAACATCTCCATGTACAGATATTACTGTAACAGGATAATAGGTTATAATTACATCACAAATGACAATTATCAGACCGCCATATGCAGGATTATCAGACAGATCAAGAGTCAAGGACCAATGGCAGCTCCTAAAAGCTAAGCAACTGCTGATGGTGCCGGAGTAGAGACCCGGTGTGTCCCTGTGACTTGTATTGTGTGAGCCACACACAGCACACACTCCTCCGGGCACAAGGTACAGTGACAGGACATGCAGGGAACAATGAGGACGCTCAGGGCTGCAGGGTGTCAGGACCAGGGACGGTCCCCAGGCCGCAGTGGTAGTACGTACCTCCGCTCGGGAATCGTCCTCGCCGCCAGCAGTGCATGTGTGACAGGAGAGGAGGACGAGGCAGCACGCCCGCAGCAGCAGTCCCGGGGCCCCGCCGCCCGCCATGGCCGCTCTCTGCTTCTCCTTTGTTTTGTTCTGTGTGGGCAGAGGACGCGCAGTTTCACCAGGCAGGGCGTCGTTCACCCCGGACAGTCGGCCCGCTCCATGGGAGCCCCCCCGGCAGCCCCTCCGGCACACAGCGCAGACACCGCCACCGGGGTCCTAAGATAAGCCCCGCCTTTTCGCCAATCCTGCTCCAGGGGGTCCGCCCTTCAGCGACCCACTCCCTGACTTTCAGATTTCTCCGGAGCTGAAACCACAGCGCCCCCTCCTGGCGGTAACCCCGAGAACAGGCGGCTCCTTCCCACAACACTGCGGCAGCACAGCGTAGTGCCATTACCGACCAGGCTGATACACTACACGCATCCCTCACCAGGTATGAGGGGGGAGCAGTGACCTGGGACACACGTGGCTTTACAGCCCAGCATTACTACAGGTGACACAATACCCCCATTATTCCTGTACTCAAGAATCCCTCCCATAGGATTGTGGTCCTAAAAAAGAAAGCAGATGAACAGCGGAATACTACAGCTCCAATCACAATTTTATAGGGTTACTTTGTAATTAGCTACAGAATGATCTCTCATTAGAAACCAATTTCAAGTATGTGCTACGCCGTTTCCCCTAAAATAGGACATCCCCCGAAAGACCTAGTACAATTTTGTTCAAGCTTAGAAATATAAGGCCTCCCCCTGAAAATTAGACCTAGTGGTAGTCATTGCTATAATATACATACATTCATAGATCTTTTAGATGCTGCAAAAGGTTGTGAAATTCATTATGAAATACGTTTGGAGAGTTAAAGGGGTATTCTTGTCTGGGCACTCACATTCAGATTTATTAATCTGCCATATATAAACATTTCTTCAATTAGATGTCATTAAAAAAAATGTTCCTGTGCGAAGATAATTTCACATAAATAAAGTCATGTTGTCCCTTAGAAACCAGATAGCTTCCTCGGATACGACCACGTCACACTCTAGCAGTGGTGGCCAGACCTGGACTATATTGTCCTGTCGGACCACCAATATTCAGCAATCATTAGCACAGGACGGCTATGGGACATGCAGTAACTCCCGGACATTTCATATACAAAACCTTTTTGTTTATTTGTGCAATCTCTTGGGCAGAGGTGGCTGTATCCGAGGAAGCTATCTCATTTCTAAGGGACAAAATGACTACATTTATGAGAAATTATCTTCACACAGGAACTTTTTAATAACATCTAATTGAAGAAATGTTATATATGGCAGATTAATGAAACTGAATGTGAGTGCCCAGACGAGAATATCCCTTTAAGGATGTTAGAGAAGTAGATTTTTTTTTGTTCAACAATAAATTTGAATTCTTTTTCATGGAAAAAAGTAAGGCATCCACTGAAAATAAGACCTAGCACTTCTTTAGGATCAAAAATTTATATAAGACGCGGTCTTATTTTCAGGGAAACTGGGTAGTTCCAGTATGCTAGTGATGAGACTATCATAGGGATCCAGAGCATCAGATACACCGATTGGTTGTGCCACAGAGGTCTTGTGTTACTTTCATCAGGATAAGTCAGTGACATCTCTGCCTTCATTATGTAGGGATGGACATAGACATTTATGTAACCCTGGAAGGATTTGCCTCCCATGGCCACTACTGGAGGTGGGTAAGGTGCATGTGACCCACTTAAAAAGGGCCACAAGGTAAACACCAAGGGTGCGGTCAAACACTCAGATGCAGCTTTTCTATGTCCAAACCAGGAGTGGATTTAAAAAAGGCAAAGCTTCTCTCAATGATATGGTCTTACCCATTATAAACCACACCTGCTTTTGGCTTTAAAAGCTAAATTGAACGTGTGAACTCACCCCAAATGAGCTGCAGCATGCTGGGCCAAGACTAGCGGTCCCAGAGCATTGGCCACTAATGAAGTGTTTGTCATGAAAATACACATCAATAGGCCTTTAGCAGTCTTGAAGTCATCACTATTCAGAGCAAGCAACAAGCAGCCCTTGCAGTTGTAACATCTTTACTCAATCTGGTTTTATTCTAAGTAGATCCAATTTTACAGACCATCAGAGAATTGAGGTTTGGGCGAAACCCAAAATGCAGCCCACTACAGTCTAACAGATTCATTTACTGACTACATGAGGAAAGTGGCCACATACCAGGTTTCAAACTTCTTTTCAATATATTGCTCTTACGACAGTGCTGGGAACGTTACCTCAGTGGTGTGTGGATAGTGGACTTACCCATGTAACCAAAGCTGGGTGCAAATACAGTTTAAAATAAATTTTAAAAAAATTAGAACTTAGCCATTTAAGTTCACCTTACTTACTGAAGCCACAAACAGGATAGTGCATAAATGTGCAATCCTCACCCAAAAAGGCCAAATTCACCTGCAGAGCTCCAAGTGAATAGCTAAAAGGTGCACCTGTTGATGCAGGACATGCCAGTAATGGAAGTCATACACACATGTGCACTCTAGTCACAATCTGATACACTGAAATAGATCATGTGAAGGGGGAGTATTGCATAGAATAGTGTATGTGAAACCTTCCTCAAAAATGTCCAAACTTTTCACTGTATAAAACCAAGTTACTATTGTCAAAGCCAAGATGAGCAGGACCACATACCATGGCCACTTTATGGAGGCTGGAAAGCAAAGAATTAGGAGGGTGTGACTTGGGGTTAAAAATAAAAAATTAGCAAGAAGGGAAATCTAAAATATATATCTAAACAGGAGAAATATTTCAAATTGGAGGGAGTGGAGGTCACAAGGATGGTTGTGACCATTGTGTATGAGCTGCAGACCCTGTAGGGAAAACGGGATATGTGGGGAGAGACAAGACTTCAGTGCTGCAGGTCATGACTTTAATGTGTAACTACAGAATCCATACATACAAGTGAGAACTGAAAGCTACAAAATACAACACAGGACCAATACATTTACAAAACAGTCAAAATTCTACAAAATGGCCTGTATTGGTCCAGGAACAGGGAGTTCTGTACAGACTGCGGCCTGGCTATTGGGATAGGAGGAGTGGCTCACCCCCCACAAAATACAAACCAAACCCCAAGTCTCAGAAAATAATGTCACTTCTCTTTACAAGCGCCAAAGTCCGGTGTCCAGCACAGTATCAGATCTGCACTTGCCACCAGCTCCACAAGTGTTCCTCCCCCGTAGTCCATCTATCTTTGATTAAACAATGCATCAGGATGGAAGTGTTACCACCCCACCACCCCCAGCAATCAGACAGACCCAGACTCAAAGGCTTTGTGTTCTCAGATCAGTATTTACATGAATCAAGAAAAAAAAAATATTCTATATTCACAACATCCTTTGTTTGGCCAAAAAAAACAAAAAATTATAATAAAATAAAATCCCCCTCCCCCCTTCAACACTCCCAGACATCAGCGTTCAACTCTCGACGGACTCAGCATTGCCAGGTGGAAAATAAGACAAGGATTCTTCACATTGCCGACTTGTGTGGTCATCTGTTAAGTCTATGGAGCATGTGGTGGTTAGCTAGCTGGCACCAGTGCCCTCCATCACCTGCTGAGCCTGCTTCTGACCCATACAACACTGTGCTACCGACTGGAACAACCTGTAGACAACAAATAATATAACTTATAGGAGGCAAAGTTTATTAATAACAGTCACATGATGCATTAAGGCCAAGATGATAAGACAACCATGATCCTCACAGGATCCAAGACTACCTACTTCTCAATCTCAGGAGCACAGTGCACAAAGTCATGGTTCCAGAACTTAAAAGCAGGGTTTTTAATCAGCTCAATGAAGGTTATCAGGAGCCCCCAGGGATGAGGTCTGTTCACAATCAGTCGCTCCAGCAGGACCCTAAAAGATACAACAACCATGGTTGAGTGGTTGCCTCTAGTCATGGGTGTATGTGGATCAGACTCCTTCCGGTCAGTGCTCACCGTGTGATCTGCTCCTGTATGGCCTCAGTGTTGGCTTCAGCAAAGAGGTATAGCATAGTGCAGCTGAAGTAGTGGGTGTGGCTGTTGGGGTATCGCAGCTGGTTGGCAATGGCATTCAGGAAGAGGTAGCGACCTGCAGAGTAAAAATGTTACCGTTAGGCTGTATTCATATGTGGCATTTTAAGTTTTTGAAACTCAATACAGCAGCTGAGTAGATTTACCCAATTACATTGGCATTACATTCACAAAATGCAAGTGTTAACATTGCATTTTGTGAATGTAATGCCAATGTAATTGGGTAAATCTACTCTCCTCGGCTAGTATTGCATTTACATCAACAGCAAACAGAGAACCAACATTGCACTTGTGTTACCTTCAGTGTCCAGGTCCACAGCCAGGTTCTGGAAGATATCCATGTGAGCAGAATGTGTGATGGTGCTCATGGAGGGTGTGCTGCCTTTGTTGTGAATGTGAGCTATTGCCTGAGTGCCAACATAAAGGACCAGTGCATTGATCAGCTGGATGCTGTAGCGATTTCCAGGCTCATTGGAGACCTGCAGCAAAAAAAGTTAAGATTTTTTTTTACCACCCATTTAGATCTGAATTTGGGCCATATGTGCACCAGAGACTAACTATAAAATACAAACTGGATAAATGCAACAGATGACCACCACATGACAAGGTCTAAAACCTTGTGCCGTTGTCTTGCATTTAAACAATACACAACACTGTGTGCTGGTTACAAGTTCGCATATGCGATTGGGCCGTGGCATGCCCCTTGCACTTTGATTCCATTTCTAAACTATACACGCGACTACACTTCCAGAAATGGACAAAAGGTGCAAACAGCTGTGAAAATAAGAAAGATTAAAACGCATCGTAAATATGCAAAAACACGTTCAAAAACGCTCCATGTGACTGCACCCTTATGCATCAAGAAAGCCAAAGGGGGATATGCCCCGACTATGGTAGATTTTGTGCATATCTCTCTTTGTTGTACTTGTTGGGGGTTGTAAAAGGGGGGGGGGGGGGACCTTTCAATAAAAATATCGGCTTTAAAAAAAACAAAGGGGGATAGGCCCGGTTACATTGCTGTAAATATTAAATAGAGTTTACAAAACGCATACGTTAACACATAAGTTGGAGACAATTAAAAGGGGACAGGATTCATTTATATAGATAAATGAATGGTCCATACAAAAATACATGGTGAAAAGTTGTTCCAGGTTAAATCAAAAGACAGAGGGAACCTTTTTTCTCTAGAGGCAGAGGAGACCGTGCTTTTTTTTTTTTTTTACTGTGAGAAGAGTCAATCTGTGGAATAGCCTGCCTAAGGTGCAGGTCACATTTGGGACAGCAGAGAGATTAAGGGCCTAGGTGCCCTTTTACATCTAAATAACACTGACGGTCAAGTTAGATGGATGGTTTCCCCTAAAACTTTTCCTCATCCAATCCCTTCCTTGGTTGCACCTGTACAGGTGTCTTTTTTCAACTGTATGAACCATGTAACGCATGAATTAGCATTGCATACACACAAATGTTAACAGGCAAATCTCTAAGCTGCAAACAAATTATCGTTTATCCAATATTGAGATAAACCTTTCTATACTCTAACCGGAGATCCAAATTTGTCAACGGTATCTTCTTGTAATGATCCAAAAGTTTTAGTTTTCCACAATGTAGTTCACTTATTTCATTGCACAAGAAAAACTCTAATAAGAATAGACCACTTTTCAGAACATCCTTCGTGCGTTTTCTCCCCTCAACTCCACCATTCAGCATAGTAGGTCGTAAGGAAAAGTAAACGCACAAAATAGTGTAGTATGTTCTTAAAATAAGAATTTTTTAAAATTGTACTTACAAAAGCAATATCGGAATGCGCATATAAAACAAAATCAGTGGGACGCCAGTTTCACGCCCTGGAAGAAGCAGAAGGTGGCGAAATCCAGGGTCGGGCGAGCACGCGAAACTGGCGGACCACTGTTTTATATGGGCATTTTAATACTGCTTTTGCGAGTATAATTTTTTTTTTTTTTATTCTTATTTTAAGAACATACTACGCTATTTTGTGCGTCTACGCTGAATGGTGGAGTTGAAGGGAGAAAACGCACTATTCTTATTGGAGTTTTTTCTTATGCAATGAAATACCTTGTGGAAAACTAAAACTTTTGGATTACAAGAAGATACAGTTGACAAATTTGGAGCTCCGGTTAGAGTATAAAAAGGTTTTTCACCCAATCGCGTATGCATTTCTATAGAAATGTGATAGGTAACCAGAATCTGGTGTCTTGCATGGTTTAAATTGTTTTGATGCCCAAACCAGGAGCAAAGAGTAGGAGGAGGAGAAGCACCTGCTTTTGGCTTCAAAAACTAAATCTGAAGAACTGAATGTGAAGATGCACCCTGAGGGTGCATTCACACGTGTCATTTTGGTTGCATAGAAACGCACACATTTTTTTGTATGTTGCCATGCGTTTGGCGACTCGAAGAGTTTTGCGTCATTTCTATAAGTGTAAGCTGCTATGACATCAATACATATGACTTGGCGGAATCTTCTGTGTATTGTTGGTGACCGGAGGTTGTATTTGGTCAACTTAAAAGGGAACCAGTTACCACATTTTCACATATACAGTCAGTGACAGGTTCCTAAAGAGCCCTATTAACCGACACCCTACTTTTAGCCAAATGTTGTTTTGCTTACATCCACATAAAATCACCTTTTATCTTGTATTACCTGGCTTCGGGGAGGGGGGGGGGGGGTCCTGGTCTACTGGCCCCTCCCATCTAATCCTCCCCATGCCTTATGTCTCCTTACCATTTAGCAGTTTAGGTCATGTGTTCAGACCGAGTCACAGGCCCTTTAGCCTCTTAATAGCAAACAGTTCCCAAGCAGGTATCTGACCACATGAAGACACAGCAGCCTCTATGGATTGCTGTGATTTCATGCGATCACATACATGGTGTACAGTTTGCTATTCTTAAAGGCTAAGGGATCTGCGATGTCACTCTGGTCATATGACATGAATGTCATACACAAGGCACTGTGTAAAAAGACTGACGCAACATTTCCCATCTGTACGTAGAGCTTTATATGTATGTCTATTTGAATATTGGCAGACAGACCCCCAAGTACAAGGAGGCACGGAAGGGATTTGAACAGACACAGAGCTGTCAGTCAAAATAATCAGGGGTGGTTCACTGCCAGCCAGAGAGAGAAGAGTCAAAGCCAGCGGACACGAGTCAGAAAAAGCCAATTTGTATATCAGAAATATGGCTATAATTAAGCTTGTGTCTCACTGGCATCTAATTTTAGGTCATATGGGGAGGACTTGTTACCCTTTAACAGGAGCATTGTTAGTCAGGGAGGTAAAATTCTTGTGACAGGTCTTATTTAAGGACCCACTAAAGAATCAGTTGTTACTTCCTGGTATGGAAATAAAACTAAATTCAGAGGGTGTTTGTTTGTTTTTTAATAGCTTTTAATCCATTAGTCTCATATGGAAGAAACCAACCTGTAGGTTACTGCGGAGCTCAGAAAGGAAGGTAACAGGTGAACGTGTCTTCAGATAAGAATCCAAATCTTTCTTGAACTGTGGGGGCATCACACCAGTAAAGTTGGTGAGAATTCTGGGAGCAATGTTAATCTCACTTAGCATGTCAACCTGCCAGAAGAAAGCCAAAGTTATACATTTCCAGCTAACTAGGAAAAGTGGCCTCCCGCTGCACTGCAGCCTGCTCACAACAGTCAGACAGATTATGGTAGGGGCTGTTCTGCAGCACCACAGTGTAACCACCACCCACTATCAGTACACTGGTTTAAAAAAAAAAAAAAAAAAAGTGCAGATCAAAATGACCAGAGCAGTAAAGCTTCAGCATTGATACCTTGAGATTGGGAGTGAAGGGATCTGGAAGCCTCATGTTGCGTGGGAAGGCACTCAGGATTAAGTTCCTCAGCTGGATGCAGTTGGGTGGGATGACATCACAGAAGCCGTAGTGATAGTCACAGAGAAACTCTGGGAAATCATGCAACAACACAAGCAGCACACGAAGAGTGCCCTATAAATCAGCAAAAAGACGTGTTGGCTCCTTCAGCTGATCCTTTTACACAGTCTGCACATTTTTAAGCAAAAAAAAAAAAAAAAACAAACTTTCACTAACCTTGTAAAGAATTTGCATAGGTTTGGTGAGTTCGACATTTCGTAGAAATGGAGCAAGATACTTGAAGAGATCAATGAGCAGCTGGGCATACATGGGCCACCCCTGCACAAAAAAAGATGAATACTAGGCTGACCAATGAAGGAAAAGACAGGAAACTCAGGATATGTATAGACACAAAACCAACCTTCTGTTGTGGTGTGTGCGCCAACATGCGTGCAATGAAGATTCGATGGGAGATCAGTTCCAGCCAGGCATAGACAAAGCCTGCAGCTTTAGTTGGTCGGAGGATGTGGAAAGTATTGCTGAAAAACCAGTAGCAGGAGATTACATTCTGACTTTCCACAGTATACAGCATCTGTGCAGACAGACCTACCAGAAAGCAGTCAGAGTCTGGAAGTTGATGGTCTCAAGTACATGCTCCGGGGCATTCAGCTCAAGTAGCAACATTATGAAGATGCGATGATACGGAAGTTGCTGGAACTCACTTTGCCTAACCTCGTGGTCTTGAAGGAGAACCCCAACAACAATACCCAGGACCTGCAAACGAGACAAGAGTGTCATAACAGACAGAACACCCCAAATCCCCAGAACTGCGGTGGAAAAAACAAAAACCCCAAAAACTTACTTTATTGAGAAGATTGATCTTAGTCACTGTGTTAGTGGCCTCTCCAGAATGCTTGACAAGAAGAGCAATTAGTCTCACAAAGGCATCCAAGTTATGGTAGCATTTTGCTCGAATCATTGTGGGATTGGCAGCGGGGTTGTGCTGCTGCTCTGCCTGTGCTCTATAACTGATCTCCACACACATCTCTGTACACAACCGGAAGAAGCGAGTGATCAGGTCATCAGTCTTCAGGATTCCTTGCTGATGCATCTAAGGAAAACTCCATGTTAACAAGTGATATCCTTCCACTCAAACCATGTCGTCACAACACATATACACTCACCTGTCCAACAAAGGCAGAGAATGCCTTAGTGCTGTCCCTTCCAGCGGCTGCAGAGTGGTAAAGGTTGACCCATTCTCTTAACAGATATTCAGCTTTCTCTCGTAAGCCTGGAGGATCATCATACTCGGACGCTTGGGAGATGCCAGAATGCATCATGAAGTTGGGCCCACCCTGAGCCCGCTCAATCATGGCTTCAAAATTAGATCGCAAAACATCCATCAGTTGGGGAAGCCTATGACAAAAGATAGACACATGTGAACACACACACACACACACACACACACACAACTGCAGGAAGATTTCATGTAGCACTACAGTGTAACCTCGATCCAATATTGAACACTAGTTTAATAATGGTGAAGTATATAACCATGGTATCCAAACTGCACTTACCCTTCGGGAGCATTGCCTCTTGAGTGTGCATTGATGCGCATCAGAGTTTCAATGGTGTGGAAAAACTCAGCTTCTGTAACATGGCTCACACTGCGCTCATCCACCAACAAAATCTTTACCAGCTGCATAGCAAAGGCCACGGCCATGTAATTCAGTCCATTCTCCATTGACTGGGTAATGACAAGTTTAAATCAGAACATGGACATTAAAAAGATAACCTGTCATGCAAATTAACCCACCCAAAATAAATACTTCATTACAGTACAAACTATTAAAAAGCATTGCCCTTATGCCCAAATAGTTCCTTTCCATGGCTGCAATACCACAAAAATCAGTTTGTAAACTTGTTACAAATTACCTGATTCAAGTCACACACTAATTGAGTTCTGCAAGTAAAAATTTACTTGCACGGACCTGCCTTATTGTTCCCGACAGGTCTATCAGGGCTATAAGTGATATGATATTCTTCTGTGTGGAACAGAGTGGTCAAATCATTTTGTACTTAAAGTCACATGAACAGGATGGCATAAAAGGTCCAGTTACATCTGCAACGTCTACCCCATGTATGTATCTGATCACATGAAATCACAGCAGCCTCCACGGAGGATAGGGAGAAATAGAATTCCATGGAGGCGGCTGCGATTTCATGTAATAGATGGGAGGGGCCGGGATAGCAGGACAAGCCTTCTGATGCCAAGGAATATTACAAAGTTGATTGAGGTAGTTAATAGGAAAATGAGAACCTGTTACTAGCTGTATTTGTGAAAAAGGGAACCTGTCTGCCCATTAAAGCACAACACAAGTCCTTCACCATTCGTTACCTGAGCCAAATGGACATCATACTGCTGCATGTTCACTAGATGATTCCGAATCAGTAGCTCAACAGCCTCCACATTATATTTGTATTCATCTCGGCACTCGATCAAACACCTGTCAAACAAAGATACATAAGTAGTAGTAGCAAACCCTGACTGAGTCACATTTTACACACCAATTATCTACCTAGTAATCTGCTTATTGCACCAAGGGGAACCATAGGCCCGTCCATCCTGAAGTGCCTTCAGCACAAGAAGATGACACTCTCTGTATCGCAGGAGGAGATCAGCATCTGCTCCACTTGTGGCATCCAGGAGCCCTTCAACAGCCTGCAAAGATTATAGGCATGAATTTAAAGCTTCATGCTTTATGGACGCTAGAGGTCTTGAATTGCGGCTCTTACCTTCTGCAGGAGGCCCAATGCAGCAATGGCATCTCTAGAATTTCTAGCAAGGGCCACAGCTTCCAGTAAACTGCGAAGAGCCTGTGCCTGGGGGTTCATTGCTAGTGCTGGAGGAATTGCATGCAGATGTTGTTCCAGTTCAGTTATACACTTATCATAAATCTGTGCAACATCATCAGTGGCCCAGGCTTGTTGCTACAAAGGAGACAGAACAGTTGATACTAATTGCAAAGTCGATCCACCGCAACAGGAAGAAACTGACAGGTCACTGTTGCCATTACCTTCATAGGCTGAGCCAAGAATCCAGTGGGCTGAGTTAGATCATTCGTGGGTAGGAAGCCAGGAACATTACGAGCAAACTCTTCATAAACAGCCAGCTGTTTGGGGTCCACTCCTCCGACCTGTTTAAAAAAATTAAATCAACAATTGCATACTTTTCTGCATAAATTGTACAAAACCACTTAGAAACGAGAATATTCCTAGGCAGGCAAGTCATTAGGAACATGTTCTGAACACAGCTACATAGCGCAATATGAATACACAATTACCTTCAATCGGATCTGTTCTGGCATACGCTCCGCTTGATATGTCAGCACAACAGGATCACAGTAGCGGCGGCCTTCTTGCCGGGCATGCTTCCTTAACTCAAACTCCTGTGTAGAAAGACATTAGTAAGTAGGTCTAAAACTGCTAGAGGCAGAAGTCATGGTCTCACCAACTGCATGATCAAACTACTAATTCTGACTTTCATACAAGTCCAGGGAAGAAAACTGCAGCTATTTTACATTGCTTTGCTTACATACTTCCAAGACCATGTGTATGGGTGTGTGTGTCTTGTACTTGTTACACCCTACCGTTGACAGTTTTTTAACCATTGTTTTTATCATTTTGAAGAAATGTTTTGTATACATACAGAATGGTAAACAAACAATATATTTAACATTATCAATTTGCAAGAGTCTTTTGTAGATCGTTCTTTTGACAGACCAATAAAGAAAGGAAAGGGGAGGGGGAACTGGGGTAACAAAAATAAGTTGTGGCAAGAGGAAGGTATTTGGGAAAGGGGGAAACCTAAAGTTTTGGCCCCAGTGACAATTGGAGCTTAAACATTTTTTGCTGTAATGGGACCAAGGATTATCAATAAAGCTTCATTACAGACATCTTACAGCTGATTATTGCAATCTGGGACTACAGTAAAGCATTCAGAAAGCTTCACCAGAGGGGGTCTGTCTGTAACTATGGGTTGTCTGCAAGTCTGTGTCCTTAACTAGGGGGCAAACCTGCTTATTCTTCGCTCTGGCCTTTTAAGATCATAAAAAAAAAAAGTTAGACTTGAAGCAGAATGAAACCTACTGTGGCAAGTCTTTTGTCCATTTCTGGCCCAGCCTTCTCCACTGCTGTCTTCTGAATAAAGCAGCAAGCTAGTTCACAATTATCTTGAGCAAGCTGAGCTGCAGCCTGTTCCATCATCTCCCGCTGGTGAGGGGAGGCTGCCTAAAGAAGACACCTCAATTATTATGGGTAGCTGGAAAACAGGGCTAATCACAATAGCACAAGATATTAGGAAAATATACCCGCATAGCTGTGGCAAAGCTGTTCTTGAGATTGGTTGCAATGCTCATGAGCAGAGGCTCTCTGCATGTGATCATGGCCATGCCAGCAGTAAGATTACGCATCATGTGATGAGCTGCCACCCTCATTCGAGACTCTTCAGAATCTAACGCAAAATCCTTGCGTACAATCTGTTCACAAGTGGTCATTGCTATCTTGATAGATCTATCAACAACTGGGTGCACCAGCTCCTGCACTGCACGCTCTATTGCCTGGCGTACACACTGCTTAAGTTGCGGATGTGCCTGGAAGAGAGGAATCTGAAGACAAAACATAACGGTAAATGCAAAGCTTGTTGAAATGTAATTTTTATTTTTTTTAAAACTAAAGAGGTTGCACACTACACTCACTGTGGGATTGAGCGTGATGTGAGGAGCAAGGCCAGCAAGAGAATAGACATGGATGTCATGGTAGCTGTACTGTGGCTGAGGTGGGGCAGTGGCTGTGCATGTTGCACTGGGCGGCGGTGCTGTGGCTGTTGCTAAAAGACAATAAATATATTTGATACAATTAAAAAAAAACAAAAAAAACAAAACACACACACTTTCAATGCATCAAACAGTACCTGTGAAAACAGCATCAGATTCCTGCTTCTCAACCGATGCCCACAATTTCCCAGCTGTACGGATAGCATACTCATTGGCATTTGTGATTGGAGGCAACTCTTCTGGCTGTTTAACATCTTTCTTGGGGGCAGAAAGTTGTTCATCCAATGATTTAAGACGATCCTTATCCTTCAAGAGGTTTCCTGGCTTTAAGTCATTTATGTCTATTGCCAGGTTTTTACAGAGAACTTCAATTTCAAACTTGAGATTCAGCTGCAAAGAGAACAACATTAGACAAAGTCTAAACCACAGAAAAGGTAACCCAAATTAGAAGTTCTAACCTACCTTCAAGTCATGTTCTTGATGAAGCTCTGCCAGTACATTCATAATAGCCATAGTCCATGGATTTGGGGGCCGAAAAACCTGTGGAAGAAGAAATGGGAGTTGAAAATATGTTAAAATCTAATGCATGTAATATGGGCAGTTGTCAAGTCCAGGACATTTACTAACCACACTCCGGACACTAGACTCCAGTACTTTGGCAACAAAAGGCACAACATAGAGAAGCTCCTGTTGTCCCTTTAAATAGGCTTCCAATAACAAGGATTTCACATCCAGGTCCTGTGGAAAGAATTAAAAGAAAGGCTAAGAAATTGCCAAAGACAGAACAGCAAGCAGCAAGTCATTCTCCTACTAACTGTGTGCAGGATGGGCTTGTTCTTTGCCAGAGTGATCATGCCCAGCCAGTGGCCCAGGTTCTTCAACAGAGAGCGGTCAGAGAAGTTGGCAGCAGCTTTGTCAGATGTCAGAAGCACCTACAGGGGGAGTTGTAGATTTAGTAATGTGAACAGTGGTCTACAGTTATGAAAAAGTAAAGAAAGGTTTACTCACCTTTATATTCCTGTATGTCTCGGCAAGAACCATTTTGTTGAACTCTAGGTTTTTCAGGGCATCCAAAAAGTTAGAGTATAGGCTGTGGAAGTTTAGTTCAATGCTGACTCTTTTCATTACTAAATACTGAGACACCCAGGGCATGAATTCATCTTTCACAGTCTCCTTCAGCTCTTCCACCTGTCACATAAGAGTGGGGACAGTAAAGAACAAGGCCTTCGCAATACACAAAAAAAAAAATAAAGGTGCGAAAGTGCTGCTAAAAGCAGTGGTTCTATAAAGAATGTTCTATTCAGTCTTTGGTCTCTCACCTTCTGAGTCATGTTTGACTGGGACAGGTTGTTAAAAATGAAGGCTATCTTTTCTTGCACATTCTCTGGTGGCTCCACAATCCTCTCAGTCTGGTCGGTAGCCACAAGTAGAGTGTCTATGTTGGTAGTGTTGATGGACGGCTGAATTAAAAGTATATTAGTGATATTAGATTGTCAGATATTAACATGAATTGAAAGCTTATCTACTATTTAATTACAGTAACATTTTGATTTTGACCCTTGCATAGAATGTAGTCACCAGCTTCCCATTGCATTCTCCATTTATAAACTACAGCTAAATGGAGGAGATTAAAATTGATGACCGATTTGCACAAAAAAAACAAAACAAAAAAAAAAAAACACACACAAAACAAAAAAAACACATCTATAATACTAGCAATAGGTGGAACCTTACCGGCACATCCTTCTTAAAGCTGACTCCAGTGGGTCTGGTTATTGTGATGGTTTTAGCTGAAGTTGTGGTGGTAGAGGTGGTGACTGCATTTGTGCTCACTGGACCAGGAAGTGGAGCTTTGGCTGGGACTTGGGCCTGGGCCTGTGCCTGAGCCTGAGAAAGTGCAATGCTTCCGGGGGTGGTGATGGAACCCTGCATTTTTACTGGGGGATCCCGAGACTGCTGACCATACTCTATGTACTGAAGAATACAAGTCCAGAAGTTAAAAACCGTTCAAATTATTTAGTTCAATTTTCCGAGACTGAAAACGGAATGCAAACACACCTTGTCAACGTAGCCGTTGTGCGTTTATATATTGCAGTTAAAAGATCACAACTAAATTGTAGAACTGCATTCAATTTGGTTATGATTTTAGCTCAAAGTTCTTAAATTTTACAAGTGAAAGATAGCTACGGAATGGGATTATTTATAATGCAGCCTTGATACAGTTTTAACAAACATGTGAATACACCCTCAGACACAGTTGGAGACACTTACCTCCTGCAGGTGATGAGGAAATTGGATAAAGTGACTAATTGAAGCCAAGTGCTGACAATACTGGGGGTAATCTTTCAATCTGAAAAAAAAAACAAAAACAAAAAAACACACCTTTAAAAAAGGGGCTAACAGGAGGTCATCCCCTGAGCATACATCATATTATAATAAAGTGTCATTCATCTCTATACAGATATACAAACCCCATATGTTGTATTTAGTAGTGATACTACTTAGTCAAGTTACTTATCACTGGATTGTGGTGTATCCACCACGTATCCATCACCACGAAGAATGACCAAATTCTGGAAATGTTTTCTTTAAACTTAACATGAAATGCATGTCTAGTCTGTATGGAGACAGCCCAAGGTCTTACATGTGAATACCTCCGGTGAAATGGAGAGACAACCGCTAAATGTAATGAGTGGCATGTTGGAGAGAAGCCGATACTTTGTGCGCTATTGGATAAGATGACATGTATGCCAATTTTCTGAAATAAAAGGACTGTATGGAAGAAGCTCAGCCTACTACAAGATATAATGGATCATGTTGTAGAATGACTTAAACTTGCCTGTTTTTAAACCTATCTAGTGCAGCAATGCCAAAGAAGTACATTTTGGACCCATAAGGTTTACGGAGAGCTTCTAGTACATAGCGCAGTGCCAATCCCAGAGCCATGTACGTGACAAGTCCTTTTTCTATAATGCCACCAAACAAGCAGGCAGTTATATGAAGCTCCTTGTCCGGGTACTGGGGGAAGAAGCGATATTCTTCAAACAGGTTTCTGAGCATGCAATTAAAGACTTCTCGCTCTCGTTTGATATTGGAATCCTTGAACCTCTGCAGCATTTCCAGCACCTAAAAAAATAAATAATAGAATCAGCAATACAGCATCCCTGAAGAGTCAAAACACTTGAGGCAAAAAGTATGTTTTTTCCCTTAATGTGTTTGCAAAGAGTTTCTAATGCAGGTCCAAAGGCAAATTTCAAGTGCACAACAGCCCCAAGACATCCATTTGAGTGGCTGACAATGTAAAAACCAATATTAAAAACAGTCAATCCATTACAGAATAACCTGTAGTTTGATGGACTTACCTCATCCACAGACATAGTTGGGTGAGGCGGTTGATTGTAAATTCGTTGAAAGTAGCTATTTGCCTCGTCATCAATCTCTTTAGTAAAGTGCTGATTCGCCTCTGGCCACACCTGAGACAGATCGGCTGCAGGAGATAGAAGGTTATGAGAAGCCTTAACCCAATACCCAGAACCAGTGAACACAGCAACAGGTCAGAAACTTACTCTGCTGGAATGTCGGCTGATTGAGTCCAGAAGTGCTGAGTTTTCTTTGCCCAAATGGGTCATTATTTACAGCAGCAAGTCCTAAACCTCCTGTACCCATCCCAGAAAGACTGCCTGTACCAAGACCTCCTAAATAAAAAAAAAAACAAAAAAAAAACCCCACAAGTTATTATAGTTCGGAAACATCTCATCGGTGACTATTACAAGTGTTAGATCAGTTTGGGTGTAAAGAATGCTGGAACAGTACCTGGCAGCTGGGAGGAAAGGCCCCCAAGACCACTGAAAGGTGTAGATTGGTTTGGAGTAGTCAGTGGTGGAAAAGCCTTTGCTGGTGACTGAGGGGTGCTGAAGGCAGAGCCCAGGTTGGGGGGAAAAGCAGGTAAACTCTGTGTGTGAGGAGCAGCAGAACCACCAATGGTGAGCGAGGCCATTGCAGCAAGAGGATCAATCTATTATATACAATAGAAACAGGTACAGATGTGAATAATCTAATTATACGTTTATACTGTTATGACAACTGTTAATAGAAGCCATTTACCTGTACAGGAGAAATTGCATCCAAGCTACTGGTGCTGGGTGGGCGACCTTTAGGCATCACCCCTGGAGGTGGCTGCCGAGCCTTGTTCACAACATTACTACAGTTGGCAACCATGGTAAGAATAGTTTCAGACAGCTCCTGAGATACACTCCTGTAAGAGAAGAGACTTCTAGTACAAAGTAACGTTCACAGCCCAAAACACCACAACTACATAGGGATGGACATACCCAGCACAGGCTTGAAGACACGCCAGCATGGTTGCCAGAGTTTCTGGTGGAAGTTGGGCACTCTTCGGCTGGTCTTTTTCTGGAGCAATGCCACCAAGTATGGAAGGACAGCGTCGTTTGAGAAATGTCATACAGGCCTGGACAAAAGGCTCCTGATAATCAAGGAGGAGAATGAAACATCAACTCTTTGGAAGGGTTTAAAACAGCCAAAAAGGGAAAAAAAAAGTGTATTACCCCATGCTCCCGGATTTTGTCAGTCAACCATTTGTCCAGTTTGAGGTATTCACGTCGGGAGGCGAGTGCAGCAAGGTCAATAACAAAGGCAAATGGAGTAGCATTCAGCAGCATCGACAAGGCCTAAATAAAAGAGCAAAACAGTAAGATACAGGCTTCATCATGGATGCTGCCTCAACCACTGAAGTGCAACAAAACTTTATAAAATAATTTGTAATTTTCATAAATTAGTGAATGTGAAAAAAAGCTTTGTAATATACATTAAAAAAAATAAAAATAAAAAAAAAACAAAAAAAAACACACACACCACAGACTGATCTACCTGTAATGTCAGCAAAACAAGACAAAATGAGTCTCAGTATTGTGTGTGGCCTCCACGTGCCTGTTTGACCTCCCTACAATGCCTCGGCATGCTCCCGATGAGGTTGTGGATGGTCTTCTGAAGGATCTCTTTCCAGACCTGGAATAAGGCATCCACCAACTCCTGGACAGCCCGTGGTGCAATGTTGGTGGATGGAGCGAGACATGATTGCCTAGAGGTGCTCAGTCTGTTTCAAGTTTGGGGACCAAGTGGGCCTGTCCATAGCTTCAATACTCTCTGGATTCATCCAGTGCTGCCATCTACCAACCAGTTTCTAATCTCCCTTCCGTCTCCAAACTCCTGGTCTATTCTCGAGTTTCCCCATTTTCTTTCAGCGAACTCCCTCCTTGACCCCATGCAATGTGGTTTCCACTTTATGCACTCTACTGAAACTGCTCTTACTAAAGTCTCCGAGGATCTCTCTGCCAAATCCATTGGAGATTATTCTTTCCTCCCTCTTATGGAACTCTTGGCAGCGCTCCATTGGCCTGAAGGACACTTCACACTCTTGGTAGAATATCTACCTTAATTTGAACCTCCCATTCGTATCTCCAAGACTTCTCTAGAGATGCACCCATTCTATGAAATGCACTGCCCCGGGCTCCAAAGTTTCAAACATGCTCTGAAAACCCATCTCTTTAAGCAGACTATATAAAACTGCACGACGTTTTAACTCTTTACTATCCCATCCTGTGTCCTCCCATCTGTTATCCAGCAACCACCAGACACCTAGCTTCAGGCTGCTCTGCAGTCCCATTCACCTGAGACTTTGTATACAAGATGACGGCGAATGACTGGTTCAAGCAATAGCACTTCTATTAAATTATATTTTGTTCTATTCCTTTAAGAATGGCTGGACCATTATATAAGCTTTTTACCTCGTATCGCCCCACTCTTCCGAGTGGACCTCACTCCTTTTGTTTCATATGAATGTTTGCGCAGCATCATTTTATTATATTTGTCCAATATGATTTGTACATCTATAAATAAAAATTATAGCTGCAATTCCTTCATCTTGCAGTAACTGCTAACACTCCAGCCACATGAAGTCAAGTATTGTCCTGCATTAGGAGGAACCCAGGGATAACTGCACCAGCATATGTCTCACGGGCTGAGCCCCCTCTATAGCCCATAAGTCTTTGCTTTATATTGCAGCAAAGGCTTACCAGTAACCGATTGCGGATGTTTGCCCGCTGAACGCCGCCTTCTGAGGTTTTCTAACTGGTTCAAGTATATATATGTGTGTGTGTGTGAGATAGATATCTATTATTTGCGCCAGAAGATGGCAAAATTCCCAAAAAATTTTGGTACAGAAGGCTTTAATGTACATAGGAAAAACAAAAATGTTAGATTTTTGAAGGTGGGGAGTGAAAAATGAAACCTCAAAAAACGAAAAAAGGGCTGCGGCAGGAAGGGGTTATTGGCAGTCAGGATACCTCTGGCAAGCACATGGAGGACTGTGCGGCACGCCAAAGAAATTCCAGCCCACAGCATCACTGTGAAACTTGTCAGGGTGAAGTATGTTGCAGGAAGCAGATCGCTGGACACTTCGCTGACAAACAAAGCAAACCTGCCACATTGGTGTGCATCATGGATGAGCTGCCCTAACTGAAACACTTGTGTGGGTTGTCAACGCGTTGTAGGGAGGTCATACAGGCACGTGAAGGTAACACACACACACACACACATACACATACACATTTTGTCTTGTTTTATGGCCATTACATCAAAGCTGGATCAGTCTGTAGTGTTTTCTACTTTGATTTTGTGGGAGACTCCAAATCCTGGCCTCCATTGGTGAATAAATTTGATTTCCATAGATTTTTTTGTTTTGTTTGCACACTCAACTTTGTTCAAAAAAAGGATTCAATGAGAATATTTATTCGTTGTGTTAAGAGTGTTCCCTTTATTTTTTTTGAGTGGTGTACTTACACAGATCAGGTAGTTATGAAGAAGGATAGACACATGGTAAAGATTTTACAACACTTAACTTATCTCTTAAAAATACAGATAATATCCAAGATCCTATAACAACCACAACACTCACCTTTAAGTCTTGGGCCACATCAAGTATACGAGAAAGCCGAGCCTGATCATACTGTTCACCACGCATGTACCACTCTGCCATGGCATGCATGATCAGCTGCCGGATGGAGGGAGACTGACCCTGTTTTGGGAAGGGAAAAAAAGAAAACCCACACGATAGTTTATTGCCATGAATTGCACATAAAATCTGTAGTTCGATGCAGGCAGTGGGCTGACGTTCAACTGTGAGCAAAGAGATAAACATTGTATGCCCATTGAGATGCCCAGTAGATGTACAATAGGCCAATACAGATTGTCAATTTTACATGTCCCTACAGTGCAAGGTTGTGAACACAGTATTAGGCAGCCAAGTTAAGAAAAACGTGTGGTTTCTGCAGTAAATCAGACCAGTCACAAAGTTAAACCAGAATACTCACCTGACCATGCCATGCATAGTGCAAAATGATCGCAGAGTTGGGATGGTTACCAAGAAATATTGGCATCAGAGTGGAGATGAGCTCATGGCGCAGAGTATTCCATGAGGGGTTGATCTGAAGCAACGCAAGCACCAGCATGTCGGGACAGTGTTTGATAGGATAGCTGAAGAGCTGCTTGACTTGTTCATACAGTCCCACCTCAGCCAGCCGAAGTAGGGACTCTATGAGCTCCAGACTTTTCCTGCAAGAACAGAAAATAAAATTCATCCAATTCACAATAGTATTGTCACACAAAATTACTGATATCTATGTTACGCAACCTCACCATGTTGCAATCTCACGATTGTCATCCTCAGGTGGGGCCTTTAGGATATCAGTGGCCACAGCATGACAGGGGTAATCCGCAAAGCAGAAAATATCTGGATTCATTAAAGAATACTGGATAAAGGAGAGCTAAAAAAAAAAAAAAGTGGGTCAGGATCAGAAATTAATTCATTAAGATGACATACCCAAAAAAATATTCACAATTTACCTGCCCCTCTGCATGCTTCCAAGCTCTGTATATCAGATCAACAGGAAACACATCCATACCAAGGCCCCTCTGGATGCCATACACCACAGTCTGAAGACCTTTGCTGTCACGAATTAGGAACATTGTATTGTCAAGCTCATATATGACGTCTTTAAAGTTCAAGCTTGGATTCTGTAGGAAGTAAAAATACCAAACAAGTATGAAAAATTTAAAGGGAAAAACTTTCAAAAATGTATACCCGATGTCACTTCCATTTGTCATAACGACTGTGGAGAGATCATTCACATTCAAGTGAAAGGGGTTAAGCCAAAGTGGCAAGAAAAGCCATGGTACAATTAATGGCTGTGCACTTGGTAGACAGACAGGTCGTATATATCTGAGCACTGCAGCTTCTTCATTTTACTGAACCAGGAGCCACTTACCAGTTCTTTTACAACATCTATGAAGACTTCTACGTTCCAGGTGTGGGCCTGTGTGCTGTCATTTTTGTCTTTACCATCACTCCAGATTCCACTGCCAGGAGAGGATATCGACTGTAAAATACAAACAAAATTAGAGTGAAAACTTCCAGAAAAGGGAAAAGGACAGCAAAACACACCCGAATTTAAACTTAGACACTCACCTGCAGGGAGATTCCATCAGTCAGGCCTGAATGGGTCCGGGCCATCATTCCTAGCACTCGAGCAACCTGCACAGCAGTTACTTCTCGAACGCCAAACTGAACAATGATATTGCGGCATTCCTCCACACTGAAAATATGAGACAACAGCAAATGAAAATACAAACCAGTGGAGTATTCTTAGATAACTATACACCACAGACTTCATGCCACCAAACCAAGTACTTTAAACTGTATCAAGAAAAGTGCCAGAAGCAGAATACAAAATTACAGAGGAACTATCAAGGATGTACCAAGTACAAAGTGATGTTTCTCTACTTACCTGGCACAAAAGCTGTAGCCAACTTCCTGCATGAAGTCTGCCAGGGAACTGTCCATCATTGTTTTTGTAATCCCCCCAGAATCAGAAAGAATCCGGTCCATCAGGATATCCCGTTTTTCAGGGTAGAGGAGTGGTGCAAGCACCACAGGACAGCGCTCCTGGGGAAAATCTTGGGGGTGGAAGGGGGTTTTGTTGAGTGAATTAAAAAGAGAATGGCAAAACACTAAAAAACAGTGTTAAAGGAGAAATAAAGCTATAAACAGATGCAGTATTGTGGATATATATCTGTGCATACAGCTCAAACAGGATGCCAAAGTAGTTTACTACAATGGGGCTACAGTTGTGCAGTTAGGATTCAGTGTCCTACTTAACTAAACGTATGGATGTAGAGAGTACATTAGGTGATTCATACATTTAAAAAATATAATGCTATAGTAGTCTAATAATGAACAGAGCTTTCTCAATGTAACAGCAACCGCACCGAGCAGGCACAGGACACATACGCAAAATGGTTTACTCTTCAGGGACAGTACAAGAGTATTGTCTGGACCTCAAATGTGAGGTTAGTCTCTCACCATGAAAGGACTTTCAAAAACTTTTTAGACCTTGGAAGTGGGATAAATCCATCAATAAAAGCAGCAGATCACCCAATACAGCAACCCCACTACTCAGGTACCTCTGCGGAGAGTCTTGAGGAAAGCTACAATCTGCTCCTGTCCGACCCCGAAGGCGCCCTTCTGGCCGAAAAGGAGATTGGAAAGGAGGAGGTGCAGGACCTCTATGGCGATATCTTGGAATCCACCTTCTTGGCTTCCACCAACGTCCACGTCTACGTAAGAGCGTAGTAGATCAGGGAGTTTCTGCTTCACAAACTGAGCAGCTAGAAAGCAAGAAGCAAACAATTCTAGCAACAGGCCAGTACATTAGGAGAGATTGATCTACAACTGAAAACTGGTGCAATTAGCACCCAAAATGTCACAAGCCACATTTGTTGAGGTTTTTAGTTTTTTGAATCTCATTAACAATAAACCTTTGTTACTGACAGCTTGAGTTTACCAAAGGTGCAGAGGTGTCAGCTGCAAGTCAGGGACTGAAAGTCTGTCTTAGGGTACATTTACACAAACGTCTTGAACACCGCGGGCAAAAGGAACACACATTGGTTGTGGAGCAAGATTCATAACATCCAACAGCAACAGTTGAAGTGTTCGCATTCAACATCATGGTAGTTTTTCAGGTATTGAATGGCAAAACACAAGAGGACACAATTAAGTAATCAGTCTTTCCTAGTTTGGCTACACTGTACCAGCATAGAGGAAAGGCATAAAAGGCTATACAAGGACAGAAATGAAACCTACCAAAACCTTGCAGGTCAGAGCTGGATGAGTTGAGAAGGGCCAAGCCAAAGATGACCTGAAAGTAATTAAAGGCATTATCCAGAAGCATTACACAAGCCTTACCCTATACACCATTACCTACCCCCTCCCCCATTCATGATTGTAGAGCAACTTCACTTACTTCTTGGACTTTGCTTAGCTTTAGAACTTTACTCAGTTGGGCAAAAAGATGGGGAGATGGCTTCAGACTCTACAAAACAAGATTACAAATTAAACATTGGTCCTCCACAAAGGCCTGGACTATTTTGCATTTCAAAACACTTACCTTCTGATAGTGCAAAGGGTTGTCAATGGCGTATGCAAGAGTGGAGATGAAATTCGGTTTGGTTATTAGTGTAGCACACTCCTGAATCAGAAACTGTGTCTAAAAGGGAAACACAACCAGTAACCAGGACAGAATTCAAAGTCCTAACAGGTGCACTCACCAGTGGCATTAAATGGATTCTCACTAGATTTAACTCCATTAAACAAGCAGCAACCTCAGTAGCAGGGCATGAAATGTCTATAAATTTATCACACACACCTACCTCCAAAGTCTCAAAATTAGTAGAGAAGAGTGATATTTTATGAGTAGTTAAGTTTAGAGGTTTTCAGGGGCATGTGACTTCACATATCCCCAACTTGTTTTCCATAGTACCTAGAAACAGGCTTTCCAGGTCACATTAAAAGACAAGAACCTCATCTTACAGATGAAGCAGTTAAATATACATATATGTGACATACAGTTACGTCATGTCAGAAAGGGGCTAAAGATTTTTCACAGCTTATTTTTGAAGGACTTATTTAAAAGGCAAAACAGGTAGAATTTAACACAAGAGGAAGTTGTAGAAACTGATTCCGTAGCCAAGGGTTATAGTAATTTGATGGGGCAACATCTAGCGACAGTGCCCCTTTAAATCTTGTTACATTAAAGCCAATATTTAAAAAACCCTAAACACATACCTGATGAAAATCTTTGCCGCTGCTTTTACCATCGCCACTGAAATCCACATGAGAGAATAGACAGCGTAACAGATGCCTGTCTGCCTCTGGGCCGTGCCGATTCACAATCTAGAGAAAGCAGAAGATATAATGGAAGGCTAACAAACATGTGACAGAATAGTAAAAGAAACAGAACTGCATGGGCTGCACGAGTTTTCTTGTAAGGCAGGAGGAGCCAACATTAAATAAGTAGTAATCATTACCTCTCTTACTACCATCCAGTCTGCAAACAGACTACAAAGTCAAAATAATATCTGTTCCCTTCCACAGCCTGCAGCAGGAGTGTGGTGTCAACATGCCATAGCAGCTGCCATTTTCAGACAGACCCTTGGTGATCAACATAAGTTTGCCATGATGGAGTAGCAAGGAGAAGTGAAGAATTGATCAATTCAAACAAACAACCAACCCCTTCAACAACCCAGGAAGACAATATATGCTGAGGTTAGCGGGTACTTCACGCCCCTGGATGTGCATTTAGGTCCTGCATGCTGTCACCGATGACATCTGTCAATGGTCATAGCAGTGCAGGAGCCAGTCGGACTTCCACGATAAACGCATCATAAACCCATGAATGCATTTTCTAGAGGGCTTCTTCATATGCCCACGGCACGTTAACCCGCCCAGGTTTTGAGGGATGCTGATTATCTCTATGGCAGCCCTGGGGTCTGAACAAGGACCCCAGAGCTAACTTCAGCAACAAAATGACATGTTGGAGACCATTCCCTAAATGCTTCATGTGTTATAAAACTCCCACATATAATAAAGCGGAAATCCCAACAAAATCCGCACATATTGTCTGGGTTGTAACGAATGTGGCAATACCATATAACAAAACGGTTACTGAACCCATACAGTGAATAATTAAAAAAATTCTGCGCATCCAACTAAAAATGCAAGTGATAAAAATGTCATTTACATCACAGTGATTCCAATAAAAAGTAGATTCTCATTGCAAAAAAAAGTTAGTCAAATGTGATCAATGGGGCATAACCCCTAAACAGTTTCTCAAAAACGCTATATAGCGCCTAAAATTTGCCGTGTTTGTACGAGATACTACTCTACACATGACTGACAGCCTGTATAATAATGTGACACTCCTGCTGCTGGCTCCCCTATGTGCTTCCTGGTGATGGCAGGCCCTGCAGCCTGTGTGTGGATGAAATACAACTGCTCCAGGATGCAGCCATGTGTATAGCAGAACATGTAAGGCACTTGTGTAGTGGATGTCAGTGTCCCTCACACATGTATAGCAAAACACAACATGTCAGGAGATAAAGCAGACACTAGCAATGCTTTACTATACATTACAAACAAACATGAGCAGGGAGGGGCGACATCACCTTCTCCATGTGCCCAGCCTCATTTACAGAAGAAAAGATGATTTTAGAATGATTAATGTACGATTTAACTAGATAAAGGCTGGGATGGAATCGTTGTGAGCTGCTCCAACAGGCAGTGGTGACAATCAAATAAAGACTGCTAACAGGTGTCCTTTAAAGGAGTATACCAACTAAGACAAGTTTCTTGTATGTACTCAGGATAACAAAATAACAAATCATTTAAAAAATGCAGCAATTCACAGATCCAACCTGTCCATCAATCCTGGTTTACACAATTTCAGTTGCCCCTAGACATGACCCTATAACTTCTTACCAAGGGTCGGGCCGCCATCTGTGTGAGATTGTGCAGATGAGATTTCTGTCTCTGCTGTGTGGCTGTAGCTCTGCCTCCTGCAAGGAGCTCAGAGACTCACTGATCACATCCTGCTAGGAGATGGTGAGCAGAGAGACTCTGCAAACTACAAGGAGATACGTGATCCAGGGGAAGGGGGGAGGCAGGCACATGTTTAAAATGTAGCAGAGCTGCTAGTTTAAGGCTACATTCACACTACCGTATCGGGGACGTATATATACGGCCGATATATGTCCCCCATAGACGGCAATGGGCGCATGTCGCCCTACGGGAGCGGTACGGTGTAGCACACGTGCGTCACCGTACCGCTCCGTACCCCGGAAAAAGATAGGACATGTCCTATCTTTCTCCGTAGTACGGCGCAGTGCGCCATAACTTCCTATGGAGAGGGGCGGGGGTGAGCTGCGCTCTCCTCCTCCTCCTCCTCTCCCCATGCACTGCCCCTCTCCCCATGCACTGCCCCACTAGGGGCGGGCAATGGCAGTGTGAATATAGCCTTACAGTGTAAAAGTCAGGCTGACTGTCATGCCTGTGTAATGTCATGTCTGATCTGTCGGTACAATGTCAGAAGACAGATGAAAGTGTATTTACACCTGTACCCTGCTAATCTAACCACATTGTCACCCCACAGAACTAGATGGTTCATAATGTGTGTGCTTAGAGAGTCCCCACCCACACTCTGGTATTTTGCACGAAGCAGCCGAGGGTGTGATAAGAGCTAGAACAGCAGTAAAGCTCATTAACAATGTAAGGTAAGGGGTTACACTCACATGTTGTATTTCCAGCTGGCTAGCACGGTAGTTCTTCTTTGTTAGGTTGTCCACCAGGTAGCTGATTTGAGACAAGGCCAGCGAAAGCGAGTCAAGATTCATTGCTGGTTGGGGCGGAAGCAGGCGGCCGAGCCCGGCGCAAAATCACCATTATTCCCCTCTGGTCTCCGCAAACAGGTTAATTTCTTTAAATGAGCCAATTTCTGAGCTGTGTGAACAGGATCCTCAGCCTGTTCTACTGATCAGAAACATAGCACCTGCAAGACAAAAGTAGTGAGCCATGTGACAATGAAGTACAACTCACATGCCTTCTATTGTAATCACATTTAGAAGTTAGCTAATGTAGCTGCAACCAGCGAGGAAAGCAAACATAGGGTCCTATCCCGAAGTTTAACTATTTGGGGGGGGGGGGAGCTATCATGGACTTTACACAGCTGTTTAACAAGATGGGTTACTTTGCACAAGTGTGCATCACAGTAACATGTGTTCAAGTTTGACACGCAACATTTATACAATTTTGAGAAGGTGGAGGAAGCAGGGTGGGGGTTTCCAGGATTTTTGGAATTATCTTCACACAACTGCTGCAGATTTTTTACTGATCACAGCATAAGAGAGCTCTGTTGATAAGAGACGCAAATTACAATTCAGGCACAGCTTAACACCCTCGCTGCCCAAGGCCTCTACCATAGGACAGGCTAAATTAGGGGGTTTTCACATGGAGAACACACTTTATCCTGATTGGTGTTTTTATCCTTTAATTAGTGGATTAAGAGGCAAAAAACAGTGTAAGGTTCTTTTTAGGGAATTCATGGGCCATAGTTTATATTGCTAGTGGTTGTAAGCTTTTTATTCTTTTAATAGGTAGCAGAATATTGTTTCTATTACGATATGTATACGAGTGTCCAAAATATAATATTTAATTCCCAGCCTGAAATACACCATTGATACAAAGCTCATTCATTAAGCAGTGCAGATATATATATTTTAATGGCTTAAAAGAATCCAAAGAAGTTGAGGACACCATAAAGTAGATCATGCCACCAGAGATATGCAAGTGTCAATGTTTAAGATCAATCACAGTTCACTTTATCCATCCACAGCTTAGTTTGCTCAATGGGAACCCCAATTGATACCATGAACTACGAGAAGGAGTTTGTATGAAGAGTTGTCAGACAAATGCCCTAAAAGATTAGAAATGATTAATATCTATACCAGAAGAACCAATGATCTCATAGACAGCTGAACAAAGATGGACAGATGACTGGAGGTCATTGGCAGAGCCAAGCAACAAGGCCATACTCCTAAAATCCAGCATCATATATGCAGGGATTTTTTTTCTTTCAACAGTCAATTACCCTCAAACATAAGCTATTAGGTGCCCAAACGCATTTATCTACCCATATGATCATGGCAGAGTCTGAATGTGATTACCAAGAGTAGTAGTACACGAGCATGAACGACATGATACTGATGTATTTTGTAAGGACTCACTGTTACATCGCTAACATGCGCAGGACGAGGCAAGTAGATGTCTATAATCCGTGGTTCACGGACTAACAACGGCAGTGTGAAACTGCCCTTACTCCGGGTGCTGAGAAAGCTTTCTGCACCAACAGTCTCATTACATGACAAAAATCATTAATATTTACTTCCATTTCCCTCCAAAATAGCCTTGTCCATCTTATCCCCATTACAGCCCTATGTCCATTAACATCTTCAGTCCATTTTTTTTTTATTTTTTTTTTTTAAATAATCCTTTATTTTTTTAATTGGGGTACGAAACCGAAAGCACTAATATATATTTATTATACACACACAATATGCCCCGGTTTATATAGATCACAACGTAATTTATAGGAACTACCCATTGTTATTAGTGATAAAGATGTATCAAATTCACTATATTCGGGGGTGTTGTGTGCGAGAGGACCTTCGCTGTGTGAAGTTGTGCAGTGTTGTGGATAAGCTGGTTTCCTCTGCTGAAGGTCGCCCCACAAGCAGCTTCAGTTGCCTGCAGTGAGCAATTTCTACTCCAGTCATGACTATCAGGGCCGCTCTGACCAAATCTCATGCCTGTGCAATAATATCAGCATAGCGATGCCGCTTTGAACCCTCTACAGCTGCAACTTTTCAACAAATACATTGGAAAAAAAAATTAGAGAACAATGTAAAGATCACTTGATTTTTTTTTTTTTTTTTAAACAATTCTGTATCTGCAAATCTGCATATATTAACATTTGAACACCACACAACTACGACTACAACATCAGTAGGAAGTGTACAGGCCTTTGTTTTGACATCTGTGGCCACAGGACACCACTAGTCTCTCAGACTGCTCTGGTGCGATTCTGATCCACTCTTCTTCCACAGTTCAGTGACTTAGGGCTCTTTCACATTTTTCACTTCCAGTGATTTGCACGGATTCCTCACAATGCCATTTATTTATGATTTCTGTCAGTGTTTTCACATAGGCCTGTATTTTCACTGTTGTCCGGGGGGTGGGGGGGATTAACTTCAACGGCAATGTGAAAGAGCCCAAAAAGCCAAGTCTCCAAGGATTTTACAGAGGTTTTCCATTGGGTTTAGATCAGGACTCTGGACTGGCCATTTCGTTGTTCCAATGTTTTCAGTTTCCAAGAACTGCTTTACTTATTCTGCTGTGTGACAGGGACATTGTCCTCCATGAAAAAATAGCTGGCTGAATGGGTGATGAATAAGCACATGTTGTTGAAGAAGGTTCTAAAACACACTTGAATTCAATCGGTCATGTAGCTGTACGAGAAGCCCTACTAATTCTGCAAAAAACACTCCTCAAACCATGACACTTCCTCCATTACCATTCATCAACTTCTTTACACACTTTGGGTGCACTCTTTCCCCAGTTCATCAACAAACAAAGTTTCCCTATCAGGCCCAAATACCATATATATTCTGGCTTCCCCCGCTACTGGCTATATACTGGGGCAGGGGGCTGGCTATATAATGGGGGATATGGGCTGGCTATATACTATGGGGCAGGGTCCGGCAGGCTATATACTGTGGAGGTTGTGACCAATGCATTTCCCACCCTCGGCTTATTCTCAAGTCAATGGGGTTTCCCAGGTTTTTGTGGTAAAATTAGGGGCCGCGGCTTATACTCAAGTATATACAGTAAATGAAACTTCCTTTCAATAATAAAATGTACTGTGGATATATTCCGGTCTTTCGATTCTTTCTGCTAACAAGAGGTTCAGTCATAGCTGAGTGGGCTTTCAGTCCAAATACACTTCAACATCGAGGCACTGGGGAAGATTTAACATGTCTTTTAGAGCAGAACTGTTCTAGTTGCCCATGGCAACCAATCAGAGCTCAGCTTTCATTCTCCCACAGCTGTTTATAAATTTAAAGCTGAGCTCTGACTAGTTTCCATGGGCAACTAGAACACTTTTCTCAGAAACTTGATTATAAATCTCCCCCACTGTACGACGAGACAAATCCTTACCCTGGTCAGAGCTCAACTGGTGAGCAATTCCAGCTGCAGTGTTGAACCAATTGAGATTACCTGCGTTATCCTTTCCTCTTTTACCTTTGGACATAGGACTACACAATGACCTTGACATTTAGGAAATTGTGTGTTCTCTAGTTTAGTTGCAATGTGGGTGATATGCTGGACAAGGCAAAAGTGGAGGTTCATAAAGACAACACACACACTTCAGAAACCAATGACCACAAACCACAGATCTCGTGTTACCTAGCAAATGATCTGCAAATAGACAGTGCACGGATAAAACCAGCGTGGCATCTATTTTTTTAGGCTTCAATACGCTTCTATGATTCGTCAGAGCCATAAACAAAGACAGGAATAGGCCTTGCTGAGTTTTGAAGCTGATCCAGTCGACTCACATATGCAGCTGTGTGTATGAACCCATTGACAAACAGAAGGATGTGTGCAGGCCTTCAAACAACAGCTAGCAAATGTCACAATTCAACATTGTTGAGCTTCAGTGGTTTGAGTTCCTCTGATGTCGGTTGTACCAGGCAATGTGCCTCTAGCCCGGCAGAGCTCCACAGCTTCTTGGGACCCATATGAAGTGCTGACCCTTCCTGTGGTCTTCAAAATGCAAGAACTAAAAATAAAGTGTACAAAGGAAAGGCCACTGACAAGACAAGGTCTATAAGCTTAGCCACCAGCACAGGCTACCCCTCCATAACATAAGTGGAATATTAGGTCATCTATAAGCTATATTCCAGATCAAGGAGAACCTTCACAACCCAACAATGTGATTTTTCTTCATTGCATGGTCTCTGTCCATTAGTCAGCCAAAAAAAACAACAACAAAAAAAAAACATTCACTCATTACCCTATCAGTTTAACTCAATCATTAGGGCTGCTAAATCCAAACAAAGTTCTAAAAGTGACTCTGCTCCATTAAAAGGAAATTTCCCATCAAAATCTAGTATGATAAACCAGGGACACTTACTCATAGAACCTGGTACCGTGACTGTGGATATCTTATATTTGTCATCCATGGCCTCCTTCCATCTAAAAAGCAACTTGTAGAATTATGCTAATGAGGCATTTGGCAGAGCCCTTCTGTACAAGGAGCACTTCCCCCCTCCCATTGTGTGATGAACCTTTCTGTGCTGCAGTGAGATTACTTCAAGCAGATGGGAGGGCAGGAGATGGGATGCCGAGCAGGAGCAAAGGGGAAGGGAGTCCAACAGCCTGTGAAGCTGAAGAATGGAGGGGGATCCACAAACCACCCCAGTAGACTTTTAGGCTCATTAGTGTAATTTGAAAGATTGTTTTTAGAAGGAAGGAAACCATGGATACCAAATATAAGATTACCACAGTCACAGTGCCCGAATCTGTAAGTAAGTGTCGCCGATTTATCATAATTGATTTTGATAGTAGATTTCCTTGAAAGTATTAGCCAACTTAGTAAAGGTATAAAAATGTCCTTTCTAGAGTTCCCTCAGAGTCTACTATCAAAATCAAGAATTAAATCAGGGACACTTACTCGTAGATCCAGGCACTGCGACTAATCTTCCTACAAGTTCTCCCCAAGATTACCATTCTCAGTGTGTCTGGATCTTTAAGTAAGTGTCCCTGGTTTATCATACTCTATTTTGATGGTAGATTTCTTTAAAGGGAACCCGTCAACAGCATTTGGCCTAATAAACCACTAACAGTATATTGTTAAGCAATGTAAGACCATCAAGATATTGTTTCTTTCATGGCTCAGTTTGGTGTCATCATTCAGAAAATCAAATTTGAATTAAGCTTTAAATTGGTTGTATAACATCAAGGAGGCAGAGAGCTTAACATAGAACTCAAGGTAGGAAGTTCTGACGGCCTTTTCTTTAATTTACATTGTGCATCGACTTCAGGAGATATGGTTAACAATGTCTCTGCATGAAGGACCATCAATTATAGTGATGGGGGCTTTCTGAGGCAGGGAAAGCTTCCTTAACTTTATGCAACCAATTTACATCTCACTTCAAAGTGGATTTTCTGGATGATGCCACAGAACTGAGTCACAAGATATGGAAGGTGCTCAGCTGCTTGAAAACATACTGGTAGTAGTGATTCTAATCTTATAAATAACACGAAAAGCACATTTCTAGGTACTACAGAAGCAAAGATCATCCTTTTGAAGTGACTCATCTCAGAGAAATACACACTTCTCAAACCAATTTGCCTGATTTGGCTGGTAGTTTAAAGGGCATCTACCACCAAGATGAAAGATTGTATGCATGCGAGCTCCACACTCCATAGGTGTTAGTGGGGGTCTCATCCTGGTGGTAGAAGTTCTTAAAAGGAAATTGATTGCTAAAATTAAAAATACCTTCCTATAGGGCTTCTCAGTCACACATGCCTTTTCTGTTAAAATTTGCATACAGAAAGCCATTTTTAAAATTATGCTGCGGTAATAAGTCTGAAGTGTTTTAGGGGCATGAACAAAGCTGCGCGCCACTTCAGATCCACCCACTTCTTCATCTGGACTGTATGCAAATGCCGACTTCACTCCCGTCAGCTCTTGCATCCTCTGGTACATTAAATGTACTTCCGGGAAAAGCTTCCACGCCAAACAACATTAGCATGCAGTCTGCATGGAGCATATGGTGGATTTAAGGGGAGAGTGCCCATAGGTCCCCTACCTTTCCACTTCCCCATCCCCCCCCCCCCCAGAGTCCTCCCTACACTAGTGCCCCAACTCCCCCCTACAGCCAGGGCCTCCCCTACCTTCGAATTAAACTAGGGCCACCTCCCACACTTCCAAAGTCTCCTGTAGTGCCTACTCGCTGCCAGGGTCTCCATTACCTTCCCACTACACTAAGGGACCCCCACCCCATGCCAGTCTCAACTAACCCCTATACCAGTGATGACGAACCTTTTAGACACAGAGTGCCCAAACTATAACCAAAACCTACTTTTATGTCGCAATGGGCCAAGATGACAATTCAAGCAGTAACCTATTGATCCCAACTATCATAAGTTTTAATTCTATTGGCGTACTGAGGACACCAATACAATAAATTGTAGCTTCCATCCATGGTCCCCTGAAGAGGAAGAATCAGGGGACCCAGAGCAGGAGCTCTGACCGTAATCCATCTTTGTCCATACCTTCGTGCTTCTTGTGTCGTCCTGGCAGACAAGGAGGTGTCGCTTTAAAATAGTTTTGGACCACAGGAGGAAACCTTGAGTCATGTCTAGAAATTCTGTGCTAGGGTGAAGGCCTGGGTGCCCACAGAAATGGCTCCAAGTGCCACCGCTGGCACCCATGCCATAGGTTCGCCACCACTGCCCTACACCATTACACTAAACTGGATATCACCCACATAAAAGTGTCTAGGATCTCATCATGCTCTAAGTACCCAACATACTGCAGTCATTGAGCCCCAAATACATGAGTAGCCCATCCTTATGTTACACCGCAAACCTCCTCTCTAATGCTCCACAGGGATATTGACAAAGACGCCATCACACCTCAGTTCTGCTATAAGCCCCCCTCCCCACACCAATCACACGGCCCCCGCTATACCGACAACGTGACGTAGACAGGACGAGTGACAGCCTGAGTCAGGCGAAGGCCTAGACCACAGGGTTACCCAGTCACACGTTGCTCTCACGGCCTACTCCCCACTTTGGGGGCTCAGGGACTATCTTCCGGACCAAGCCGTGCTCTTATTATCGAGCGAATACTCACAGCCAACGACTTCCACTAACAACCGGGCCTCGCCTTTCCCTTCCCGCTTTCCGGTTCTATCCGTTTGTTTTCCACAAAATGGCGCCGCTGTACGCTCGCTCCCGCAGCGGCCTCCTCCTCCTCGCTTCTATTTCACCCAAACACCGCCCATCGACCTGGAAACTCTGACTTCTCAGCCAATCAGCAGTTAGTCTTAAGACCACGGCACGTCCAACGTTAAACGTCAGTGAACGGCCGCGCACACGAGACAGGCCGATATCAGTATCCAATAAGGTGAGTGAAAACCCGGCTCCGCCCCTCAGTTAGGCAGCTGCGCCTTCCAATCATAGGTCAGCTGCTAGCCAGCTCCATGGCGTTCTCGTGAAACTTCCACCTGGACTGTACCATTGTGCTGACTGGCTGGAGGGGGAATAAGAGCACTGTCAGAGCCAGCAGGGCAATTACACTGCAAAACTGGAAGAGCAATTAATGGTATGTAATTCCAGAGTTGAAGTTCTCGCCTTAGTTATTGATTTTGCGGTCTACAATATTCACCAATGGTATCATCTGTGTTCATCGTGTCGTTATCTACCCCACTGCATGGTACAGTCTGCTGCTCCAGCTACAGACAATACTCTGTTAGTAAAGGGCTGCCATTGGTAGCAAATGGCACATGTGAGCTCTACGCGAATCTCTCAAGCTCCTCGTGTGGGCGACCTCAGATTACATGTACTGAACACACCCATTATAGAGTGTACACCCTATGGAAACTTTCATACTTACACTAGTGGCCAAAATTGTGAAAACACTTTGATTTGTGAAGATTTTTGAAGTTTGCTGGTTCTGTCACTTGTGATATTAATCAGTATAGAATTATTTGGTTTTGTTTGCATAACACTTTAATTTTGATGGTATATACTTTATTATATACTGTATATTCGATAGTATATACTCGAGTATAAGCCAACCCGAGTATAAGCCGAGACCCCTAATTTTCCCACCAAAACCTGGGAAAACCTATCGACTTGAGTATATGCCAAGGGTGAGAAATGCATTGGTCACAGCCTCTCAGTATATAGCCAGCCAGTCCCCAGTAGGTAGCATACAGCCAGCCAGCCCACAGTAGGTAGCATACAGCCAGCCAGCCAGCCCCCAGTAGGTAGTATACAGCCAGCCGGCAGTTTGCCACACACATAAAAACAACAAACTTACATACTCACCTTCGGGTGGTCCCGATGCCTGGCGCAGCTCCAGTCCCAGCGGCTCCTCTTCTTTTTTTCTCTTTGCTGTAACAGCTAGCAGAGACACGTCCACGCGATCTGCCGGCCAGTGCACACTATGACGTCATCAGCAGCGACACTGCCGCATCATAGTGTGCACCGGCAGATCGTATGGACGCGTCTCTGCCGGCTGTTACAGCACAGAGAAGAGCCGCGCCGGGAGCCGCGAAGGAGGGAGAGTATGTAAGTTTATTTTTTTAATTGACTTGTGTACAAGCCGAGGTGAGGCTTTTCAGCACATTTTTTTTAGATTTTGCCATCTTCTGGCGCTAATAACTTTTTAATACTTTAGTGTAGGAGCTGTGGGTGGTGTAATTTTTTGCAATTTTTGATTAATTTTTAAATGCTACAATTTTAAAGGACTGTACGACCTTCTGTTCACTTTCTATTGAATTTTTAATATTTTTCAAAATAGTAAAAAAGTGCCATTTTTTATTTTTGGACGCTATTTTCCATTACGGGGCTAAACTGAAAAAAAAGTTATTATGTTTCGATAGATCGTGCATTTTCGGACATGGCGATACCTAAAGTGTTTGCTTTTTACTGTTTATTTATATGAGTTCTAGGGAAAGGGGGTGTTAACCCTAGGTTGTCTGAACCTACCATACTGTATGGCAGTATATGGGAATTTTTCTCCTCATTCATTACCATGTGCGAATCGCACATTGTAATCAATGGGTTAAAATAATGCAACCTCGTGTCATGACCTTAGGCTGTCATGGCAACCAATCGCCGTTCCCTGATATATTTTGCTGATTCTTGTCATGGTTTCTTTGAATAGACGTGACTGTTCACCCAAAAAATAAGCAACAGCAATAACTTTGAAAAAAGAAGGGTACAGCTACCGAAAGATTGCTGCTAAAATGGGTCAAGGGGTGTCACCGGCTGGGGTTCATAAGCTGTGCAAGCACGTTGAAGAGACCTCAAGTATAGAGAATAAGCCTGGAATAGTAGGAAAATGGCTACAACACCTCAGACTGATAGGAGGATAGTAAGAATGGCATTACAGAATAGGGAACTGACTGCTGCTAACATAGACAAGTCACTTGCTGAGACAGGAAAGTTGGTGTCTGAACAGAGAGTTCTCCAGAGACTGGTGTCAGCAGGCTTGAGAGCAAGAATTCCAAGTTAAAAGGCCTTTCTTGAATGCTGTTCAGCGTCACAGACACCTAATATGGACCAAAGAGCATGCTATCTGGAGTACAGAGCAATGAAGGAAGGTAATATGGAGTGATGAAACTCGAATCTCGATATTTGGTAGCAATGGTGTATGCTATGTTCGTCAACGACAGGGAGAGGACTGCCTTCCAGCATGCACCACTGGCACTATGAAGCATACTACACTCACCGGCCATTGATTGGTACAGCCTTGTCCAACTGCCGTTAACAACTTAATTTCTAATCAGCCAATCCACATGGCGGCAACTCAGTGCATTTAGGCATGTAGACATGGTCAAGACAATCTCCTGCAGTTCAAACCGAGCATCAGTATGGGGAAAAAGGTGATTTGAGTGCCTTGAATGTGGCATGGTTGTTGATGCAGAAGGGCTGGTTGAGTATTCCAGAAACTGATGATCTGGGATTTTCACGCCACACCATCTCTAGGGTTTACAGAGAATGGTCCGAAAAAGAAAAAAAATCCAGTGAGGGCAGTTCTGTGGGCGGAAATGCCTTGTTGATGCAGAAGTCGCGGGAGAATGGGCCGACTGGTTCGAGCTGATAGAAAGGCAACAGTGACTCAAATCGCCACCCGTAACAACCAAGGTAGGCAGAGGCATCTCTGAACGCACAGTACGTTCGAACTTTGAGGCAGATGGGCTACAGCAGCAGAAGACCACACGGGTGCCCACTCTTTCAGCTAAGAACAGGAAAACTGAGTCTACAATTTGCACAAGCTCATCGAACTTGGACAGTAGAAGATGGAAAAACGTTGCTGGTCTGATGAGTCTCGATTTCTGCTGCGACATTCGAGTGGTAGGGTCAGAATTTGGTGTCAACAACAGAAAGCATGGATCCATCTGCCTTGTATCAAGGTTCAGGCTTGGTGGTGGTGGTGTCATGGGTGTGGGGAATATTTTCTGGCACTCTTTGGGCCCCTTGGTACCAAGTGGCATCGTGTTCAACGCCACAGCTAACTGAGTATTGTTGCTGACCGTGTCCATCCCTTTATGACCCAATGTACCCAACATCTGATGGCTACTTCAGCAGGATAATGCGCCATGTCATAAAGCTGGAAACATCATGAATTCACTGTACTCAATGGCTCACGTCACCAGATCTCAATCAATAGAGATCTTGGGATGTGGTGGAACGGGAGATTCGCATCATGGATGTGCAGCCGACAAATCTGCAGCAACTGTGTGATGGCATCATGTCAATATGGACCAAAATCTCTGAGGAATGCTTCCAGCACCTTGTTGAATCTATGTCACAAAGAATTAATGCAGTTCTAAAGGCAAAAGGGGGTCCAACCCGTTACAAGCATGGTGTACTTGTAGTGGCCGGTGAGTGTATATGTGCAATGGTGTGGGGTTGCATGACTAGAGATGCTGTGGGTCGTTTGCAGGTGCTTGATGGACTGGTAAATGCTTACAGGTATGAGAGGGGTCTTCAGCCCAAGGTTTTACCATCAGCCAGAGACATCTTTGGTGAAGGAACCATTCATTTTTCATCAGGATGGGGCTCCATGCCACACAGCCAAAAAATGCCTCACCTGGTTCAAGGAGAACAAAGTTGAATTGCTAAATTGGCCTGAAAATAGCCCAGACCTCAACCCTATTGAAAATCTCTGGGGCAGACTAAAGAAAACAGTAGCAACAATAAGCAAGAGCTGATAGCAGCAATAATTAACACCTTGTTCCATATAATAATAGTGGATGGTCTCCAGAGACTTGTGGACAGCATGCCAAGAAGATGTGAGGCAGTGATCAAGGCTAAGGGATAGCCAACGTGCTACTAACCACATTATCTAATATAAAGACAATACTGGAAATATCAGCATATATGGCCAAAGTATTGTACTGTAGCTAGTTAAAGAGGAACTTTCACCACCTCACACATGTAGAGATTATAATACCATCCTGTAGGGGCGGCTACACAGATTTAGGCGCACTTTGAATTTTCCTTCTAGCCCCCACGGTTGCAGAGATATCACTGTGTTTGACCATTGCAATCAGTGTTTGGTCAGAGAGGAGGAGCTCGAGGCGTTTGTTATTCTAATCTTCTTTCATACTGTCCAATCAGTGGCAGGCAATGTCAGAGAAGCTATTATGAATATTGAGCTGTGAGTTTTTTCTTTGTTCACCTAATGGCTGTGTTTACACACATTCCGCTAATATTCTCTTGACATTGTGTTGACATGTTTTGTCAGTTTGCTTGCGATTGCATTTACGCGGCTTTTGCGTCGTGCTTACACTGCGCTTGCGCCACGGTTACGTTTATGCAGCGTTTGCGACAGTTACTTTTGCGTGGCGTTTGAATTACGTTTACTTTTACACATCGTTTGTGTAACATTTACACTTGCACAGCGTTTGCGTCACATTTAAGCTTACGCAGCATTTGCATCACTTTTACGCGCCGTTACATCATGTTTACGAGGCGCTTGTGTCACATATACTCTTACGCGGCGTTTGTGTCACGTTTGCGCTTATGCGGCGTTTGCATCACGGATACGCTTATGTGGCGTTTGCATCACGGATACGCTTATGCGGCGTTTGCATCACGGATACGCTTATGCAGCGTTTGCGTCATGGTTACGCTTACGCAGCACTTGCGGCATGGTTCACTTACGCAAATTTCATCACAGCACACTCAACTTCCCAGCCTCAAGACAGGCTTGATCTGATTCTTCTATCCCCACAAATCCAGTACACATCAGACACTGGTAATACATGGTTACCTGTGTTGTCAATGTTGAACAAGGTCATTGTCTGGTTGCACCAACCTTAGGTAAAGTTCCTTACCCTGGGGGCATTCTGGTCAGCCCTACAGATCAGTGATGGCAAACCTTCTAGACACCGAGTGCCCAAACTACAGCCAAAACCCACATATTTTTTTAAAGTGCCTATATGACAATGTAGGCAGAAACTTATTACTCCCTGCTCTGTCACAGGTTTAAATTATATACATTAGGCACTTGAGGACACCAATACAGTAGAAAGAAGGAGAAGTTCAGATCATTGTAGCTTCCTTCCAGGGTGCTGGGCTGCTTGGGACTGCAAGAGGCCTTGAGTCCTGTTTGGTGAACTTTGCGTTGGGATGATGGCACGGGTGCCAGAAGTGGCACTCAGAGCCCTCTCTATGGGCACCCGCGCCATAGGTTCGCCACCACTGCTATAGATACAGAGATAGTCATGGTTGGGGTTTCCAGTCAATCAGAAGAGACCAGCTGGGAGAAAAAATACGTTTGCAATGGGAAATGTGGTGTTGGTCAGCAGGCTTTGAAAAGGGCCGTTGTGTTGGGGCTCTAGACTATTATTGGTGTGTCTTTTTACCACCACATAGTCTCACTCCCGGTCACGGTCTGGATCTGGAAGAGAATCAAAAACACTTTTGCAGTTTCCTGCCATCAGCTGTAGGGTCTGTGGGAAGAAGAAGCCTAATCCTGGGTGCGCAGTCAAAAAGTACCTCAAAGGTTCCCACTCTCCCTAGACCACAGTACACATGGAGGCTCAATGCGCTGGGATGATGGCGCGGGCGCCGCACTATCAGCTCTAGAAACTTACAAACAAAGGATAGCTGAAAGAATAAGACATTTCTGGGAATTTCTCAAAATAAAAAAAAAAACACCCCTTGGACTATCAAATGGGAAACTCATATGTCATTCATGAACATATGGGGGATGTACACTCACCGGCCACTTTATTAGGTACACCATGCTAGTAACGGGTTGGCCCCCTGTTGCCGTCAGAACTGCCCTCATTCTTCGTGGCATAATATCAACAAGGTGCTGGAAGCATTCCTCAGAGATTTGGTCCATATTGACACGTGGCATCACCCAGTTGCTGCAGATTTGTCGGACTGCACACCTATTGCGAATCTCCCGTTCCACACATCCAAAGATGCTCTATTGGATTGAGATCTGTGACGTGGAGGCCATTTGAGTAAACACGTGACCATTGTCATGTTCAAGAAACCATTCTGAAAGGATTCCAGCTTATAACTGGCGCATTATCCTGCGAAAGTAGCCATCAGATGTTGGGTACATTGTGGTCATAAGGGATGGACATGGTCACAACAATACTCAGTGGCTGTTGCGTTGCAACGATGCTCAATTGGTACCAAGGGGCCACAAGAGTGCCGAAAAAAATATTCCCACACCATGACAACCACCACCACCAGCCGAACCGTTGAACAAGCAGGATGGATCCATGCTTTCATGTTGTTGACTGCATCGAAAATTCCTATACCCTACCATCCGAATGTCGCACAGAAATCGAGCTCATCAGACCAGGCAACGTTTTTTCCAATCTTTCTACTGTCCTATTTCGATGATCTTGTGCCAAATGTAGCCTCATTTCCTGTTCTAGCTGAAGGAGTGGCAGCCCGGTTGTGGTCTTCTGCTGCTGTGCCCATCTGCCTCAAAGTTGGACGTACTGTGCGTTCAGAGATGCTCTTCTGCCTACCTTGGTTGTAACGGGTGGCGATTTGAGTCACGTGTTGCCTTTCTATCAGCTCGACCAGTCCTGCCCATTCTCCCTCTGACCTCTGCATCAACAAGGCATTTCCCCCACAAACTGCCGCTCACTGGAGGTTTTTTCTTTGCGGACCATTCTCTGTAAACCCTAGAGATGGTGTGCGTGAAATCCCAGTAGATCAGCAGTTTCTGAAATACTCAGACCAGCCCTTTTGGCACCAACAACCATGCCACGTTCAAAGGCACTCAAATCACCTTTCTTCCCCGTACTGATGCTCGGTTTAAACTGCAGGAGATTGTCTTGACCATGTCTACATGCCTAAATGCACTGAGTTGCCGCCATGTGATTGGATGATTAGAAATTAAGTGTTAACGAGCAGTTGGACAGGTGTACCTAATAAAGTGGCCGGTGAGTGTATATACGGCGTATACATGTCTCCCATACATCGCGATGGCCTCGCAGCGCTGTACGGGAGCGGTACGGTGCCGCACATGTGCGCCACCATACCGCTCCGTAGGCTGTAGAAAGATAGGACATGTCCTATCTTTCTCCGGAATACGGCACCATGTGCCATATATTCCTATGGAGAAGGGTGGTGGTAAGCTACGATCACCCCCTCCTCCTCTCCCCGGTGCCACCGTGTGCAGTGTGACCCGCACCTATGGGCTCTACAGAAACCCAGGACTGAAGGCCGGATGGATTAGGCGTCCCACTACCAGCCTACCCCTACTCCATAATAAGCAGGCCCAGTAGGGACATTACAAAGGTGCCTATGCTAGCTAGGCAAACATAGACCAAACAGACTACTCCTGCTTACCACATGTCTGCATTAACCCTTGGGTTACTGCAGACGAATCCAGGGCTTTTACCATGTACCTTTTATCTGCCTGAAGAACAGATAGCTGTTCTCCCAAATGACACCTCTCAATTTCTCACACCTCCCACACGGGCCAAACTAATAACCACAGGTGTCTGCAATTGCTTTCAGGGATATAACAAGCCCTGACACACATCACCATCAATAAGTTGAACCCTTTCACAATCTGTGACATAATAGCACGCAACGGGTCGGCTCCGGGTGCATGGAGAGGGCTCACGGGCTGAGCCCTCTCCATAGCCAGTAAGTCTTTGATGCATATCACAGCAAATACTTACTGGTAACACTCACGATCGGTGCTAGCACCGATTGCGGGTGTTAACCCGCACATCGCCGCCAGCAAAGCTGCCAGCAGTGCATGGGTACCACCATCTTGTTGGAGATTGACGCCTTCGGAAGACCCGAGGCTGTCTTGTTTCAATCCATTGATTACAATATTCGATTTGCACATTGTAAAGAATGAGAAGGAAAATCCTCATATACTGCCATACATTAGTATGGCAGTATATGGTAGGATCGATCAGACAACCTAGGGTTAAAGTACCATAGGGAGTCTGAAAAATAGTAAAAGTAAAAATTAAAAAAAGTAAAAAAAAAATAATAATAATAAAAAACCTTAAAATTTAAAATCACCCCCTTTCCCTAGAACTCATATAAATACACTCACCGGCCACTTTATTAGGTACACCTGTCCAACTGCTCGTTAACACTTAATTTCTAATCAGCCAATCACATGGCGGTAACTCAGTGCATTTAGGCATGTAGACATGGTCAAGACAATCTCCTGCAGTTCAAACCGAGCATCAGTATGGGGAAGAAAGGTGATTTGAGTGCCTTTGACAGTTGCTTGGTTGTTTGGTGCCAGAAGGGCGTGGTCTGAGTAGTGCAGAACTTGCTGATCTACTGGGATTTTCATTCCACGCACAACCATTCTAGGGTTAACAGAGAATGGTCCGAACAAGAAAAAACCTCCAGTAGCGGCATTTCCTGCTGGGCGGAAATGCTTGTTAGTCAGAGAGAATGGGCAGAAACTGGTTCGGCTGATATAAGGCAAACAGTGACTCAAATCGGTCAGTGCAGGCTGGTGGTGGTGGTTCATGTGTGTGGGATATTTTTTCTTGGCACTCTTTGGCCCCTTGGTACCAATTGAATCGTTGCAAAGCCACAGCCTACCTGAGTATTGTTGCCTGACCATGTCCATCCCTTTATGACCACAAGTACCCAACATCTGATCTGACTTTCAGCAAGGATAATGCCGCCAGTCAAAAGCTGAATCATCTCTACTGGTTTTTCTTGAACATGACAATGAGTTCACTGTACTCAAATGGCCTCCACGTCACCAGATCTCAATCCAATAGAGCATCTTTGGGATGTGGTGGAACGGGAGATTCGCATCATGGATGTCATGCCCAAAATCTGCGGCAACTGTGGTGATGCCATCATGTCAATATGGACCAAAATCTCTGAGGAATGCTTCAGCACCTTGTTGAATCATATCCACGAAGAACTGAGGTCAGTTCTCGAAGCAAAAGATGGGTCCAACCCGTTACTAGCATGGTGTACCTAATAAAGTGGCCGGTGAGTGTATAAATATCAGTAAAAATCACAAGCACATTAGGTATTGCCGCATGGAAAATCAATCAAATAAAAGCCGTTTTTCACCCGTAAGGAAATTTTTGAAAAATATAAAAAAAAACAAAAAGTGATCAAAAGGGCGTACAGTCCTAAAAATGGTAGCTTGAAAACTTCATTAAAAAAAAACTCGCTAAAAAGATACAACCCACAGCTCTGCACACTGATAAAAAAATGTATTAGCGCCAGAAGATGCAAAATTTAAAAAAAAAAAATTTACAAGAGATTATAATTTTGAAATGCATGAAAACATTAAACCATACAAATTGGATATCCCCGTATCACACCGACCCAAAGAATAAGAACATGTCATTTGTGGCCACAGTGAAAGCCATAAATTCCAAGCCCACAAGAAAACGCAACAAATGCGTTTTTCACCAATTCACACTGCATTTTGAATTTTTCCAGCTTCCCATTACATGGCATGAAAGAATAAATCAACTCACTATGAAGTGCAAATTGTTACAAAAACAAACAAAGAGCCATCACACATCTTTACGTTGTAAAAAAAAAGTTAGATCAGGATCAGACGTACTAACAGCCGACATCCCCCTTTAACACCCCCCAGTTGGAGTGGGCTCTCCGATCGCGGTGTTTAAAAACCCTTAAATGCAGGATTGCGCCTTCCGGGGTCTTTCCCCCCGATCGCCCCCCCACATGCGTCTTCGGGGGGCCGATTGCTGCTATGGCAGCCCTGGGTCCAATCACTGCACTGCCTGTAGATGGCATTCGATAGCTAAAGAGTGATTTGCCTAATTAAACAGCTGTTAACTTGATTTAACTGTTACCTAGCTGTGTAACAGTGCTAAGGCGTTAAACACGTTTAAACTAATAGGCAATCATCTTCCTATTAATGCGTTTTTAAATGCTTGCAGTAAACGCGACGTGTGACCGTACCTGGCTCTAATAGATTCATCAGTTACAGGTGAAAAGAGAAAAAAAATCTAAATAAAGTGAAAAATGTCCCCCAGGGGTTGCGATCGGATTGTGGTGCAATCGGCGCCGCTTTTCAATGCACATAAATCGGGGCCCGGCCGTCAGACAACCCGACTGATTCGGACAAACCGTGGAATTTAAAATTCAAATTGTGTCGTAAGATCAGCACTCCATACACCGGGAAGAAGAAGGTGAAACTCCGGCGGACCTCAGCAGGAAGCGACACATACAGGAAATTGGACGCACGATCTTAGTGAATCGCGGCAGCTCCGAATCCTCATCGGACATTCCGGATCGGGATCACGACGGGACAGGAAGTAAATGTGCCCCATTTAATATCAAAACAACCAAAACAAATAGGGATTTATTATGTTCATTTTGAGTTACTTTTTTTTATTTTTAAATTATTATAAATTACAAAGCCTTTTTTCCACTTTTAATCATAAAAAAAAAATGTCAAACTTTTATTACCTCTTTTAACTAACTCTATGGGGGTCATTTACTAAGGGCCGGCTTTCTGTCGATCCGATTGCAGCGATTGGCGCTAGGGCGGCTGATCGGACGAATCGGGGGCGTGGCTGTCGGAAAACCCGACGGATTCGGAAAAACCACCGACTTAAAAAAAAAAAAAAAGTTCGCTTGGCACTCGCTTACCTGCCCGAGCAACGGATGTGAAACTCCGACGGCCTTCAGCGGCAGCAGTGACACCTGTGTACAACGCGCATTACCTTAGTGAATGCCGGAAGAACCAAATCCCGACAGAGAACACGCCGCTGATCGGGACAGGACGGTAAGTAAATCTGCCCCTATGTGTCCTGAAAAAAACACCACAATAAATTTAAGGTGTACCTAAGTTACCTCCCTTAATCTATTACTATTCCATGATCGGTTGTTATTAGGTGGGCAAACCTTAAAGGGAACCTTTCACCGGGACCTCATTTTTCACTAAAGACAGATTGTAAAGCCCATGACACCATCAGTGCAAAAATGCCTCTTGCCTTTTCTAAGCATTTGCATTGCTATATAATTGTGGTGTTTAACTTACTCTTGCATCCTGACAAATCCTGGGTGAGCAACGGGCTGGACTTTGTTTGGAGCATTTCACAAAACAACATGTGACTTATCTGACTGCAGGCTGCCTCCAGGTCTGTGCTCCTGTACAGCTTGTCCCTCCCCCACTGATGTCAGGCTGTCCAGGCTGTGACCCCTGAGAAGAAGCAGGAGGAGGAGCTAGACAGGAGCCAAAGGTGGGGGCCAAGCTCTGAGGAGTAACACAGACAAGTCACATGTTGTTTTTTTGGAATGCATCTAAACCAAAGTCCAGCCCCTGTGACTACCCCAGGATTTGTCAGATGCGGAGTAAGTTATAACACAAATTATATTGTAAAGCAAATGCGTAGAAAGGCAGAGAGACATATTTGCACTGCTGGGCCGGGCTTCTGCAACCTGTCTTTAGTGAAAAATGAGGTCCCTGCACAGGTTCCCTTTAAAGGGGTATTCTCATCTGGGGATTCACTACAGTTTGTTAATCTGCCATATATATACATTCCTTCAATTAGATGTTATTAAAAAATTTACCTGTGTGAAGATAATTTCTCATAAATGTAGTCGTCTGGTCCCTTAGAAACAAGACTGTGTCCGTTGGATACGCGCACCTCTGCTGGAGGGATTGCACAAAGAAACAGAAGGTTTTTGTATATAAAATGTCTGGGAGTTACTGCATATTCCTGTACCGTCCTGTGGTAGGATGCTGAACCAGGTGGTCAGGCAGAGCTAATATCATGTCTGGGCCATCGCTGCCAAATGTGAGGTGGTTGTATCCGAGGAACTCTTCTCTCGTTTCTAAGGGACAACCTAACTACATTTATGAGAAATTATCTTCACACCGAACATTTTTTTTAATAACATCCATTGAAGAATTGTTTACATATGCACAAATGAATTAAATTAAATGTAATGTCCACATGGGAATACCCCTTTAGTGCGTGCTGCACACGGTGCGTTCTTGGTCCATTTTTAACCCCTTATCCAACAATAGTTTTTCCAGCTTAGAACCAGACTCGATTTTTTCAAATCTGCCCTGTGTCACTATAACATTGGTTGTAACTTCGAACACTTTAACATATCCGTGATTTGAGACTGTTTTCTCGTGACAATTGTACTTCATGTTAGTTGTAACTTTAAGTGATAAGTTTTTGCGTTTCGGTCGAAAAAAGTGAAAATTTTGGCAAAAGTTTTGTAAAATTTCAGCATTTTCCAAGTTTTTCCAATGTTCTGCTTTCCAGACAGTAGTGAAACTACCCAAAAAGCTGATAATCAACATTTATGGAATGTCTGCTTTATGTTGAGATGATATTTTATGCATCCTCTCATTTTTCTAGGATGTTATGTGGCGCAAACTTTAGGTGCGATTTTCCTCATTTTCATGGAAATCCCCAAAATTCACTTTTGAGGGAACTAATCAGCTAAGTGACTTTGAAAGGCCTAATAATAGTATCCCAAAAATTACCCCACTATAAAACGTACCCCCAACCACCACCCCTTTTTTTTTGGGGGGGGGGTGCCTTAAGCTATTTGTGAGACTTTATTAACTATTTCAAGGAGAACACAAACCAAATCATCAATTTTTATTGTGGATTTTTAGCACTTTTTTTCCCCCGTTCACCGGAACATAAAATAATATTTAATCTTTATTCTCTGGTTCACTACAATTGCGGTGAATACCTCATTTAGCTCCTCAATTTTACTGAGCAAAACCAAATCTTGGAGAAAATCGCATTGTTTTTGACTATTGACAATTTACACATTTTCAAATTTCAACTTCTGTATTTTCTGTTTTCTTTTGCCAGATCGGTTGAGGGGTTTTTTTTTGGGCAAAGAGTTGTTCTTTTCAGTCGTATCATATTAGGGAATCGTAACTTTTTTTGATCACTTTTTAAAACATTTTTTTGTGATGGTGTTTGATGAAAAATTGTATGTTACGGAAGTTTTCATGTTTTTTTTTGTTTTTTTTAATTTTCCGTTCATGAGCGGGTTCATATAATAAGTTAGATTTATTGTACAGATTAACACAGACGGCGGTGATACACAAATATGTACTTTTTTGTATTTTATAGTTATTTGCATTTTATGTGTAACTAGGGAATTATGGGACTTTTTATTTAATAATTTAATTATAATTCATAAATGACTTAACTTTTTTTTTAATCTTTTCTACATTTTCCACCTTTTGGCTTGAACAAGCGTTCATCCAATTGCTTGTTCAAGCTTTACACTGCAATACACTTGTATTGCTGTGTATAGTGTAAGTAGCTGAGCATGCTTAGTTACTTACAGCCGGGGACAGAAGCTGGCAGCCTCGGGTCACATGCTGGATACAGGGCTGCAGCAGGGGATCGGATCCCCGGTAAACACCCCGGGGGGGGTCCGATCCAAGGTGGGACACTTACACGGCGGCGTGTAAGGGTTTTAGCACCCGGGATCAGAGTTTTTCCTTTCCGAACCCGGGTGTAAGTGCCGGGTCTGAGCTTTGATATCACAGCCCGACTCCGGCCAACCTACCAACCCGATGTCCCGAATCTTCTTCTGACGCACCGCTGTGAAAGGCGTCGGTCAGAAGAAGTACCCTTATGACCCGCCGCAGAATCCCGATAGGGCGGTCATTAAGGGGTTAAACCAGTGGAAACGCACACGTTCTTGTATGTTTACTATGCGTTTGGCTGGTTCTAATTTGTTTCACACACAGCTGTCTTCACTTCTATAATGAAGATTCAACAGATTCAAACCAGCCAAATGCATGGTAAACATATAAAATGCATGCATTTTCAGTCCGTTTTAAAACGGCACCAGAGCGCACCACTGTGTGACAGCACCCTTACTACAATGGTGCTTATGCCACAATTCCTTTAATTTTTATATCATTCACCATATGGATCCTGCAGCATATTTAGTGCATAAAACATTCTCTTTCGCTGCAGCACGTAATAAGAAGGGAACAGGGATTAGTCTGGACTGACTTACTAAATGGCAGATCGGTTACTGCAGTCAGCGCCTACAACACTGGCATTGTTTTTTCACGAATTGCCTTACTGAGCCTCTGACACCCTCCAGCAACCTCACCAGGCATGTGAACGTACTATACGTCACATGTCGGTAAGGGGTTAAAACTGTCCAAGAACGCGACATGTGGTAGCACTTTAAGAGGGATCGTTTTCTATTTGTCTATCCCCTACTTAGGGAGGGCCAGTTAATAGTAATGGACAGCTGGTAGACTGGATTTAGCATCACTGCGCCCAATGTCAAGTGGTCATTTGTCTGTCCTCCTGGGTCTGCCTTACAGATTTAATTTCAATCTAGGAACCTGTGATTTCAAACAGGCAGATTATTGTGGTTTGCAATATTTTGGAGCCAGAAGGATTCACTTTCAGAAGTGTCTCCCCCCCCTCCTATGTCTCCATGCACATTTAACATAAACAACAAGGGAGAGTGGTCAGACACTACATGGTTGCACTCCCTCATCACGGACCATTGCTACCAACCAATGTTTTCCGTGTAAGGACTATTCTAGACAAAAAAAAGTTTTGGAACTGGAATGGCATAGTATTGCCTAACACGCACATTAAGTCCTCCAAATGTTACACAAACCAACCTCCAAAATATTTTGGCCAATGATATAGGGGAACGCCCTGAAAGCATGTACTCCTATGATAATTGTCTAGAAACGGATTCAAAGTTGCCACTTAGCAATTTAGGTAAAACAGGGAATTCAGCCAGAAAATGTCGGAGTCTATTGGACTGTTGAGCAAAGCCTCAAAAAACAACACGTCTTTACATGTCCTGTACAGTGACAAAACACCTGCTACGTGATCTACTCTCTCAGGACATTTATACATATATTGGCACTTGTCACAGGGCCAGATTAAGATTGCGTTGGGGCCCCTGGTGGCAAATCTATCCACTATTCCCCAGTAATACTCTATATACAGCAGTCCCCACCCCCAGTGATACATCTTATATACAGCCGCAAACCCCCCCAATAATACATCTATATACAACGTCTCTCCACCCCCCCCCCCCCAAGGATACATCTATATACAACCAGACACCCCCAGGAATACATCTATATACTGCCACCTATCCCTCCCCCAGTAATACATCTACATACAGACATCACCGCACGCCCCCGTGATACATCTACATCCAGCTGCCAACAACCACCAGACACTTTGAGACTGGTCTGGGAGCGATGCGTTGCAGCACTACTGCTGTGCATGCTCCAGCCGGAGACGTCCAACTCACAGCTGACTGTATGTCACTCACGGCAACCAGCCAATGCTACACAGCTAGCTGTCACTACGAGCTGACTGTCCCTGCCTGTCAGAGCATAAGGGCAAGTGAAACGTACAAACTTTTGACTAAAATGTAAGACATTGTAATCTGGTGGGGGCCCCTCTGGGAGCAAGATGGTGGGGGCACAGGGGCCATGATCTGGCCCTGTCTTGGGCGGCGGTATATGAAAGGTCCCTGTCCATCCGGTTGTGCCAGATGTATCAGAAGCTCCCTTTTTTCTCATCACCATGACAGCCACCACACCTGAGGACAGGAACCCTCAGCATAAAAAATACCTACCTCCCTCCTAGCCTCATAGGTTTCCTTCCCTGGAAGGGAACCTGTGGGACTCATGTTAAGGGTCCAGGAATATGGCTCCTCGCCCGTCACTTGACCCCCTTGTAGTAAGGGAGTGTGGGTGCTGATGGTAAGGGCTGCTAGGTATCCAGCCAATTTATTTTGAAGAAGCATTCAATGTGCCCACTGACAGGCAAGTGTTTCTCCCCTGCAAATCCTGGCCTCTGTTGTCTGTGTCCTCGTTCTCCCCAGGGTCCTACATACTTGCTATGCATCGCGCCTTACAACGGATCAAGAGGTCAGAGGTTGCCATTTGACACTCACTTCCAGAAGGAATGGGGACAGGTGTGCAGCAAGATGGGTCCAACGTCCGCATTCTCCAGAGGCAGTTTCAGAACTGTTCACATGTCAGCGAGCTGTTATATCCAATGCACTTCACGAGTGGTGAGTTTTAATGGCACTCGCAGGATGGGATTTCTGGCAAAGGATTGAATCCCGCACAGAACACGCTATTCCTTTTGGACTGCGTTGTATTTGTTTAGATGGAGCCGAGGAGCTCAGGAGGCTAATGGTGGTGGCAGAACTGGCGTTTTGAACACCTTATTAAGCAGCCCGTTAAAAAAACGCATGCGTTTTAAAAATACATGCATTTTTGAAAACGCATGTGGTTTTTAACGAACTGCTTAAAACCGGCCTAAAACCGGGCACCACATGTGCCCCCACCCTTGAATTTCCTGTGGGTGTCCTCTACATACAGGACTGGCAAAGGGACCTCCCCCTTTGTGGACCTCTCCTCAGCATGAGTTACCAAGTGGAACCAAGAATTTGTTTTATTACTTTTATTGTATTCCGGTTATAATTATGGATTGATGTAAACTGAATGTACAAATTAAAGATGATTTCAACAGGTGAATTATGTGGCTCTATCTGTGTTGTGCTACTTATTTTTATTAAACCAGAAAAGTTTGTCATTTAAGATAGGAGTCACAATAGTTTTTGCATCTACTTACATCATATAGCAAATCCACTTCTTATATGGAACATGTGGTTATGGGGCCACGCAGTGATATGACTGTTTGTAACTATAGGCCATAAATGTGCGCTGGTGTATTATAATAATAATAATAATAATAATAATACATGGAAGTTATATAATTCTGAAGAGATAGAAAAGGTTGTCCAAAACATAGGTTGAACTTTTCTCTGAGCTGCCTCACATCATACAAACAATAAAACTATCCAGTTGTCCTTAGTTGTAGTGGCTTGTGGGCCTAGTGCACTGGGAGGTAGAATCCCTTTGAAGGCAGTAGTTTTCAGGCTGGGAAGATTTTAGGTGTAAGTATGTTTATAAAAATAACATTGTGAATGCTAGCCAGAATGGTTCTTCCTTCTTTTGTCCCTTAAAGTAACCTAAAAGTCATTTTAAGTTTTTTTTTTTTTTTTTGTGTCTCATTGAATTTCCATCGTCCCTTCCAGCTATGAAAGAATCCTAATTCCCAATGAGACCTGGTTTACCACAAGGTGGGAGGATTATACCACTTCATATTCTAGCAGAGAAAATTAGTTTTTAATCATCAAAAAGGTATAGCCAGGCAGATAAACCAACTGTTTCCGCTGTACTATCTTGGTATCAAAGGGAAGTTTTTTTCCTATGAATGTGTCCTTTCCTATAATTAAACAAGGCGATACCGTATATACTTACTCGAGTATAAGCCCGAGGCTTAGGCCCCTAATTTTACCAGGCCAAAACGGATCCTGGTAAACCTATATATTTTTTTTTTACTCGGTTATAAGCCGGTTGGTTTGTCATTCCAGTCCAAGTTTTTTGTGCTGAAAAACTAGGCTTATACTCGAGTATATAAGGTATATAAATTTATAGTATACAAACTTAGAAATGATCCTAGCCAGCTATGTCCCCCCTGGGGGTTGATGATGGGCCCCATACCAAATTTAGCCTGGGCTTAGTTTCCTACGACACCACATGCACACCTGTGTTGTTGCTAGAATGGAGACAGGCTTTAATCTCACTAGAAAGCGTGTGTGGCTCGCACTTCCGTCACTCCTAGAGATTAATGAAGCAGGGGTGAATGCTTGGCCTCTGCGTCCATTATCTGAGAGAGCGGCGAGGGTGTCCATTCCATTTTTTTTTGCGATCTGAGCACCCCAGCACTGAGACCCCCCCCACCGCCTGATCAAGCAAGTTAAGAGCCCTATCCCGTGAATAGGCAAACTTGTTAGTAAGAAAACCCCCTTTACACTACTCTCAAGTCTCGTAAAAAACCACTGAGGCGAGGAGGTGTGTTTTTCTTTTTGATGCTCCAGTTTTATGTCCCAAGTGAATGGATCCCTCTCCCAGGTATTGTGCTGTTATGAGTTCAATGGAACAACTGTTACGGCCTAATATATTTATGTATGTTTTCCAGAGGCCCCACGGGAAAATGGTTTATTACTGGTTTTAAACCATAATAAATGTTGCTCTCTGTATCGAGAATTTCAAACGATCAGAGGCAGATATTATAAACTAACAACAAAATCAAATTTCTGTTCTGCCATAGCAATTCCGACAGACTCTCCAGAATCGGTCCCGCCCTGCAGTTATGTTAAGTGACAACTGGTGAAGACTGAACCCCAAATAATGTGAAGAATCTCCACTAACATGGTGGGGAGGGTTGGACTTTCTCATATCCTTTAATGGCAGTGCAATACAGTAAATCATCCACATTTTCATGCGTACATGTCGTCCCTGATCACACACAAGCACAATCCTCCATGTCACAAGCATCCCATATGTGACAACAAAATGGTAATCAATGTTGAAACAGACAACTGCACAAAGATGATAATGGGCCAGTCCAGGAGTCTTGATCTAAAAACCGCGGGGCGTAACTATGAGGGGGGGGCAGAGTGGGTGCATCAGCCAACCCAACCGCACCAACCCCACGGTTCATGAATTTTAGGGTGCCCATATAGGAATGTTCTACTTAATACTCCTATCATTATGAGCAGACTATACTATAAAACTACATTATATGGATGTCCAGGTGGGGGGTGTGTCTCGGCGATGAGTTCAGTGAAGTAAGAGCTAGTGGGAATACTAAATTTTGGTCAGGCTGGAGACTGGGTCGCCCATCAGCTTCAAGTCGCCACTGTCTAAACCCAATAGAACAACCGCTATAAAATCCTTGGGACAAAGTTATGGCCAGAAACACCCTAACAAGTTACAGAACTGTGGAAGATCCTGGAAGAGAACGTGTACACAAAATCTCCACGAGTTGCATGGTGAGAAACTAGTATGTGCTGACGTCCCGATAAGGTCCTGGACATTCTACTGATTGGGTTCAGTTGTACCTTCCGCGAAAATGTCATTTTTAGCTTTGGCTACTTTTAGATCACACTGTTTTTTCGAAAATAAAGGGTTTAGGAGATTTCTGAATATTACATTATTTCTGAGAAAAATCAAGTGACACATACATTGTCCTCGTTCTTTGATCTCCCGGTGTGTGGGTGTGTCCGTTTGTATATATCACCATATCTTTATACATGTAATACCATCTCTATCTCCCTTTGCTCGTCCAAACTCCGGTGAATCTGGCTACTCTCTCGACTTTTCCGTTATCTCTTCAGCTAATCCCTCCTTGATCTACAAACGGTTTCCCCCTGCACTAAGCATTCCATTAAAACTCTCTCTCTCTCAACACACCCACACAAAACCTTCCTTCTTTCTTCCCCTCGGCTCTATGACGCCTTTTTCATTGCCTTCATATTGCGGAAACCCGTTTTTGTCGATCCCATGCGGATTTAGCTGAAGATACAGGAAAGTCAGAGAATATGCCAGTCCATCAGGAGTTGGAGATGAAGGGAGATTAGAGACTGGTCTTACACTGTATAAAGATTGTGTATATATACAAACGGCACCACACACACACCGAGACAAAATAAGAGGACAAGTATGGCTCACTTGATTTTTCCTCAGAAAATAATTGTAATATCTCATAAATCTCCTAAAACCTTTATTTGCAAAACTATGATCATAAAAGTAGCAAAGCTAAAATGACATTTTCGTAAGGTTACAACTGTCCACCCATCATAGGCATGTATCAGACCTTTCCCGTGACTTCAGCACACACTAGTTTCTCACCTGCACTCGGTGATTTTGGTACGCTCTTCTTCCAGTGTCTTCCACAGTTTTCTTTACTGTTTAGGGGTTCTTGCCATAACTTTTTCACCAAGGATCTTTCTAGAGTTGTCTATTGGGTTTAACAAGTGGCGTAACTTGAAGCTGATGGGCCCCGTCCAAAGTCTGTGCCATGCCTCCTGACCATAATGTATGTTTTTATAGTACTAGTCTGCTCATATTGGAAGTGACACCTTATGGGCACCCTATTAACCTCCTGGGCCGGTTGCGATCGCACCCTCTGCAACCCGCCTCACGTTCCCCCTGGGTTTAGATCAGACCTGGACTGGCATTTCATTGTTCCCTGTATCTGTTTCAGGAACTGCGTTATCCCATTTTGCTGTGTGACAGGGACATTGTCCTGCCTGAAAATTTGCTGGATGATTTACTGATTCCTCCTGCCAAAAGGTATATGAGAAGTCCAACTCCTCCACCACTTTTAGTTGAGATCTTTACCATATTTTGGGGTTCATTCTTCCACCAGTTTGTGCAATTAACATAATGCAGTCTGATTCTGTATCTGCCGAAATTCGGTTAATATCTGCCTGAAATACAGAGCGCCACATTTATATGGGTTTAAAACCATAATAACCATTTTCCCGGGTCCTCTGGAAGACATAAGTAACTTCCGGTACATTGTTCCTGAACATAACAGCACCATACTGGAGAGGGATCCCTCACCGCCTGGGCCGACCCTAAACTAGCAATAAAGAATACACACCAGTAGAAGATTGGAAAAACATTGCCTGGTCTGATGAGTCTCGATTTCTGCTGCGACATTCGGATGGTAGGGTCAGAATTTGGCATCAACAACATGAAAGCATGGATCCATCCTGCCTTGTATCAACGGTTCAGGCTGGTGGTGGTGGTGTCATGGTGTGGGGAATATTTTCTTGGCACTCTTTGGGCCCCTTGGTACCAATTGAGCATCGTTGCAACGCCACAGCCTACCTGAGTATTGTTGCTGACCGTGTCCATCCCTTTTTGACCACAATGTACCCAACATCTGATGGCTGCTTTCAGCAGGATAATGCGCCATGTCATCATCTCAGACTGGTTTCTTGAACATGACAATGAGTTCACTGTACTCAAATGGCCTCCACAGTCACCAGATCTCAATCCAATAGAGCATCTTTGGGATGTGGTGGAACGGGAGATTCGCATCATGGATGTGCAGCCAACAAATCTGCGGCAACTGTGTGATGCCATCATGTCAATATGGACCAAAATCTCTGAGGAATGCTTCTAGCACCTTGTTGAATCTATGCCACGAAGAATTGAGGTAGTTCTGAAGGCAAAAGGGGGTCCAACCCGTTACTAGCATGGTGTACCTAATAAAGTGGCCGGTGAGTGTATAAATAATCAGTAAAAATCACAAACACATTAGGTATTGCCGCAAAATATATTAGCCGTTTTTCACCCCGTAAAGGAAAATTTTGAAAAATATAAAAAAAAACAAAAAGTGATCAAAAGGGCGTACAGTCCTAAAAATGGTAGCATTGAAAACTTCATAAAAAAAAAAAAACTCGCTAAAAAAGATACCACCCACAGCTCTGCACACTGAAGTATAAAAAATGTATTAGCGCCAGAAGATGGCAAAATTTAAAAAAAAAATTCTACAAGAGATTATAATTTTTGTAAATGCATGAAAACATTATAAGACCTATACAAATTGGGTATCCCGTGATCACACCGACCCAAAGAATAAAGTAAACATGTCATTTGTGGCACACAGTGAAAGCCATAAATTCCAAGCCCACAAGAAAACGCAACAAATGCGTTTTTTCACCAATTTCACTGCATTTTGAATTTGTTTTCCAGCTTCCCAGTACATGGCATGGAAGAATAAATACACTCACTATGAAGTGCAAATTGTTACACAGAAAACAAGCCATCACACAGCTCTTTACGTGTAAAAAAAAAAGTTAGATCAGGATCAGACTACTAACAGCCGACATCCCCCTGTAACGCCCCCAGTTGGAGTGGGCTCCGATCGCGGGTGTTTAACCCTTTAAATGCAGCGATTGCGCCTTCCCGGGGTCTTTCCCCCCGATCGCCCCCCCATGCAGTCTTCGGGGGGGCCGATCGCTGCTATGGCAGCCCTGGGTCCAATCACTGCACTGCCTGTAAGATGGCATTCGAATAGCTAAAGAGTGATTTGCCTAATTAAACAGCTGTTAACACTTGCATTTAACACTGTTACACCACTACGTTAACGCATGTGTTAACAGTGCGTTAATGGTTGCGTTTTGTAAACACCAGTGTTAACAGCTGTTTAATTAGGCAAATCACTCTTCAGCTATTCCAATGCGTTTTTAAATGCTTGCAGTAAACGCGACGTGTGACCGTACCTGGCTCTAATAGATTCATCAGTTACAGGGGAAAAGAGAAAAAAAATCTAAATAAAGTGAAAATGTCCCCCAGGGGTGCGATCGGATTGTGGTGCATCGGCGCCGGCTTTCATGCGACATAAATCAGGGGCCCGGCAGTCAGACAACCCGACTGATTCGGACAAACCGTGGAATTTAAAATTCAAATTGTGTCGTAAGATCAGCACTCACATACACCGGGAAGAAGAAGGTGAACTCCGGCGGACCTCAGCAGGGAAGCGACACATACAGGAAATTGGACGCACGATCTTAGTGAATCGCGGCAGCTCCGAATCCTCATCGGACATTCCGGATCGGGGATCACGACGGGACAGGTAAGTAAATGTGCCCCATTATATATCAAAACAACCAAAACAAAATAGGGAATTTATTATGTTCATTTTGAGTTACTTTTTTTTTTTATTTTTAAATTATTATAAATTACAAAGCCTTTTTTCCACTTTTAATCATAAAAAAAAATGTCAAACTTTTATTACCTTTTTAACTAACTCTATGGGGGTCATTTACTAAGGCGCTGGCATGCAGGCGACAGAAATCGGGGGCGTGGCTGTCGGAAAACCTGACGGATTCGGAAAAACCACAGACTTTAAAAAAAAAAAAAAAAAAGTGTCGCTTGGCACTCGCTTACCTGCACCGAGCAACGGATGATGAACTCCGACGGCCTTCAGCGCAGCAGCGACACCTGGTGTACAACGGGCGCATTACCTTAGTGAATTGCCGGAAGACCCGAATCCTCGACAGAGAACACGCCGCTGGATCGCGACAGGACCGGGTAAGTAAATCTGCCCCTATGTGTCCTGAAAAAAACACCACAAATAAATTTAAGGTGTTGACCTAAGTTACCTCCCTTAATCTATTACTAATTCCATGATCGGTTGTTATTAGGGCAAACCTTCAAGGGAACCTGTCACCAGGGACCTCATTTTTCACTAAAGACAGATTGTAAAAGCCCATGACACCATCAGTGCAAAAATGCCTTTCTGCCTTTTCTAAGCATTTGCATTGCTATATAATTGTGTGTTATAACTTACTCTTGCATCCTGACAAAATCCTGGGGTAGTCACCGGGGCTGGACTTTGTTTGGATGCATTTCAAAAAACAACATGTGACTTATCTGAGCTGCAGGCTGCCTCCATGTCTGTGCTCCTGTACAGCTTGTCCCTCCCCCACTGATGTCAGCTCACCAGGCTGTGACCTCTGAGAAGAAGCAGGAGGAGGAGCTAGACAGGAGCACAGAGGTGGGGGCCAAGCTCTGAGGAGTAACACAGACAAGTCACATGTTGTTTTTTGGAATGCATCTAAACCAAAGTCCAGCCCCTGTGACTACCCCAGGATTTTGTCAGGATGCGAGAGTAAGTTATAACACACAATTATATTGTAATGCAAATGGATAGAAAAGGCAGAGAGACATATTTGCACTGCTGGGCTTCTGCAACCTGTCTTTAGTGAAAAATGAGGTCCCTTGTGCAAGGTATCCTTTAAAGGGGTATTCTCATCTGGGCATTCACATTCAGTTTGATTAATCTGCCATATATATACATTCCTTCAATTAGATGTTATTAAAAAAATTTACCTGTGTGAAGATAATTTCTCATAAATGTAGTCGTCTGGTCCCTTAGAAACAAGACTGTGTTCTTGGATACGGCCACCTCTGCTGGAGGGATTGCACAAAGAAACAGAAGGTTTTTGTATATGAAATGTCTGGGAGTTACTGCATATCCTGTAGCTGTCCTGTGGTAATGATTGCTGAATCCAGGTGGTCAGGCAGGACTTAATAGCGCATGTCTGGCCATCGCTGCCAAAATGTGAGGTGGTTGTATCCGAGGAAGCTCTCTCGTTTCTAAGGGACAACCTAACTACATTTATGAGAAATTATCTTCACACAGGAACATTTTTTTTAATAACATCCAATTGAAGAATTGTTTACATATGGCAAATGAATTAAATTAAATGTAAATGCCCAGATGGGAATACCCCTTTATGGTGCTGTCACACGGTGCGTTCTTGGTCCGTTTTTAACCCCTTATCACCAACAATAGTTTTCAGCTTAATGACCAGACTCGATTTTTCAAATCTGCCCTGTGTCACGATAATTGGTTGTAACTTCGGAACACTTCAACATATCCGGGTGATTTTGAGACTGTTTTCTCGTGACACATTGTACTTCATGTTAGTTGTAAAATTTAAGTGATAAGTTTTGCGTTTCGGTCTGAAAAAAAGTGAAAATTTGGCAAAAGTTTGTAAAAATTCTTCATTTTCCAAGTTTCCAATGTTCTGCTTTCCAGACAGGAAGTAAAACTACCCAAAAAGCTTGATAATTAACATTTATGGAATGTCTGCTTTATGTTGAGATGATATTTTATGTTGAGATGATATTTTATGCATCCTCTCATTTTTCTAGGATGTTATGTGGCGCAGAACTTTAGGTGCGATTTTTCTCATTTTCATGGAAATCCCCAAAATTCACATTTTGAGGGACAACTCAGCTAACAAGTGACTTTGAAAGGCCTAAGTAATAGTAAAACCCCATAAATTACCCCACTATAGAAACTTCACCCCTTTTTTTTGGGTGGGGTGTCTTAAGCTTATTTGTGAGATTTTATTAACTATTTCAAGGAGAACACAAACCAAATCATCAATTTTTATTGTGGATTTTTAGCACTTTTTTTCCCCCGTTCACCGGAACATAAAAATAATATTTAATCTTTATTCTCTGGTTCACTACGATTGCGCTGATACCTCATTTATATAGGTGTTCTTATCTTTGCTCAATTTTACTGAGCAAAACCAATATTGGAGAAAATCGCATTGTTTTTGCTATTGACAAATTTACACATTTTCAAATTTCAACTTCTGTATTTTTCTGTTGCCAGATCTGGTTGAGGGCTTATTTTTTGCGTAAAGATTTTTTCTTTTCAGTCGTATCATATTAGGGAACGTAACTTTTTTTGATCACTTTTTAGAACATTTTTTGTGATGGTGTTTGATGAAAAATTGTATGTTACGGGAAGTTTTTCATGTTTTTTTTTTTGTTTTTTTTAAAGTCGTTCACCGATCGGGTTCAATATTAAGTTAGATTTATTGTACAGCTTAATACAGACGCGGTGATACCAAATATGTACTTTTTTGTATTTTATATAGTTTCTTTGCATTTTATGTGTAACTAGGGAAATTATGGGACTTTTATTTAAATTATTTATTTAATTATAATTATAAAATGACTTAATTTTTTTTTTTTTATCTTTTCTACATTTTCCACCTTTTGGCTTGAACAAGCGTTCATCCAATTGCTTGTTCAAGCCTTTACACTGCAATACACTTGTATTGCTGTGTATAGTGTAAGTAGCTGAGCATGCTTAGTTACTTACAGCCGGGGACAGAAGCTGGCAGCCTCGGGTCACATGCTGCAACTCAGGGCTGCAGCAGGAGGGATCGGATCCCCCGGTAAACACACCGGGGGGGGGGGTCCGATCCAAGGTGGGGACACTTACACGGCGGCGTGTAAGGGGTTAAGCACCCGGGATCAGAGTTTTTCCGAACCCGGGTGTAAGTGCCGGGTCTGAGCTGTGATATCACAGCCCGACTCCGGCACCAACCTAACCCGATGTCCCGAAATCTTCTTCTGACGCACCGCTGTAGAAAGGCGTCGCGTCAGAAGAAGTACCCTTAATGACCGCCGCAGAATCCCGATAGGGCGGTCATTAAGGGGTTAAACCAAGTGGAAACGCACACGTTCTTGTATGTTTACTATGCGTTTGGCTGGTTCTAATTTGTTTCACAGCTGTCTTCACTTCTATAAATGAAGATCAACAGATTCAAACCAGCCAAATGCATGGTAAACATATAAAAATGCATGCATTTTCAGTCCGTTTTAAAAACGGACCAAGAGCGCACTGTGTGACAGCACCCTTACTACAATGGTGCTTATGCCACAATTCCTTTAATTTTTATATCATTCACCCATATGGATTCCTGCAAGCATATTTAAGTGCATAAAACATTTCTTTCGCTGCAGGCGACGTAGATAAGAAGGGGACAGGGATTAGTCTGGAGACTTTACTAAATGGCAAGGATCAGGTGGGACTGGCAGTCAGCGCCACTACACTGGCATTGTTTTTCACGAATGCCTTACTGAGCCTCTGACACCCTCCATGCACCCGCACCAGGCATGTGACGTACTATTACGTCACATGTCGGTAAGGGGTTAAAACTGTCCAAGAACGCGACATGTGGTAGCACTTTAAGGAGGGATCGTCTTCTAGTTGTCTATCCCCTACTTAGGGAGGGCCAGTTAATAGGAATGGACAGCTGGGAACTGGATTTAGCATCACTGCCCAATGTCAGTGTCATTTGTCTGTCCTCCTGGGTCTGCCTTACAGATTAATTTCAATCTAGGAAGCCTGTGATTTCAAAAGGCAGATTATTTGTGGGTTGCAATATTTGGAGCCAGAAGGGATTCAGCTTTCAGAAGTGTCTCACCCCTCCTATGTCTCCATGCACATTTAACATAAACAACAAGGGAGAGTGGTCAGACACTACATGGGTTGCACTCCTCATCACGGACCATTGCTACCAACCACATGTTTTCCAGTGTAAGGACTATTCTAGATAAAAAAAAGTTTTGTGAACTGGAATGGCAGTAGTATTGCCTAACACGCACATTAGAGTCTCCAAATGTTACACAAACCAACCTCCAAAAGTATTTTGGCCAATGATATAGGGGACGTCCCCTGAAAGCATTGTACTCCTATGATAATTGTCTAGAAACGGATTCAAAAGTTGCCACTTAGCAATTTAGGTAAAACAGGGAATTCAGACAGAAAATGTCGGAGTCTATTCAGGACTGTTGAGCAAGCCTCAAATAAACAACACGTCTTACATGTCCTGTACAGTGACAAAACACCTGCTACGTGATCTACTCTCTCAGGGACATTTATCATATATTGGCACTTGTCACAGGGCCAGATTAAGATTGCTTGGGGCCCCTGAGTGCAAAATCAGCTGGAGGCCCCCACAAAAATGTATCATAGGCACACATCCTCCCGTTCACTATCCACTATTCCCCAGTAATACATCTATATACAGCAGTCTCACCCCCAGTGATACATCTATATACAGCCGCAAACCCCCCCAATAATACATCTATATACAGGCGCCAACACTCCAATAATACATCTATATACAGTCTCCCCCCCCCCCAAGGATACATCTATATACAACCAAACACCCCCAGGAATACATCTATATACAGCCGCCCTCCCCCAGGAATACATCTATATACAGCCGCCCTCCCCCAGTAATACATCTATATACTGCCACCTATCCCTCCCCCAGTAATACATCTACATACAGACACCGCACCCCCGTGATACATCTACATACAGCTGCCACAACCCCCAGACACTTTGGAGACTGGTCTGGGAGCGATGCGTTGCAGCACTACTGCTGTGCATTGCTCCAGCCGGAGACTGTCAACTCACAGCTGACTGTATGTCACTCACGGCAACACAGCCAATGCTACACAGCTAGCTGTCACTACGAGCTGACTGTCCCTGCCTGTCTAGGAGCATAAGGTGCAAGTGAAACGTACAAACTTTGACTAATAATGTAAGACATTGTAATCTGGTGGGGGCCCCTCTGGGAGCAAGATGGTGGGGGCACAGGGGCCTATGATCTGGCCCTGCTTGGGCGGCGGTATATGAGAAGGTCCCTGTCCATCCGGTTGTGCCAGATGTATCAGAAGGCTCCCTTTTTCTCATCACCATGACAGCACCACACCTGAGGGACAGGAAACCTCAGCATAAAAAGAGACATACCTCCCTCCTAGCCTCAGAGGTTTCCTTCCCTGGAAGGGAACCTGTGTGGACTCATGTTAAGGGTCCAGGAATATGGCTCCTCGGCCCGTCACTGACCCCCTTTAGTAAGGGAGTGTGGGTGCTGATGGTAAGGGCTGCTAGGTAGTCCAGCCATTTATTTTGAAGAAGCATTCAATTGTGCCCACTGACAGGGCAGAGTGTTTCCCCTGCAAAATGCCTGGCCTCTGTTGTCCGTGTCCTCGTTCTCCCCAGGGTCCTACATACTTGCTATGCATCGCGCCTTACACGGATCAGAGAGATCAGAGGTGCCATATGACATCACTTCCAGAAGGAATGGGGAGCAGGTGTGCAGCAAGATGGGTCCAACATCCGCATTCTCCAGAGGCAGGTTTCAGAACTGTTCACATGCAGCGACTCTTTATATCCAGATGCACTTCACTAGTGTGAGTTTTATGGCACTCGCAGGATGGGATTTCTGGCAAAGGATTGATATCCCGCACAGAACACGCTATTCCTGTTTGGACTGCGTTGTATTTGTTAGATGGAGCCGAGGAGCTCAGGAGGCTAAGGGTGGTGGCAGACGTGGCGTTTTGAACCCGTTTTTAAGCAGTCCGTTAAAAAAACGCATGCGTTTTAAAAATACATGCATTTTTGAAAACGCATGTGGTTTTTAACGGACTGCTTAAAACCGGCCTAAAAACGGGCGCCACATGTGCCACCACCCTTGAATTGTTTCCTGTGGGTGTCCTCTACAGATAGGAGCTGCAAAAGGGACCTCCCCCTTTGTGGACCTCTGCATCAGCATGAGTTAACCAAGTGGGAAGCCAAGATTTGTTTTATTACTTTTATTGTATTCGGTATATAATATGGATTGATGGTAAACTGAATGTACAAAGTAAAGATGAATTCAACAGGGTGAATTATGTGGCTACTATCTGTGTTGTGCTACTTATTTTTATTAAACCAGAAAAAGTTTGTCGTTTAAGATAGGATGTCACAATAGTTTTGCATCTACTTACAATAAGATATGCAAATCCATTCTTATATGGAACAGTGTGGTTATGGGGCCACGCAGGATATGACTGTTTGTAACTATAGGCCATAAATGTGCGCTGGTGTTATTATAATAATAATAATAATAATAATAATACATGGAAGTTATATAATTTGAAGAGATGAAAAGGTTGTCCAAAACATAGGTTGAATTTTCTCTGAGCTGCTCACAATCTATAGACATGTCCTTATTGTGGTGGCTTGTAGGCCTAGTGCACTGGGAGGTAGGAATCCCTTTTGAAGGCAGTAGTTTCAGGCTGGGCAAGATTTTAAGGGTAAGTATGTTATAAAAATAACATTGTGAATGATGCCAGAAATGGTTCTCCTTCTTTTTCCCCTAAAGTAACCTAAAAGTCATTTTTAAGTTTTTTTTTTTTGTCTCATTGAATTCCATCTTCCCTTCCAGCTATGAAAGAATCCTAATGTCCAATGAGCCTGGTTTACCAAGGTGGGAGGATTATACCACTTCTTTCTAGCAGAGAAAATTAGTTTAATCACAAAAAGGTAGAGCCAGGCAGGATAAATCCAACTGTTTCGCTGTACTATCTTTGGTATCAAAGGGAAGTTTTTTCCTTAGTGAATGTGTCCTTTCTTATATTACAAGGACATATATACATTTATAGTATACAAACCTTAGAATATGTGTCCTAAGCCAGCTATGTCCCTCCTGGGTCTGATGATGGCCCCATACCAAATGTAGCCTGGGCTTAGTTCCATTACGACCACTACAACCTGTGTTTTGCTAGAATGAGACAGGCTTTAATCCTCACTAGAAAGCGTGGTGCTCGGCAACTTCCGTCAGCTCCATAGAGATTAATGGAGCAGAGTGGTGATGCGTGGCAGTCTGCTCCATTAGTCAGAGAGCGGCGAGGGGTCCATCTATTTTTGCGATCTGAGACCCCAGCACTGAGACCCCCACTGATCAGCAAGTTAGGCCCTATCCCGTGAATAGGGGCAAACTTTAGTTAGTAGAAAACCCCTTTAACTCCTTCAAGTCTCTGTAAACCACTGAGGCTAGGAGGTGTGTGTTTCTTTTTATGTTCAGGTTTATGTCCCAAGGTGATGAATCCCTCTCCCAGGTATGGTGCTGTTATGGTTCAAGGAAACAATGTTACCGGTAAGTAATTTATGTTTTCCAGAGGCCACGGGAAAATGGTTATTATGGTTTTAAACCCATAATAAATGTGGCGCTCTGTATTTCAGGCAGATATTATACCAGAATTCTGGCAGATACAGAATCTCCTGCATTATGTTAATTGACAAACTGGTGAAAGACTGAACCCAAAATATGTAAAGATCTCAACTAACAGTGGTGGAGGAGTTGGACTTCTCATATACCTTTATGGCAGAGTGAATCAGTAAATCATCCAGCAATTTTCATGCAGGACAATGTCCCTGTCACACAGCAAAATGGGTAAAGCAGTTCCTTGAAACAGAATACAGTGGAACAATGAAATGGCCAGTCCAGAGTCTTGATCTAAACCCAGGGGCGTAACTTGAGGGGGTGCAGAGGGTGCGATCGCAACCGGGCCCAGGAGGTTTAGGGTGCCCATAAGGTGTCACTTTCCAATATGAGCAGACTAGTACTATAAAACATACATTATGGTCAGGGGGCCTGGCACAGACTTTGGACTGGGGCCCATCAGCTTCAAGTTACGCCACTGTCTAAACCCAATAGACAACCTCTAGAAAATCCTTGGTGACAAAGTTATGGCCAAGAAACCCCTAACAGTTACAGAACTGTGGAAGACACTGGAAGAAGAGCGTACCAAAATCACACGAGTGCAGTGTGAGAAACTAGTGATGTCCTGTAGCCGGAGATGTAGATGTGCTGAAGTCACGGTAAAGGTCTGTACACTTCCTACTGATTGGTGACAGTTGTAACCTTCCGAAAATGTCATTTTAGCTTTGCTACTTTTATGATCATATGTTTTTGCAAAATAAAGGTTTTAGGAGATTTCTGAGATATTACATTATTTCTGAGAAAAATCAAGTGACCATACATTGTCCTCTTCTTTTGATCTCCGGTGTGTGTGTGTGTGTCTGTTTGTATATATACACATATCTTTATACAGTGTAATACCAGTCTCTAATCTCCCTTTCATCTCCAAACTCCTGGAATGCCTGGCCTATTCTCGACTTTCCTGTTATCTTCTCAGCTAAATCCCTCCTTGATCTACAAACTGGTTTCCGCACTATGCATTCCATTAAAACTGCTCTAAAGTCTTCAATGATCTCCTCACTGCTAAATCCAAAGGGAATTATTCTCTCTTCTTCTGGATCTCTCGGTAGCATTTATACTGTGGACCACCAGATCCTCCTCATAATGTTTGGCTCCATTGGCCTTGATAGAGATTTTTTATTTAGGACTCAAAACAGTCCTTACTTCAGTTGTAAAGGTGACTTTCTAATTAACCCTTTCATGGCTCCCGGTACCAGGACGAGAGCACAAAAGCAAGACACACCAGTCTCTTAGTAAATGTAGAATCTCTCCAGTTTATTAGTGCTTAGCCACATCAACAGCATCAATGGGGCGTGAACAGATGATAAAATACTGCAATGCTATTGGCCATAATGAATATACACCCATAAATTCACTTTCCCAAAACATGTAGGTGAACTTTACATATTATTTCTCCCACCAAGCACCAGTTTCCAAGGAGACAAAATGTTTATACCAATGGCCCCGAGAAGAAGACTCGTACAAGCCAAAACATAAGATAAGCAGCTGCTTTCTGCAAAAATATAGGACAAGAGTGAAGGACAGACTTGCCTCTCAGCAGATTCAGACAAAAATGAAGTTTGAATAGTGGCATTAGCTGTGAGCAGGTCAGCACCCCTAGCTAAAACTAAAATGTCCGCTTTGTCTTAGATGCCTGCTGTTTGTTTCTCTTGGTTCAAAATGGCCTCTGTAGAGGAATATATCACTAACAGCCTGAAGGACACTGTGCTCTCTTTGTTTTCCTCCTCTCTCTCTGACTGCAACTTTAGTGTCTCCTTTTTTGGATTTCTTTCTTCTCCTCTTCCTGAACACTGTTGGGGTTCCTCAGGGCTAAGTTCTAGGTCCTCTTCTCTTGTCCTTCTACACTGCCCCGTTAGACAAACCATCAGCAAATTCATCTTTATGCTGAAGATACCCAGCTATAAACATCTGCATGTAATATAACTCCCGCCTTACTGCAAAACACTAGTGACCATCTCTACACCATCTCATGTTCTCTCTTGTTGAAACATAATCTCTTCAAAATTTAACTTCATGTCTTTCCACTGTCTACTAACCAACCCAACCCTGACCTCTTCATTTCTGTCTGTGATGTCACCACCAGTTGTGCTGGACTCTGATCTCTCCTTTGCACTGTATATTCAATTACTTGCACCTTAATAACATTTTTAGAATCTGACCATTTCTTACAATGGAAACTAAATGGAGTCTAAAATGCTAATTGTTGCTCTGTAACTTCCTACTAATCAGTCTTCCACCTACTAAACTCTCTCCTTTAAAATCTGTTCTTAGGGCAGCACGCCCACTTGACATCATAGTGCAAGTGCCCGTGCAGCACATAAACTATGACACGGCTGAGGAGGAGAAGAAGCTGAAAGGCGAGTATAGATTTTTTTTTTTTCTTGGGGGGGGGGGGGGGGGTTGTGGGTACTGTGATTGGAAAACTGGGGGGCTCACAGTCCAACTAGACCCCCCCCATGATGGCGGCTCTGCCTATAACACACACAGAGTCAGCTCTGTTATATGCCTCCCTCTGCAAAAAAGAGCTTATCTTGCCTGTAACTTGTGAAGTAAGTCTCTACACAGTGCCTGTGTCTGAGCTGGTCTTGTAGCACAAGGAAGGAGGGGCAGAGAGCAATGCAGAGTGTAGATCAGAGAAGCTATTCATGAGAAGAACCAACCATAATCAGAATCTTTATGGTTGGATCCAGGGGTAACCAAAATTGTAAACACCAGGACTGATACAGGTTGGAAATATACCTGTGAAATGCTGTGTTTTTGTTAATAACAGTGTATTTTGAACCCCTTACCAACGTGTGACGTATCTTTGTGTCATATGTCGGCTGAGCCCTCTCCATACAAGGTGGGCATTTGCTGCATATTGCAGAAAACACCCACTGGTAACAGATTAAATCTTGTATTTGATCGCCACCCCCTGTAAAGTCATTGGGAGGGTGCTGATCAGTTACCATGACAGCCTCGGGTCTTAAAACAAAGGGTTAACCCCTTCAATACCATTCCACGTAAATTTACGGTAGCTTTTATTGTGACAGATTGCAGAAAGAACCTTTTTTTTTTTACATCATGATTGTAGCCAAATTCAAACGGCTATATCTCCTGAACCCTTGCATCTAGCAACACAATTCTGGTGTCATGTTGGGTATGGATGCTTCACAGAGCCAGAGATATCCACCCTTAAATTTGCACTAAAAAAGTACCGTATATACTCGAGTATAAGCCAATTTTTTTCAGCACAAAATTAATACATTGTCTAAAAAAAATTACAGCTTGTAAATTACACCTCCATTTGGTTTTAACCCCTGTGAAACATCAAAAGGGTTAATACACTTCTTAAAATTGATTTTTCACACATTGCAGGGTGCAGTTTCTAAAATGGCATAATTAACGGTGCTTTACTGCTATTTAGGCCTCCCAAAGTCACTTAAAACTGAGCAGGTCCTCTAAATAAGGGTTTTGGCAATTTTCATAAAAATTTGAAAAATTGCACCCACAATTCTGAACCTCCTAACAACCTACAAATGAGAGAGGATGCATAAAAATCCATTCCAATATAAAAGCAGACACTTGGGAAATGTTAGTTACAAAGTTACTTGGGTGCTGTCACTATCTGCATAAAGAGCAGAAAAATTGTAACTTTGAAAATGAATAACTTTTAGAAATTTTTGCCAAATTTCAATTTTTTTTACAAAAAAAAAAAATCAACATTTTTCTATTACTTTGAAGTACAATGTGTGAAAAATCTCAAACTCCCCTGGATATGTTAAAGCATCACAAAGTTATAACCTCCTATGACGACACAGGGCAGATTTTAAAAATCAGGCCCGGTCCTAAGACCTCAAAATGGCTTAGACACAAAAGGGTTATAGATGTGCATAGCAGAACGTTAAAATTGACCTGGTCTTTCTGGCACCAATTACCATTGGTACTGAAGGGGTTAAATTACCCTAGAAGAAGGAGGGGGGCTGAAAAAAAACAATTAACAAAACCTAAAAATTCAAATAACCCCTCATTCCTTAGAACTGATATAAACATAAATCAATCAAGTATGATAAACCAGGGACACTTACTTGTAGAGCCAGGCACAATGACTGTGATAATCTTCTTATAGTTATCCATGGACTTCCTTTTAAAATAAAATGTTATGCTAATTAGCCAAATTATTCATGCCTCTAGCACCTCCCTCTCCCATGCTGGGAGAGGGAGGTGACGTTACACAGGAGGCATGAACAGCAGTCTAGAGCGCCAGACATCTAGTCCCTGCGCTCCGGCCTGCTTTTTGTAAGTCCTTTTTCCAGGCGATCCCAGCGTGTCAAGATTAAAGAAGAACACCGCCGGGATCAGGATGAAGATGAGCATAGGTGAGTTTGTTTGTTTTTTGGTAAACTTACTGGTAGATTTCCTTTAAAGGAAATCTATCACCAAATCAAGGATTGTAAACCAAACATACAAACATACTGGTATATGCCACTCTGACAGGATCTACTGTACTTTTAGCTGCTTATGCCCTTGTTTTTAAGATAAAGGGGCCCTACAAATTATGAGAAATGAGCCTGAGGGGCTCCAGGTTCCTTTAACTCCTATGGAGCCCCTCAGGCTCATTTGCATAATTCTAAAAGCCTTTAAAAAAAACAAAAACAAACCAGGGCATAAGAAGCTAAAAGAAGAGCAGATCCTGCCATAGAGGGTGCACACCAGTATGTCGGTGTGCTTGGTTTACAATTCTTGATCTAATGATAAATGTCCTTTAAGGCTGAAGTTCCCTTGGTTTGACAAATAATCTTTGCCATAGCTATCCTCTTCTGCCATCTACTGCTCAAAAGCAATGTTAACATCTGCAGTATATCAAGCCTGCTATGTTAAATTGTTAAATATTTTTGTTATGTTAAAACATTTGTTATCTTTCCTGCAAAATCCCAGGCTGTGATTGGTTGGCAGCTCAGCATGCTTTGAAATGAGCAATGTAAGAATCGATAAATAGGGGCCTCGATCCAAGGCTCTGGGTTCTTGCTCTTCTTTTCTTCCTTGTGATGGTCATTGTCACTGCCAGCACCAGCCATCTGACCGCTGGATCAAGGCTGTGGTACTCCTAAATCCCTAATCCACAATGATACCATCACCACAGCTAACCAATCCATTGCATTGTGTTTGTAGAAAGGACCATCCTCAGACCGTTACCTGCTTCTCTGTGGACTACGTCTGCCATTAAAGAAACTTTCACTATCTGTCTTGGGAACCGTTACCACACACCTGGGGAGAGCCCCAGGGGAACCCCCTCTAGTCCTGAGAGCCATGGACAAGGCCTGTGGACCAATCCACAGTGACATATTCTGGCCCCTGGGAAATTCAGCTGCCTCCACACTGCAGTCAGGCCCCCCAAGTGGTGTCACAAACACGATATTTACTTCTGTGCCTTATGCTGGCTTTAATGAACTGTATTGCCTGCAAGAGGGTAAGGCTCCTACATTATTGAACTGTATGTTCCTGACTTTATTTTTGCCAAAAGTTAATTTGTGCACCTACACAACAATTTTATTCCTGGCAAAAGAATGCTCCTGTCAGCAGGGCGGTCTGGGAATTTAAAGTGGCCCTGGAAAAAACTGTAAAGGTGGCCCCATTCTGTGGATGGGGGTCAAAACAAGTAGGCGTGACCATGTGGTGTGGGTGGCGTAACTAAACTCCACACAAAATGTTTATAGATGGACTAAATCAACATGTACAGCGCAGAGAAAGAGACTCACACTGCCCCCCTTATACTGGAATAACTACTTCAATGCCTTCTCCGATAAACAAGAATGTAAATTACTATAATACTGTCCCCTGTGTACAGGAATAGAACTACTATAATACCTGTGTACATGAATAGAACTACTATAATACCTGTGTACATGAATAGAACTACTATAATACTGCTCTCTTTGTACATGAATTGAACTGTTAGTACTATGCCATATAACACCGCCAGTCAGCCCCAACCCCTCCTGTACTCACCTTTCCGACACTCCCCCACAGCACCGCTACTTGATGCAGTCAGTCCAACCTTTGACATCAGCCTCTTGTCGATGTCATAGTCTGTGTGACACCGGCGCGCACGGAGCCATCATTGCAGGCCGGTCTTTATTTAGTAGCGGAACTGCGGGGGAGCTTCGGAAAGGTGAGTACATGGTTTTTCATTATTCGACCGGTCCCAAACTAGTCGACCCACCGGGATTTCCCCTGGTTGGTCATATGGCCAGTCTGCAACTGCCTTGCGGGATATGATCAGCCTTTTGCACATCAACCCTGCAATAAGCAAGCATAACCCCTGCGACTTGTGAGAAGATACTGGAAACCTCTGTGGATGTGATCACACATGCCCCTTGTGCTGCCTTTACAAACTCAACACTGGTGCATAGGGGCGGGCCTTGGCTCAATTGCTTATGGTTTTCCAATGAAACGCATGTGATTGGTTACCGCATATGCGATCAGGCCGCGAGCCACCACATGCCTACAGCTAGCTGCAGAGGTCACCATCTCAAGCTCTACAGCACCCCAGGTGCAGCACATGAGGTGGAGAAAAGCCTTGCTCCACCTGTCAGCAATGGAGAAGAATCTACAGCGCCGTTGTTTCGCGCACCAGCACAGCTCTGATTTAATAAATTCAACTGTGCCACCGACTGCTGAAGCCAGTAAAAGAAGTACCTGCCTCCATCTGCTGTTCCAGTGATCACCGTGGGACCTACAGCTCATCAGCCTCATCGGAAGCCATTATTGTCCTGTTGTCCCTCCAGTTCCTGATGTTCCTGTTACCACAGGGGATTTCCAGGTCGAGGACCCGTCTATAGTTCCTGCCATTGAAGATCCCAGCAGCGAAGTTCCTGATCCCATCATGGGCTGAAACCCATATTACGTATGCTGTGTGGATTGGAAATTGAGTTATTTAAAGAATTCCTGTGTCCAGTGTAATCCCTTGCTGCCACTAACATCATTGGCCTCAGATTCTCCATCTGCCTGGGGATCCATTACCACACACACACAGTTCCCTAGAAGATCTCTTATCTATATCGTGGCCTCCCCCTCTTCTTGCATCTCCCTGCTGACGCTGACCAGCATGAACAAAGCCTGTTTTCGAGGACCAAGCCACCATGACATGTCCTGGCACTAGGCCGCAACTACACACCAGCCAGTCTGGTCCCTGGGTATCCAGCTGCCCCCACACTGGGGTCAGGCCCAAGTGGGGTTACGTTGCAATCAACCCAAGAGAATGAACTACTTTATTTCAGGGTTTATATAAATTCTTGGTTCGGCTCGTTGTAAGGAAAGAGCCATCAGACACACAGCTTTTCTCCACCAGATAGTACACAAGACTGTCTTATTCCCTTTTATTTGTGAAAAAATATTGCACACAGATTTGATAACTTAATTGCATGAAATAGCACAGAGTCCTAAAGAACACAGCAGACATTAGCTGAGGTGTTCTCCCCACATCAGGATCATGTGACTGCAAACAATTCAAATCACAAAATTATCAACATCAATCCCTTTAAAGACACAAAGTGAAAGCTCATGTGGACCTGTTTAAAATTGAGGCAGGGAATATTTGCCTGGGTGGTAACATGCAGGGACTGACCTGTTACCAAGCAGGAAACGGAAATATACATATTCCAGCAGCTCCTTGAGTGTCAGGATCCATTCATGAGCTGTAATGCTCTCTTTGCTGCAGCACCAAGGCAGGGCCCCGCAAAAGGGGTTGTTCAGCCATTTTATATAAAAAAAAAATCTTATTACATTATACAATAAAATAAAAAAAGACATCTTGCCTTACCCCTCCACTCCAATGATGATCTCCTACATGTTCATGTAATATCTGCCGCAGGGATGACTTTGTGAAGCCATGGACTGACTACAGTAATCACATTGTCATGTCAGGGAGCAGAAAGTACACTGAGCATAGGAGGATCAGTAAGCTCTTAAGCAGTAATGGTGAGGGATTAGTAAAGCGTGTATGTTGTCTTAAATTATCGTTATTCTAAGCTCTTTAAAAATAAAAAAAAATTTTTTAAAAATCTGTATCAACGTGCACAACAAGTCATTTCACAATCCACTTTTACACATTTCCTGCATTATAAAGAAAACAAACTGGATATTATGTATAAAATAAAAGAGATGCCAGAGTACAAACTGCATTATCGGACAATTCTAGCAGCAAATGTAGATATACATGAAATAATCCCCACTGCTCCATCCATGCTTACTTTTACGTTAATCTTCACAGGGTTTGGGGCAATAACAAATGTAAAATGTCTGAGATAGTGGAAGTCAATTTAAAATTCAAAAACATAAATCTTTTAAAGGAAACCTGTCATAAGGATTTTGGCCCAAAAACCAACAGCAATTTATCTATAATGGTGAAAGGATAACAACACTGTCCTTCTATATTCTGGGAGATTATTATGCAGAAAATGGCCCCCTGCACATGACCATATACGGCGGCCGTATGGTAGCTATATGAACGGCAGCTAACATACGATGTGAGTGTATTGTGACGTCGCCGGAAAAAAAAATTATAGCGTGCTCCAATTTAAAATTATAGAACGGCCTGGCAGCATGCCTCCCGATGGAGAGAGGAGGGGTGAGCAGCACCCACCCCTCCACCCAAACCTATGCCATCATTGGTCCCATCCTGGGAGTAGCGTATGTTCGTGTGCAAGAAGCCAAAGAACTAAGAATGCTCTGCAAATTACCATTAAGGAGTCAAAGGGGTCCATAAGATGCCATTTTGTTCCCTCTGGGCTTGATTATTGTCAGGTATGTGATCAACCATTAGGTCTCATCTACTGAAGGATAGCGTATTTGATAATGTTATATAAGGCAATTTGAGCTGTGTGACTCTTCTTCACATCTTTGACCCCATACAAGTCATTTAAATACAATGTTCAAAGATCTTTTACTGTATAATGCTGGATCTCACAGAATATGGAAAGACATTTATATGTGATCCTGTCACAAACCTGGATTGGTGGCTGTTATTCGGCCTAAATTCCCACAGCACGGTTCCAGAAACATCAAATTTGCAAATCCTAGAACCATTATATAATGAGAACTAAAATACTAAAAAATAATCTTTTCGCGTCATTAGAAAATAAAAAAAATGCTAAGAATCTGTCCCAGAATCTTCTGCATGCTGCAGCTCCAATTGACCAAACCATGTTCCCTGTATGGAAAGACAGTAACGTTTCTGGAGACAAAAGGAACTAAGCATACAACTCTTTGCCCCCTTCAGACCCCAGTAGGTGATTAGTTGGCATTAGATGTCCTCAGAAGGAAGTGATGCAGGGATGAATCAGTCCGGAACATAGCTGACATTATGATCCTTGTGCTCTAAATAGCAGCTAAAGGGTGTAAGGTTTCTGCACTAACCATGCAAAACCCACTTAGGAATGATCCCCGCACATCTCTGGTTCTGCCATTTTATGTTCACACTTCAGCAATTTTTGATAGTCAGGACCTCGGCACTGGAAATTCTGGGAGGACACATGCAGCACTGAATAAGGGCACTATGATTTACTGCCCGGAATATGATAACGGATCAGAAAAAGTAATAATGCAACGTGCTGCAGGACACTAGCAGAGGTGGTAGAAGGGAATGTCATATGTGTGTAATATTCAAGTAATATCAGTGTTTAAAAATCATGGCTTAATCCATCAGATCCACAAAGATTGCCTTGGTAGTGGTCTGTCCAAAGATGAATGCACCAATGGTAACCATTGTAACTCCATAAACCAGCAATGCCCACCAGCTGAAAATAAAATCAGAAAATTAGAGTTGGGAAAGTGACCTGCTTGGGCCTTTGCCCTGCCAGCACCAGCACTCAACATAAACATTTTCATACAATAGCTCCAGTTATCGGATAATTACCTTCTGCTCTTTTGTTCCTGAATTTCAGACAATTTCAGATTTATGAGACAGAGACCTGCAAGAGACTAAATGTATCAGTTCCATCTGAAGAGACTTTTACTTATACTAATACCACTACAATTACCAGCAAGCTCTTACCTGGAAATATGAAGATGAAACAAGCAGCAAGACCTCCAATCAGGGAAATCACTCTCCCGATGTCTGGAATGAAGAGTGCCAACAGCAGCGTCAACACAAACCAGGTCATGGTTTGGAAAATTCTCCTTCGTCGTTCTCTTGCCGGCTCTTCACCAGCTTCTTGTGACGTAAATCGTAGCCACAGTCCCTCCAGCACAGCCCTGTGTAACATAAATGGATGTGTTAACAATTTAGAAGTTACCGTATACACTTGAGTATAAGCCGACCCGAGTATAAGCCGAGACCCCTAATTTTACCACCAAAAACTGGGAAAACCTATTGACTCAAGTATAGGCCGAGGGGTGTGGTATACAGCCTGCCCTGCCCCCTTGTGGTATAACAGCCTGCCCCCAGTATGCCAAGCAATTAAAAAAAAATAAACTTAATACTCGCCTCGACGATACTCACCTTGATTCTCGGCCCGCTTCTCTTTTCTTTTTCACTACCCGGCAGTCGGTGTCCATGCGAGCTGCCGGCGGGGCACGCACTATGATGCGGTGGTGTCGACACCGCCGCATCATAGTGTGTGGCCGCCGGCAGCTCGCATGGACACGACTGCCGGCTAGAAGAAGCAGAGAGAGAAGGGAAGCCGACGCTGAGGACCGGAGCCGCCGCGGGATCCAGATGCCGGAGGGGAGTATTATTTTTTTTTTTTATTGACTCGTGGATAGCCGAGGTGAGGTTTTTCAGCACATTTTTTGTGCTGAAAACTCGGCTTATACACGAGTATATATGGTATCTGTTGCTGCTCTGTGGAATCTTGTTCACTATGATTCGGATAGGATGGCTTTGTCCAGGCTTACTTCAGCAAAAATATGTCTCTAATGTAAGGATGTGCTGTTTTTCAGTAAAACAAAAAAAGATTGACCATTGAGGGAAAGGAAGGGGGAGAACAGAGAGAATCACAAGCAAGACAAAATACATCACGTATATTACAAAGATCTGTCTCACCGTCCACAGTAGTGTAATATAGGGTATGATGTCAGTACACACAGGATGATAAACGCTCTAGCAACTGCAACGGAATATCATCAGATGGGAAAGAAAAGGAGGATGTCCTGGTTCACACCCGAGCCAAACAGTAGATAGCCACAAACTCCTAAGGATACAAAGGAACCAGAATGAAAACACCTTGTCCACCCTGTTGATCAATCACCTCAGTACAATATCTGCAGTAACTCACCTGTTCCAGTGTACACGCACAGTGCAATAAACATGGCTGTGGTCACAAGGAACATCCAATGTCGGATGTCCTGCCTCTGCATGCTGCCATACACGGGAACGCTACTAACATGGCACTATCAAAGACACAACAAAGTCAGAGGTGGTAAGAAACCGGAGGTACAGAGCCAAGAGAAGCACAATGCTCATCCACATACCTGGTATCCAAAACATATTGTGGGGACAGCATTAAAAACAGCAATCCAAGAAGAAGCACTGAAGAGAATGAAAATAGTTTTAGCGAAGGAAGAGAATACTAGCAAGGCAAATATACCCCCCACCCATCCACAAGCTTAATATGACTGTCAATTTTTTTTTAATAAATTGATCAAACAGTGACAAAACACCAGAAAAAGACCCATGTGCTGCCTGTGAGAAAATTGATAGCCCATTTCAATAAATGGAAATGAATACCACCTTACAGTGGGGGTCCAGGTCTTGCTCTATTATACAAACTAACTAGTGATTATTTCGAAGAAACCGACTCAGAATCAGGAATGTCTACATATTTCAAAATGCAGGGAAAAGAGGGTGCACAGATTTAAATTGTCATACCTGTGTATGGCGCTGTCAGATGGAGGTTCACTAGTGGGCTGCACACACCGGTAGATGACAATGAAAGTCACATAGCAAGTCCCCAAGACACTGACAGAACTGCAAGAGGACAAGTTGTGATAGGTTTCGCTCTGCCATCATGTCCTATACTTCAGTCAAATTCAGGTCAGCTCACCTGGCATACTTTTGGACAATGATCTCACGTGGCAGCGATAGCGGCAATATAAACAGAAGTCCAGTTACAGTGTGGTGAATTTCGATCTGCGTACCAAGGGATGTTACTGTCTGGCAGGTATGCATCATGGCACCAAGAACTGCACAAGGAACAAAAACAAAACATTACAAACAATGAAAGCTCAAAAACATGACCACGCCTCCTGAACTATCTGTTCCTCCTTCATCCTGATTATTACGCTCTCCAGCTGGTCTCCAATGATAATAAAAAGGCAATGCAAGTGCCAAAGGTGTAAACAGCAATGAGAATCTCACAAAACACTCCAGTCACACGGCCCACAGATCCCTCTCACCACCTCTTGATACGTCCGTTCACTGCAGGCATCAGCACAGTATGCAAGAATCACCAGACCACTGATGATGAAAGCAGCAGGACCTGGGGATACACAGTATTAGAGATCAGTGGATGCAGAGGCATGTTCACATGAGCTGACAATTCCCAGGGTCACTTACCAGCTGCAGCACAATACCCGCTGTAACTCCTCCAGCTGCGCTGAAAGCTGCAGGAAAGTTGAGCAGACCAGCACCTAGTGCAGCGTTTACCACTATAAAGACAGCTCCTATAGCAGAAGTACCCCCTGCTAGTCTTCTAGTCTCTGGGACAAAGGGACTCTGCAGGAGGCGAGCACGTTCCCTGCATCCCATGAGTAGTCTGCATTGATGGACCACATTCCCCAGAGACATCCTGCTAACGAAAATACCTGGCACCATGCGCCCGCTGTAAAGAGATAGGAGAAATTATATATATGGAGGGTTAATAGTCTTCATATTTTATTGTTTTTTAATGACTGACCACACTTCCAGGAACGGGACTCCAAGCATCATTGATTTATATGAAGCAAAGATACCTGCTTCCCACAAAACAACAGCGCCAAACTGTAATCATAGTAAGCTATGATAGTTTGATGAGTAAGCTATGGTCTGGGCCGAGTAGCCAGGCGTTATAGACAGAAACACCATAGCTATGCATGCATATCACCTATGACTACTGACTGTATTGCTCTTGACTACCCTTTGGTTTTGTACTCAGGAAGCCACAGTGGATCACTGTCTGTTAGTTTAATACACAGTGTTTTGTTGGAGGATCAGAAATCCATCTTCTATAGATACATGAATAAAAGTAAAATTTTAGTGATAAATGGGCATAGATAATTTGTTGGACAAATTTTCTTCTAACTAACTGCATTCTGAAACCCAGTCACATATCGGTCATTAAGCATAAACTCTATTATCCTTGGCTACGAAACTGTAATCATGATATATACTATGATGTTACGAGTTCCGTCTACTGTACTGTGGTCAGGCTGCAGAACAGGACACTGCATGGTCTGTGATTCATGCAGGTCTTGTTGCAGTTCTAAAGTTGATTTCACACATGGCGTTACATTGCGTTTTGAAATACTATACAACAGATCTGAGGAGAAGGCATTTGCCCAATTACATTGCTGTTAAAAGGGCAACACATTAATGCAATTGGTAACACATACATACCATCACATTCACAAAACCAAAATGTTAACACATCCTCAATAGTTTGTTAACATAGCATTTTGCAAACGCAAATGAATGTATATTTAGCAATATATCTTTTCAGCTGCTGTACTGTGTTTTCAAATGCAGTTGTAAATGCCACGTTTTTAACTAAGCATTAAGAGCCCGCGTTCACACGTTGCTTTTTTATGTGTTTTGACTGCAATGGGAGAGGCTTTGCCAAAATGTTTAAGCCCATGTTCTGGAATGAGCACTAGGTATTTTGAATTATTACATGCAAACACCTGGTGCTCATTCCTAGACATTCAGAAGTGTAGCAGAGCAGAAATATTCTAGTTGCAATGGCAACCAATCAGAGCTCAGCTTTATTTTCCCAAAGAAGTTTATAAAATAAAGCTGACCTCTGATGTTTCCATGGGATGCATACAAGGTTTTATTTAATGTCAACCAGGACATCAGTTGACACAGTTGAATACAGTGCGAATACAGAGAGGTTAGTAGCTGAGGGGGGAGAGTAGTGGAATGAGGGGGGGGGAGCCGGGGAGGGGCCGGTGGATGAGGGGGGAGCCGGGGAAGGGGCCGGTGGATGAGGGGGGAGCCGGGGGAAGGGGCCGGTGGATGAGGGGGGAGCCGGGGAAGGGGCCGGTAGTTGAGGGGGGAGCCGGGGAAGGGCCGGGGGTAGATAAAGGGAGGTGAAAGGACTCAGAATATGAGGGGAGGCTGGTTGGGGGGGGGTCCAAATATGAGGGGGGGGACAACAAAATATTTTAGGGGGCCTACAATATAGGGGACATATTACCAGGGAGAGATGAGGGCACAGTATTTGGGGTGGTCAAAATGTGAGGGGGAGCCGGGAGAACAATATGAGGGGAGGGCAAAGGAATAAGATCGGGGGGGGGGGGGGGTTGTCACAATGTAGGGGTCAGGCAAAAGGCGGGGCTAAGATCCACATTTTTTATCTCTCTTTTCCTTTAACAAAAGTAATGAGCTATGTAAATGTGGCTGAGAGATGATACATAAGAGAGGAGTCTATATGCCCCCTCTATGACTATAATGAGAGGGGGGTTAGTCTTTACATGCCTCCTGCATAGTATATAACAGATAGTTGATATAAAATGGAGGATCAGTCATTCCGTATGAATGGAGATAATAACTGCTTCTCCGCTGTTATACTATCCACCCTCAATCAATTAGAGAGGGAAAAAGACGTCCCCGCTATCTGCCCCGAGTAGCTGGGGAATAAGCAGGGAAAAAGCCACACCGGGTACTTACCACGATCCGGGTCAGCATGTTGTCGCAAGCCTGACTGCCGTGTCACATGACTGCTGCGCACAGCACTCTTGGAGTTGTAGTCAAAGAAAGCGCTTCCTGTAACGTGCTCATCGTGTCACTTGACGTTCTCCTGCTTAGTCCTGCATGAAAGCGGTGGTGGCTTGGAATTACAAGTTCCCATGAGGATTCTTTACGCTCAGTGGGTTCAGAACCTTTGTCTATACATAGCAGCAATGAACAATACTCCAGACCAAACTAAGCAACAGTATATATCTATCTATTATCTATCTATCTATCTATCTATCTATCTTCTCTCTATCTATCTATCTATTTATTTATTTTAGGGTTTTAGAGTAGGTGAAACAGTTAAATCTTCATAAAAGCAGACTGTGACATCATATTTGATGCTTTTACTGAATGTAATAAGTAATTTTTTTTTTTAAAGGACACAAGATTACCTGATGGTATTCATTATTACTTATCCTTTGTCCTGTCCCTGTGTGCCTCAAGCTGCATTCTTTAACTTTTGCCAAGAAGTTTTAAAAGTTTGAAAATAATTTTAGAATATATGGAAATTAGCTGTGGTGCTTTGCAGAGCCCTGCCAGGCACCACCATTATGTAATTTATTAATGCCCCTGAATATATAACTTATTCTGAGAGCCATTGATGTCGGCGGCTCTTTTAAATCTCTCACTGGGCAAGCAACACAAGGGAGTGAAAAGAGGGCCAGTGATGTCGGCCGGATCTGGGAACGCAGCTGCCAAAAATGTACACAGAAACACTGTTTAGAGCCTGTCCACCCTTCTACATTGGAGATGCAAATCCTCACAAACCACTATTGTATAGCAGACTCATGATAAACTAGGGACTCCCTGTGCCTCGTTTAGAAAATATCTTCAGCAACCAATGTGTTTTCAGAGCTACCAATATAATCATAAAGACAAAATGCGGCCAGCTTTTTCTTGACCTCTCCATTGTCACACACGTCATGTAATTTACATATATTTTACATATCTACGTGGATCGCAGCACAGTGCAACATCGTAGGAGAGTCCAGATTGGGGATTGCGCAATCGGACCGGGGTAAGTAAACGAACATGTATTTTAAGTTGCATTTCTGTTGTGTTTTCAATGTTTTTTAAAATGAAATTCAAAACACATGGGGGGTCATTTATCTTTCCACACCCCTAGCAAAGTTATCTGTGCCAAGAATTTTTCAGAGTTGTGTCTTATATTACTTTAAGATCCAGATGTTAAAAATATGAAAAAAGTCCCAATTTGTCGCAAATCGTGGTTCAAAAAGTCTCCAATAACGGCAGTCCTGAAACAGGCATAAGAAAAAACTGATGAGAAGGGGTTGCAGATGAGTTTGCTACTTTATGTGACTTTCATACGACTTTTTGAGCAAAAGTTGCAAAACCCCACAGATCAGTGTCAGGATTCAGGATGAGTGGATCCTCTGGACCACCGCAGGAGTCTAAGTGGCACCTGGTCTTCACCAGAACCCACCGCAAAGCTGGATGGTTTGCTGTGGGGAGGGTACCACCAGCTCGTTCCAAGGGTACCACCAGGTTGTGCGGCAATAGCCTGCGTTGCAGCCGACGGTAGAGGTCGAGGACACCTTAGGAGAAGACAGTCTCGTGGTCAGGTCCAGGTGGGAGAGATACAATGTCAAGTACCAATCTCGGGGCCATCAATGGGAGGTCCAGGCAGATGAGAACGGGAACACAGGATGCAGGAACGCAGACATGGGAACTCAAAGAGCAGGAACACGGCAACACAGGAACGCAGGAATATCGCTGGGGGAGCTTTCTCTAAGGCGTAGACACAAGATCCGGTGATGAGGCAGGAAGGGAGGTGGCCGGGGATTCTCAGGAGAAGGTATTCAGCCAGCGCACCAATCAGCATTGCGTTGGCCATTAAATCTTCGACGGCCGTCGTCGATCGCTCCTTAGAGAGGTTGGGATGCGCGTGCACGGCAGTCCGCTGGGTGAGCAGGAGCAGGGAAAGGTGAGTCAGGGCACGCCGGCGGAGAAGTGGGGGCACAAAGAGGGAACACGGACAGGGATTGGGGAGCACCGTGACACTCAGCTGCCCGATATATTAACCTCTAATGTAAGTTAAAAAACCTGACTAAGGATAGATGACCCCCGTTTAGTGTGAACGCAGCCTAAGACTACGTTCACAAGATGCAAATGAATTGCATTTTAAAATGGATTTTCAAGACGATTTAGAGAATCTCCTCAGTGAACACCGATGATTAGATTAAATGCTTATGTTTGGTGAGTAGCAAAAAGGGTTTTTCCTGTTGCGCTTGAAATGCATTTAATATGCAAACCAATCTCATTATTATGTACATACACTCACGGCCACTTATTAGGTACACCTGTCCAACTGCTCGTTAACACTAATTTCTAATCAGCCAATCACATGGCGGCAACTCAGGCATTTAGGCATGTAGACATGGTCAAGACAATCTCCTGCAGTTCCAAACCGAGCATCGTATAGGGGAAGAAAGGTGATTGAGTGCCTTTGAACGTGGCATGGTTAGTGGTGCCAGAAGGGCTGTTGAGTATTTCAGAAACTGCTGATCTAACTGAGGATTTTCACGCACAAGCCATCTCTAGGGTTTACAGGAAAGTGAAGGAGGTACGAAGAAAAAGAAAAAACATCCGTGAGCGCAGTTCTGTGGGCGGAAATGCCTTGTGAGCCAGAGGTCAGAGGAGAATGGGCAGACTGGTTTGAGCTGATTAGAAAAGGCACCAGGTGACTCAAATCGCCACTCAGTACAACACGCAGCTAGAGAGGGGCGGTACGGCGAGAAGGGAAGGCACCCATATCTGTACCTAAAGAGTAGTACTAATAAATAATGGTTTTTATGTAACAACTTTCCATTTCCGATTGTAACTTTAAGAATCGAGTGATACTACCGATTCATTTGCAATGGTATGATAGATTAAAAAGGGGAGACTCTTCTGTGTTGTGCATTTAGCTAGTTGCAACGGGTTCAGGCATAATATAGTGTTTGAAGTGCCCCCCCAGTCAGTCAGTCTGAAAGGGCCAGACTATTGAAGGAGATCAGGAAACGAGGGAGTCACCTGGCACCCACTGCATCTGTAGCTGACGCTGGGAAAGAAAGGGATTGAATAATGCTGTGACATATTAGAAAAAATATAGTTATGGATTTTTCATTTGTAGTCAATTATGGCTAAGTGTTTTATAAGAATAAAAGTTTGTAATTAAGTAAAAATGACTAGCCTCTACAAGGAAAAGACTCAACAGTGCATGAAAAAAAAAACAACCAACTGTATGTAAATTGTTATGATATATAAAGTTCGCAGAGTTATTGATTGTTAAAAAGGAAGCGAGTAGCAGAACGTGGGTAAAACTGATCTGTGTCATTCAGACATTTCAAACTCCATCTCCAACGTGCAATGGGGGAAATCAGCGACACGGATTTAGCGGCTTTAAGTCCATACTTAATATGGCGGGTGCCTCTGAACAAGGATCTTGTTCATCAGTTTGACAGTTATAGGCTTATATGTGTTTTTAGAAATAGGACTTTGAAAAAATATGCAAGTGAGCGCAGGGGCTGCGGTGGTATTTGGTGTATGTTCATTGGTTCAAGAATAATAACTATGTTGACAGTATTACCTGCTCGAGGGTTTCACATTTTCAGATGTCCATTTATAACAGTAAAATGTCCCGATCCTCGGGCGGGGTCAGTCGTTCCTATTTCTAAATGATCAGTGAATCCAGATTAAGCCTGCATCAAGGATCAAGGTTAGAAGTTTGGCGATCATACTCAGAGAAATATTTCCCGAAATCTGAAAGAAAAAAATAAAACAATTATATCACTATTTATATATTTATGTAATACATTATTTAATTTGTATATGGTGTTCACAATAGTGTTGTTCTAAAACTATTACAGTAATGCGTGTAGGTATCTCGGGTACACGGGGTTGCCAATTCAGCAACGTTTTTTCAATATAAAAATATTAACACATTAAGGAACCAGCCCTTTTTAGTTGTTTTTGCTTCCTATTTTTCACAACCACCTTCAAAAATCTATAACTTTTTTTATTTTTCACATTAAGAGCTGCTGTGTTGGCTATTTTCTGCGTAACAAAATTGCACTTCATAGTGATGGATTTAATTTCTAGGTGATAGTAGTGGAAGCGGAAAAAATTATAATGCAGTGAAAATGGTGAAAAAACGCATTGTGACGTGTTTCTTTGTTGTGGGCTGGATTTTACAGCTTTCATCTGCGCTCCAATGGACTGCTTACTTTATTCTTGGGTCGGTACGATCACGTGGATACAAATTTGATAGGTTTGTTAATGTGTTTCATACATTTATAAAATAATTAAAACTCTGTGACAAAAATAATTGTATTTTGCCAGCTTCTTGGCTAATAACTTTTTCATACTTTGGTGTTGGAGCTGTGGGATGGTGTCATTTTTTGATGATCGGTTTTCAATCTTCTATTTTTGGAGTGTCACATTTGATCACTTTTTATATTTTTATATTTTTCAAAATGCAAAAAATGCCATTCGACTTGGCGCCTATTTCCGTTACGGGGTTAAACGATGTACAAAAAACTTATCATATTTTTGATATAGCTCGGGCATTTTCGGACCGCGATACCTAATGTGTTTATGATTTTTACTGTTATTATATCCAGTTCTAGGTTCGTGTGCCCGGGTTACGGGGCTCGTGGGTAGGTGTGGTATGTTGCCTCAGTAGGTTTGTTGTTGCTGATGGTGTGTGTTTGGCTATGGGCAGGAAAGGTGGGGGTGATTGATAAGTTGTTAGGGTTTTTTTATTAATAAATTTTCTTTTTTACTTTTTTTTTATTAATTTTATATTTTCCGACATCCCTAGGGTACTCTTTAACCCATAGGTGTCTGATCGATCCTACCAGTATACTTGCCATCTACTATGGCAGTATATAGGGATTGTCGCCACACTGATTACAATTGCTGCAATCGCACATTGTAATGTAGTGGGTCTAAAAGAACGTATTATTAGCCCTCGGGTATCTGGGAACACCGAGGCTTACAATGGCACGGATCGCCGCTCCCGATGTACGTCATCGGGGGAGAGAGCGATCCACGCACGATGCGCCCAATGGCGGCGCAGCCAACAGGCGCGCCGACGGCTGTAATGCGCGGCAGCTTTGCCACGAGGCGGCAATGAAAGGGTTATACACCTCTGCGACCGGTACTAAGGCACCTGATCGCTTGGTGTTAGCGAAGGGGCTTCGCCTCATTGTTGAAGCAAAGCACTGCACGGGCGAGGTAGAGAGAGGTGAGCCGTGAACCATGTCTTCGATACTACCGATGCGCGAATAGAATGAGTACAGGACGCTTATTGCGCTATGGGTACATATAACATATAAGAAAAACCTGAAAATAGATGGAAAAAAATTTTAAAAAACTGGAAAAGGCCTCAAGTACTAAGGCAAGACTAACATATGGGGGCTTGTATCTCTGGGTTAGGATATTGAGCTTTTGCTACACATTCCGTTCTTCGTCAGGGTGGACTGAGACCAGGAACAAAAGGCGGTTAACGAAGGTTCTAGGGCAGTGGCTTGGCGAACCTTTTAGCGGACCAAGTCCCAAAGATGAAACCAAAGCGCCTCTTTAGTTATCACCACATGTGTGCCAACCAAATAAAGTTAATTAGAAGTAACTTAGTTTAGTCGCGCTTGCCCGGTGGAGAAGTAGTGGAGCTAGTGTCAACAAGCAGCCACAAGTAGTAGTATCACTTTACATAATGTATCACTGAAAGCGTCCAGTCATAATGTGTTTTCATGGCCGTGTGTTGTTGCTTGAACTGCAAGTAGATTCTTAATCGTCTGAATGTGCTGGGGTGGTGGGCAGCATGGGTGGCCACCATCAGAAGAGGGCCCTGAGCGCCGCCTCTGGCATCGCGGCCATAGGTTCGCACCTACTGAGGTTGTAGGGGGTTATATGGGTCTGTAATATGAATTAGGTATTTAGTGCTACGGATAACCTTAAAAGTACAAGTTTTCCCATGACATAACATACCTCTTTACTTACTGCCGATACTTGTCAAAATTCGTGAGGGACAATCGAAGCGGACACAACTTCTTGGCAATGACTTCGATGTGGCATAGTGCATCGGTACTACAAAACACTTCTTGCGACTATAGTTGTTTGAGGTGGGATTTATCTATCGGTAGATGCAGAAAAAAATGAGAGAAGAGGCAACAAAAGAGAATAGATGGATAATATCATATAAGACATCACAGGGCCCTAAAAACCCAGCACATCCGGACGCCCTAAGGCAATGCCATCATGGGGGGGTGTAGGGGCACCTTACTCGTTCAGGTGCCCCCAATTTTTCATATTACAGAAGGGTGGGCTCACAGTAGCCCACAAATACCTGCCAGCAAATAATGAATTATAAAATCTATACTTCTCTCTTCTTCTCCCCTTGCCTCACAGCTCAGGTCTTCTCCTCTGGCCGACGGGGGCATACACTATGACACGCCAGGGTTTCGGACGTGTGACGTGCATAGTGTATGCAATGCGTGCTGTGCCATTACTGCTTATGATGTCACATGGCTGCGAATCCGCCACGTCATTGGAGTCTGCGCCCGGATAGCGTAAGAGGAGTAAGGAGGAGGCAGGGGTGGTAGATGAGCTAAGGAGATTGTTATTTTTCAAGAGGGCATGTGCTTGTGGACATTACATTATATGAGTTGGGGGTGGGTGGAAGTTAGGTTAAAGCGTGCGATATGCTACTGTGAATGGGGTGTGGGTGGCGACTGGGGATGGTGGTAGGCAGTCTTGTAATGGATCGAATGTGGGTCGACGTGCCAGGGGCTCTAGGTTGAGCATCATGTGCAGGAGCGTATCTATATTTGAGGTGGGCACGTGCAGTCGCAATGTAGGGGTGCCAGTCAAAAAGCTAGTATAGCTTTTAAAAGTTTTTGTGTCAAAGAAACAAAATGGTATTATACAATGTTAGTGTATAGATGGGAATAGGCGCTGGTTGGGGGGGGCCTATCGCAAAATCTTGATAGTCGGTCGGCCCAGGTCCACCTTCCCCATCTACTACTACCCCAGTGAGACACGAAGAGAAGATGTCACACACCAGCAATAATGGTCATCCTGTTTCTGTTCATTTCATTCATTAATGGCTAGGTAGAACAACAATTGTTAATAGATTGCCGATGGCTCACCAGTATTACTCATGAAACCCACAGCATGGGTTTGTCCTTAGGCAATTCAGGGACTCTGGGTTCTCTTCATGTTCCACTGACCTTGTGGTAAAAATGTCATCCATGTCACAACATGTTAGAATAAACGCGGCCTTCAAGTCCACGACTCCGCTCAAAGTGTCTAGAGTCAATTTGTCACTCCCCTCTTTCATTGGAGAGGAAGAAAAAAAAACGGTCACGTGATAGACATTTTTTGGGGGGGGACTTCTGATGGTATTTTGTAAGGGAGCCTTATTAGTGTCTGCTTGGTAGCTCCCCTAGGCTCTTTCACCCAGCTCAAGCCTCGGAGACAGGTCTCTCCCGGTTAATACGTCTCCAACAAGGAGAGTAGTCAGCTGAGTACTAGCATAATGAACATATAATTTCCTATTGTGCTGAGCTTGAAGTCAGGAAAAAAAGGGGATATGGATCCGAGTCCGTACCAAACAAAGATCCCGAAGGCCTCCCAGAGATTTTGGACACGGCTGAGAATGGTAGCATTTGGCATGGACTCCAGATAAGAGGTCTCAGTGATTGACATCGTGATATCAAACCACATCATAGCATCCTGGTCTTTTATCAATTGGCTTGATAAGCGTAATATTAAAATGACATTAGAAACAAATACATTAGATTGTGTATATTATATATGAACAGAGAGCCTAAGACGCACAAAATCCTAAAGTCTTTGGAGTTTTGTGAACGCTATGGGTGCTACAAGTGGTTCAGACTTTGTTTCCTGTAGAACGTCTTCACGCTGGTAGTATCTGCAGCTTGTATGGAATTCCGCTTGGTCTATGATTTTCACAACTTCATAAAATCTCTGATGTACCAATGCATGACCAGAACATATGACTGCTTACTAGCACTCCTCAACGAACGAATGGTAAGATCTATTTGGTGGCGGGAGGGTCTAAGGCGGTGTTTAAAACTTGACCTTCATAGATTTTCAGGAAGTCGATAGGGCACATGGCAACAACACGATAAAACACCAGGATGAGATTGAGGTAGTGTGTGACAGAGACGATCGTGATAAGACAAGTGTGACAGAGACAGTGTGGGGGAAGGACTTTGTGCTTCAATAGAGAGCCAATAAAAAGAACGGAGCAGACGATATAAATAAATAATTGTGTCGCAGAGTACAAGGAGTACAAGGGGCGGGGCCGAATACATTTCTAAGGGAGATAAGAAATGATGACAACAGTAAGGCGACAAAAAGTATAACGGAACTGAGAGTATATTTTACTTATTTTTTAGGTTATAGTGTTGAACTATAAGCCGCCAGTGGCACATCTCACATCAATCAGTTTTTTTATATCATATCGTTAGCAGTAAATAGCGCACCAATTGCCCCCTTACCCTCCGGTAGTCCAACCGGACGACGGTGCAGATGTATCACTGCACATTCGAGTGGCGGACATACTTAACGAGAAATATGGGTGACTTCTATCAGGGATTATATTTGCCCGTATTCGTGCCCAGAGTCGTCAGTAAGGAAATCCTATCCCGTCCCAACCAGGGACACTTACATAGATTCGAATAGCGCTACCAGACTGTGGGTAAATCGTATTAATTGTTATCTAGACCTCATTCCAACTAAAACAACTGCACAATTATCCTATGAACCAGAGGGCTACCCCCCGCCTGGGGGTTTGTGTTAAAGCACGCACACCCCAAACCATTGGTTGTAGCTTCATCAGGATGTTGCGCACACGTTGGCAGGGGCGAGTGTGCCTCTGTGGGTAGTGGGGGTTGAGGTAGCGCTCCTACACAGCGTGAAGCTACAGCAACAAGGTGGCTCTTGTAACCTGTCCCAAACCTTATTAGCAGAATTTAAATAGTATAGCATATGTGATCGAATGTATACTTTCTGTAACACATCCTGCAGTTTTTGCTACGATCGGTGTGCGTGCGTGGCCTGACTCAGACGAAAGCTTCTATGTGTTCTTCCAGTAGGGATAGGAAATATGAACACATTGGGTCACGGCCCGTATGGTGATCATGTAGCCGGGAATAAGATCTGCTGTGGGATTAATAAGAGTGTGCGCGCCACAGCGCCGTGTTGTCTGTACCCTGGCCTAGGATTTCTGCCACTGGAATTAAAGCATATGAAGCTTCTATAGAATACCACGCAGATGAGTACACGATAAGTATATTGGAAATATTGTAAAACTTTCAATTAACTTCAAACACAAGATCCGACTACTTGTTAGAATGAGGTAATATGACTGCCTGTTTAAGGTTTTCTCAGATAAGAGTAAGAAAGTAGTAATACGCTAAAATACGCACCGGTGCAGTGATTTCTGATAATTGAGGCTAATTAAAGCACACCAATACGTATGGGGGATGCATATATGTGGATTAGGTTCGTACACAGCGCTATTACACTCTATGTGCTTCTACGGCGCCTCAGCCCCCTGCCTACCTATGGCACGCGCGCCTCGTCGGGCACGTGACGCATGTACTTGTTCCGTGAGCCCGTGTGAAAGATAGGGACTATGTCGCCTATCCTTATTGAAAATACGGCCGCAGCTGCGCGTCAGCCGCAGATCCTCTGAACCGATCGTATGCCCTAGCCGTGTAGCAGAATTAGCCACCAAACAATTATGAGTATAGTGTGAATAATTTTTTTTCTCTCTTTTTCCACTCGCGACCCCAACTCAATAATTGAGAGTGACTCTGCCTCCCAGATTTTATGTAGTGAACGTTCTGACGTCTAGCTCTACAATGTGCCATCTGTGTAGCACTTGTGACCTTGACTTGAGCCATCTTTGAATTGTGAATGGTCAACTGAGATTTCTGTAAACATTTTCTCAATGCGCTGATTAAACGTGTGTTCTTTTTTATAGTTTCATGTGTATAAAACTTGTATCGAAACAAGTAATTAGGATATGACATGGGATGGTAATAGTGTCATCAGTGTTGAGATATGGTTCGCTTTTTACAGAACTCTTAGAAAAGGGTATTTACACATGAACAGGGAATCTGCAGCATGTGTTTAAACTATAAATGCTGTGAGCATGTGTTGCGTTATCGGCTGAAAGAATCTTTGTAATACCGGGGTTGTTAGTAGCAGCATGATGGAGTTGAAAAGTTGGCATGTTCATGATTCCTGGAGGGTAGCTGGTCCTGTGTGTCTGACTGATGGTGTGCACTGCAGGACTGGCGATTCGCTAGATGCAGCACTTGCTATTAGTCGCATCTGCGCCGAAGTGCTCGTGGGTAGATGACGCGCACAGGCAGGCTTCTGACTGGATATCCAGCAGGGGGGAGGAGCTTTTCTGTTGAAGCTGTTGATCAAAGAACACATAACAATGCATGATAGTATAGCGTTTCGTACATGAATTGAGATTAGAAAAATTGAGGATCATCAAGGAAAAGATGTCAATTTAGGGTTTGTGTTACTGAATCAAATGGATTTAAAGTAACGCTTCAGCAATCTGGTACGGATTGCCTGGGAGATCGTTTATGGAGAAGAGAACATTAAAAGGATGTCAATTGTAAAGAGTTTTAATCAACACAATAAAGATATTTTCTAACCCCTTTACGTTTATAAGTTTTTACTCATGTGTTGATTTGCTCTTTAGCTCTATCACTCTAGGTTTGTGTTCAGTGCGAAAATTTCATAGTGTGGGCGGGGGACTCTCCAAGCCGACACTCATGATCCCATGTGTGTGCTATGAGATGCGGTTAGTGGCTGACAAATGTGCTGTAGGACTCCTTCTGCGCATGGACAGGTATAAACATTAGTTTGTAGCTTATGAACATTCAGGCGAGTATCGGACACTAGAGCGAGATGATGGCAGATCAGAGATTGAGCGGAGGATGAGGTGTCCATACATTGACATGACTGATTCTCATGCTCTGCTATAAACAGCCATATTGCTAATACGCTAAATTCTCTTCTAGGTACCACTCCGCGTAACCTAAGTCCCTGGATAAAGAGACCTTGTATGCTGTAGCGTGGTGTAGCTTTATTATCCTCGTGCCTTGCTTCCTTGGTGCCGGACCAGGACATGGTCTGTATTGTGTGAGCTTGTTCGTTGTAGAATGGAAGGGTGGGGTCAGGGGCAAGGAGTGCAAGTCTTTCGAGACAGGAGAACAATGGGGGCATAGACTCTTTAGTTTACCGGTCCTGACGTCGACTATACGAGCTGGAGCAGGTCGGGCGTCGAGGAGTTGTCGGGTCCTTCTGGCGACCTGTCACGAAGGGTACGAAAATGCGCAATGAGAACCTTAGTAAATTACCCCAATGTGTCTTACCGACTCCTAGACTTTTGAATTGGGGTCGGATCCAGCGCCGTCAACTGAAGTGTACACCAAGTTATGGATAGAGACAGGTTTGGATTAATCTGTAATAATGCTTTGTTTGTTATAGACAATGAATGGGAGAATGTGTTAATTTGTTATCCTGAGTACATATATAGAAGCTGGTCTTGGTATGAATACCTCATGTCTGAGTACAAATAACCTATTAATGTCAATAAATAAAAATAAATCCAACAACTCTCAATGTTATTAATAAAAGAATGAAGCGTAAAGCGACTTGTAATATTTAGAAATGCACTAGAACTATGATGGCTTCTAGAGTAGGTGGAGGTTATCTGCCAGAATGACCGCCATCTAGCATACACTGGACTTCCAATTGCCGCCTACACTGCTCCTGCCCTTCTGTGCATGCTCTATGCATCCTGGAGTTGATGTAACAGATGCTTGCTCACCTTCATCCGGATACGTCTCACAACAACAAGCGGCCATTACTGGATGTACTGCAAGAATACCACAAGTACATCCATAGATGCGTAGAGGTGATCAAGCATTGACCTGCGCGCCAGCATGATTGTAGATCAGTGTGGAAGGTGGCACACAATTGGTGCAGGCCGATGTCATTTAATCCTTGCCCTGATCTCCTCGTCAGGGACCAAACATTGCAATGGCACGGGATAGATGGTCAGTGCAGGTTTAGAATTCCCGGACTAACATGCTGTCATGTACAAGCTTCTAATGGAAGCAAAGAACTTTAAATAATTGTAAATATAATCACTACATAGGGTTAAATTTTAATGACCAATTTGTGAAATGAATACCGATATACTTGAGTATAAGCCGAGATCCCTAATTTTACCACCAATTCAAACTGTAAAAGTATAGACAGCCAGCCCCATTGTGGTATGCAGCCAGCCAGCCCCATTGGTATGCAGCAGCCAGCCCCCATGTGGTATGCAGCAGCCAGCCCCCATGTGGTATGCAGCCAGCCAGCCCCCAGTGGTATGCAGCCAGCAGCCCCCGAGGGTATGCAGCCAGCCAGCCCCCATGTGGTATGCAGCCAGCAGCCCCATGTGGTATGCAGCCAGCCAGCCCCCATGTGGTATGCAGCAGCAGCCCCCATGTGGTATGCAGCCAGCCAGCCCCCATGTAGTATGCAGCCAGCCAGCCCCCATGTGGTATACATTCAACCAGCCCGCACATAAAAAAAAAAAATAATAATAATAATTACATACTCACCCTTCAGGTCCCAATGCCCACTGCAGCTCCCCGATGTTCCGGTCCCTGCAGCTGCTCTTCTTTCTTCTCCTTGCTGTGTTAGCCAGCAGAGAAGCGTCCACGCGATGTCGCCGCTGACGACATCATAGTGTGCGCCTCTGCGGGCTAATACAGCAAGGAGAAGAAAGAAGATTAGACGCGCTCGCTGAGGATCGGGAGATGCTCTGGGCATCAGGACCGAAGGTGAGGATGAGGATGTAAGTTTTTTTTTTTTTTTTTTTATTGACTCGTGTATAAGCCGAGGTGAGGTTTTTCAGCACATTTTTTGTGCTGAAAAACTCGGCTTATACATGGGTATATATGGATGCTTATTCCTAGAATGCCCCTTTAACATTTTAAGGCTAATGCATATCTTTGTGGGTCCCCTCTTCTGTGGAAGTTCTTATTAACATAGAATCAAAAAGGTCCTAAAAGGTTTCCAGCCATTTGTCCTCCCGTGACCATAGTAAGATCGAAGAGCACAGATAATATCAACCTTAATGCAAGAAATATAAAATAAAATATTCTTAAAGTACCGTGGAGAATTCGATTAAAACTTGCATATTTACTGAGGCAACCAATTACTGCATACCATCACATGGTGATAAACATTTGCTCTCTAGGATAATGTAAAACATTCCATATTCACTCACTTTTGTGGCTTCCATTATGATCTTATTGATCTTATTGACTCGTGTATAAGCCGAGGTGAGGTTTTTCAGCACATTTTTTGTGCTGAAAAACTCGGCTTATACACGAGTATATATGGTATCTGTTGCTGCTCTGTGGAATCCTTGTTCACTATGATTCGGATATGAGGAATGGCTTTTTGTCCAGGCTTACTTCAGCAAAAATATGTCTCTAATGTAAGGATGTGCTGTTTTTCAGTAAAACAAAAAAAGATTGACCATTGAGGGAAAGGAAGGGGGAGAACAGAGAGAATCACAAGCAAGACAAAACTACATCACGTATATTACAAAGATCTGTCTCACCGTCCACAGTAGTGTAATATCGGGTATGATGTCAGTACACACAGGATGATAAACGCTCTAGCAACTGCAACTGGAATATCATCAGATGGGAAAGAAAGGAGGATGTCCTGGTTCACACCCGAGCCAAACAGTAGATAGCCACAAACTCCTAAGGATACAAAGGAACCAGAATGAAAACACTTTGTCCACCCTGTTGATCAATCACCTCAGTACAATATCTGCAGTAACTCACCTGTTCCAGTGTACACGCACAGTGCAATAAACATGGCTGTGGTCACAATGAACATCCAATGTCGGATGTCCTGCCTCTGCATGCTGCCATACACGGGAACGCTACTAACATGGCACTATCAAAGACACAAACAGTCAGAGGTGGTAAGAAACCGGAGGTACAGAGCCAGAGAAGCACAATGCTCATCCACATACCTGGTATCCAAAACATATTGTGGGGACAGCATTAAAAACAGCAATCCAAGAAGAAGCACTGAAGAGATATGAAAATAGTTTTAGCGAAGGAGAGAATACTACAGCAAGGCAAATATACCCCCCACCCCATCCACAAGCTTAATATGACTGTCAATTTTTTTTTTAATAAATTGATCAAACAGTGACAAAACACCAGAAAATAGACCCATGTGCTGCCTGTGGAGAAAATTGATAGCCCATTTCAATAAATGGACATGAATACCACCTTACAGTGGGGGTCCAGGTCTTGCTCTATTATACAAAACTAACTAGTGATTATTTCAGAAGAACCGACTCAGAATCAGGAATGTCTACATATTTCAAAATGCAGGGAAAAGAGGGTGCACAGATTTAAATTGTCATACCTGTGTATGGCGCTGTCAGATGGAGGTTCACTAGTGGGCTGCACACACCGGTAGATGACAATGAAAGTCACATAGCAAGTCCCCAAGACACTGACAGAACTGCAAGAGGACAAGTTGTGATAGGTTTCTGCTCTGCCATCATGTCCTATACTTCAGTCAAATTCAGGTCAGCTCACCTGGCATACTTTTGGACACTGATCTCACGTGGCAGCGATAGCGGCAATATAAACAGAAGTCCAGTTACAGTGATGGTGAATTTCCGATCTGCGTACCAAGGGATGTTACTGTCTGGCAGGCTATGCATCATGGCACCAAGAACTGCACAAGGAACAAAACAAAACCACTTACAAACAATGAAAGCTCAAAAACATGACACTGCCTCCTGAACCTATCTGTTCCTCCTTCAATTCCTGATACTTACGCTTCTCCAGCTGGTCTCCAATGATAATAAAAAAGGCAATGCAAGTGCCAAAGGTGTAAACAGCAATGAGAATCTCACAAAACACTCCAGTCACACGGCCACAGATCCCTCTCACCACCTCTTGATACGTCCGTTCACTGCAGGCATCAGCACAGTATGCAAGAATCACCAGACCACTGATGATGAAAAGCAGCAGGACCTGGGGATACACAGTATTAGAGATCAGTGGATGCAGAGGCATTGTTCACATGAGCTGACAATCCCAGGGTCACTTACCAGCTGCAGCACAATACCCGCTGTAACTCCTCCAGCTGCGCTGAAAGCTGCAGGAAAGTTGAGCAGACCAGCACCTAGTGCAGCGTTTACCACTATAAAGACAGCTCCTATAGCAGAAGTACCCCCTGCTAGTCTTCTAGTCTCTGGGACAATGGGACTCTGCAGGAGGCGAGCACGTTCCCCTGCATCCCATGAGTAGTCTGCATTGATGGCCACATTCCCCAGAGACATCCTGCTAACGACAATACCGGCACCATGCGCCCGCTGTAAAGAGATAGGAGAAATTATATATATGGAGGGTAATAGTCTTCATATTTATGTTTTTTAATGACTGACCACACTGCCAGGAACGGGACTCCAAGCATCATTGATTTATATGAAGCAAAGATACCTGCTTTCCCACAAAACAACAGCGCCAAACTGTAATCATAGTAAGCTATGATTAGTTTGATGAGTAAGCTATGGTCTGGGCTGAGTAGCCAGGCGTTATAGACAGAAACACCATAGCTATGCATGCATATACCTATGACTACTGACTGTATTGCTCTTGACTACCCTTTGGTTTTGTACTCAGGAAGCCACAGTGTATCACTGTCTGTTAGTTTTAATACACAGTGTTTTGTTGGAGGATCAGAAATCCATCTTCTAGATACATGAATAAAAGTAAAATTTTAGTGATAAATGGGCATAGATAATTTGTTGGACAAATTTTTCTTTCTAACTAACTGCATTTCTGAAACCCAGTCACATATCGGTCATTAAGCATAAACTCTATTATCCTTGGCTACGAAACTGTAATCATGATATATACTATGATGTACAGAGTTCCGTCTTACTGTACTGTGGTCAGGCTGCAGAACAGGACACTGCATGGTCTGTGATTCATGCAGGTCTGTTGCAGTTCTAAAGTTGATTTCACACATGGCGTTTACATTGCGTTTTGAAATACTATACAACAGCTGAGGAGAAGGCATTTGCCCAATTACATTGCTGTTTACAAAGGGCAAACATTAATGCAATGTTAACACATACATTACCATCACATTCACAAAACACAAATGTTAACACATCCTCAATATGTTTAGTTAACATAGCATTTTGTAAACGCAAATGCAATGTATTTATGCAAATATATCTTTTCAGCTGCTGTACTGTGTTTCAAAATGCAGTGTAAATGCCACGTTTTAACTAAGATTAAGAGCCCGCGTTCACACGTTGCATTTTTTATGTGTTTTGACTGCAATGGGAGAGGCTTTGCCAAAATGTATTAAGCCCATGTTCTGGAATGAGCACTAGGTATTTTGAATTATTTACATGCAAAACACCTGGTGCTCATTCCTAGACATTCAGAAGTGTCAGAGCAGAAATATTCTAGTTGCCAATGGCAACCAATCAGAGCTCAGCTTTAATTTTCCCAAAGAAGTTTATAAAATTAAAGCTGACCTCTGATTGTTTTCCATGGGATGCTACAAGTGTTTTACTTTAATTGTCAACCAGGACATCAGTTGACACAGTTGAATACAGTGCTAATACAGAGAGTTAGTAGCTGAGGGGGGAGAGTAGTGGATGAGGGGGGAGCCTGGGAAGGGCCGGTGAATGAGGGGGGAGCCGGGGAGGGGCCGGTAGATAAGAGGGAGGTGAAAGGACTCAGAATATGAGGGGAGGCTGGGGAGGGGTCAACAAAATATTTTAGGGGGCCTACAATATAAGGGGACATATTACCAGGGAGAGATGAGGGCACAGTATTTGGGGTGGTCAAAATGTGAGGGGGAGCCGGGAGACACAATATGAGAGGGAGCGGCAAAGGAATAATATCGGGGGGGGGGGGGGGGGTCACAATGTAGGGGTCAGGCAATAGGCAATAGGCAGGGCTAAGATCCACATTTTTTATCTCTCTTTTCCTTTAACAAAAGTAATGAGCTATGTAAATGTGGCCTGAGAGATGATACATAAGAGAGGAGTCTATATGCCCCCTCTATGACATATAATGGAGAGGGGGGTTAGTCTTTACATGCCTCCTGCATAGTATATAACAGATAGTTGATATAAAATGGAGGGATCAGGTCACTCCTGTATGAATGGAGATAATAACTGCTTCTCCCAGCTGTATACTATCCACCCTCAATCTAATTAGAGAGAGGTAAATAATACATTCCCCGCTTTTTATCTGCCCCGAGTAGCTGGGGGAATATAGGCATTAAAAGCCTTTATTCACCGCGGTACTTACCACGATCCGGGTCAGCTGTTGTTCGCAGGCCACCTGACTGCCGTGTCACATGACTGCTGCGCACAGCACTCTTGGAGTTGTAGTCAAAGGAAGCGCTTCCTGTCACGTGCTCATCGTGTCACGGGACGTCTCCTGCTTAGTCCTGCGTGAAAGCGGTGGTGCTTGGAATTACAAGTCTCCCATGAGGATTCATTACGCTCAGTGGGTTCAGAACCTTTGTCTATACATAGCAGCAATGAACACTACTCCAGACCAAACTAAGCAACAGTATATATCTATCTATCTATCTATCTATCTATCTATCTATCTATCTGGGGGGGGACAACAAAATATTTTAGGGGGCCTACAATATAAGGGGACATATTACCAGGGAGAGATGAGGGCACAGTATTTGGGGTGGTCAAAATGTGAGGGGGAGCCGGGAGACACAATATGAGAGGGAGCGGCAAAGGAATAATATCGGGGGGGGGGGGGGTGTCACAATGTAGGGGTCAGGCAATAGGCAATAGGCAGGGCTAAGATCCACATTTTTTATCTCTCTTTTCCTTTAACAAAAGTAATGAGCTATGTAAATGTGGCCTGAGAGATGATACATAAGAGAGGAGTCTATATGCCCCCTCTATGACATATAATGGAGAGGGGGGTTAGTCTTTACATGCCTCCTGTATAGTATATAACAGATAATTGATGGGTAGCTGGGGGAATATAGGCATTAAAAGCCTTTATTCACCGCGGTACTTACCACGATCCGGGTCAGCTGTTGTTCGCAGGCCACCTGACTGCCGTGTCACATGACTGCTGCGCACAGCACTCTTGGAGTTGTAGTCAAAGGAAGCGCTTCCTGTCACGTGCTCATCGTGTCACGGGACGTCTCCTGCTTAGTCCTGCGTGAAAGCGGTGGTGCTTGGAATTACAAGTCTCCCATGAGGATTCATTACGCTCAGTGGGTTCAGAACCTTTGTCTATACATAGCAGCAATGAACACTACTCCAGACCAAACTAAGCAACAGTATATATCTATCTATCTATCTATCTATCTATCTATCTATCTATCTATCTATCTATCTATCTATTTATTTATTTTAGGGTTTTTTAGAGTTAGGTGAAACAGTTAAAATCTTCATAAAAGCAGATGTGACATCATATTTGATGCTTTTACTGAATGTAATAAGTAACTTTTTTTTTTTAAAGGACACAAGATTACCTGATGGTATATCATTATTATTTTTTTTTTAAAGGACACAAGATTACCTGATGGTATATCATTATTACTTATCTCTTTGTCCTGTCCCTGTGTGCCTCAAGCTGCATTTCTTATACTTTTGCAAAGAAGTTTTTAAAAGTTTGTAAAATAATTTTAGAATATATGGAAATTAGCCTGTGGTGCTTTGCAGAGCCCTGCCAGGCTCCACCATTATGTAATTTATTAATGCCCTATGAATATATAACTTATTCTGAGAGCCATTGATGTCGGCGGCTCTTTTTAAATCTCGCACTGGGCAGCAACACAAGGAGTGAAAAGAGGGCCAGTGATGTCGCCGGCTCTGGGAACGCAGCTGCAAAATGTACACAGAAACACTGTTTAGAGCCTGTCCACCCTTCTACATTGGAGATGCAAATCCTCACAAACCACTATTGTACTAGCAGACCTCATGATAACTAGGGACTCCCTGTGCTCCGTTTTAGAAATATCTTCAGCAACCAATGTGTTTTCAGAGCTACCAATATAATCATAAAGACAAATGCGGCCAACTTTTTCTTGACCTCCTCCATTGTCACACCACTGTCATGTATATTTTACATATTAGGGGCTGGATCTACGTGGATCGCAGCACAGTGCAACATCGTAGGAGAGTCCAGATTGGGGATTGCGACTCGGACGGGTAAGTAAACGAACATGTATTTTAAGTTGCATTTTCCTGTTGTGTTTTCAATGTTTTAAAATGAAATTCAAACACATGGGCGTCATTTATCTTTCCACCCACCTAGCAAAGTTATCTGTGCAAGAATTTTTCAGAGTTGTGTCTGATATTACTTTAAGATCCAGATGTTAAAATATGAAAAAGTCACAATTTTGTCGCAAATCGTGGTTACAAAAAGTCTCCAATAAACGGCAGTCCTGAACAGGCATAAGAAAAACTTGAGAAGGGGTTGCAGATGAGTTTGCTACTTTATTGTGACTTTCATACGACTTTTTGAGCAAAAGTTGCAAAACCCCACAGACTCAGTGTCAGGATTCAGGATGAGTGGATCCTCTGGACCACCGCAGGAGTCTAAGTGGCACCTGGTCTTCACCAGAACCCACCGCAAAGCGGGATGGTCTTGCTGTGGGAGGGTACCACCAGGTTGTGGGCAACTAGCCTGCGTTGGCAGCCGAGGTCGAGGCACCTTAGGAGAAGACAGTCTCGTGGTCAGGTCCAGGTGGGAGAGATACAACGTCAAGTCCAATCCGGGGCCATCAATGGGAGGTCCAGGCAGATGAGAACGGGAACACAGGAATGCAGGAACGCAGGACATGGGAACTCAAGAGCAGGAACACGGCAACACAGGAACGCAGGAATATCGCTGGGGAGCTTTCTCTAAGGCGTAGACACAAAGATCCGGTGATGCAGGAAGGGAGGTGCCGGATTCTCAGGAGAAGGTATTCAGCCAGCGCACCAATCAGCATTGCGTTGGCCCATTAAATCTTCGACGGCCGTCGATCGCTCCTTAGGAGGTTGGGATGCGCGTGCACGGCAGTCCGCTGGTGAGCAGGAGCCGGGAAAGGTGAGTTCAGGGCCGCGGCTGGAGTGGGGGCACACAGAGGGACACGGGACAGGGATTGGGGGAGCACCCGTGACACTCAGCTGCCCGATATATTAACCTCTAATGTAAGTTAAAAAACCTGGCAAAATTCCTGACTAAGGATAGATGACCCCCGTAGTGTGAACGCAGCCTAAGACTATGTTCACAAGATGCAAATGAATTGCATTTTAAAATGGATTTTCAAGGCGATTTAGAGAATCTCCTCAGTGAACACCGATGATTAGATCTAAATGCTTATGTTTGGTGAGTAGCAACAAGGGTTTTTCCATGTTGCGCTTGAAATGCATTTTAACCCCTTAACGCTCTGCGCCGTAGCTCTACGGCGCAGAGGTATAAGGGATGTATGAAGAGGGCTCACGGCCTGAGTCCTCTTCATACAGAGGTGGGGGTTTTTGCATTTTGCACAAAACCCCCACCGCTAATAACCGCGGTCGGTGCTTCCTTCCCCCCTGTATTGGAGGAGCTTCACTACTGAGCATGCATAGAAGTATAGTCACATTCATCTTAACTAAATCATGCAAACACGAGCTCAGAGAAAAAGCAGACTAAAACATAAAGCAGCATACAGGAGGTAATATATATACTTGACAATTGATTTAGGCACAGTTTATTGAAACTTAATATATAGCAAGTATTTACCATAATGCTGATCTTCTGGTCACTTTTGCAGTGCAAGCATTCCCAGTGCCTGTCAGAAAGTCAGAAGTTTGGGTTATCAGTGTTGCTGCAATTTGTTCTACTTCCGTGCTAATCGGGGGAGAAGGACCGGGTCTCTGGCTGTCAGACACAGCCAGAGACCCCAGGGAGAAGGCAGAAGCGGTTTATTACTTTATGAGGTAGCACTGATGGTGCAGTCTGTAGCCCCAGCGGTCATGGGATTGCAGGGTTTGCAGAAGTTAATCAGAGCTTTTGGGTCTGAGCAGACATTTTCCCCCACAGGGGGTCTGAGGCACTTGTAGATGCACCAGCAGCTGAAGAGGAGAACAGCTCTATAGAAAAGATAAGCCTCTTTTTCTGGGGGCATAGCAATGTAGTGTATTTTATTTGTTAAAGAGGACCTGTCACCCCGAAAAAGACACCCCACCAAATGTGCCCCCCATAATCCTCTCCCCAGACAGTTTTTTTGGTTAAATTTATGTTTGGGGTGACAGGTTCTGTCAGCGGGGACCTGTAGGAGAAGCCGGCGATGTGGCCGCAGACTTGCTTATTCAATAAGCAAGTCTTGAATATATATAACTTGAATATAAATAACATTCGGCAGGGGCTGTGAATAAGTGCGGTGCGGCTGGCCAGCAATGTGGATAAGCAAATCCGCGACCGCATCGGAGAGCCGGCAGCATCTCATGTATTGCGTAATCACTGCCGGCTCTCCGATGCTACAGGTCCCTGCGGACAGGCGTGCTGGGGGAGTGTTGGCCAGCCCCTTTATGAATAAACCCAAATGCCAGCACACAGTATACGAGGATCTGACCTTTAATTTGGTAAGAGGCCGGATCTGTTTAAACCAACTATCCGTACTTTGTTTACACTTTGTTTCCGAGTTGGAATCATGGGAGGGGAGGAGCTGCTGCTCCATGCTCAGAGGAGGAGGTCATGTGACAGTGTATGAACCAGAGCTTGAAGTCTCCAAAACAGTGAATTCAGATGTCTCCTGCACAGAATAGTGAGGTACAAGATCTCTGTTCCTTATCAGTCCCTCCATCTCAGTCTGATTCTACAGAACTTTCTCTGACTCTCTCCTTATGCTGCTACCTTCTCCCACCATGGGCAAGATCAGCTCTGTGCAGATAAGCTATTAACCCTTAGTGCTCACACTGCACAGGCTGTAGACGTCATGTAACTGGTTTACTTGGATTTCTTGCACTTATTACATGTTCCCTGCTCCTCTAAGTGATGGAAGCTGCCACCATATACATCCTATATGTGCACTCTGCAGTTTTCAGTGGATTTACTTGTGGGAAACTAAATGGATTTAATGCTAAATTACTTTGAGAGAGAATACAAGGCATCATGGGATCTGTGGGCAAGCTGACTGGACTCAGCCTGAGGGCATAGACTGACAGATAATAGTCCACGCTCACCTCACCTCTAGGGAGAAAGATTTTTGTCAAACACTTTCAGAACAGAAAATGCCATAACTTTGGGAAAAAAAGGAAGAGCAACACAAAGTAGGCATTGTTCTGTTTGTTTTTAAAGGTGGAATCGCATAATAATTTAGTAAAAATCACTATAGCTTTACAGTTACGCTTTAAAGATTCAGGATTGCTGTTCGTGCAGAGGCTCAGCTGTCACATACAGCCAGCATCCTGAAAGGACTCGCTCCTGAACCTGTGCGATTTCCATGACGTTGGTACACCATGTACAAGCTCACCACAACGTTCCTCAACGTCATGATGTGGCAAGGGGTTATACACCACAGCATGTAAAAGATAAGAATGTGACATGGGGACAGTCATTCCCATCAATACAAGTTATCAGTAAACAACGCAACCACAAGTACCAGCAAAGGAAAACAAAATTCTGCCAAGATGGACTTTATTGAAAGCAGTACATTCATAGCTTTACAGTTCCCAGCTCCCCAATTTCAGCACCATGACACTTTCTAAATGATGAAAAACAATGGGGCTCAGGATCAACACTATGGATCTACACAGACTTGCTGAGGTGCATTGCTCCTGTAAGGGCTAGGTAGAGCAATGTACATCTGCCAGGTATATGTGGTAATTTGTATATCCTCCAGAAGTAGATCAAACACTGTTTATAGGGGGCAATACTAAATACCAGTGTCTGTAACAGCTCTAAGAAGATGCTAAAGGAAAAAAAAAAAACACTGGACAGAATGTGAACTGTTCTCTGCACATCAGTCAAGGTGATGGGTAAATCATGTTTAGAGAGAAGATCCCACTCCTTCATTTTGTGACCTGATGGATGGCATGGGCGAGATAACCAACATTTCCTGATGTCACACCAGCAACAGAGATGCGGCCATCTTTGGTCATGTAGATGGAAAACTCCTTAGTAAGACGATCTACCTGCAGAGAACAAACCAAAAAAGTTGGAAACTTGCATTCAGTCATGTGTTTGCAGCTCAGCGTAAGATAAAGGAGCCTATTCTCCATCTCCCCCAATACTTGCCTTAGTGACCACATTCCCAAAAACCTCTTCCATCCCCTCTTCCCTACTGATTGCAGTTACTAAACTACAATCGCTCTTCTCTCAAACCCCTACCTTAAGCTAATATATGTACTCCAAGTAAATCAGACTTCTGTGACATTGAACTGTCCTCTTAGGAAGCAACACTGACTGACAATTTCACAGCCAACCAGCAAAACACACTCCATAATGGAGTGGTTCTGCAGTTGGGGTCCACAGACCGCAATACAGTCTCAGTTTTAGTCAATTCTGAAAGTTGATGTTGCTTTCACACTTGTGGCAGCATGAGACAGACTCTGTAGGTAGTGCAGCTCATCCAACAACACTGCCAACATCACTGCCAGCTGTTGCAAGAAGGTTTGTCGTCTGTTTGGTAGTGTCCAGAGGCACAACCAGAAGACAGGCCAGTAACCAGGAGACGTGGAGGACCTGCAAAATGACCTCCAGCAGGCCACAAACGTGCATCTGTCTACACAAACTGTTAGAAACTGACTCCATGAGGTTGGTATGAGGATCCGATGTCCACAGATTGAGGTTGTGCTCTCAGCAAAAAACGTACAGGACGCTTGGCATTTGCCTGAGAACACCAGGATTTAAAAATTCGCCACCGACGCCCTGTACTATTCACAGATGAAAGCAGGTGGGTCTGGAGAAGCTGCAGAGAGTGATACATACACACACTACCGAGTCTCATTTTATTTTTTTTTAAGGACATTACATCAATGTTAGATCAGCCTGTAGTGCGTTTTTTCCACTTTAAATTGTGTGGGTGACTCAAAAGCCAGGCCACCATTGGTTAACAAATTTGATTTCCATTTAGCACATTCAACTTTGTACAGAGCAAAGTATTCAATACCAATAGGTGTTATTTGAGTGTTCCTTTTATTTTTTTGAGTAGTGTATATGTAAAATGGCAATAATATTTACAATATCACTTTCATTCTCTGTGTTGTAATAGTAACAATGTTTATTCAGTGGGTCGGTATGATTGTAATAATCCCCAATGCCATTACACAACAGAATAGGAATTCCCTGTTAATCAAGCTGCATGAGTGATTTCTTTTCAATAATACCGTCACACCTTACTTCCTTACCTGTTCTGGACGTAACCCGGTGAAACAGAACATGCCGATTTGGTCACTGATGTGCTGCCAACTATGGATGGAGCCTTCCTTCTTCAGGTTGGAAACTAGCTGCTCTCTCATGCTAATTATACGATTAGCCATTCCCTTTACCTCCTGCAACCTACAGAGAGTGTTTCATTTTATTAAAGGCTTAAAGAACAGGAGGGTCCACATTGAAAATGTCCATGTCATTTTCATTACCATTCACTTCGGAGGTCAGGCTGGGTCAAGATTGCAGCTGCTATTCTGGCTCCATTTATTGGAGGGTTAGAGTACATAGGACGAATGAGAATTTTTAATTGCGATTCGACTCTCTTCGCTTCATCACTATCACTGCAGACTACTGTGAAAGCCCCAACACGTTCACCTGCAGCAAAAGAAACACAGTGGTCCCAAGCAAAGACTCACAGAATTGACGAGCAGCCACAAAACAGCCCAACACTGTATGGAAATTATCCTTACCGTATAATCCCATGTTTTTTGCATACGACTGGGACAATACAACATTAAGACCTTCCTCGATAAAGTAACGCACTGCCCAAGCATCTCTATCAGTGTCTCCACTGGCAAAACCTTGGTAAGCCATGTCAAAAAATGGGAAGAGACGGCGGCTCTAAAAATCAAAATATGGAGAGAGACAAAGTGAACATGTTGCATACGATTTGTACAGAAAAGGTTCAGCTCAGCTATAAATTATGTGAATCTACCACTTTAATAAGTTTTAAGACCACACCTTGACCACAGCTGCCAACTCCTTCCACTGCTCTTTTTTGGGGTCCACACCTGTGGGGTTGTGTGCGCAGGCATGAAACAATATGACACTCTGTTCTGGTATTTTCTAAAAGAACACAAAAAGATAAATAGTTGAATGTAGACTATAAGGAGCTTTACAAGATAGGGCTAGGATCTAGAGAGCTAGAACTGCAATTTGTCAGTCACTTGCCGAAATATCATCTAGAGCACCAGCAAAATCAAATCCACAGGTCTTGGGGTCATAGTATCGGTAGCCTTTAAGCTCCATCCCAGCATCACGGAATATTGGGGTGTGGTTTCCCCATGATGGCTTTGGAAGATACACATCACGGCTGTACTTGTAAAATCTTTGCTGTAAAATAAATACTCAATTAAGTGTCACAGTGTGACCCAGGGTACAAGAAATCTAGGGAAAGGGTGCTAAACATCTCAGAAGTGATAGATTATAGTATGGGCGCTTAACAATCTTAAACAGATACTGGCAGTTCTGCCCTGCCATAAAAAAAAAAAATGAATAAAATTTATAGTAAGAGCAGAGCAACATCTCAGCAGTGTATAGATAAGGCACATTCAAACTCCCACAGATTACAGAGTCATACACTCTCTCTTCTATACAAGTTCCTGCTCTTGAAGCCAAGTGAGGGGGGCGGAGTTGAGTGGAGGGGCGTGGCCTTGTGTACATCAAGAGGTTATGCAGCAGTGTATATAATGAGGTTCTGTAGTTGTAGTTATTTTAGTAATTATCAGTTTATCAGATTGTTATCTGGGAAAGCAATATTTACTTTATTGAAAAAAATTATATATTGGTGGTAAGGGTTTGCACTTAGGAGCCTCCATAAACCTCAATATCCCCCCCAAAAAAAATATACACAATCTTTTCCATTATACCTTATTTTTGTGCTGTATTTTATACAAAAGAAGTAAATAATAGATGTGAACTGGCTTTAAGTCTGCTAATCACAGCTAACAAGGCAAAGTGCAGTTGTCAAGGACCAAGAAAAGTCTTAATTCTGCATAGACTTTGTCCGTTTACAGGTACAAAACAAGCAATTCTGTTGTAATGTTAAGATTAATGTGTAACCGACTATTATATTGATTCAACTACAGATTACAAGGGAGAAACCAAATTTTCCTCTTGTAGACGAACCAATGCTGAGTCCCATTCTATACCACTTGACTCATTTCTGCTCATCTAGCAAGGATTTAATTAACTCTGATAAGCTTTTCCAGGCTAAATATACTAAGAACTTATACTAAGAATAGGTCATCAATATTAGACTAGCAGGGTCTGACACCCAGCAGCTGAAACAAAATGAAAAGTCTGCTTTAACCACATCACGGGCTGATCTCTCTCCATACAGTGTGTGTCGGCTGTATAATACAGCTGACACCCGCCTGTTGCTGCCACAGTCTGTGCTGGCTGGATAACTTGCCATTTCGTGGGCGCCGTCATCTTGGAAGGCCTATCGGCATCCCTGTGATGTCATCGGAACACGGCGATCTTTTTCCTTGGCAGCCTACAATCTCATTTAGACTTGTAAGCTTGCCATGTGTAATGACCTCAAATAGCCAGCAGATGGCAGGCTATTCGAGATCAGCAGTAAAATTGCTACCGTATATACTGTAATACAGTAGTATTGCAGTATAGACTATTAGCAATCAAATCTTTCAGGGTTATACTCTGGAGTATCTGAAATAATGGTAAGAAAAAAATTTTAATGTAAGGAAAGGATTATTCTTGACCGGGAACACCGTAAAGAAAAATAGCACCCAAATGTCCAAATCGCCCACAAAATGTGTTTTCTTGTCAATTTTTTGCGGCCAAGCCTCACCTAAACCTACCTCTAGCAGCCTTAGGGTAAATTGAGTTTGAGACCCTGGCGGTAGACACTATTCAAGGTACCTAGTGTGCAGGGGTGTTTCAACACACAAAAAAAAAAAAAAACCTCACCAGGAAGTTTGCTCCAACTCGCAGGGATCCTGTGCCAGAGATGGTCTGTACAGTAACATACTGTAAAAGCAACAGAGAGGAGACTCAGAACACTTAAATCATATTATTCACACAGTTCTCATATTGTCCTGAACACTTACCCGTCCACTCTGAATGACCTCTGAGTTTTCACCCATTGCCAGCTGAGCCGAGGCCCGGGCAAATTCTGGAAGTCCACCAATGGGGAGATATTCCTTATCAAGGTTCTTCGCTGTCATCTGTGCCTCTGCCTAAGAAACGAGACAAAGTCAGAACTCAAGGTTGCACACATCATAAATTAACCTTAAGTTGCTGTATAGACTGTGCAATTGCTCAGACTTCACCTTTCCCCTTCTACATCCTTTTTGACCCTACATTTCTGCAGGTAAAACGTTGGAGTTGTTCTCCCCACTGGTGACCGGTCACATCTCTGTAGCTCACTTTCTTCTACCACTGCACCATCATATGCAACAGGGTTAGTGGGTGCCAATACGCTATCCAGGTACAGTGCCTTGCGAAAGTATTCGGCCCCCCTTAGGAATCACCATCAAGTGAGACACAATTAAATATTTTAAAAACTTATTTAAAAAAAAATAAACAGAAAATTTGGACGTGCTATATTATTCAGCCCCTTTACTTTCAGTGCCGCAAACTCACTCTACAGGTTCAGTGAGGATCTCTGAATGATCCAGTCTTGTCCTAAATGACTGATGTTGATAAATATAATCCACCGGTGTGTAATCAGGTCTCCTTATAAATACACCTGCTCTGTGATAGTCTCAGGGTGCAGTCACACGTTGAAGTTAAAACTGCATTGCAATTACTTTTGAGGTGGTATTTCTCATTTTAACAAGTGAAAGACATCAAATCAACAGGTGAATGACATTTGTTGAACAGCTTTCTCCTTCAAAATCCAATGCAGCTGATTAGTTTATGTATTTCACCTGTGAAATTGGCAAAACTGCACCTAAAAACACCTCAAAACTAATTGCGATGCAGTTAAAAGGAACCTACCACCAAGATTATACCTATAAAAAGGTAGAACGGGTGGTAGGTGGATTAATGGGACGCGAGGATAGCCCTTTTTAGAGCTTATCCTCACGTCCTGGCTATCTTTTAGAAAACTTTGTAGCTCTGATATGTAAATTTTCTTAAGAGGCTACTGGGGCATGGAGTAGCCGGACATGAGGCTACACGTCGCGGCTACTCCACGCCCCAGTAGTTTCTTTTCTCCTCCTACCATTTCATCTTCGGCGTCCAGCTCCTTGTCCGTGTACCCGGCGTTCTGCGCATGCGCAGAACACAGACCTACGGCTGCGCGGCCATAACTCCAATGGTAGGAGGAGAAAAATAGGTTACTGGGGCATGGAGTAGCCGCGACATGTAGCCTCATGTCCGGCTACTCCACGCCCCAGTAGCTTCTTTTCTCCTCCTACCAGTTCATCTTCGGCGTCCAGCTCCTCGTAGCTGCCGACCCTCTGAGTACCCGGCGTTCTGTGCATGCGCAGAACACAGGCCTGCGCAGAACGCAGATGCCGGGCTATCTTTTAGAAAACTTTTCTAGCACTGATATGTAAATTTTCTTAAGCGGCTACTGGGGTGTGGAGTAGACGGACATGAGGCTACACGTTGCGGCTACTCCACGCCCCAGTAGCCTATTTTCTCCTCCTACCATTTCATCTTTGGCTTGCAGCTCCTCATAACCTATCATTTGGCATAAAAGCAACGCAGCTCATTACCCTGAACACACCATTCCCACTGACATGGTGGTGGCATCATGGTGCAAGCAACTAAAAGCTGGAATCGCAGCAAAAAGGATGGCACTACAAAGTTTTAAAGTGGTATTCCCACAAAGACAACGTGTCTTAAATGAACTCCGGAGAACAAAATAACACCTTCTCTATTTCAATGTTAACAAAAATAGAGTATTTCACAGATATAATTCAGACCTGTCTCAGTCCTAGTGTACACAATTTTGGCTGACCCTAGACCCAACCCTGGATCTTTGAGCTTAGGGTCGGCAGACATCTTGTGTCTGACTCTGCGCTGAGCTCCTCTCCACTTCTAGCCCCACCTTTGCATTCCAGGATGAGCTCACTCTCCTGAGTAGAGGAAAGCTAATGACAGATGAGGTATCTGGGTGGAGGAACAGCAGATCTGCAAGGGTGTGCTATAGGCGAGATATGTAATATGCATCTCATGGATCTCATCTCTGACCTGTCTTTTTCTATGTGTTAGATAAGAGAATAGAATGTTCAGAAGCTAAATGAAAGTGTATATAAACCTGCACCCTAATAATCTAGCCACATTGTCGGCACACAGAGGAATCGTGAAGTGATTAGCGAGAGTCTCCGCCCACACTCTTGAATTTTTGTGTAATACATCACTAGGGGATTACAATTTAAATATATAATATTGTACACCCACTTTTCAGTTCATTATTTTTGTGTCACACATGTTGATTCTTCACCAAATTTTTTTTCTCCCTCTTTATGTTTGAAGCATGAAATGTGTCTAAAGTTGGAAAAGTTCAAGGGGGGCCAATACTTTTGCAAGGCCTGTAGATATCTGGGCATTTAATGGCTCAAATGTGCTGTTTTTTTGCTGTACAGGCAGTTCCTGGGTCACATACAAGATAGGCTCTTTAGGTTTGTACTCAAGTTGAATTTTTATGGAATAAAATTTCTTTGACCATGTGACAATTGGATTTTTGTCACATCCACAGAGCTTCGCCAGAGGTCCGTCTGTAAGTAGGAGTTGTCTGTTAGTCGGGGGACTGCCTGCACCAAGAATGTGACTAGAATTAGGAAAGGATTAAAAAAATATGTGCACCCTATGCAACCTAGACCACAATAAACAGGACCTAGGGCGACTTGGATAAGACCATATAATTTAGTAGTTACAATTAAAAAAAAAAAAATGAAGTTTATTAAGTGTGAGGCCTCATTCTGTCAAAAATATTTAGTAAATACAAGGCCCCTTTTACATTCCTTTTTATTCTAGGACCACTAAGTTCCCAAACCACCCAGGGGCATCTCTCTCTCTACTACTTGGCTCTGGGAGAAATTGTGCAGATTACAGATCCGTTTCCAGTGTTTGTTTTCCAGGTTAAAATAAAATAGCAAGTACACAGATTTATTGGCACAAAGTAGAAAGGATCAAAGTAGAAGCATCAGGTGTTTGAGCCGTTTACCCTTAGTGACCACATCCTCCATGCCAGGGATTGACCTTCATGGACCTCTCTATTCAGTCTCAAATTCATCCTCCTCCCAATCTAGGTTGGCTCAGTCTGAGAGGCACATGGACAAATCACATGTACAGCACGTGTGGAGTCAGCACTCTGTTACATCACTAAGCAAATGAAAGCCGGCCGACAAACAGACACCCTGCAGTGCATTACAACACACATACAAGTCAGAAAACAAACCCTGCACCGTTATATGTTGCATGACAGAAAACATTCACAATTTCAGAGTGTATAACATAGTACGTGCAGCATAATACAGTAGCATTGTAGAGTATGGATTGATGACAAACACACATAACAGGGGGAAAAAAAAAAAATCATCATAAACTGCAGCAAACAACTTATGCTCCTGTTGCCCCGCACCACCTGTCAGAGCCGTGCCCGTTTCTTTACATTGGCAGGCACTCCCATCCAACCGCTTCTGATCTCCCTATTAGTTCTATTGTTGTATCAGGCGTGCGACAGTAGATGGATGGGCCTGCTTGACTCTAAACAAACAGACAGGCAACAATGCTCGATAATGGGTGTGACAGAGCAGGCAAGCACAAAGTTTTTTTTGTTTTTACACCTCCCTCCCCAGGCCCTTTCAACTCTGCCCCCCCAAATGCCTAAAACACAAGGTATTAGACATATCAGAATCCAGACCACTGCGGCTGCTGTCTGAAGCTTTGCGGAAAGGCTGCAGTAATAACGCTATGGTAATCCTCCCAGTCTTATTGTTCAGACTGTACGTGGCTGTTGACATGATGGGGGAAGGTGGAGGGGTCATTTTGTAAACAAGTTGCCAAAAGATCAATGCTACACAATGTAACAATGCTCACCTTTCGCACGCTGCTGAGGACATAGGGCTTTCCATTGTCATCACGATAAGCCCCAACACCAAGGTTCATCTTCTTAGGGTTGTTATCTCTCTTGAAAGCTTCGGTCACACCAAGGATAGGATCAGGGGGGCCCATCTCAACATGAGACCACCATGAGCTAGAAAATATAGGGAGGATGATGCAAGTCACTCTTCTTCAGCAATTTAAACATTCATAAGCAAGTCTTGAATTAATCTTTCAAGCAAATAAGCAATTCCCATAATGGCTTGCACACAAAGTAGCAGGTAGTGAGCTCATGATTGATATTAAAAAAAGGCATACATAGTGAGGATTGTGCATGCACTTATTGGGCCACATGGGTCTGTATTGACAACCATGACAGAGGTTGTCTGAACAGAACTCCTGATCAGAAACTCCACAGCTCCTTTTTACGCGTGTACCGGTGTGATCATCCATTATCCTACAAAAGGACACCAGCAGTGAAGTCCTGTGTAGAAGCTGATGACTTTGGATTATGGATGCACAGCCTATGCCAACATGATACACGCCCCTGTAAAGAATGTCAGGAGTCACTTCACACGTGGATCATGGACTCATGGAAGTTCTCAGGATCTGCAGTTACACTAAACTGGCCACTGAACTTTACTTTTCTGAACAAGATAAAATGAAATGTGTATACCTGAAGATTTAATTATTTCACAAAATGTCCTTCTCTGTAGACTATAGGTACCTATAATTTTCAGATTTCCCTGAGCTACTACATGGCACACAAAGAAGAGAAGGTGGTACCCCACCACAGGGCTGCCAAAAGGGGGGGGTGGGCGGCGGGTCTAGTGGGACTGTGTGTAAAGGAGTTCACAGAATTCTTCCAGTCAGGGTCCCCAAAATTCCTATTGGCGGCCCTGCCCCATCACTCTGTAGATCACCATTACAAGCAACATAAAGGACTACAAAAGTCTTGTGGCGTTTGCATGTAAATTAGGCAGCAACACTTAGGCCTCATGCACACAACTGTTTCTGGCAGTGTGCCCTTTAAGTGGCTGGCTTTCTATGGTTTCAATGGCTGACTTCCCAGGCCACAAATTATGGAGCAGGTGAATGCTGCTGGCTGCGTATTTGATGTGACATCTTCATGGTTTTGGGTACATGTCTTCATTCACAATGACCAGCATTTCAATACTTTAGTAATAAACCTGTAACTCTGAAGATGTTCGGAGGGTGGCTTAGTTTTGCTGCAGCTCTCAGCTTAAGACAAGAGTGGTGTACAGCATGGAATGACAGCTGGGGCTGGGTATAATGTCAAGGACACACAAGGTGATCTATAAACAGAATTTGGCAGAAATGTCACCAGCCATTACATAAACAAAATACAGCCTCCGATTTACAGTCACACACGATGACTTCCATTGTGCCCCGTTTTCTTCCTGGGTCAGCCTCTTCTGCACCATAATTCGAGCATTCATGAAACAAAAAACAATTCAAATTATGCCAAAAGGGTTAATATGAAAACTGTACCCCATGTACATATCTGACCACATAAAACAATCACAGCAGCCTCCGTGGACTTCTACTCCTCTCCATGCAGCCTGCTGTGATTTCATGTGATAAAATATGCTGTGATTTCATGACATATATGCTTTGTGTACAGTTCCTAATGCAACAAAAGCTATAGGACCTGTGATGATGTCACCGTGGTCACATGACATTATAGCAGCATACAGAGATAGGGAGGAGCTGCTGGATTCAGCCTGAGGAGGCCACGCCCACCTTGGACTCGCTGTAGTCGTGCTTAGTTACCAGATAAAACTATAAAGTTGAATATATGGGGATCTCAGGGGAAGATTTTTTAGCTACAAGCAGGGTGTCAGATAGTTACTAGAGGTCTATAGGAACCTGTCACTACCTGTATTTGTGAAAATAGTGGTGACGGGTTCCCTTTAAGAACACCTGACTTACAAATGACAAACGGACCTCTGGATATTGGTAATTTCCTGCACTTTAGCGCCAGGCTTCAATAGCCAGCTATAATAGTTATCACAGGTGCTAATACTGGTTTTTATGACAATCCAACATTTTTAAAATCCAGTTGTTACAGAGACCAAAAAATTCTGTCTGGGGTTACAATAATAAAATATATGGGTCCGACTTGCATACAAACTCAACTTAAGAACAAACCTACAGAACCTATCTTGTACATAACCCGGGGACTGCCTGTAAATTAAAGGTTTTAACAAGAAGATCCATCACTACACACCAGTGCATTATCTTTTTTGTGGCGACATCCTAACTCTAAAGAAGCTCGACAGAAAAAAAATTCCTCCCCTTGACAACCACTAAGCCCATAGTCTAGTGCAGTGGTGGCGAACCTATGGCACGGGTGCCAGAGGTGGCACTCTGTGCCCTTTCTGCGGGCACTCAGGCCATCACCCCAGGATAGAGATCACCAAACATTGAATCTTCCTGCAGTCCCAGGCAACTTAAGAGATTCTGTCCTCAGCGCCATTTTAAAGTGACACTTCATTGGCTGTTTTGAACTGCGGGAAGGTTTTGACAGAACTGCATTATATGGAGGGTAATCCTACTGGACCCACCATTCTTCCTGTACAGAGACACCCTGGAGAGAAGCTACAACGATAGTCTAAAATTGCCCTTCTTCTTTCAACTGTATTGACGGCCGATACGATTGAAAGATGTGGAGGAACAGGTAGCAATAAGTTACTGCTTAAAATTCCATGTAAATAAGTACCGTATATACTCGAGTATAAGCCGACCCCAGTATAAGCCGAGACCCCTAATTTCAACACAAAAAACTGGGAAAACCTAATGACTCGAGTATAAGCCGAGGGTGGGAAATGCATTGGTTACAGCCTCCCAGTATATAGTCTGCCAGCCCCTGTAGCATACAGCCTGCCCAACCCCTGTAGCATACAGCCTGCCCAGCCCCTGCTATGTTTTTAGTTGACTCGAGTATAAGCCGAGTTAGGGTTTTTGAGCACAAATTTTGTGCTGAAAAACTAGGCTTATACTCGAGTATATAAGGTAAATAAGTAAATTCCACTTCACAGTAAATAAGTGAATTATGGTAGTAGTTTGGACACTCGGTCTCTAAAAGGTTCGCCATCACTGGTCTAGTGGATAGAGGTGGAGTGTGTAGGTTGCGACTTCAAGTTCCCGTCTGGGCTTAAAAAATTTTTAATTGAATAACATTAAATAAGAGACCTTGGGGGAGATTTATCACTGCATCTACGCTATTTTTCTGGCATAGAAGCAGTGAATTACGATTAAAATTGTGAATAAGCCACATTCCATGTCCCTGCGTTTTTTGGAGAAACCAAAGAACTAAAGATTTCACACAAAACTACCCAGTTTTGCTATAGTTTTGCCAGGCGGGAGACGTTGAAACACTTTGGACCATATTTATGAAAGCCCTTTGCCCGTTTTTTTCAGAGCAAACTGCTTGCACATGTATTTATAAAGGGTCATAACACATTTGTGTCACAACTGCACTACACCTGACGTGACCCAAAATTCTGAACTGAGGGGCGTTCCGGTGCACAGTCGGACCATGCGCCACATTTATCATGCAGTGTCCAAGAGAATTGTGTTGCAAGCTCTATGTTAAATGTGCACTCTGTCACAGGAGTACAGGGAGCGCCAGATTAATGAAAAACGAGCGCCACAATTCAAGAGTGTCGCATTTTGCACAATCCACAGGCAAACTGCAGATACGGACACTCCATGATATTTTCCTGATGACATGGTCCCTCCTCTGCCATGGGCCCAATACATCTATTCAAAAGGATTCCCTGTCCGATGTCTCCCATAAAGATTCTCCTTTACAGTCTGTAGAACTGGAAAAGTCATTCGGTACCAAAAATTGCAGAAACCAAATTCATTGTGCAACCCTTGTTCAGATACTTATGGGCTTGAACAAAAGTGGTGGGTTTTTGTGGGAAGGGGTGTGGCTTAAGTTTCATTCCCTTTTTAGTTCCTAATACATTACTTAGCTCCAAATGGCAGAGCAGGTAGTCTATGCTCCCTGCTCTATTATAGATTTAAAGCATTTCAGTTATCTCTCCCCACATTCAAAAATCCATTTTTATTTTTTCATGTACAGAGCTGTATGAGTGCTTGCTTTCTGCACAACAAATACTTCCTAGTGACAGTATTTAATATTTCTTGCCATGTACTGGGAAGCTGAATTAAAAAAAATGCTGTAAAGTTAGTGTAAATAGGTTTTTAAAATTATTTTCTTGTGGGCTCTTTTTTTTTTGTTTTACTGTGTGGTCTAAATGACAACTCTCCTTTATTCTTTGGATCAGTATGACCATGGGGATCAGACATTTGAATGCCATTTTACATTATGGGGTTCACAGCCGAGAATAAACATTTTTATATTTTGATAGAGCTGGTATTTTGGGACAACGAGACGATAGCTAATTTTTATATTAGTTCTAAGAAATAGGGGCAGGGGAATTTAAATTTCAGATTTTTTTTTTGCCAAGATGGCAGCCCTGTGATTTCGGAGCGGCAGAAGCATATTCGTATGAATGATAATAGTCAAAGTGGAGAGCTCTCTTGATAAATCACCGGATTTGCTAGAAGGGGCTGTCCCTGGGTCACATTCAAGATAGGTTCTTTAGGTTTGTACTCAAGTTCAATTCATATGCAAGTTGGAACTAATATTTTATATCATTGTAGCCTGGGATTAAAGTAAAGCTTTCAGAGATCTCCACCTGAGGTCACAGTGGTCTGTCTGTAACTAGGGGTTGTCTGTTAGTGGGGTGTCCTTAAGTCCGAGACCACCTGTATTCACTTTAATTATTCATTCATGCCACTGATCTGTTGAAAAGTAAATAATTCCAATAGCAATCCAGGGAGGGTGTTAAGGTGAGTATGGGTCACCATGCCACTTCATATTTTCCCCAAACTGAGGTTTTTTTTAATACATCTCCTGTTACCAGTCTTTCCTCCCTGACGATTTTGGTCTGTATGTGCTTACTCTTTCTGCATTATCCCATCTGGTGCAATAGAAGACTGTAGTTTAATTCTGCACAGTTAACATTCATACTGCTTTATATTGTTCCATAGCCACAGCATAGACACATGTATACAGTCTCAAGGTCCGTCTATGTCAACAGTTTTTTTAGAAGGAAGAAGGCCATGGATAACATATGCTGCCAGCACATGTCAATATACCAATTGCAACATAGTAAATATCATTGTATGGAGATGATGGGCACACAGAGAGACAAGACGCTTCATTGTCTATCATTCCAAACTGTTGTCTCACCAGACGATGTAGTGGACATGGTAGAAAGCCACTTTGTTCAGTCTCCAGCTCTGGGGGTCATGTGAACCACAGTAATCTTATTCACTGGGGGCAGCACCTTTACATCTAATCACAGGCTGCGTCTCATGTGTTGGTTGTAACAAATGTAACTCTTTCACTACCACATACCAGTAAGGAAGAAGCTTGTGTGCGGTGATGAGACCATGCCTGTACTGTGCCTTCATCCCTTGTGCCATGTGATCCATTCATAATTCTCCTAGAATATATCTCAAGAACTCCGAACTATACTATGACCTTGAAATGTCATTGCCACTGGGAACCGGGTTAGCATCAGGATGTCCCCAGATAACCCGTATAGCCAAGCTATAACTAGCTAAGCCCCTCTAGCCAGCCTGGCAGTGGAAGGGTAACAGCAGCTCATTCTCTCTGTACAGCTTCACATAAGATCGCAGCGATCCAACAAGAAGAGGAACAATCGTATCCCTTCTAAACACTCACAGCCAGGACCCCATGTGCACGACGAGGGGCACGATCTGCTACTTCCCGTATAGAGCGCAAGCTCATAGGGTTAGCCCCACAGCGACACATCGATCGCTGAACAATGTAGCAAACGCAGTGCAAGTGGAAATTAGATGTTAAAAGCGCAGCCACTCTGCACGTAACGTGCAAAGAGAGTGCTAGCTCTGCGGCCCAGACCTCCACTTCTCTTACCCTTACCTGGCTCTGGTTTGTAGGGCGCCTAGGCAGGGCTGGAAGCGGACAGCCCCGGCCAGCAAACTAGACTTCAGCAGAGCCATGACTCCAGGAGAAGAGAGAAGGACGACTGACAGGCCCGGGTATAACAGGGTGACATCAGAACACACCCCCTCCAGCCCCTGCCAGAGCAGCCGGGAGCAGCATAGCTCCCTCTGCAGGAGAGGAGGGTGAAGAACGGAGCCTTCGACAGCGTTACAACGCCACCTGCATGACAAGAGGGGTAAGAACAGGGGAAAGGCAGGGTACAGTACTGAGCTACAGAAGAATGAATCACAGAAAAGGTCTTTAGACACAGCGCCACCTGCAGGTAAAGAGGGGAAAGAATAGGTGAAAGCAGTGTACTGAGCTACAGAAGAATGAATCACAGAAAAGATCGTTAGACACAGCGCCACCTATAAACCCCTCTTTATTTTATCCTCCCTTTACATTTGGTTTTACACTTGTCTTTATCTCCCCAAACTTATACATAATACCTTCTATACTCCTAACCTATCGCTCTTCATATTGTGTGGCCTCCTGTCCTCCATCCTCCTCATATTGTTGCCTCCTGTCCTGCAGCCTCCTCTCCTCCATCCTCCGCCTGTCCTCCATCCTCCTCTTGTAGCTCCTGTCCTCTATCCTCCTCCTGTCCTCCATCCTCCTCCTGTAGCCTCCTGTCCTCCATCCTCCTCATACTGCTGACTCCTGTCCTCCATCCTCTTCCTGTAGCCTCCTGTGCTCCTCCTTTGGCCTCCTGTGCCCCATTCTCCTCCAGTGGCCTCCTGTCCTCCATTCTACTCCTGAGACCTCCTGTGTTCCATCCTCATCCAGTGCCCTCCTGTCCTAGATCCTCTTCCTGTGTCCTCCTGCCCACCAGCCTCCTTCTGTGGCCTACTGTCCTCTATCCTCCTACTGTGGCCCCCTGTCCTCCAGCCAACTCCAGTAGCCTCCTGTCCTCCATCCTCCTCATACTGTAGCCTCCTGTCCCCCATCCTCCTCCCCCAGCCTGCTCCAGCATCCTCCTCTTCTCCCCCAGCCTGCTCCAGCATCCTCCTCCTGCATCCAGCCTGCTGCGCATCCGTCTGTCCTTCAGCCTCCTCATCATGTGCCTCCTGTCCTCCAGCCTCCTCCTGTGGCTCCAATCCTCCAGCCTCATACATGGCCCCATTCCTCCAGCCTCCTCTCTCCTCAAGCATCGTCTGTCCCTCCCCAGCCTTCTACAAGCATCCTCCTGTCCTCCATCCTCCTCCTGTCCCCTAGGCTGCTCCAGCATCCACCTATCCTTCTCCACCCGCCCCCTCCGCCCGCCTTCTCCATCATCTCCATTCTCCTGTCCCCGCCTCCAGCATCCTCCTCCTGTCTTTCAGCCTGCTCCAGCCTCCCCCCTCCTGTCCCCCAGCTACTCCATGCATCCTCCTGTCCTCCTCCTCCAGCACATCCCTTGTCCCCCAGCCGCTCCACAGCCTCCTCCTTCCTCCAGCCAGCTCCAAAAGCCCTCTGTCCTCCTGCTGGCTCATCCTGTAGCCCCCTGTCCTCCAGCTGGCTATCCTGTGGCCTCCTTGTTCCAGCCTCCTCCTGTGGCCCCAGTCCTCCAGCCTCCTCCAGCATCCTCCTGTCCTCCAGCCTCATTATTTGGCCTACTGTCCTCTATCCTCCTCCTCTGCCCTCCTGTCCTCCAGCCTCTTCATGTGGTCTCCTGTCCTCCAGACCCTCCTGTCCTCCAGCCAACTCCAGAAGCCCCCTGTCCCCCAGCCTCCTCATCCTGTGCCTTTCATGTCTTCCAGCCTCCTCCTGTTGCCCCCCCCGTCATCCAGCCTCCTTCCTCCCATCCTCCAGCTCCTCCTCCTGTCCTCCCGTTCAAGCATCCTCCTCTCCATGTCCCCCCACCTGCTCCGATCCTCCGTTCCTCCAGCCTCCTCCTCCTCCGCCTCCTCCTGTCCCCACCAGCCTGCTCCTCATCCTCCTCTCCTGTCCCCCAGTCCTGCTCCAGCATCCCCTTTCCTCCCTCCAGCATCCTCTCCGGTCCCCCAGCCTGCTCCAGCATCCTCCCTGTCCTCTCAGCCTCTCCTAGCCTTTCTGTCTTCCATCCTCCTCCTGTAGCCTCCTGTCCTCCATTCCCCTCATACTGTAGCCTCATGCCCTCCACCCTCCTCCCCCAGCCTGCTCCAGCATCCTCCTCCTCTGGTCTGCCCTCCAGACCCTCCTGTCCTCCAGCCAACTCCAGTAAAGCCCCCTGTCCACCAGCTCCTCATCCTGTGCCTTCCTGTCTTCCAGCCTCCTCCTGTGGCCCCAGTCATCCAGCCTCTTCCTCCTGTCCTTCAGCATCCTCCTCCTGTCCTCCAGCCTTCTCCTGTCCTCCAGCCTCCTACTCCTGTCCCCCAGCCTGCTCCAGCATCCTCCTGTCCTCCTCCAGCATCCTTCTCCTGTCCTCCAGTCTGCTCCAGCATCCTCCTGTCCTCCTCCAGCATCCTTTTCCTGTCCCCCAGTCTGCTCCAGCATCCTCCTGTCCTCCTCCAGCATCCTTCTCCTGTCCCCCAGCCTTCTCCAGCATCCTTCTCCTGTCCCCCAGCCTTCTCCAGCATCCTCCTCCTGTCCCCCAGCCTGCTCCAGCATCCTCCTGTCCTCCAGCCTTCTCCTCCTGTCCCCCAGCCTGCTCTAGCCCCCTCCCCCTGTCCCCCAGCCTCCTTCACCCCCTCCCGCTCTCACCTAGCCTCCAGCATCCTTCTGGGCCTCCTAGAAAGAGAGTGAAATCTTGCATAGTCTCCTCTGATTCTGATAAAGAGTCTCACTTTAATTATGACAATCCTAGGGAATCGTGGGACAAGGAGACATCTTATGATATCCCAGATGACAGTCGCTCTCCTAGATACCTTTTTCCCTCACTATTAAAAGCCGTATGAGATACACTTAGCATTGAAAGGGTAGTAGAACCTAAAAGAGTTCTTTGGGGGGCTAAGACCAGGGTAAAAAAAGAGTGTTCCCCTTTAATGATACATTAAATGATATTGTGTTAGAAGAGTGGAAAGACCTTGAAAAACGCCCATCGTTTTTTTAAGGAATTCTGTAATAGACTCCTTATTGATGGCTTCTGCATGGGGCCCCCCTTCTCACTAAAGAAATATACATATTTGTATACTCACACATGCAAGTTATAATGACACATTTATACACACATATAGAGCATATATACATCATATATATGTTATATACATGTTATGCTGTACAATGTGCTGCATAATATGTATATAATGGTGCACATCCTCCACTCTTTAGTATGTCAGGTAGGATGACGGGGCCCCCTGAGACTGTGGGCCCCATAGCGGCTGCTATGGCTGCTACCACTGTATTTACACCCCTGCTCCAGGATCAGATAGTTTGGTAACCAGGGTAGATAAAAAAACAGTGATGTCAGAGTGTGATGCCCCTCTAAAAAAAGCATGGGAGTCTTCCAAGACAAATTTAAAATCTAACATGACGGTCACTGCTGTCGCCCACACATTTCACTATTGGTTGGGGGAATTAGAAAGCCACCTTAAAGAGAAAACCCCACAGGAAGCTATACTGCAGAGCCTTTCTCTTTTAAAGTCTACCTCTGCTTTTCTAGCGGATGCTTTGGTTGAGAGCAAAAGGTTTTCGGCCTAAGAGCCGAAATTCTGCGCGCAGAGCTCGCTGGTTGAAACATTGAGGAGGGGACTTCAAATCCAAAAATAAACTTTGTGGCCTTCCCCTCCAGGGAAATTACTCTTTGGACCAGACCAAGATTTTATCATAGAGAGAGCATGAGATAAGAAAAAGGGGTTTCCAAAAAATAAACGCACAGGGAAACTCCTAAATCCAGAGGTAAAGGATGATGGAATTTACCTAGGGGAGGTAGGGGAAGGGGTTTCCTCTTTGCCCCCAAACAAAAAGACCATAAAGAGTGACGCCAGGGTGGGGGGCAGACTCAAAAAATTTGTAGTCAGTTGGGAGGAGGTCACCCAAAATCCTTGGGTTTCAGGCTACAAAATAGAGTTCATAAAAGTCCTTGCACTCAGGTTCCTTATTTCCTCCCAGACCACACAGGAATTAGAGTGGCAGGCTTCGGGATGTGTGGATCCACTGGACCACCGCAGGAGAGATGCAGGGTCAAGTCCAATCCGGGGTCGTCAACGGAAGGTCAGGCAGATGGGAATGGGAACACGGGCACACAACAACACAGCAACACAGAGGAACACTGGTAACACAGGAACACGGAGGGACTCTGGTAACACAGGACTCAGGAGCAGAGACACACGGGAAAACTGGAGACACAGGAACGCAGGAGACACAGGAACGCAGGAGACACAGAAATGCAGGATAATCGCTAGGAAGCTTTCTTTAAGGCTGTGAGGCACAATGATTCAACCCCTTCCAGTCAACAAGGAAGAACCGCTTCCCTCTCACGGTCTTCATGTCCAGTACCTCTTTTACCTCGAAGACATCCGCGGAGTCAGCCTCTGGAGCAGAAGGAGGAGGTTGCCGAGAAAAGTGGTTCAGGATGACAGGAGACATGGAAGGAGTTTAAAAATAACCGCTAAGTCCGGCTTCACACAACAGTCCAGAGTGGGATATAAAAATGTAGTGCTTTATTTCATCTTCTTAATTGGGCCCTTAGTAAATGACCCCCATGATCTTAATGAATCGCAGCAGTCCCGAATCCTCGTCGGACATTCCGGATCTGCGGCGTCAACAGGACGGGTAAGTAAATGTGCCCCATTATCAATGGAAAACATCTTTTCAATTGAATCTTAAAGGTGACAAGCTCATTGGAGGATTAGTGCGGATAATAGATGTAATAAGAACAAACATACAGACACATTGGGGCTCATTTACTAAGGGTCTGAACGCCGCATTTTCGTCAGGTTTCCCGAATATTTCTGGTTTTTGCCGAATTGCCCCGGGATTTTGGAGCACGCGATCGGATTTTGGCTCATAGGCGCTGGCTTGCACGCGACAGAAATTGGGGGGCGTGGCCGTCGGACAATCCGATGGATTCAGACAAACCACGGAATTTAAAAAAGGTTTTGTGTCGCAAGATCAAGCACTAACATGCACCAGGAAGAAGCAGGTGAACCCTGGCGGACCTCGGCGCAGCAGCGACACAGGAAGGAACTTGGACGCACAATCTTATTAAATTGCGCTGGACCCGAATCCACGTCGGACAACGCACCATGGGATTGCTACGGGACGGGTAAGTAAATCTGCCCCATTATATCTGATAAATCATGTCATGTCTTTTGTTAAGACCTTGAGGGAATCTAGTGTCTAACCTAAAAATCCAGTAACTTTCCCTGTTCATTAATTTACGTTTATAATTATACGTTTATTATACGTTTAATATAATGAAACTGGCCCCTATACGTAGACCTAGGAGTTTTTTTAGTAATAGCGGTTGCTCTATCAAGCATCCATCTGGGATACTGACGGCTCGCTATCTTGCTGCAAACTTTCTTGGACTCAATATCAAATTGGTTAGAATTAGTACATTTCTGATCGTCCTTCAGGCAGCACAAGAACAATGCGATTATGATCCCTAGATATAATCACATAGAGACAGGTTAGCACAGCAATGAACAATCACCGTAGGGTGGAACTAACCCCACCCATATAAGCTCCCTAGGAGCATGGGCACCTTGTATTTTATTTTTCTCTAGGTCTCTCAAGAGACAAGACACAGAAGGGTTCCGAGCCCTGACACCTGGATTGTATATGCTGTGTAGTGGCGTCCCTCAATTCGAAGGTGTGCTCCTTCTGGGCAACGGAGGGCACACGGGTTACTATTCCCAAATCCTCCCTTATCTGGCTGCGGTGGTCGCACGCCACGGGAGTTATGATGCCATCCAGGACCCTGTAAGCTGGCTTCCCCGTTCCGTGGACCTCTGCATTCTAGAAGTGACGTTGCGTGCCTTCCAGTTTCAACAGGTACGTGCATCTCCCCTCGTGTTGCCCTGCAGACAGTCCAGAAAGGTTCCAGATCGGCATTTCTACACGCTCAACGTTACCGGAAGTAAGTTTAAAAACTCACCCGAGCCTAGTCTCAGGTTGCGCTCTGCCATCCACCCGGACCCCTCTGCTGCTGTGGTTAGTACATGGTGAGGGGACTATGCACCTTTATTGTTTGATATGTGCATAATGATCTGTGGGAAGAGATCCCTCAAATCCCATCATAGACTCTTACACTTTCAACCAATATTACAAGGTTTCAGGATACTTGTACAATCAGACAATCTAGCCACGGTTTATTATATAAACAAACAAGGCGGCACCAGGAGTCTCTCTATGACGGACTGCAACCAGCTCATGAACTGGGCACAACTCAATGTCCCATCCATCTCAGCAGTCTATATCAAAGGTCGTCTGAATCATCTGGCAGACAGCCTCAAACAGAATGGCCGCTAAATCATCAGATTTTTTCCCTACTGACAAACAAATGGGGTACACCACTGATAGATGTAATGGCGACAGAGGAGAACTCAAAATGCATTCATTTCTGCACACTATTTCGCTCCCCGAAAGCCCTAGCTCTGAACGGTCTATCAATCAGTTGGTCACATCACCTGATATATGTTTTTCCCCCTGTAGCTTTCATCCCGAAGGTTCTGATGAAAATTAGAGAGGACAAAGCGGAAGCCATAGCCTTCCTTCCTTTTCGCCTACGCAGGGCTACTCTCTTACTCTCTTTTTGGTTACAACTTACTCTCTCAGGGAGATCATTTTCACCCGAATCCAGGAATGCTTCAACTAGCGGCCTCGATAATGACAGGGAAAATTTGGAAAAATGTAGGTTTGTCAAAAGAAGTTATAAACACTCTCCTATTGTCAAGAAGACCATCTACAGTTAAAGTCTACAATAGAGTTTGGTCTCTGTTCAAGTCTTGGTGTTGTCAGAACACAACTACTCCAGATTCCTTAAATTCAGTACTTCAGTTCCTGCAAGAGGGATATCAAAAAGGCCTCAAGATTAATACTCTTTAGGTTCAATTTAATGCGATAAACGCACAATTACAGAATGTCTTCTCTGTCAATCCCTTGATAAAAAATTTCTTCAAGGATCCAAATCTTCATCCTCCAGCCCCTCCCTGGGACTTGCCTACAGTTCTAGAACAACTCGTAGGTCCACCATTTGAACCTTTGGAAACGGCTCCAATCAAGTGGTTGTCAGTAAAAGCTCTCTTTTTAGTAGCTATTTCTTCCGCAAGGCGTGTTAGCAAGCTACAAGCCTTTTCCCATAGGGATCCATACTTAAGGGACGTAGGAGAATGCCTTATCCTTACAACCATGCCAGGATTTCTACCCAAAGTGCCATCTTAAAGTGCAAGTTCTATTTCTAAATCCCCAAAATGAAGAACAAAGAAAAGGGCACCCGTTGGATGTCAGAAGAGCAATTCTGATTTATATCCAAAGAACGAATATCTTCCGTAAATCTGAAGCACTCTTTTTACAGCTAGGAGGCCCCAACAAGTGGCAAAAAGCCAGCAAAGCTATGCTAGCAAGGTGGATTAAAGCTGCCATTGAAAAATGTTATCTCCTAGCAAAACTACCATCTCCTTTGAAGATTAGAGCCCATCCTACCAGGTCAACAGCGACCTCATGGGCTGAGATGGGCCATATTCCTCTGGATGACATTTGCAAAGCTGCAAAAAGGTCAAACTCCTCTACATTTATATGTCACTACAGGCTTGACTCATTAGCGGCAGAGGGGTCTAAATTTGGCAAAAGAGTGTTGCAGTTGGCGTGCTTGACCCACCCTTCATAGTAGGTATTGCTGGTAAATCTCATTGTTCTTGTGCTGCCTGAAGGACGATCAGGAATGATAAAATTTACTCACAAAATGTTCTTTTCCTGGAGTCCAAAGGCAGCACAAGGCTCCTCCCTTTGGCCTCAAGTGTTATATCCAAGAAATTAACCCTATCTTTATGTATGTTGTAGGTAAACTTAAGATTCACATTATTGTTATTTATATATAGAGCGAAATCCTGGATATGTGATTTCAATCCCCCCATATCAGTAGCAGGTCGCCTATGTAACGACCATACCACCTGATATGGGGGAGAAATGGACTTGTTTTGCAAAAAATAAATTTTTCTTCCCACACTGCCATTGGCGAGAGACGTGGGTTGGCACCCTTCTTGGTGAGCGCCACGATGGGAGACACCAGAGTAGAGAATTGTTGAATGAACTGCCGGTAATAGTTTGCAAAGCCTAGGAACCTTTGGATTGCTCAGAGGCCTACTGGATGCGACCATTGCAGACAGTTTAGCTGGATCCATTTGGAGACCTTTGTAGAAGATAATGTAACCAAGGAAAGGTAGACTTCGTTGGTGGAACTGACACTTCTCAAGCTTGGTGTAACGCCGTTTGGCACGAAGGCGGCCTAGAACTTGCCGTATGTGAGATTGGTGGGTCTCAAGGTCAGGGGAGAACACCCAAATGTCGTCAAGGTAGACTACGATACACGTATACAGCAGGTCTAGGAAGATATCATTGACAAAGTCCTGGAAGACAGCAGGACCATTACAAAGTCCAAATGGCATACAATGTCCATCACGAGTGTTAAACTCTGTCTTCCATTCATCACCCTTGCGGATCCGGATGAGTTGGTAACCCCCATGGAGGTCCAGCTTGGAGAAAATCTTGGACCCGCGCCAGCAATCAAAAATTTCAGTGATCAACGGCTAGGGGTAGCCCTTCTTAACGGAGTGACCCATCATTTTTGGTCACAAAGAAGAAGCCTGCACCAGCCGGAGAGGAGGATTTACGTATGAAACCCCTCTGCAGGTTCTCTTAAATGTAGTCTAACATGGCTGCTGTCTCGGGCACAGAAAGCGGGTATAGCCGACCCTGAGGAGGAGATGTACCCAGCAGCAGATCAATAGGGCAATTGTAGGAACGGTGTGGAGGTAAGGTCTCTGCATTTTTCTTTTAAAAGACGTCTGCAAAGTCCTGGTAGCACGCTGGAAGACCCTCAAGAGACTTGTGGAGCACAGAAGAGAGCATGACTGGCACAGGATGAGGAACCTTCATGCAACGAGACTGGCAGTCTCGTTTTTTTTTTTTTTGCTCTAAATTATGCTACATCAAAAAAAAAAAAAAAACATGGTTCAAATGAAACTAGCACACTGACAACATAAAGAAGAAAAAAAAAAGCCGCAAGCCACTTCCTGTGCTGACAGAATATAAGCTAGGCTCCCCCACCAAACACCAGTGCCCAAGGAGGAAGCCACACTTTCCTCGGCATCTGGTAAGTGGCCCACGCTCACTGTTACCTTTTTCCTCAGCATTTGGTAAGTAGACCACACTCGCTGTTACCTCTTTCTAAGCTCACAACAGCACCCATAGTAAATTTGAAGCGCTCCAACTATCAATCCATGTATTTATATTTTTAGATTTATTTTATCTTTTTTTATCTTTGATATCCTAAGTAACTAACCTTGTCCTTAATTATCATCTCTCTATATGTACTCTTATATGAAATTATGGTCCAATATGTGTGTATGTATATCTACAAATCTTTATTACCGTTTGTTTATTATTTGTACAATATTTTATAGTTGATACACAGATGTGATACTTCCAATGATGATATAATTTTACGACCATGTTCACGATTTAAGAACGTATCTGCACAACCAATACTTACCATGTTTTTTATCTGTTTGTTTTTTACTTATTTTTTCATTTACTTATTTAAAACTCCTCTTTTTTTCTGTCACTGTACTCAGTCTTTTGTTCACTTGAGAAAGGGGTGGAACGCCCCGAAACGCATTGTGTTTTAAAGACCTTGAATAAAAATTTTTAGTATACTCACCTCTGTGTGCGCCATCCTTTTGGACTCCAACAATAGACCATTTTGAGTAGATGGCAGATCACGAACAGATCCTGCAAAGCGGGATGGACTTGCTGCGGAAGGGTACCACCAGGTGGTTCCACAGGGGCGACTAGCCCGCGGCAGAGATGCAGGGTCAGAGAAGCACTGGTGACGCGCAAGCGGGGGGATAGGAGCACGGGTGAGCCCGCAACCTGGAATATGGGTCGCAGGAACACCCATGACATAGAGAACCGCTTATGGACCAATAAATCCAGGATTTATTGAATCTGGATGTGATTGTTCCAGTCCCTCAAGAAGAAAACGGGGAAGGCTATTATTCCCCTTTATTCCTTGTAAAGAAAACCTGAATGGGTCGGGAACCCTGAAAGGGAACCCGTCACCAGTATTTTCACAAAAACAGGTAGTGACAGGTTTCTATAGAGCTCTAGTAACTATCTGACACCCTACTTGCAGCTAAAAATTATTCACATATATTCAACTTTATAGTTTTACCTGGTAACTAAGCGTGGCTACAGCGAGTCCAGGTAGGCGTTGCCTCCTCAGGCTGAGTCCAGCAGCTTTTCTCCATACCTATTGCTGTATGCTGCTATAATGTATATAATGACCAGGGTGACATCATCGCAGTTCCTATAGCTTTTGTAGCATTAGGAACTGTACACTAAGCATATATGTCATGAAATCACAGCATATTTTATCACATGAAATCACAGCAGTCTGCATGGAGAGGAGTAGAAGTCCACGGAGGCTGCTGTGATTGTTTTATGTGGTCTGATATGTACATGGGGTATAGTTTTCATATTAAGTATCTCAAGGACCTTTGATGATGTCACCCTGGTCACATGACATTAGGCCACGCCTCCGTGGACTCGCTCCAAAGCTGCATAGATACCAGGCAAGATTATAACTCTGATTTTATGGGGATCTGAGGGGAATCATTTTTAGCTGCAAGCAGGGTGTCCGATAGTTACTAGAGCTCTATAGGAATCTGCCACTACCTGTATTTGTGAAAATAGTGGTGACGGGTTCCCTTTAATAATACATTTTAAAAAAATTAAACAATTGGATTTTTTTCTGCAGGTTCTAGATGGAATCTATAAAGTCGGCCTCTCCTCTGATAGGAAAATGGGAATTTGCAGTCAAAATCTATCCATCCAGATAAAACATTGCATTTTCAGTTTCAGACTCTGCCCTTCGGGATATTGTCATCCCCCAAGAACCTTCACCAAGGTGATGGTAAAATTAGTGGCTTATCTCAGGGGAAAAGATGTAATGATAGTCCTCTATTTAGAAGACCTTCTTCTAGTAGAAGGTTCCAAAAAAGAACTAGAGAACAATCAAAATCTAACTATTCAGACCCTGCCAGAAGTAGGTTAGATAGCAAACACACAGAAATCAGTCCCAAGCAGATGGAAAAAGTTTCTAGGGGTCACTCTGGACTCTGAGCAAGAACAATGCTTTTTTACTGCCCCCCAAGAAAATAGAGAAGATAGACAGCAAGATGAGCATAGATAGACCTGTTCGCCTCAGGGAGAAACTAAAAGGTGAGGTCTTTCTAGAAAGCCAGTAACAAACACAATTTATGTCAAAATCTAGAAGAGGTTTTACAGCTGCTGCAGAGATGTGAGTCCTGATCAGAAGAAACCAAATCTGGCGCCGATATTACATTTTCTTCAACAGGGCTTCTCCAAAGGAATAAGACCCAATACATTTTGCAACATCCCCCGGGGCCTAGCCTTTTTCTTATGGCCTGGAGACAGCCGGGGCCCAGGAGTCCTAAGTGCAGAGTCCTAAGTGTGACTTACGTTTAAGGGAAGGAGTCCTTTTTGGATCCAGCAACAAATAGATAAGTGCATCTACATTTTTATTTCCTGATATTCATTGTGTGAGTTTTATTGCAACCAAGTAGATCTGAAGGTATTTTACTTGCATAATCTGTATATTGTGTGGGGGTATAGGGAGGCATTCACCTTATCTAGACAGTATAGTCACATGTGCTGCCTAATTAATAGTGGGGTGTGGCTATCTAATTAGCAGCCTTTATATACTTCTGTGGTCAGTTTGTTTGGTGGTTTGCAGCCAGATCTTGTTGCAGTGAGCTCTGCAGAGTTTTGTGGCACATTACCTTTAAAAAAGCATCAGAAAAGCGAGTGTGTGAGCTTGGTGGCGAGTGTGCATTGATCCGAAGTGTGTGCAGAGTCCTAAGTGTGACTTAAGTTTGAGGGACTTTAGCAGGTAACTGCTGTATTTTGTGTTACTTTGACTGTAAATTCTTCTTTCCTTCTTTCCGTGCATATTCCTATTGTAATCCCCATTAGAACAATGGACTCCATAAGTGGCATTGCTACACAGTGTACATCCTGTGACCTGTATGGTTTCCTTGAACAGCCGTTTGAGGGGGAATACTGCTGTGTGGGATGTGTGAAAATTGCTCATCTGGAAGCCCAGATTCTGGATCTAAATGAGCAAGTTTCAAGGCTGTGGGCAATTGACAATATGGAGCGAAGTTTGCTGCTCCTGGAGCACAAACTCTTTGGGGAAGATGGGTGTGGGGAGGGAAGTATGGAGGTGCAGAGTGAGGGGGCAGCTAGTTGGGTAACATGTGGAGGGAAGAGTTGTAGGGAGTCTAGTCCTGATCTGGTGCACCCAAATAAGTTTGCCAGGCTGGCGGATGAGGGGGATATCAGCTCTGGGGTAGCAATGCTGCAGCAAGACGTGGCCTCTAGCAACCAGGGGACTGTCTGCTCCGGTAAGAAGGCTAATGGGAGCACAGGCAAGGTCAGACAGGTGCTGGTAGTGGGAGATTCAATTATCAGGGGAACACACAGGGCAATCTGTCACAAAGACCGTGCATACCGAACAGTGTGTTGTTTGCCGGGTGCTCGGGTTCGGCATGTTGCGGATCGGGTTGACGGATTACTGGGAGGGGCTGGTGAGGAACCAGCGGTCATGGTCCACATTGGCACTAATGACAAAGTAACAGGTAGGTGGAAGGTCCTTAAAAATGATTTCAGGGATTTAGGCCGTAAGCTCAGGGCAAGGACCTCAAAGGTAGTTTTCTCCGAAATACTGCCTGTACCACACCAGAAAGGCAGCGGGAGATCAGGGAGGTAAATAAGTGGCTCAAAAGTTGGTGTAGGAAGGAGGGTTTTGGGTTCATGGAGAACTGGGCTGACTTTTCTGTCGGCTACAGGCTCTACAGTAGGGATGGGCTGCACCTCAATGGGGAGGGTGCAGCTGTTTTGGGGGAAAAATGGCTAGAAGGTTGGAGGAGTGTTTAAACTAGAGACCTGGGGGGAGGGCAACTACACTTGTGCAGGGCAAATAGACAGTGTACATAGAGAGCTGGGAAGAGTCATAGTCCATGGGGGAGGAAGGGGGGCTGGAATGAGATAAGAACAAAAGGAATACGGACAGGGAAAACCATATAAAGTGCATGTACACAAATGCCAGAAGCCTCACAAACAAAATGGAGGAACTGGAACTCTTGATGTTGGAGCGGAAATATGATATAGTGGGTATCAGCGAGACATGGCTGGACAGTAGCTATAACTGGACTGTTACTATAGATGGTTATAGTCTTTTTAGAAAGGATCGTATAAATAAAAAAGGGGGAGGGGTTTGTATATATGTGAATTCTTGCCTCAAGCCTGTCTTGCGAGATGACATCAGTAACGCAAATGCAAATGTGGAGTCCCTATGGGTGGAGATAAGGGGAGGGAAAAAGAATAATAAAATATTACTAGGGGTTTGTTATAAGGCTACAAATATAATGGAGGCAACAGAGGAAATGCTGATAAGTGAAATGGATGCGGCTTCAAAGCATGGTGAAGTACTTATCATGGGGGACTTCAATTACCCAGATATTGACTGGGGGGCAGAAACATGCAGGTCCTTCAAAGGTAGCAAGTTCTTGTCAACAACAAAAGACAATTACCTGTCGCAAATAGTCCTGGAGCCAACACAGGTTGCGAGCTACATATTGGGACATATTCGGAACAACCCTTCTGTCTTGCATCGGCAGGGGTGTTGCATACCCCCGGGGCAGTTGAAAGAGCTGCCCTCGGCTCGACTACGGACTGGCTAGGGCACAGAGGACCAACCGCTGGCCAGCAGCGGGGACTCCGGTGTGTCCATGTAAGCAATAGCTGGTAGAGGTAAATATAAAGAGGCACTTCGGTGAAGTGAAGGCTAAGTGATCTGTAGGGACAAGCCGCCCATGGTCCTGGGGACAGGCACCTGGGTTGGTGTCGGTCTAAGACAAGGACATGTGTATCCTAAGCACGACAGTTGGTCGCTGACGCCGTTAAACCAAACTGTACAGTATGAAAGGCGTGGTGTCATGTACTGTAATCCACTCCTTGCACCAAGGCCTGTATATTTGTTTATGAACACTTCTTCCCTGGCGACAAATATATAGTATATGTGCATTACATTGGCATATGTGATACAATAAGACATTGTACAATTTACCTGCCGACTGACATTCTTACCCTTGTGTGATGGGCATCCAGGTGCTACAACTTTAGCACCCCCGGTCCCCTAAGAACTTCCATCACTTACGAAGCTTCGGTTTGAGGCATAAGATTGCGGTCAAAAACGGTCCGACACAGCCACACTACAGTCTGAAAAGCCTATGAAAAAGTTACTGCAAACTACTGACAAACATTGATAGTGGTGCAAACATACTTGTAAATGCTTATTGGCTTAGGAGCCCAATGGCTACATATCTTCTAACATTAACGGTCCAAACGTTATAAAGACAAGGCTCCTCAGGGTAGCAGGATATGAAATGTCTCTTTTCCTATAAAAGGGAAAGGCATAGAAAAATGCAAGCAAAATGTCCGTACCTAAAAAGGAAGGCATTAAGTGCAATACAATGAGATAAATAGCATCTTTTCCGTGTAGTAACTGGCTAAAAGTCTCTCAGAAGGCTTTTGAAGAAAAGTCCATCTTCTGGGCACAGATGTGCAGTAAACAAAGGGTCTCCTCTGGATGTAAAGGGATAAAATCCTTTCTTTGGTAGTCGTCTCTGTTTCAGCAGAGGTGGGTGCTAACGTAGCACATAATACTGTTACGCAGTTCAAGGAGAGTCTCTTGACTGAAATAAATAAATAGGGAAAAGAGTCCCAGGAAAGTTTCTGGCTCTATGGGTTAGAGGCACTCAGCCCAACTGGGAATAGCAGCAGAAATAAAACATATTTACAATATGCACAGTACCTGTTAGGGCTACAGCCTATCAGGGGTTATTCTGATTCTTAATTGGTTTCAGCAAGAGCAGGATCCGGGATCAAAATGGGATTCTGTGCAACATCAGCAGGAGTAGAAGCCGGCTGGTGACACCCGGTGGCAGTTCCAGGAACTGCAGGCTCCACAGCGTCCTCCTGACATTCAGGGGGAGGGGCGCTGTCACCCGGGGTGTCGACTGCTCCAGCCGGGGGCTCAACAGAGCCGGGGACCATGGAAGGGTCCAGAAACAAGTAGATGGGAACCTGCGGCAGCGCCGCGGCTCCCTCCAACTCCAAATCTTCTGGGGCCGGGTCATCACCCCACTGGTAGGCGGCAGGTTGAAGCGATGGTCTCATTGGAGCCTCCGGATAAGATTCATCAGCCGGACCATCTCCCACCACGGAGGACCCGCGGGATCTGGCAGCCCTCTCTGCAGGAGAGATGGTGGGGGTGGTTCCCTGAATCATGCCCGGCCCGTGGATGGTGATAGGGCCCGTACTCACAATGACCGTGGATGGGGCGTTCACATGGGTCACCGCCTGGGGGCTTACCGCAGATGAGGCTGAAGAATTTGGAGACTCTGGCCACTCATCGTCCTCATAGAGTTCGTAACAAGACGGGTAACGGTCCTCATCAGGGTCTGGGATTCGGATCACACCAGCCGCCCCGCGGGGTCCTTCCTGGAGGGAGAATTCAATGTACTCCCCTGGCTTCAGGTTGCGGAGTCGCTCTGGCAACGTCCGGTGTAGTCCTGGGTGGCGAAGCCGTAACCCTGCTGGCGGTCAAAGTAGCAAACCATCCCGGTGGTCCGGTTCTTCTTGAGATGCCGGCGGAGGGCCTCACCTAGGCCCAGGCGCTGGCTCAGTAGGAGTCAGGGCCTCCTCACGTGACGCCTCCACATGAGTCCGCGGTACCAGCATGGTAGCCGGGAGAGGCAGCAGGAACCGCCCGGGTGGTGCTTGGTGCTCCGTCACCGACTGGAGGTACGTCCTCATGTCATGGCGGGGTACGCCCGGGTCTTTCCGCGATGCAGCCAGTGTCCAGCGAATGGCCTCCGGACCGGCTGTGCAGAGACCACGATAACGGTCTCGAGGGCTTCCAAGAACCCCACTGACCTCGCTGCACCAAGTCCACACGTGTTCTGGCACTTCGATGAGGCGGGGCTGGAAGTCCGCTTCGTGCCAGGGGGTGGAGTCCAAGCCTTTCCCGCCAAGAGCTGTGGCGGCCTCTATTTTCTCCTGCGCCACAGGAGGCGGGGTTCGCGCCATCCGCGCATGGGTGGAGCTTGATGCGTCATCTGGTTTTTCCGCCTGTGAAGGTTTTGGCAGGCTGGAATTATTTGCTGCACCACAGCCTCGTGAAGTAACGCTTCAGCTACTCCTGCACCAACGGTAGCTGAGCTGACAGAGTCCGTTGACAGGGATTAACTCCCTGATTGCTGGAGCAATGCTCGACAGCACGTGGCAGCAGTAACAAAGTCAATGTGAAATATAACACAAAGTCACTTGGGCCTACACCCGAATGGCAGCAGGGTTAGGCAGCACAGCAATTTCTTAATAAAGTACAGTCTTTAGTGCCAGAATAAGGCACAGAAGTATATATCCTGTTCGTGACGCCACTTGCAACATCCCCCACTGGGGCCTAGCCTTTTTCTCTTGGGGCCTGAAGACAGCCAGGGCCCGGAATACCGGAGTGGCTAGCGGTTGCGGCCTATGGATGCATGCATAGTGTCACGGTGTATGGTATGGGGACCAGAGGGCTGTCCTACAGCCTGGCAGGTCTCCAGCAGGTGGTGTTGGCAAGAAATGATGAGGGAGAGATGGTTATAGTGATTCTCCCTGGGGCAACCCTTTGGGGTATCAAGTATGAGTCCCTGTGTAGTGGATAGGGTGCCTGTGATGGTGACAGCCGTAGTAGCAGGGATCAGATGGAGACAGACGTTACAGTTCTTTATTGGAACCAACAGGAACAGTGGATAACGTGCCAAACAAATCTTAACAATGGTAGCAGGCTGGGGATGCACTTGGAGAGGGAACCACAGGGATTGATCACCAGCCTGGATACAAGGGCAGGCTGGGAGATAGCTGTGTCCTAGTAGGATGCTTCAGCTTGTCCTGGATTACTTCAGATATCACCTTTGGTAGTCACTGGTGAGGGGTTGCAAGTAAGGGAAATTTAAACTCTCTCGGCTTCCTGTCCCTACAGGGTATAGGAGCAACCACCAGGTGAGTCTAATTCCCATTTTTTAACCCCTCATTTTACAATTTTACTTCGTTTTATTGCTGTTTTAGCTCCTATAACTAAGTGATGGTCAGTGTAAGATCCCAGAGTGTGGCGAAGACTCTCTAAGCAGATACTTCATGATCCTTCTGTGCTATGAGATGCTGTGTGCTGACAATGTTGTTAGATTATCAGGGTGCAGGTTTATATACACTTTCATTTAGCTTCTGAAAATTGTACTAGTATCTGACACATAGAAAGGGAGATGAGATAATGAGATGAGATCCATGAGATGCATATTACCCAAAATGAGTCAGCTCTGCTCTGCCACACACTATTAGATCTGATGTGCCTCCCTCCCCCGCCCCGGATAAAGAATTTATCTGCCTGTAGCTTGTAGCTCTCGACATGCTTCTGCTGATATTTTCAGGCAGGAAATCAGTGTGTATCAATGTGAGCTCGTCCTGTAATGCAAGGGTTGGGGCCGCTGGAGGGAGGAGAGAAGAGCTCAGCTCCTCAGTGTCAGACAAGATGGCTCCCAACTCTAAAATCCAGGGTTGGAAATCAGGGGCAACTGTACAGAAGAACCCCCAGCTATTTCTTTAAAGAGAGCTTTTTTTTTTTTAACTTCCACAGCAGTAGCAGTAGGGTGGATCCATAACCTTTGTTGTTTTTTTTTTTTTTGAAAAGCCACAGCTCAGGAACAGAAAATCAGTTACATACCTAAGCCGGCAACTCTGGTGTCCTCCATCCTAAATTCACATTGCTGTCAGAGTGGGATGAAAGGATGTGTGGCTGTTTGATGATGCCATCAGCACTGTGCATGGTTCAAAGCCGCTAAAGTCATGCTGCAGCCACTGGGTCAAAAGCATCTGTGCTACAGTAATAGGATTCCAGTGTCTGGTATGATTAATATCACTTCATAGTATCATAGTATATAAGGCTGGAAAAAGACCCAAGTCCATCAAGTCCAACCCTTAAGAATCAAAGGAAACCTACCACTTGAAGTGGCAGGTTTCTGATGGAAATACCGGGCACCAGCTCAGGGTGAGCTGGTGCCGGAGCTTATTTTCATTAGTGTTTTAAACCGCGGTATCGCGGTTTAAAACACTTTTTAAACTTTATAGCTGGCGCAGGCAGGTACGCGCTCGGCGCTTACCATGCGCGCGGCTACATAGGAAGTGAATGAGAAAGGCATCCAGGTCTCTCTTGAATATGTACATAGAGTCCGTCATAACAACCTCCTGCGGCAGAGAGTTTCTTAGTCTCACTGCTCTTACAGTAAAGAATCCCTGTCTATGACGATGGTAAAATCGCCTCTTCTCTAGGCGTAGAGGATGCCCCCTTGTCCTGGTCACAGGCCTAGGTATAAAAAGATCTGTGGAGAGATTCTATAAGGAAGGAGGTCCCTGCTACAGTGCTATGCAGGCACAAGTATTGGGGCAACAGCAGATGATTGAGAGTCTGGTACCAAGGAATAAAAATACATGGGATATTGGTTCAAAGGCTCTTAGTGTGATGCAGATTTCTGATTTCTTGTAACTGAGTTGTGAAGACACATAATCCATTTTTATCTGAAAAGTTTGTTGCTGTTTAGTAACATTGCCCTTCTACTGTTTGCAATATACTCCCAATATTATATCAATAACCCCGCCTAGAACCACATACTCAAACTTGACGCTTAGGATCTGTAATTTTATTCATTCTTTGGTAACAGGTAAAACAAGCAAAACCCAGAAAGAAAATAAATCCAGGATCCACTCTGCGGTAAGCCCGAATAAGGAGGCAAGCCCCTAAACCTAGGAAGGTAGGTATATAAGTGAGAGCAGCCAGGAGGGGTGGCCCAGGGGTATTAGATAAGGAGGGGGACTTATCAGAGAAACATCTTGGGACACCAGAGGGCACCAGAGAGAAGGTCCAAGTGCAGGGAGTAGTGAGGTTCCTGCATGATCATAACCCCTATAAGAACTGCTGACCCCTATAAGAACTATAAGTTAGAGTGAAGGTAACCTTTACATCACTCTGCTGTATTTTTAAATTACCTTCTGACAGCACCAGTCTCTCTGTGTAATGGTGTCTCTCACATCCTGGTAGTCTCCCCTGTCTCTCATTGGTGGGGGGTGGGGCAGGATAGAGGAGCGTAGTGAAGTTATTGAGAGTATTGGGACCTTCTAGTTACTTCATGGGGGTAGAGTCATTGCAGAGTACAATTTCCAGCTCTTTGCGATACAGACGTCCACCGTCACACAACGACATGATGCTCTGGCGATAGCCAGTCAGGCTCTGAATATTGATTTCCTGCAAGAAGACAACAGTATCAGGCGAGAGATACATTGACAAAAACATACATCCTTACATTCCCAACCACAAACATTCATAATCTGTTTTTGCGTTCTGTGTATCATTAGAATGTCAGTGATTTTGTGGATCCGCAAGAAAAAAAACGAAGGCTGGCAATTGTTCCAACATCTTGAAGAGTTACATATGATTGTGTTACCTACAAACTGATTCACGGATACAGTATTTATCATGTTACTGTAAACTTCTATGGTAAGGTCCGAGCTACAAATGGGGCCAAGGACCTGCTCTGAGTTTTCTACAGCCTTCACATGGATCCATGAAAAACTGTGAAATTAATCTGTCAGTGTGCCATCTATTAAAAGAACAATACCAAAGGACAAAACCAATGTTTGTCTGCATGTAGCCGTAAATGGGTTTCTTCAATGAAATAAGGAATAACAGAAGAAGCATGATAGGAAGGAAGGGGGGGGGGGCAGGAAGGTAATTGGTTGCTCATGTTACTTTGGCGCTCAGTCTAAGTGGAGCGCAGCGCCGGATCATCAATGGTGCTATTGGAGCACTGTCGCCGGGTCTGTGATCTGAGGGGGCCCTGCCCGGGAGCTCCAGTAGCTCAGATGATGAGCCGTCATGGGTTTCAGGAAAGAATCACTTACATGCTCTATAACACGTGGATGAAAGTGATTCTGCAGCTGGCAGTGAGGTATACGTATGTCTGTCATGAGAACTATTTTAGATGTCGGAGCCCGGTGATGGCATCACGCTCCTGCATCATCCATCATCTGTGCGGAGAACAAATGAAGATACAGGAGGATGCTGAAGGTAAGTACTCATTGGGGCTCATTTACTAAGGGTCCGCGGAGCACATTTTCTTCAGGTTTCCCGACGATTTCCGTTTTGTGCCGAATTGCCCCTGGATTTTGGCACACGCTATCGGATTTTGGGGCACTTACAAGCCCCGAGAAGAAGAAGGTGATCTCCGACGGACCTCAGCAGGGAAGCGACGGATGCAGGAACTCGGGCGCACGATCTTAGTGAATCGCGGCAGACCCGAATACTTTCCGGACAACGCAACGCGGGATCGCAACAGGACCGGGTAAGTAAATCTGCCCCATATTGTTAAATTGTATTAGGAGAAGAGGGGGTGCATAATCCCTGCCTAGTTTTTTAATGAAAGGGGCCCTGCCTAATTGATTACTGTAGGAGGGCCCTGTCTAGTGGATTACTAAGGGGGGTCTACCTAATGGATTATTAAGGGGAACCTGTTTTATGGATTACCAAGGGTGTTTGCCTACCTAATGGATGACTAAGGGGGGGGGGGCCTGCCTAATGAATAACTGTAGGGGGGGGGCCTGCCTAATGGATTACTGAACGGGGGAAACTGTTTTACGGATTACTAAGGGGGGCACTGCCTAAAGGATTACTGTTTATTACATGGAGCTGTTTATTACATGGATTACTGACGTTATCTGTAAATCATTTGATTACACTTCAGCCTCTGTGCAGGACTGATTTCTAGTAATATATGGTCACTATATGGTGGTAAATACTGGTCTGAGTGTATAGACTTTTATTCAGTCATTTTCTTCAGGTTTCCCAACGATTTCCATTTTGCATCGAATTGCCCCGGGATTTTGACGGATTCAGACAAATTTAAAAAAGGTTTTGTGTTGCAAGATCAAGCACTCACATGCACCAGGAAGAAGCAGGTGAACTCCGGCGGAGCTCAGCGCAGCAGCGACACAGGAAGGAAGTCGGACGCACGATGTTAGTGAATCGCGCCGGACCCGAATCCACGTGGGGAGATTGCGAGATTGCGACAGGACCGGGTAAGTAAATCTGCCCCAATATGTCACTGCCATAGACCGAGAAACATGTGATACCATGGACTGAACTAATTAATTACAATGTATGATTTCTTTTTAATAATTAATTTGCATTTTGTTGCATGAACCAAGTATTTTAAATAATAGAAAACCCACAACTTAATATTTGGTACAGAAACACTTGTTTGCAATTACAGAGGTCAGATGTTTCCTGTAGTTCCTGACCAAGTTTGCACACACTACAGCGGGGAGTTTGATCTACTTCTCCATACAGATCTTTCAGATTTCAGGACTGTCACTTAGCAATGTTGAGTTTCAGTTCCCTACAAAGATTTCCCTTTGAGTTCAGGCATGCCGGCTGGCAGGCCGAGTCCGGGACCTGAAAATACTTCTTAAAAAGCCACTCATTAATTGCCCTGGCTCTGTGTTTTGGTTAATTGTCATCTTCCATGCTCTTGCTGAAGGAAAGAGCATTCTCCCTTTAATACAGCGCAGGTATCCTATTCCCTTTGCATAAAAAGTGTCCCACAGTATAATTTTTGCACTTCCATGCTTCATGATTGAAATGGTGATCCTTGGGTTGTACTCTTTCGGGCACATATACTAAGGGCTTTGCGTCGCTTTGCAAAGCACTTTAGTCAGACTGTTCACATTCTTCAGGGCCCTGCACAGGTGCCCTGGCTTCGCTGCAACACAGAGGGGGTGTGCTGTCGCACAGTCCGACTGATTTGAACCAAGCGCCGTATTTAACTTTCAAATTGTGTCGCACACCCTATGTTAAAGATGCAGCACAAAAAAGATGGTGAACTCTGTTGGGCCAGTGCGGGGAAGCAACACATTCATGATTTCAGGCGCACAATCTTAGTGAATTGCCACACGCATTATAGACAGACAATGCACCTTTATTGAACTTGAGTGACCTGGTAAGTAAATGTGCCCCTTTGTCTTATGAACTCCGGAAAGTGGAGTTCATACCAAAAAGTCCTATTTTGGTCTTATCTGACGATATGACCTTCTCCCATGCCTCTTATGGATTATCCATATGGTCATTGGCAGACTTAAAACAGGCCTGGACATGTGTTGGCATGACTAGGGGAACTTGCATGCTCTGCAGGATTTTAATCCATAATGGCGTAGTGTGTTACTAATGGTAATCTTTGAGACTGAGGTCCCAGATCATTTCTGGTCATTGACCAGGTCATCCCTTGCAGTTCTGGGTTGAATCCAGACCTTTCTTAGACTCATCCCTACTCCACAAAGCAAGATCTTGCATGGAGCCCCAGACTGAGGAAGGTTGAATGTCATTTTTTGTTTCTTACTGCACCAACTGTTGTCAGATGCTTGTCAATTGTGAAAGTCTACAATTTTTCCCCTGCTGTCCTTAGCTCTTTGGTCTTGACTATGATGGTGTGTGATTGATTGAGTGGTTAGAGAGGTGTCCTTTTTTACAGGTAATGAATTGAAACAGGTGGAGAATAAGTGGAGCTTCTTAAACAAAAACTAACAGGTCTGAGAGAGACAGATGGTAGGTAAGTGATCAAATACTTATTTAATGAAATAAAATACTTATTAATTATTTTAAAATCATAAAATGTGGTTTTCTATTTTTCTGTCTCTCACAGTTGAAGCGTAGCTATGCTAAAAATGACAGACCTCATTCTTTATAGGTGAGAAAACAGTGTATCGAATACTTATTTTCCCCACACATTAGACAACATAGGGCATGAAAGCAATGTGGTTGATTAAACTGGGTTCCCTTAACGTCATCATCTCCACCAGCTACAACCTTTTTGCATTCTTTAATAGGTGATGCTTTAGTCATTCTTTCTGTTCTCATATTCAATTGCTTTTACTCACATACAGTAAAGGAAATAATTATTTGATCCTTGGTTGATTTTGCCCACTCACCAAACAGCCAAGGCAACAAAGGAGTGGCTCAAAAAGAAGGTCATGGAGTGGCCTAGCCAGTCTCCAGACCTTAATCCCATGGAAAACTTATGGAGGGTGCTAAATCTCCGAGTTGCCAAGCGACAGACTTAATGATTTAGAGATGACCTGCAAAGAGGAGTACACCAAAATTTGTCCTGACGTGTAGACAAACCTTATCATCAACTACAAAAATCGTCCGACTGCTGTGTTAGACAACAGCGGTTTTGCCACCAAGTATCGAGTCTTGTTTGCGAGAGGAATCAAAAACTTATTAAAGGGGTTATCTGGGTGTTAAAAAATACTTAGGGCAGTGCTGGGGTGAGCTAGTTAAACATACTAAACATGTACTTACCTTGCCCGGCGCTGCCGATGTCCCGCGCCACGGTCCGTCTCCTCTGTGCGCCGGTTTGTATACAAGGGAGCACAGGGAGCTTCCGGCCAGCCGTAAGCTCTCATCCGACACAATCTCCCAGCGCTTACAACGCTGAGAGATAGGGACGGATTCGAGGAGCCGGCCACATCACGGACCGGAAGTTCCCTGTGCGCGGCTTCTGTGCCCCTGTAAACAAACAGGGGCACGGATCGAAGGGACCGTGGCGCGGGACATCGGCGGCACCGGAGGAGGTAAGTACATGTTTATTATGTTTAACTAGCCCACCCCAGCCCGGCCCTCAGTAATTTTTAACAGCCGGATAACCCCATTTAAACTATACTGTATGCAAATACATTTTTATAATTTATACAATTTTGCCATTTTAGTGTTGATATTCTTTTTTTCAATTTTAAAATTAACCTGCCCTTAAAATTATAGACTGTTCATGTCTTTACCAGTGGGCAAACTTAAAAAGGCATCAAATAATTATTTCCTTCAATGTAAGTGTGTATGTTTTGTAAAAACCCTGGCTTTGATCTAGGAGAGAAGGTCTCCTTCCTTTACACCCTTACAGTCACACTTATATCCTTGTGTAATTATTGTCATCCCATCTTCTCCACGGTCACCTTATTACCTTGAGTTACTCACCTTTTTGCTTTTTTCAAAGAAATCCTTTAGTAAAGCATCCAGCTCATGTTCATCGATGTATCCATTTCCATCCTGAAACAAGAGTCACTGGTCAGCAGTCACCGTCCAACAGCGCCCCCCCCCCCCCCAACACCATATATTTCCATCATCATTACCTTGTCATAGAAGTTGAATATTGCGTTGAATTCTTCGCAGCTAAGCTTCATACCCTGGGGATAACAAGTTAATATATTCGTCCACTTATTAGGTCCATACTTATAAGCTAAAGACAAGCATATTATCATTGGTCCTAGTCTTTTTTGGTCTTACTCCCATACAAATGTGCTATTTATGTCAATAAATACATCCATTACTACAACTGGAAATTGGCTATGGATTTGTGAAAGACAACATTGTCATGCATGTAAGGATTTCACATGCAGCAGAATCAGAATCGCTAGACAATGAACCACATTGTCTTTCCCCAAAACTATGACGCTCTGTACAATAAAGATGAAAAGGGGATTGCATTTAAGGATTTGCCATACCTGGAATTTAAGCAAGAAGTTTTCTTGCACTGGGAGCAGCCTGTAATGCAGAATATAATATCAATTCACACCAACATTACTACTATTAGTGCTAACATTTTACATGGCGGTCATGATAAAATTGTTCATGTTATCAGTCATAGGCCCAGTCAGCCACATATCCCTTCTCTATATACCGATGGAACCATACAAAGAATAGCATATCATCCATCTTCTTACCTGGACATCTCTGATAAGCAGAGTTTCCCATCTCCATTCAGGTCGAACATACGGAGCTACAACAGAAAAGGTTTGAGTCTGAGCTTAGAGGTTCAGGATATAAGCACCGACTAGCAACCTCACAGTGCATGATACATAAAGTGACCCCTAAACATTCTGCTGTATTTTACAATATGTATATTAAGCACACATTTAGAAGTTGGGATGAATGGTCTATATTCTGCCTGAGCTCATTACAGAGTGGGTGGATTTCTATTTGTACTCACAATCGTCTGATTATATTCTCTGTGATGTACATTAACTATTTTTAGGGGGAGATTTATCAAGCTGACTAAGAACGTGCTTAGTTGCGCATGACAACCAATCACAGCTCCCCTTTAAAATATTCATAAACACTGTTAAAATGAAAGCTGAGCTGTGATTGGTTGCCATGGGCAACTAAGCACATTCTTACTCTTAAGCAACTTGATAAATCTCCCCTTTAGTCTCTATAGTTGAGTTGTTCTCTATTCTGTATATCCATATTCACTATAATGTTAGGGTTTTGTTTGGGCATACTCACTGCCCCCTAAACTGGATGTACAGCTTATATTCTGGGTATACTTTTTATAGTTTACTCTCTAAAGTTTAGGTTTATTCATTATGTAAAGTCTGGGCACATTTACTAGGGGCTTTGCACCAGTTTTCTGTTGGACTTTGCACGTTCTTTTAGGTGCAATCTGCTTGCACAGGTATTTAAGAAGTGTCTGCACTACAAATGTGTCGCACGTGTCCGTTTTGTGGCGCAGCTGCACTAGTCATCATGCAACACAAATTAGGGGGCGTTCTGGGTCCTCAGTCGGACCGTACACCAGATTTAACACGCAAAGTCTGTTGCACGCCCTATGTGAAAGGTGCACCACAAAAAAGTTGGTGAACTCCTTCACGCCAGTGGGAAGCACCAGATTCATGATTTCTGGCTCATGTTCTTAATGAATCTGGCGCACCCAGCATTATACATGGGCAGAGCACTTTTAGTGCAATTTCCTAGTAAATGTGCCCCTGTATGTTGTGTCTATTACCTGGGTGTACTCTTTACAGTTGATCTGTACTCACAATAGTCTGGGTATATTCATGCAGTTTCTTTTCATCAAATGGTCGATTTGCCTTCTTTAACAGATCAGACAGGAATCCCTGGAGGCATCAAAGCAGCGGATAATGGGGCAGTTATGTCAAACAGAAATGTGAAGAATTTTTCAAATTTTTCATGGGGCTTTTATTACATGTGACAGTTATCATATGGGTGGATTTCATATAGGTAACTTGGGATAGTTACTACATAGGGGGGCATGAGACAGTTATTGCATGGTGAGACATGAGATAGCGAGAAATAGCGAAACATGGTAAAGCTTTTACATGGAAGACATGGGGCAGTGATGTAGGAGTTACAGCCCTCAGGCCCCTCACCTTTAGTTCATTGGCCTCAATGTAACCACTTCTGTCTGTGTCATATTTTCTCCAGGCCTGAAAGATGTGTGAAAAAAATTGACAGTTTTTGCTTGAGTTTCAAGGAAGTAGCGGACAGTAGAGAGAATCAACACATCTGGAAGATCATTTGTGCTACAACAAAAAATGCTTTGTTGCATAGCCCTCTGAATAAACCATGAAAAACTCTGAACACAATCTGCCCAAAATCTGAACACAATCTGATCAAACTCGCACGACTGAGCAAAGTTGTACGATTTCTAACATGGTTCGTAGGCAAGAGGCCTTGAAGTGAGTGGTGAACTGTTAAGACGAGGTATGGAGAAGTAAAGTACAAGTAGAATATAGCATGAGGTGTAGTATGGTATGACGTGTACCTCCATAAATTCAGTGCTAGAGCCAGCATGTTGTCTGAAGCAGAGCAGGAAATTTTCCTCTGTCGGTAGAATCTGAGCCAACTGTGAGAAAACAAAATTGATAACAGAAAAGAAATAGAGCAGTGACACTGAATCGTACCTCCAACACAACAGTTCTAGTCACAGCAGAGGACTCACCTCAGACATTTCAATGCGACCATCTGCATTTTTATCATACTTTTGCATAAACTCCTTTAGCTTCTCCCCAATGTTTATGCTGGACCCTTCCTAAACAGAGCAGGATACAATGTAAATTTGTGGTGCCAAGGCAATAGAATAGCAAAATGATCAGCAAAAAGTCATATATGTCATTCGAGGGTCTGGAAAGCAGGATTGTTGTCATGGTGACAATACTATTTGTGTTCAGAGCCACCCTACTCCACCCCTGCTCTCAAGAAATATAAAAACTCACAGAAAGGAAAGGAAAAAATACATAAAACTTAGCTAAAAGATTATTAAAATTATGGTCAGGTGCCAAATCACTTGTTAAAGGAAATATACCATCAAAAATAAGCATGAAAGCTCAGGTACACTTACTCATAGAATCAGACACCGTGACTTTGGTAATCTTCTTAATTTCTTATCCATAGTCTCCTTCCATCAAAATATTTAAAAATCATGCTAATGTGGGTAAAGGGCTCCTGTGGTTGTTACCAGAACCCCTATGTACTATAGATTCACAGGCTTTTACAGTGTATAAGAACCAGCAGTGGATTCTAATATATGCGATTTGAGCGGTAGCCGAGGTCCCAAGCCTTCTGGTCCCTGGATACCCATGGCCACCCACCAAATTTTATACTTTCACCCATGAAATCTTCATGTATATGCCCATTCTCACAATACACCCAATCCATTTCAGGACCTTTGAAGGACCTGGATTGAAGGAAACAGCAGATTGAAAGCAGACAGAAGTGACACATCCTCCATTCCTCAAGGAGTTTGATTTTAGTACCATATATAGGAAAGGAGTTCCAGACTTGTAGGGGCTTAAATATTTATAGAGGCCTAAGACAGTTTTAATCCGCCCCTGACAAGGAGCACTTCCCCCCTATCACTGTGTGCTGAAACTTTCTGTGCTGTAGTGAGATGACATCAGACACAGGGAAAGGGGTAGTGCTCTTTGCACACTGTAACAGCCTGTGAAACATGGAAGGTCCAAAACAAGTAGATGGAACCTGCGCAGCTGCCGCGGCTCCTCCACTCATCCAATCTTCTGGGGCCGCGGTCATCCCCCACTGGTAGGCGGCAGTTGACGGCGATGGTGTCTCATTTGAGCCCTCCGGATAAGAGTTCATCAGACCTGAACCATCTCCCACGCCCGGAGGCCCGCGGGGATCTGGCAGCCCTCGCTGCAGGAGAGATTGTGGGTGGTTCCCGGAATCATATGCCCGGTCCGTGATGGTGATAGGGCCCGTTACTCACAATGACCGTGATAGGGCGTTCAACATTTGGGGTCCCGCTTGGGGCTTAACCGCATATGAGCTGAAGAATTGGAGACTCTGGCCACTCATCGTCCTCTATAAGAGTTATCGTACAAGACTGGTTAAACGGTCCTCCTCAGGGTCTGGGTTCGGATCACACCACTCCGCCCCCCGCGGGTCCTTTCCTGGAGGGATGAATTCCATGTCCTGCCCCTGGCTTCAGGGTTGCGGAGTCGCTCGGGCTAACGTCCGGTGTAGTCCTGGTGGCGAAGCCGAGAGTAACCCTGCTGGCGTCAAAGTAGTCAATCTGTTAAGACTCGACGAAGGGTTGGGCTAACCCAGTCACTCCTCCCCGGTGGTGTCCGGGTTCTCTTGAGATGCCGGCCGGAGGGCCTCTCACCTCTGCCCCTCCGCTGGCTCAGTTAGTGAGGCCCGGCCTTCGCTCAGTGACGCCTCTTCCACATGAGTCCCGCGGTTCCAGCATGGTAAGCTCGTGAGAGGCATAGGCATGAAAAGCCCGGTTGGTGCTGGTGCGCGTCACCTTGACTTGGATGTACTGCCCTCGATGTCATGGCGGTGGTACGCCCGTAGTTTCTTCTTCCGCGATGCAGTCCAGTGTCCAGCGATGGCCTCGCGGCTCTCTGGTCTTGTGCTGTCAGAGTCCACGATAACGGTCTCGAGGGCTTTCCAAGTAACCCCATCTGACCTCAGCTTTTGCCCACCAAGTCCATTCACACGTGTTCGTGCACTTCGATGAGGCGTGGCTGGAATTCCCGCTTTCGTGCCAGGGGGTGGAGTCCCAAAGCCTTTCCCGCTCAGTAGCTGTGGCGGCCCCTCTATTTCATCCCGCGCCACGGATGCGTGGGTTCCGCTCGCCAATCCGCGCATTGTGGGCTTGATGCGTCATCTGGTTTTTCCGCCTGTGAATGTTCTTGGCGGCTGTGGAATTATTTTGCTGCACCACAGCCTCGCTGAATTAACGGGCTTCAGCTCTCCTGCACCAACGGTAAGCTAGCTGACAGAGTCCCGTTGCAGGATAACTTAAACCCCTGATTGCTTGACATGCTCGACTCACGTGGCAGCAGTAACAAAGTCAATGTGAATATACCAAGTGCACGTTGGCCGGCTACAACCCGAATGGCAGCAGGTTAGTGCAGCAACAGCATTCTCTCTGTAATCCCATAGTACAAATTCCCGACACACCTCGGGGCTGTCTTTCTGATCCTTTCGCTTGCCAGAATAAGGCACAGAAGTATACTTCTTTCCTGTTCGTTGACGCCACGTAGCTGCAACTATCCCCCCTCCCTGGGGGCCTAGCCTTTTTTCTCGGTGGGGGTCCGTCTCCTGAGACGCCAGGGCCCGGAATATCCGGAGTGGCTAGCGGTTTTGCGGCCTATGGATGCATGCATAGTGTCACGGGTTTATGGTATGGGGTATCCAGAGGGGCTGTCCTAGCAGCCTGGCAGGTCTCCAGCAGTGGGTTGGCAAGAAATTATGAGGGAGAGAGGTTATCGGATTCTCGCCTGGGGCAACCCGTTGGGTATCAAGTATGAGTCCCTAGTGTAGTGGAGTATGGTGCCTGTGATGGGTGACATTTGCCGTAGTAGCCATGGATCAGATGGAGACAGACGTGACAGTTCTTTTATTGGATACCAACCAGGAACATGTGGATAAGACATGTTTGCCAAACAAATCTTAAACAATTTGGTAGCAGGCTGGGGATTGCCTTGGAGAGGGAACCACATGGATTGATCACCAGCCTGATCCAAGGTCATGGCTGGGAATAGCTGTGTCCTAGTAGGCAGGCTTTCAGCCTTGTCCTTGATTACTTCAGAATCGAACCGGATTGTGTTCGTTTGATGATTTCACGGGTGAGGGGTCTTGCAAGTTAGGTGAATTTTAAACTCTCTCCGCTTTCCTGTTCCCTAACAGGGTAAGAGCAACCCTCCAGTGTTGAGTCTAATTCCCCATCTTTCTTTTTCATCTCGTTCGTAAACTTTTCCCGGTCTGCCCTCATTTTACAATTTCTTCTTGAATCGTTTAATTGCTTGTTTTAGCTCTATAAACTAAGTGATGGTCCTGTTGGATCAGAATCCCAGGAGATGGGCGACAGACTCTCTAAGCAGAACTTCAATGAGTCCTTGTGTATCTAGAATTGAGCTTGTGACTGACATGTTGTTGATTTTATCAAGGTGCAGGTTTATATGCGCAGTCTATTACCATTTAACTTTATGAAATTGTACTAGGTATCTGACACATAGAAAGGGCAGATGAATAATGAGAATGAGCATCCATGATCGACATATTACCAAAATGAGTCAAGCTCTGCCTGCCACACACGATTAGATTGATGTCCTCCCTCCCCCGCCCGGATAAAAGGAATTTATGCCTGTAGCTTGTAGCCTCCTCGACTGCCTTCTGCTGATATTTCAGGCAGGAAATCAGTGTGTCATCATGTTGATCCTCGTCCTGTAATGGACAAGGGTTGGCGCTGGTGCACGCGGAGGGAGGAGGAAGAGCTCAGCCTCCTCATGTCAGGACAAGATGGCTCCCCGACTAAAACCAGGGTTGGAAAATTCAGGGTGACACTGTACGGAAGAACCCCGCCAGCTATTTCTGTATTAAAGAAGACTCCAGCTTTTTTTTTAACTTCCACACGAGTAGCAGTTAGGGTGGACCCAAACCTTTGTTGTTTTTTGTTGAAACGCCAACAGCTCAGTGAACGAAAATCAGTTACATACCTAAGGGCCCGGCAAATCTGGTGCCTACATACTAAATTCACATCTGCTGTCAGAGTGGAGAAAGGATGTCGTGGCGTTGATGATGCCATCAGCACGGCGGCATGCCGGTTCACAAGCATCGCCAAATCTAAAGTCTGCGCGCAGCCCACTGGGTCAAAAGCATCTGTGCTACAGTAAATGGGATTCCAGTGTCTGTGATGATGAATATCACTTATAACAAATGCGTTGGAAGCAATCCATAGTCACCTAGATAAAGCAGAACTCAGGCATTGATGCAAAAGGCACCCTAGTGAGCGGTGCGCCATTTCAAGTTTAACCGACTACCGTTTAAAGAACTTTAAACAAGTTTACTGCCCGAAAGACCGTCCGATACTATGCTGTTTGAGCTACTGCAGAAAAAAAAGGCATCCAGGTCTCTCTTGCAATGTACATAGAGTCCTCCATAACAACCTCGCGGCGAGAGTTTCCATATTCTCACTGCTCTACATTAAAGAATCCCTGTCTATGCGATTGGTAGAACGCCCTCTTCTCTAGGGTAGAGGATGCCCCATTGGTCCTGGAGTCACAGGCTCCTAGTTATAAAAAAAAGATCTTTGGAGTTGCCCATAAGGAAGGAGGTCCCGCTACTGTGTCTATGCAGCCCCCACAGTATGTGGGGCAACACGCAGATGATTGAGAGTCTGGTACCACGGAATAAAAAGACATGATATTGGTTCACAAGGCTCTTAGTGTGTGCAGATTTCTGATTTCTTGTAACTGAGTTGTGAAGACACATAATCCATTTGTTATCTGAAAAGTTTGTTGCTGTTTTAGAACATTGCCTTCTATCTTTGCAATACTCCCAATATTATATCAATAACCCCAACTTAGAACCCACATACGATAAAATTACACTTAGGATCTGTAATTTTATTCATTCTGTGCGTAACCGGTAAACAAGGCAAAACCCCCAGAAAGAAAATAAATCAGGATCCACTCTGCGGGCGGGTAGCCCGAATAAGGAGCAAGCCCCTAACCTAGGAAGGTAGGTATATAAGTGAGAGCAGCCAGGGGGGTGGCCCAGGGGTATTAGATAAGGAGGGGGACTGTATGAGAGAAACGTCTTGGGACACCAGAGGGCAACCAGCACCCCCCCCCCCCCCCGAGAAGGTCCCAAGTGCAAGGGAAGTAGTTGAGGTTCCTGCATGATCATAACCCACTATAAGAAACTGCTGACCCCTATAAAGAACTATAAGTTAGAGTGAAGGTAACCCTTTCACATCACCTGCTATGTATTTTTAAATTACCTTCTGACAGCACCAGTCTCTCTGTGTAATGGTGTTCTCCACATCTGGTTAGTCTCCCTGTCTCGCATTGGTGGGGGGTGGGCCTGCAGTGACATAGAGGAGCGTTAGTGAAGTTATGAGAGTCATTGAGGACCTTCTAGTACTTCATGGGGGTAAGAGTCATTGCAGACGCTACAATTTCCAGTCTTTGCGATACAGGATGGACGTCCACCGTCACACACAACGACATGATGCTCTTGCGATAGCATCAAGGCCTCTGATATTGATTACTGCCACGAAGACAACAGTAATCAGGTCGGGAGAGCATGTTACAACAAAACAACACTCCTTACATTCCCAACCACAAACATTCATAATCTGTTTTTGGCGTTCTGTGTATCATTAAATGTCAGTGATTTTGTGGATCCGCCAGAAAAAAAACGAAGCAGGCTGGCAATTGTTCCAACATCTTGAAAGAGTTACATATGATGTGTTACCTACAACTGATTCACGGATACAGGTTTATCATGTGTACTGTAAACTTCGTATGGTAAGAGTCCGAGCTCACAAATGGCGGCCACGGATCGCGCACGCGCGTGCTAGTTGTGTACTACAAAGCCTTCATTTCAGTGGAAGGTCCATGTAAAACACTGTGAAGAGCTTTAATCTGTCACGTGTGCCATCTTTAAAAGAACAATACCAAATGAGACAAAACCAATGTTTGCTTCATGTAGCCGAAATTGGGTTTCTTCAATGAAATAAGGAATCAAAAGACAGCAGTATAGGAAGAAGGGGGGGGGGGGGAAGGATACAGTGTGGTTGCTCAAGTTACATTTGTGGCGCTCAGTCAAAGTGATGCGCAGCGCCGGATCATCAATGGTGCTATTGGGAGCCTGCGCCGGGTCTGTGATCGAGGGCGCCCTGCCCGGGAGTCTCCAGTAGCTAGATGATGAGCCGTCTGGTTTCGGACAAGAATCACTTACATGCTCTATAACACGTGGATATAAAGTGATTCTGCAGCTGGCAGTGAGGTACGTAGCGTCATGCTTCTGATGCGACTGGAGCAACTTCATCATATCATGGCCCAGAAATTGAAGCAGCAGGTAGGGGATGTCCCCTCCTCCTCTGCTCACTGCCCCTCTCCATCCCCCGGTGGCGGATAAGATAAGATACAGAGAGTCTACGGTAGGCTCATTGGACGGCTCTATGTACTACAGGGTCACCGGGCACATTTCTTAGGTTGCCCGACGTATTCCGTTTGCTGCCGAATTGCCCCTGGATTTGGCACAAACGCTAACGGATTTTGGGGCACTTATACAACAACGCCCACTGAGAAGAAGAACGAGTTAAGTGCTCCTCCGTACGACCTCACAGGGAAGCGACGGCTGCAGGAACTCGGGCGGCACGATCTTAGTCGCATCGCTGCAGACCCAATACTTCAGGACAACGCAACGCGGATCGCAAACACAGACGCGGGTAAGTAAATCTGGCCCCCAATTGTTAAATGTATAGGAGAAAGAGGTGGTGCAGTCCGGATCCCGCCCAGTTTTTTAATGTAAAGGGGACCTGCTAATGTTACTTGTAGGAGGGCCCTGTCTAGTGGATTACTAAGGGGGGTCTATACTGGATATAAGGCGGAACGGTTTAATTACTAAAATAAGGATTACCAAGGGTGTTTGCGCTACCTAATGATGACTAAGGGGGGGGGCGGCTCTAATGAATAACTGGTAGGGGGGGTCTGCTAATGATTACTGAACGGGGGAGGGAACTGTTTTTAAACGGATTCTAAGGGCGGGCACTGCCTAAGATTATAGTGAGGTGGAGTTATTAACATTGATTACTCTGATTCGATACTATTAATCAGTTGAAATCTATTTTGATTTACACATACTCAGCCATCTGTGCGGACTGATTTCTAGTAATATGGTCACTATATGGTGGTAAATACTGGTCTTAGTGTAAGATTTTATTCAGTCATTTCTTTGCTTCAGGTTTCCCGACATTCCATTGTTTTGGCAATCGAATGCCCTGGATTGTGCGGATTCGCGACAAATTTAAAAAGTTTGTGTTGCCAAGATCAAGCACTCACATGCACCAGTACGAAGCATGTGAACTCCGGCAGAGCTCATCGCGCAGCGACACAGAGGGAGTCGGACGCCCGATGTTTAGTGAATCGCGCGGACCCGAATCCACTTGTTGAGATTGCAGCTTGCGTACATGACCGGGTAATTATCTGCCCCAATATGTCACTCGCCATAGACCCGAGAAACATGTGATCCCAGGACTGACTAATTAATTACATGTAGATTTCTTTTTAATACTTAATTGGCATTTTGTTGGATGACAAGTATTTTACATATAGAAAACCCACAACTTAATATTTGGTACAGAAACACTTGTATGCATTACAGGAGGTCAGGATGTTTCCTGTAGTTCCGTGTACCCCAAGTTTGCCACACTGAGTCGCCCGACAGACGCGGGGAGTTTGATCTATCTGTCTCCATACAAGATCCTTTCAGAGTTCAGGACTGTCCACTTCGCAATGTGCGTTTCATCCCTACAAAGATTGGTCCCTTTGGTTCAGGTCAATTCCGGCTGGCAGGCCGAGTCCGGGACCTGAAATACTTCTTAAAAAGCCACTCATTAATTGCCCTGGTCTCTGTTTTTTAGTGGTTATGTCCATCTTCTCATATCTCTTGGCTGAATAGGAAGAGCATTCCTCCTTTAAAAAAAAAATTCAGCGTCCCAGTGTATCCCTATTTCCCTTTGTTTCGCATAAGAACGTGTCCCTCAGTACCCGTAGAATGGTTTTGCACTTCCCATGCTCAGATTTGAAATACGTGATCCTTTGGTGTTTACTTTTCACTTTCGCGGGCTTCATTTCCTAATGGCTATTGCGTCGGTCTTGGCAAACGCCTTTAGTCCATCACTGTTCACTACCTCTGTTGATTTCCTTCAGGGCTAAACCGGCTTGCGCATCAAGGCTGCCCTGGCTCCCCTCTTTTCTGTCTGCCTCAAGCGACAGAGGGTGGTTACTGCGGTCCGCACAGTGTTATTCCTGACTGATTTGAACCAATTACGTACCGTTTCTAACTTTTCAAATTGTGTCGCACCCCCGATTGTTAAAGATGCAGCCAAAAAAGTTTGTGGTGACTCTGTTGGGCAGTGCGGGGAAGCAACACATTCATATTTCAGGCCACAATCTTAGTGAATTGCCACATGCATTATAGACAACATGGCACCTTTATTGACTGAGTGACCTGGTAAGTAAATGTGCCCCTTTGTCTTATGAAAACTCTCCCGGAAAGTGAGTTCATACCAAAAAGTCGCTCGTTGGTCTGATCTGACGACATGACCTTCTCCCATGCCTCTTATGGATTATCCATATGGTCATTGGCAACTTAAAACAGGCCTGGACATGTGTTGCATGACTATGGGAACTTGTCATGCTCTGGCAGATTTTAATCCATACTGGCGTAGTGTGTTACTGATGGTAATTTTGAGACTGAGGTCCGCAGATCATTTCTGGTCTTGACCAGGTCATCCCTTGCAGTTCTGGGTGAATCCAGAACCTTCTGAGACTCAATCCACTCCAAAGCAATATCTTGCACTGGAGCCCCAGACTGAGGAAGTTGACGTCATTTTTTGTTTTCTTTACTGCACAACTGTATGTCAGATCTTGTCATTGTGAAAGTCTACAATTTTTCCCCTGCTGTCCTTAGCTCTTCTCTTGGTCTTGACTATGATGGGTGTGTGATTGATTGAGTGGTTAGAGAGGTGTCCTTTGTACAGGTAATGAATTGAAACAGTGGAGAATAAGTGGAGCTTCTTAAACAAAAACTAACCGTCTGATGAGAGACAATGGTGGTACGTGACAATACTTATTTATGAAATAACAATACTTTTATTATTTTAAAATCATAAAAATGTGTTTTCTATTGTTCTGTCTCTCACAGTTGAGGCGTAGCTATGGCTAAAATGACATAACCTCATTCTTTATATGTGAACACAAACAGTGGTATCGAATACTTATTTTCCCCACCACATTAGACAACATCGGGCATGAAAGTCAATGTGTTGATTAAACTGGGTTTCCTTAACGTTCATTCAAAAAAATCTCCACCAGACTACAACCTTTTGGCATTCTTTAAAATAGGTGATGCTTTAGTCATTCTTGTCTGTACTCATATTCATTGCTTTGTACCACATACGTAAAGAAATAATATTGATCCTTGGTTGATTTTGATGCCACTCACCAAAAATGCCAAGCGCAACAAAGGAGTGGACTCAAAAAGAAGGTCATGGTGCCTAAGCCAGTCTCCAACCTTAATCCCATGGAAAAACTTAGGAAGGGGCTAAATCTCGAGTTGACCAAGGCAGACAGACTATGATTGAGATGACCTGCAAAAGGGAGTACACCAAATTTGTCCTGACGTGTAGACAAACCTTATCATTCCCACTACAAAAACAATGTCCGACCTGCTGTGTTAGACAACGCGGCTGTTTTGCCCACCAGTAATGGTTTGTTTTGCGACGAAGGAATCACAAAAACTTATAAAGGGTATCTGGTGTTAAAAAACTTAGGCAGTGCTGGGGTGAGCTAGTTAAAACATACAAACATGTACTTACCTTGCCCGGCGCTGCCGATGCCAGCCGCAGCGTAGGTCGTCTCCTCTTGCGCGGTTTGTATAAAGGGAGCACAGGGAGCTCGGCCAGCCGTAAGCTCTCATCCACCCAACTTCTCCCCCCCAGCGCTTACAACGCTAGAGATAGGGACGGATTCGAGGAGCCGGCCACATCACAGACCGGAAGTTCCTTGCGCGGCTTCTTGTGCCCGGTAAACAAAACAGGGGCACGGATCGAAGGGACCTGGCGCGGGACATCGGCGGCACCGGAGGTAAGTACTGTTATTATGTTTACCTAGCCCACCCCAGCCCGCCTCAGTAATTTTTAACAGCGGATAACCCCATTTAAACTAACTGTATGCAATACATTTTTATAATTTATAACAATTTTTGCCATTTTAGTGTTGATATTCTTTTTTTTCAATTTTAAAATTAACCTGCCCTTAAAATTATAGACTGTTCATGTCTTTACCATGGGCAAACTTAAAAGGCATCAAATATTATTTCCTTAATGTAAGTGTGTATGTTTTTAAAAACCCTGGCTTTGATCTAGAGAGAAGGTCTCCTTCCTTTACACCCTTACAGTCACACTTATACCTGTGTAATATTGTCATCCATCTTCTCCACGGTCACTTTTACCTGCCCCTTGAGTTACTCACCTTTTGGCTTTTTTCAAAGAATCCTTTAGTAAAGCATCCAGCTCATGTTCATCGATGTATCCATTTCCATCCTGAAACAAAGTCACTGTCAGCATTCACGACCTCCAAACAGGCCCCCCACCCCCCCCCAACCACCATATAGTTTCCATCATCTTACCTTGTCATAGAAGTTGAATATTGCTTGAATTCTTCCAGCTAAGCTTCATAACCCTGGGGGATAACAGTTAATATATTCGTCCCTTATTAGGTCCATACTATAACTAAAGACAAGCATATTATCATTGGTCCTAGTCTTTTTTGGTCTTACTCCCATAATGTGGCTATTATGTCAAATACATCCATTACAAAACTGGAAATTGGCTATGGATTTGTGAAAGACACACTTGTCATGCATGTAAGGATTTCACATGCAGCAGAATCAGAATCGCTAGACAATGAACCACATTGTCTTTCCCCAAAACAATGACGCTCTGTACAATAAGATGAAAAGGGGATTGCATTTAAGGATTTGCCATACCTGGAATTTAAGCAAGAAGTTGTTCTTGCACTGGGAGCAGCCTGTAATGCAAATTACATATCAATTCACACAACATTACTACTATAGTGCTAACATTTACATCATGGCGTTCATGATAATTGTTCATGTTTATCATTCATAGCCCATTCGCGCCACTATCCCTTCCTCTATATACCTGATGGAGACCATACAAAGAATAGCATATTCATCCATCGTTCTTACATGTAGACATCTGCTGATAAGAGAGGGTTCTCCATCTCCATTCAAGTGTCAACATACGGAGCTACACACATAAAAGGTTTGGAGTCTGGAGCTTAGAGGTTCAGAATAAGCACAGACATGCAACTCTCACAGTGCATGATACATACAGTGACCCCCTAAACATTCTGCTGATTTTACAATATGTATATTAAGCACACATTATAAGAATTTGGGATGAATGGTCTATTTTTTCTGTCCTGACCTCATTACAGAGTGGGTGGATTTCTATGTACTCCCACACGTCTGATGATATCCTGTGATGTACATTATAAGTTTTAGGGGAGATTTATCAAGCTGACTGAAGAACGTGCTTAGTTGCGCATGGACACCATCACGCCTTCCCCTTTAAAATATTCATAACACTGTTAAATGAAGCTGAGCTGTTGATTGGTTGCCATGGGCAACTAAGCACATTCTTAACCTCTTAGCAACTGATAAACTGCTTCCCTCTTAGTCTCTATAGTCGAGTTGTCTTCTGCTATTCTATATCCATATCACTATAATCGTTAGAGGCTTTTGTTGTGCTATACTCACGGTGCCCCTATAACGGGGTGATGTACAGCTTATATTTCCGGTATACTTTGGTTATAGTTTACATCTCTAATAGTTTAGGTTTATCTCTAGTCGTAAGTTCTGGGCACATTTACTAGGCGGCTTTGCACTCATTTTTCCTGTTGACTTTGCACGTTCTTTAGTGCAATCGGCTTTGCACAGTATTTAAGAAGAAGTGTCTTGCACTAACAAATTGTGTCGCACCAGTGTCCGTTTGTGTGGCGCACGCTGCACTAGTCATCATCAACCCAATTAGGGGGCGTTCTGGGTCCTCAGTCTGCACCGTCATACAACCAGAATTTAACACGCAAAGTCTGGTTCAACGCCCTATGTAGAAGGTTCCCACAACACAAAGTTGGTGAACTCCTTCATCGCCAGTGGAGACACCAGATCAATTATTTCTGTCTGCTCAGTTGCCTATGAATGCTAGGCGCACACCGCAATTATACTGGCAGAGCACTTTTATAGTGCAATTTCCAGAAATGTGCCCCTGTATGTTTGTCTATTACTGGTGTACTCTTTACAGTTGACTTTGTACTCGACAATAGTCCGGGTATATTCATGAGTTTTCTTTTCAGTCAAAAATGGTCATTTGCCTCCTTTACAGATCAGACAGGAACCCTGGAGAGCATCAAAGCAGCGGATAATGGGCAGTTATGTCAACAGATAATGTGAAAATTTTTCAAATGTCATGGGGCTTTATTACATTTACAGTTATCATATGGTGATTCGCATAGGTAACTTGGGATAGTTGTCTACATAGGGGGGCAATGAGACCGTATTGCATGGTGAGACATGATAAGCGAGAAATGGAAACTGGTAAAGCTTTTACATGGAAGACATGGTGCAGTGATGTAGGAGTTCTACAGCCCTCAGGCCCCTCACCTTTAGGTTTCATTTGGCCTCAGTATGTAACCACTTCTGTCTGTGTCATATTTTCTCCAGGCCTGAAAGATATGCAAATTAGTTGTCTCAAAATAGCAGAAAGCCGCAAATAAGGGTGACTTAAAGTAGAGGTAAGTGTGAACAAGTGGAGTGTAGTGCAGTAGAGATGAGTGTGTGTATAGTAGAGGTTCACATTTAGGGTACATGTGTTGCAGAAGGGGAAAACGTGTAAGTTTAGGGGGGGGTCAGTTTTTTCCATATAGTAAAATGACTGGACCACGCTGTTCAATAAAATTTTTACCTCAGATTTTTCACGCAGGGGGGGGAGGGGGGGCAGCGCGTCCCTGTTGCAATGCGTCAAAAGTAGACTTTATGGGGCAGATTTACTTACCTGGTACAGTCGTGATCCAGCGGCGGGTTCTCCAATGCTGATTCGGGACCGGCCAGGATTCACTAAGGTCCGTGCGCCGATATCCACTAGGTGTCGCTGCTGCGCCGAGGTCTGCTGGAGTTCACCAGAGTTCACCTTCTATTTCTTGGTGCAGGTAAGTGCGTGTCAAGCGACCCTTTTTTTTTAAAAATACCGCAGTTTTTCCGGGTTTTCCGACGGCCACGCCACCGATTTCCGTTGCATGCAATCCGGCGAAATCGTCGGGATACCCGACGGAATTGCGCCATTCAGACCCTTCGTAAATGAGCCCCAATGTGTCTGAGAAAAAAAGGCAATTGCAAAAGGCAATTGCAGACTGTCAAAAAATTGACAGTCAGTTTTTGCATGAGTTTCAAGGAAGTAGCCGACAGTAGAGAAATCACACTCGGAAGATCATTTGTGCTAACAACAAAAAATGCTTTGTTGCGCATAGCCCTCTGAATAAACCATGAAAAACTCTGAACACCATCTGCCAAATCTGAAACACAATCTGATCAAACTCGCACACTGAGCAAAGTTGTACATGGTTTCGTAGCAAGAGGCCTTGAAGTGAGTGGTGAACTGTTAATACGAGGTATGCGAAGAAGTAACAAGTAGGAATATAGCATGAGGTGTGTTCTGGTATGACGTGTACCTCCATAAATTCAGTGCTAGAGCACAAGCATGTTTTCTGAAGCAGAGCAGGGAAATTTTCCTCTGTCGTAGAACGAGCCACTGTGAGAAAACAAATTTGATAACAGAAAGGAAATAGAGCAGTGACACTGATCGTACCCCACACAACTTCTAGTCCTAACAGCATAGGACTCACCGCAGACATTCATGCTACCATCTGCATTTTTATCATACTTTTGTCATAAACTCCTTAGGCTTTCTCCTTCTTCTCCCCATGTTTTATGCTGGACGTCCTTCCTAACAGAGCAGGATACAATGTAATTTGTGGTGCCATATGCAATAGAATTAGCAAATGACGCAAAAAGTCATATAATGTCATTCGAGGTCTGAAAGCTTATGTTGTCCATGGTGACAATACTATTTGTGTTCAGAGCACCCTACTCACCCCTGCTCTCAGAAATATAAAAAACTCACAGACAGGAAGAAAAAATACACTAAAACTTAGCTAAAATGATTATTAAATATGGGTCATGTGCCAAATCGACTTGTTAAAGGAATATACCATCAAACATAAGGCATGAAAAGCTCAGGTACACTTACTCATAGAATCAGACCCGTGACTTTGGTAATCTTCTTAATTTCTTATCCAAGTCTCCTCCTTCCATCAAAATATTTAAAAAATTCTGTCTAATGTGGGTTAAGGGCTCCTGGGGTTGTTCCAGAACCCCTATGTACTATAGATTCAGCAGGCTTTTACACAGGTGTATAAGATACCCTCAGTGGATATCTAATATTATGCGGTTTGGTAGCGGTAGCCGAAGGTCCCAAGCCCTTCTTGGTCCTGTACCCATGGCCATCCCACCAAATTTTTATACTTTCACGCCCCTGAAATTTCTTCATGTAATATGCCCATTCCCACATAACAAACCAACAACCCAATCCATTTCAGACCTTTGAAGGACCTGGTTGAGGCAACAGCAGATTGAAAGCAGACAAAGAGGAACACATCCTCTCATTCCTCAGAGTTTGTTTTAGTACCATATATTGAAAGAGTTCCAGACTTGTAGGGGCCTTAAATTTATAGCGGGCCTAAGACGTTTTAATCCCGCCCCTTACAGGAGGCACTTCCCCCCTATCACTGTTGCTGAACTTTCTGTTGCTGTAGTGAGATTGACATCAGGCCGGCACAGGGAAAGGGGTAGTGCTCTTTGCACACTGTAACAGCCTGTGAATCTACAGCATGGAGGGGCTTTATGAGTAAGTGCCCCTAGCAGAAAGCCCCGTAATGGTATGCAGGCAGTCCCCGGGTTAAGTACAGGATAAGTTCTGTAGGTTGTTCTTAAGTCAAATTTGTATGTAAGTCAGAACTGTATATTTTATAATTGTAACCCCAGCCAAATTTTTTTTTGTCTCTCTGACAATTGTATTTTAAAAATGTTGAGTTGTCATAAGAACCAGGGTTAACAATAAAGCTTAATGGCAGACACCTTTGATAACTGTTACAGCTAATTATTATAGCCAAGGGGTAAAGTACAGTAAATTACCAACATCCAGAGGTCTGTTTGTTACTAGGGATCGTCTGTAAGTCAGGTTTCCTTAAGTAGGGGACCGTCTGTAATGCCTTTTCCTGAAATGCCTCCCTTTCTGTAGCCCCCACTTAAAGCTATTACTTCTCTTATTCTCTCCAAATGTATAACCTCCCTTTTGTGCCCCCCTTGGTAGCCCCCTAAACATATACACACCCATGCTGTTGCATCATGCTCCCCTTTGTGTCTGAACCATTGATTGTGGACCTCTGGATTTATACTCCAGCTGCCTGTTGTGACTCATCATGCCCTCCTTATTGTAGCAATTTACCCTCTTCCCTAAGGACGTAGCCAGTTTATAGCTTAAAGTGAAACTATAACCACATTTGCACATATACAGCCAGTGACAGGTTCCTATAGTGCCCTATTAACTAACTGACACCCTTCATTTAGCTTAAAATAGTTTTGCTTACATCCACAGCCGTGAGCCCTCTCCATACCCCCGCAGCCGGCATGTGACGGAATACTACGTCACATGTCGGTAATGGGTTAAAGATTGCGGGTCCAGCATTACACCTGTTAGGTGCCATGGTCGGGTGTAATACAGCTGACACTCATGGCTTATGCAGAGGGCATACCAGGCAGACGGGCAACCAGCACAGTGGCTGACACAGACTGGAGGCATCTATGTAGTGTTTTGACTGAAAAACAAGTCTGGCTGCTGCAATAGATTGCAGAGGAGAGCATTTAGTAAGTGAAAGAGCAATTAGAAGGGAATTACAGTAGTCTAGTTGAGAGCGAATCAGTGCAACAATTAGTGTTTAAGAGGTTTCCATTGTCAGAAATGGTGGGATTCTAGAGATGTTTTTAAGGTGCATGCGGCAAGAAAGTGCAAGTCAGGCCCGGCGCCAGCACCTGGCTAACCCGGGCAAGTGCCGGGGTCCCGGAGTACTGGAGGGCCCACTCGGACCCCCAGATCAATTGTGGCAGCGTCAGGCGTCTCTCATAGCGATCTGTGTCTTCCGGACACAGATCGCTATGAGAACATTTGCAGTCACTCACTGCTTTCCCCAGCAGGAGCTGCTGCATCGGAGGCTGAAGGACCTGCGATGACGTCATGGTCACATGACCTGCCGGGGGAAAGCAGTGACAACACAGAGAGAGCTGCATCAGTAAGGTGAGGGGGTAGATATGGGGGGCTATGTGTATACAGGGGGAGGGGGGGCAGTGTGTATACAGGGGGAAGAGGGGAGGGGGCAGTGTTGTATGACAGGGGGAGAGTGGATACCGGGGGCAGGGTGATACAGGGGGGGCGGGCAGGTGGGAGGGTGGCAGTGTGTATACAGGGGGAGAGGGGGGCAGGTGATACAGGAAGGGGGCTAGGTGTGATACAGGGGGAGGGGGGGCAGTGTGTATACAGGGGGAGGAGGGGGGCAGCAGTGGTGTATACAAGGGGGAAGGAGGGGGCAGTGTGTATACAGGGGGAGGAGGGGGGCAGGTGTATACAGGGGGAGGAGGGGGGGCAGTGTGTATACAGGGGAGGAGGGGGGGCAGTGTGTATACAGGGGGAGGAGGGGGGCAGTGTGTATACAGGGGGAGGGGGGGGGGGAGTGTGTATACAGGGGGAGAGGGGGCAGTGTGTATACAGGGGGAGAGGGTGGCAGTGTGTATACAGGAGGGGGGGCAGTGTGTATACAGGGAGAGGGTGGCAGTGTGTATACAGGGGGAGAGTGGCAGTGTGTATAAGGGGGAGAGGGTGCGGTGTGTATACGGGGGAGGAGGGGGGGCAGGTGTATACGGAGGAGGAGGGGGGGGCAGTGTGTATACAGGAGGGGAGGGTGGCAGTGTGTATACAGGGGGAGAGGTGGCAGTGTGTATACAGGGAGAGGGTGGCAGTGTGTATACAGGAGAGGGGGCAGTGTGTATACAGGGAGAGGGGGCAGTGTGATAAGGGGGAGAGGGTAGCAGTGTGTATACAGGGGGAGAGGGCATACCTCCAACATTTGTAAAAGGGAAAGAGGGACAAAATGGCGGCACACAAAATCATACACACACATGTAAAGACATTTTCACAAAACACTAAAAGTACACACCAATACTCCTGTGTACATCATGTAAACATGCACATATACACACATACTCATGTATAAACCACTCATAAATATATACACACTACTATGTAAACAATCTAATATATATAAATATAAATATACACATTACATGTACACACACTCGTACATATACACACATACCCAAGTGCACACACACTTGTACACATATACACACATACCCAAGTGCACACATATACAAACATACTCATGTACATACACACATACTCATGCACACACTCTAATAGATATACATACACTTACACACACTTATACATACACATACACTTACTCATTCACACACATTCAAACATATATTCACACACACTCATACACACACATGTAAAGACATTTGCACAAACACTAAAGTACACACACGTACTCATGTGTACACTCACATACTCATGTACACACACACACACATACCCATGTACAGGCATATATTCATATACATATCTATACACACATACTCATGTACACACTCTCGTACATACATTTACACACATACTTATGTGCACACTCACATACCCACACACTCAGGTGCACACTCTCATACATACTCACACATACTCATGTACAAAGACTCATACATATTTGCACACATATTCATGTGCACACTCACATACAAATCTCATTTACACACATATACACACATACTCATGTATACACACACTCATGTACATACTCTCATACAAATAAATACAGTCATGTACACACCCTCATACATATATGTACACACAAACACTCATACATACAGTACATACACACATACTCAAACACAAACTTAAGTGCACACAAATCATGTACAAACACTCATACACATATACACATACTCATATAAACACACACTCATATACACACACACTCATACACATATCTACACGTACTAATTTACATACACATATGTACACACAAATACTTATGTGCACACACTTTCATGCACATATACACACTGAGAGGGAAATTTATCATTGCTTCTACCACCAGTTTTCTGGCACTCAAATAATCACAATTTCTTGAGGTGACTACACCACCTTTATGCCATGTGGGCATGATAGGGGCATAAAGGTGCGAAGCCACTGGCAGAGTGGGGTGGCAAGAGGCGTTCCTGACCTGTGCCTGTGCAATTTTTGAAAATAAACATTCACCACTGAATGTATGCAGTGCTTAACTCAAAACTACGCTAGGTCGGACCTTGTGCAATTTTGTCCTCCAGCCACCACGGCTGGCCGGCATGTGTGAATAATTATGTGCACAAAAACAGACTTATACTCATGTACACACATACTCATGAACACACACATGTGTGTTTATACAGTGGCGTAACTAGGAGAAGCTGGGCACCATGACAAACTTATGCATGGGGCGCCCCTCCCCCTGAAAAAAATATGTACATATTCATACAAACATATTTATACAATTACACACATTTATATACTAATATCTCCTTCACGCTCTGCACCGTACAGAGCTACAAAGGGTGTATGAAGAGGGCTCACGGGGTGAGCCCTCTTCATACAGAGGTTTGGTTCACTGCATATTGCACTAAATACCTACTGCTAATACCCACGATTGTTGCTAGCATTGATTTTGGGTGGGCGCCGCCATGTTTGTTGAGATCGCTGCTCCCTGTGACATCATTGGTTGCTACGACAGCCTCGGGTCTACTACATTACAAAAAACATTGCCAAAGTCGCCCCATTTTCCCTACACTATACATATTGGGGCAAATTTACTTACCGGGTCCAGTCGCGATCCTCAATTCGGACGGTCCGACGAGGATGAAGTCCTGCACGATTTATGAAGATCGTGTACCTAAGTTCCTGCATCCGTCGCTTCTCCGACGAGGTCCGTCGGAGTTCACCTTCTTCTTCCCTGTGCTTGTAAGTGCGTGTCTTGCGACACAATTCTAAATGTTAAATCTTGCGTGTTGTCCGAATCCGGCAGTGATGGCACGCCCCCCGATTTCTGTCGTGTGCAAGCCAGCGCCAAACAGAAATCATTGGGAAACCCGGCAAAAATGTGCTCTGCGGACCCTTAGTAAATGAGCTCCATTAAGTATCAAAACGACCGAAACAAAATAGGGAATTCATTAATAATGCTCATTTTGAGTTAATTTTAAATTTTTTTTTAAATATGTACTATAAATTAACAAAAGTAAAAAAAGAAAGAATTCAACTTTTATTACTTTTTAACTAGCTCTATGTTTTCCGAAAAAAAAGACAGCAAAAATTTTTAAGGTAGATACAAAAAAAACAGTTATGGCCCTTAAACCGCCACATTTAAAAATTTGCTATAAATGTCCAGACACTAGAACCTTTTCAGGCCGCGTCACTAAGGGGTTAAGTATAGTCTATTTTTTAAGCTTTTTGGCTTAAACCGGTTTTGGGCCGTGGCGCCGGCATGCATGCGGTGGAAAGCGCGGGGGGGGGGTCATGGCCGTCAGAAAACCCGACGGATTTGGAAAAACCGCCGTATTTAAAAAACAAATGTGTCGCTTGACACGCGCTTACCTGCACCCAACAATGGATCGTGAACTCCGACGGATTTCAGCGCAGCAGCGACTCCTGGTGGACATCGGGCGCACTACCTTACTGAATCGCCGGAAGACCCAAATCCTCCACAGAGAATGTGCCGCTGGATCGCGACAGGACCGGGTAAGTGGCCTGGTACAGTTTATGCATTTGGACCCAAAAGCAAGTTACACATCAGGTTGTAACCAGCTTTTCCAGAAATATGACTAAAAAAGTGAAGTCTGCACTAAACTGAAAAGTAGTTTTAAGAGAAAAAATGGCTCCATGGAACTTTGTCCTCTCATTGTCACAGAAATTGTAATGGGCGGGGTGGGGAGAGATCTTGTCTTGTGACTTGTTTCTTACCACTCCAGCTCCTCTCCTTGCAGCTTCCAGCTCTTGAAAGAAGTTCTCCAGTTCCTTACCTTCAATGTAGCCATTCCCTGGTGAGAAAAGAAACAATTACAGTATCAACACCTGCGCTACTGGTGGAAGAACCCACAGGTTTGCACTCTGTGTTTCAAGTCTCGCAGGTCTCCGTTGGACTGCCTTCACAAGTATTCCAGAAATTATTCCTGGATTTTGTTTAGTTTTGCATTTGCCTTTGCAATTTGCAATTGACTTTGATTTTCGTTGTGTTTTTCATTAATGCCAAAATAAATGGATGAATGTGGTCTGTTTTCTATAACAAGGGATAAGTGAAAAACACATTGCATTAACTTGTTTTTGCATGTTTTTAATGCATCCACATAAACTAGGGCATTTTTCATGTGCATCTCCTGCAAAGTTAGAGAATTCAGTGATTTTCACACAGCAAAAAAATAAATAAAAACCTGTCCGAATAAACCCTTTGGCTATAAATTATCATTATCCAATATGAGTCTATTCTGTCAAAACTTGCATGTCAAAAACAAAAGCTCTTCTAACTGAATAAAATTTTTGACAACTTATCTGAGAACTTATCTGAATCCCAAACCCTACAAAGTAATCTGTGACTTCAATGCCAATGGACAAAAAAACTGGGATCCAAAGACATTTTACTGTGGACACTGCAAATTGTTCCTCCATGACTGATGTGACAAAATTGCAGATCTCAGTTGTTGCCTGCATCTTTTGAGTGAATAGACCCAGCATCACTCCCCAAATTACAGGTGTCTTTCAACAAAATCTCCAGCTTTTAGAAAGAGTCACCCTCTACCTGGTGCTTAGCTCCAGGTCCAGTCTGCTGATAACAGGCAAATGGTTGTATTATAGTTGTCTAAAAAATCCTGGTGAGGAAGACTGGGGTCAGGAGCAAAGTATAAACTAAGGCACATCTGAATGGAAGTTAGGGTGCAAAGGCATGAAAAGCTACCATTTTATTAGAATAGAAAATAAGGGAGATTTTTTTCAGCAGGATGGGAGGGCTAGTACAGGGCAGAGAAGAGGGAAAGTATATACCCTAAGTATAAAGTGGCCACAATATAAAACAAGGCACCTAATTTTACCCCAAAAAACTGGGTAAACCTACAGACTCAAGTATAAGCCTAGGGTGGGAAATGCATTTGTCACAGCCTCCCCAGCCCCCTACACTCCAACATATAGTTAGCCAGTCTCCTGTCCCCCCCAGTATATAGCTAGCCAGGCCTCTGCCCCCCCGTATATAGTTAGCTAGCCCCATACCCCCAGTATATGGCTAGCCTGGCCCTGTCCCCCAGTATATAGCTAGCTAGCACCCTGCCCCCCACTATATAGCTAGCCAGCCAAATGCACCCCAATATATAGCTAGCCAGCCCAATGCCCCCAGTATACAGCTAGCCAGTCTCTTAGTATAAAGCCAACAGCGCCTGTCCCCATTATATAGCCTGCCAGCTCCCTTCCCCAATTTATAGCCTGCCAGTTCCCTGCCCCCAGTATATAACCATCCAGCTCCCTGCCCCCAGTATGCCCAACACATAAACAAATAAACTCAGTACTCACCTTTTCGACTGCCCCCACAAGTCCTTTCTTGAATCCTATGTGCGGGCAGCACACAGATTATGATGTCAGCCATGCGTGCTGGCCGTGCACACACTATGATGTCAAAAGGCCACTGACATCATAGTCTATGCCCAAAGCGTGCACGGACCCATTGCTGTCGGCACACAGGAGTCAAGAAGAGGACCTTGCGGGCGAGTAGGGAGTTTATTTTTTTTATATAGCAGAGTACATGCTGAGTGGGGCTTTTTCAGCACAAAAATATGTAATATGTAAATATGTAAAGTATGTACAGTACTCATATATAATACCATACTCAAGTATATACATTATTTGGGGTGAGGTATGATCTTTTGTAATAACACAAAGCCCAATTGAAGGGTAATATTCTGGGAATACTGGAGCAGATTTTTGGGATAAGGAGTGATAATGTTAATATGCCAAAATTTTCCGAGATTGAGGTTACACGGATTCAAAGATGAGTGAGTTATATTGGGACACTCTGGGATAGCATTTTGGGTGGAATTTATATTCAGAGGAATATCCATCCAATGTGATAAAACTTTCAGGATAGGAGTTTTATTTGGGCTGAGGGTTGAAATTTCAGGGACACGTGAAGTTTGTAAGTAAGAACACACAAGTGTGAGGGGTGAGGGATAATATTCTAGGCATACACTATGGAGAATTTCAGAGAAATATTCTAAAGACACAATAAGACAGTGTTTTGGATAATGTAAGGAAACATCAGGCCAGCGGTAATATTCTAAGGATAAATAGTGACAGGTTTTTGTGATAAGGGAAATATTAGGGGCACATACAGGATAATATTCTTGGGGACGCAGCAGGCATGAGTAGAGCCGCAGCTGTGCTTCTGTTTTCTATGCCATGTCAGAATTTCCCCGGTGTTTTCCTCTGATCTCAGGTGACATCTCTTCACACTAGGGGATATGGCGTCTTTTCACTAATCAGTGAATTCGTAAACAAACACCATGGAGAATTTGAGGTGCGAATAGGGCAGATGATTAAAAATATCAACAGGGAGTGATCACATGTTATAAGTACTGAAACCCACTAAAAGTAAAAGAAAGACAATCCACTCCTGTTAGTTTTTGGTGGGGAGAAGGACCCTCTCCATTCAGGTAAATGTATGGAACTTCCATCTTCTCATTAGATCAATACCCTCTATGACTATGAAATTAAGCCCAAAACTGACTAAAAGTAATCTTATTTACAGATATCTACCCAAAGATGTGGAAAAACAGCAAAATATAATGCCTGGGGTGGGGTAAAGGTATAATAAACACAAAGGAGCAGGGATGTAGATGACTAATGTTGTTCTGATTGGTATGGTGCATTGTTTGGTGGACTCCTAGTATTAGTGAACAGGAGTGGCCAATTCAGCATTGAAGAGCCCTGGACACCGGTGTTGTGAGTAGCACAGTTAAGGACTCCTGGTATTGCTGTAAAAGTGACAGGGCTCAGCAAACACCTTCAATCAGTGGGAAGATGGAATTGTTCAGTGGCCACAAGAATTGTAAAGGTGTTGAAGGTTTCACAATACTTTTTCCAGGTGTCACCTGTTATCAATTTTCTGTGTGGCATTATTTAATGTCTGAAGGTCTCCTGTTATCAATGGTCTGGATGGCTAACACCAGGTACTGGTGATGATGATGGCAAGGTTCAGTGCCTAAGGCTTCTTGTACTGAAAGTCTGAGCAATATAGCCCAGTGTCCAGAGGACTCCTGGTATTGGAGGTTAGAGTGACACATTCCAATTTCCAGTAGACTCCTGTTATTAGCGGTTATGGTGACACAATCCAGTGTCCAGAGGACTCCGGGTATTAGTGGTTAGAGTGACACAGTCCAGTGTCCAGAGGACTCCGGGTATTAGTGGTTAGGGTGACACAATCCAGTGTCCAGAGGACTCAAGGTATTAGTGGTTAGGGTGACACAATCCAGTGTCCACAGGACTCCGGGTGTTAGTATTTAGGGTGACACAATCCAGTGTCCACAGGACTCCGGGTGTTAGTATTTAGGGTGACACAGTCCAGTGTCCACAGGACTCCGGGTATTAGTAATTAGGGTGACACAGTCCAGTGTCCAGAGGACGCCTGGTAATGGCGGTCAGAAGAACTCCAACTGCTTATATTTGAGGTCAACATAGTTTGGTCCAGTGTCTACAGGAATCCTGGTATTGGAGTTCAGGGTGGCTCTTAAACTGATAATGGTGATCAGGGTGCTGCAATCCAGTATCCAGAACACCCTTGGTACTATTTTATGTTCTGTTTTACAGGGCAGTAAGGAGTAAAGAGCAGAGAGTACCAGTTCAGAAGTACCTTTAGCCCTTTCTTTAGCAGTAGGCAAGTGATGGGGAAGCAAAGGACAGTTAGGGTAAAGTTAGGGGTGAGAGCGGCTCTTACCATCAGAGTCATAGTGCTTCCATATATCCAGGAACTGTGAGGCTGTGAGCTCAGCCAGGTGCAGGTACAGAGGCTGCTGCTTGTGAGCCATCATTCCCAGTGAGAGCAGCAAGTGATGGAGCTTCAGTGCCTTTCTCTCCAGTGATCCCTGATGTACAGTGCGCTCCTCCTTTATATATACATCTCACAGGCTGCATTACTCTGTCTTACCCACAGAGGTCAGTGCTTAGCCAGGCTCTATCCACACACTGGTACAGGGAGATGAAGATGTCAGGGCTTCAGAAGACTGTACACAAGACAATATGACGCCCCTTGTGATTTGAAAGGGTCAGAAAGTGGCTAGGAATATGCATGGTGTCCAGATGAGGTGATGCCAAGTGGGTTAATAAATATTTAATGGAAAAAGAAGTGATGCAGAGCTCAAGTATTTTGTGCATTAATGATCCTAGAGAGAATTGAAATGTAAGCCTTGCCAGGGTTGTCACAATGTAGTAGCAACCAGATTGTCATAAAAGAATGATCCTCTCACAGATAGTGGGCCAGATGTATCAAAAGTGAGTCAAACTGCACTAAGGCAAATGTGCAGGGTGCACCAGGTAATTAAATACTGGAGCACAGTCTTCAGTTTTCTGGCGCACTCTGCATTGCTCGGGAAGTGTTCAACCCATTTTTTTTTTTGGTCCATCTTAAATATAAAGTGTGCAACACAATTCTGTCAAGTCACTATATTAAATGTGTCGCAGACAATAAGCACTACCATTAGATGGACATATCTAAAGTGTCGGACACAGTGCAACCGCTACAACTGGCACAAACATTTCATAAATACACCTGCATGCTCCATAGACTTTCTTTACAGTGTAAAGTCAGACAGACCTGCCTCTGCTCAATTGTCTATTTTGCAACTTTCCTTCTCCAAGTGCTCCATCACTTCTTCATGATCAATTATTATGTGGTCCAGAAAGTTATTGTTTGCATAATAAAAAGTTATGCAGTTTTCCAATATACTTTCTGTATCAATTCCTCACAGTTTTCTAGATCTGAGCTTACTGTCATTATATAGAAAGCTACATTGTTCACTCACCGGCCACTTTATTAGGTACACCATGCTTGTAACGGGTTGGACCCCCTTTTGCCTTCAGAACTGCCTCAATTCTTCGTGGCATAGATTCAACAAGGTGCTGGAAGCATTCCTCAGAGATTTTGGTCCATATTGACATGATGGCATCGCACAGTTGCCGCAGAATTGTTGGCTGCACATCCATGATGCGAATCTCCCGTTCCACCACATCCCAAAGATGCTCTATTGGATTGAGATCTGGTGACTGTGGAGGCCATTTGAGTACAGTGAACTCATTGTCATGTTCAGGAAACCAGTCTGAGATGATTCCAGCTTTATGACATGGCGCATTATCCTGCTGAAAGTAGCCATCAGATGTTGGGTGCATTGTGGTCATAAAGGGATGGACATGGTCAGCAACAATACTCAGGTAGGCTCTGGCGTTGCAACGATTCACAATTGGTACCAAGGGGCCCAAAGAGTGCCAAAAAAATATTCCCCACACCATGACACCACCACCACCAGCCTGAACCGTTGATACAAGGCAGGATGGATCCATGCTTTCATGTTGTTGACGCCAAATTCTGACCCTACCATCCGAATGTCGCAGCAGAAATCGAGACTCATCAGACCAGGCAACGTTTTTCCAATCTTCTACTGTCCAATTTCGATGAGCTTGTGCAAATTGTAGCCTCAGTTTCCTGTTCTTAGCTGAAAGGAGTGGCACCCGGTGTGGTCTTCTGCTGCTGTAGCCCATCTGCCTCAAAGTTCGACGTACTGTGCATTCAGAGATGCTCTTCTGCCTACCTTGGTTGTAACGGGTGGCGATTTGAGTCACTGTTGCCTTTCTATCAGCTCGAACCAGTCTGCCCATTCTCCTCTGACCTCTGGCATCAACAAGGCATTTCCGCCCACAGAACTGCCGCTCACTGGATGTTTTTTCTTTTTCAGACCATTCTCTGTAAACCCTAGAGATGGTTGTGCGTGAAAATCCCAGTAGATCAGCAGTTTCTGAAATACTCAGACCAGCCCTTCTGGCACCAACAACCATGCCACGTTCAAAGGCACTCAAATCACCTTTCTTCCCCATACTGATGCTCGGTTTGAACTGCAGGAGATTGTCTTGACCATGTGTACATAACTAAATGTACTGAGTTGCCGCCATGTGATTGGCTGATTAGAAATTAAGTGTTAATGAGCAGTTGGACAGGTGTACCTAATAAAGTGGCCGGTGAGTGTATATTTACAGAGAACAGAAATCTGACCATGGTCACACAGGTGCACGGCTCGTTATATCACAAAACTCTGATTACTCTGTGATACTAACGAGCTGTGCACCTGTGCCACTTTGGTCAGATTTCTGTCCACTGGAAGTAAAAATAGAAGCTTTCTATGGAACAAGAGCAAGCAGAGATCTAGAAAGCCATGAGGAATTCATACAGAAAGTATATTGGAATTTTATGTAATTTTTCATAATAAAAACAATAACATTCATTTGCTAAAAGGGGAATACTCCTTTAACCCCTTAAGGACGCAGCCATTTTATAGCTTAAAGGGGTTATACAAATTTCCAATATACTTTCTGTATCCATTCCTCATGGTTTTCTAGATCTCTGCTTGCTGTCAATCAATAGAAAGTTTCTAAGTTTACTTCCAGGGAACAGAAATATGACAATGGTCTCACAGGTGCACAGTTCGTTAGCCGTTAGTACACAGAGTAGTCAGGGCTGTGTGTTATAACGAGCCGTGTACCTGTGTGACCATGGTCAGATTTCTTTCCACTGGAAGTAAACATAGAAGCTTTCTATAGAAGAACAGCAAGTGGATATCTAGAAAACCGTGAGGAATGGATACAGGAAGTATATTGAAAAGTTGTATAACTTTTTATAAGACAAATAATATCATTAATTTGCTGAAATGGAAATACCCTTTTAAGGCTCAGCCCCATTTTTTTGTATACTGACTTGCGTCACTTTATATGGTTATAACTTTTAAACACTGTTACTTATCAAAGCGATTATGAGATTGTTTTTTCCTCACATGTTGTACTTCATTTTAGTGGTTAATGTGTTATTGTGTTTACTTACAAAAAAAAGAAAAAATTATGAATTATGAAATTCGAATTCGAAATTCGAAATCATTGCATTTACAGGCAGATAGATTTACCACCTAAATAAGTTGCTGAATAACATTTCCCATTTGTCTACTTTACATTTTCATAATTTTTGAAATGTCTGGATAATTTATTTTGATGTTGCGCGGCTTACAAATCGAATATGGCTTTTCCGTATTTTCAGAATTTACTATTTTGTTTATAATTACTGTTTTGAATGAAATTTTAAATATTTATCATTAAAACCACCCTACATAATCAACCCCAATTTCAAATTTGCACCCCTCAAACTATCAGAAACAGCTTTTAGGAAGATTGTTAACCCCTTGAGATCTTCATAGTAATTAAATCAACATGGAGGTGAAATTTAGAATGGTAAAATTTTCAGTTATATGTTCATTTAGTCCTAAAATGAACACATTTCTAAAAGATAAAACCCATCTTACAATCTGTTATGCAATTTCTCCTGAGTACAGAACCCCCATTTGTCCGGCGCACAGCGAGGTGCAGAAGGGAAGAAGCGCCGTGCAGCTGCCAGGACGTTAGTTTTATCATTGGCCCCTTTTGCAGGCTATAAAATTTTAGCTTTTTCATTATTTTTAACTCTTTTTTTTGTGTTCACCGTAAAGCCTAATAATCATGTTATCTTTAAACCCTAGTGTGGAGAAAAATCTATCATTTTTGCATCGTTGTCTTCCAAGTGGCATAACAATTTTACATTTTTGGCTACAGAGCTGGTTGATGGCTTGTTTTTTGCGGGGCATGTTGTACGTTGCAACAGTATCATCCTGGAGTACATATGTTTTTTTGTCCACTTTTTATTGCATTTTTTGTAGAATTAAATAGATAAAAATCATAATTTTTGGCAGGTTTTTAACAGTTGTTTTTTTATGGCGTTCATCGTGGGGTTCAATAGTTATTTACTTTTATTCCTATACTTTCAATCATCTGATTGCTTGTTCATGATAATATTCGGCAATACTGATGTACTGCAGGCTATTAGCTGTGTCAGCTAATAGACAACGCCATCTTACCGGCACTGCCTGCAGACAGCCCTGATAAGGGGGAACAATCAGTGACCCCAAAGATGAGGGGGGGCGGGGGGTGACCGTGGGGTAGCGACCCTGGCAAGTTAAATGCCATGGTTGTTAATCTGGGATGTCAGCTGAAGATTACTGCTGACAACCCGCGACTCCTGATGTCGGCTCGGCTCTGGTGCAGAGTACAGTAGTAGTACTATGATAATAGGTACTAGTACTGCGATGAGCGCTAATAACGGGAGCTTAATGGAGGGTAGTTGAATTATGAGTAGTGGCTGAATTAAAACAAAAGAGCTACAAGAGGCCATACATACAGTAAATGTGGGTAGACATCAATGAACTTCTTAAGATCCAGAATTAACTGATCATGTGTTAATAGAAATGTCAAAGACTTCCATTTTGATGGTTTCTGGTATCTATTTACCCATGCTGTGCTATTAACAAGACCTTCATGTATACCATTATCTCAAGCAATATGGTTTTATTAAGTTTCAGGAAGTAAATATCAGGTTTATTATTGTCACTCTTCAACATTTAGTATATATTCCTTTATTACAGCATCTATACATGTCCCAATTATTGACATTTATCAGGACATAACCATACTCTGGTCCCTACACATTCTTTATACATATGTACCATTATTTCTAATATTTGAAGAGTCATTGATTGATTCATTTATTGGTTGTTGGGAAAATATTTGGAGTATCTCACTATACATAACCTTATAACCCAGCATCAGCATAGGTTTATGAGGCCTGTCTCATCAGCTTCTACGAGGAGCTAAGTTCTAAACTGTACCTGGGGGAGGTTGTGGATATTGTGTATCTGGACCTTTCTGAGATATTTGATACAGTGCTGCATAAAAAAGTTGGTACATAAAATGAGACTGCCGGGACGAAGGGAAAATCTGTGTATTTGGGTAAGCAAATAGCTTAGTGATAGAAAGCAGATGGTCATCATTAATGGCACATTCACATATTGGGTTAAAGTCACTAGTGGGGTGCCACAGGGTTCAGTATTGGAGACATTCCTTTTTAATAATTTATTAATGACCGCAGAGGGTTTACAAGGTGGAGTTTCAATATTTGCAGATGATACTAAATTCTGTAAAGTAATTAATACAGAGGAGGATAGTATAAGATTATGGAGGGATTTGTGGAAACTGGAGGCCTGGGCTGCCGAATGTCAGATGAGGGTTAATGTAGATAAATGTAAGGTTATGAACTTGGGTAAAGGAAATTAATTATGTGTTAAATGATTAAGTTCTTGGTAAAACTAATGAATAAAAAGACTGAGGGTATTGGTGGATAGTAAACTAAATTTCAGTGATCATTGCCAGGCACTTGTTGCTAAAGAAAATAAAATTATGGGATGTATCAAAAGAAGAATTGATGCTCATGATAAGGAAATTGTTTTTCCCTTATAGAAATCCCTGGTCAGACCACACATGGAATATTGTGTACAGTTTTGGGCACCAGTGTATAAAAAGGATATAGTAGAACTGGAACGGGTGCAAACAAGAGCAACCAATATTATTAGGGGAATAGGGGGAAGTAGAATACAATGATACTAAACTTGGGGTTATTCAACACAAAAAAAGACAACTGAGGGGAGACCTCATTAAAATGTACAGATACCTGAATGGGTAGTACAAGGATATCTACAAAGATCTTTTTATACTTAGGCCTGTGGCAAGGACAAGGGGGCATTCCCTATGCGGAGAGATGTGGTTCTACTATCACTATAGACAGGGATTATTTACTGTGCAAGCAGTAAGACTATGGAACTCTCTGCCACAACATGTTGTAATGGCTGATAATTTAGACATGTTCAAGAGAGACCGGGATGCCTTTTGGAGAGCAATAATTGCATTGTATGGGAAAAAAACATTTTGTTGCAAGTTTTCCCTGCTATGGGCCAATTTGCATCAGCCTTGCAGGGTTTTGGTCTTCTTTTGGATCAACGCAATATAATGTATAGGTTAGACTTGATGGCCTGATGTCTTTTTCTAACCTTTTTTTACTATGATACTATTAGATAATACCTGATCATACATCATAGATATCTAAACCTGCACCTGTTGAATGAGACATACTTACATCATACTGAATTGTCAGGTGACATCATCAGATATACTTACATCCTACTGAACTGTAATAATCAGAAATCATCAGAAATGTTAAAATTATTCTTTCCTGACCTGTCACATTCCTAGATACAACCATAAGAGAATGCCCTGACCTGTGAACTGACCTTTAGCATCTCCATCTCTCTCACTGATTACATTTTACCAACTAAATTTGTGAGCAAAGCAATGAGAGCAGCAGCTCGAAGCTGGGATGTCTGGAGGACCTCCTGGTGGTTGGCATGAGCAGTGCTGTTATATGATAGAATGGCCATATTGGTGATCAGAGAGATCCCTAAAATATGCATCCTGCAGTGGCGCCCTGTAATCACTTCTGGAACGGTGCTCATACCTGAGGAAAAAAGGAGTGTAAAATAAAAGCATTGATTACATAGTATACGAGTGGACAAAATAAATAGATACACCTAAATAGATCACTTGTATGGTCTGGACCTATAGTGACTGAGATATATTTACAAAATTTCCATTTCTGCAGAACAAAAGGTCCTTCGACCAAAGAGCAATAACTTTTTAAAATTTAACTTTTATTATTATCAATTTTTAAGACAAGATAAATGTGCTATTTATACTTCATGTATGAAAACAAAGAATTGAAATTGGAGTGGTGGGAAAAGAATTCTGATTTTTTACATAGGTATGGAAGGGAATTCTGTAGAATCGGTATGTATTCACATTTTCGAGTGATTCAAACACTGGCTCAACGAAATTGTTTATTATATATTGGTCTATTTCTTCAACCTTAGAAAGGCTCTTTAAAAGTTTCTTGATCACTAATTATGGGGCGACAGTCTCTACGAGGCCAGTCACTTTCTGTAATAAGTTGTGTGATTGTTAAACACACTTATATCCATTCGTACATGCTTGCCTCTGGAATAATTCGCTGTCGGTCGTACCCACATATCGCTAGTGTACTTTTACGCCTATATCTAAGGTTGCTAGGTAAGTGTACGCACAGTGGCGCAAACTTGCTAACTTTCGCTAATCATTAGTTGAATCAAACGCCAAGCACACTCTCTGTGACTACACACTCATACCTACTCTCACTCCCTGATATATTATTTTGTTTTGTGCTAGATGCCGCTGCAGTTCAGCATCGATCCCTATTTCTAATCCTCAACACCACTCAGATTTAAAATTCCGCGCACTGAAACAGCCCCCCCCCCCCAACATGTTTTGTCATTATCTGGCGTCCATGGGGGTAGTTCAGCCCCGTTACCCCCTGAAGACACCAGATAATGGCGAAACATGTCGGGGGAGTGGGGCTGTTTGAGTGCACGAAATTTTAAATCTGAGTGGTGTTGAGTATTAGAAATAAGGATCGACACTGGCAGTCCAGGGGCTGCGATCGGAGCAGCAAACTCCCCCCCCCCCCCAATAAGTGCTGCTGGGAGGGGGAGGGGGTGTCCGATTCTTGTCAAATGCTGTTGTTTTGCAAAAATGCAAATTTTGTAAATATATAGTATACAAATGCCACCAGAGAGATGGAGTTAACTTAGATTGGGGGTAAAGAACAGCAAGGAGGTCGAACAGAGATAGAGGGGTGAAATAGGGTGTGAAGTGCAGAGGAAATAAACAAGGCAGGAGCAAGGCATGGGATGCAGAGTCCATTGGAGTGTCTCAGAACAGATGTAGAGTAAGTAGGGAGGGGTAGAACGAAGAGGAGGGGCACAGGACAGAAAACGGATGAACAAGGTTAGAGTGCAGAGAGGATGAGTTGCTCAGGACAGAGAGGTGGTGCAGGGTTGCTAGACAGAAAGAAGAACAGAAATCAAGGGTGATGCAGGATGGGGTTTAGTAAAAAGGAGGGGTGCAAGACAAAGATGGAGGGGTGAAACGGAAAAGAACATAGTAGCTGAAGGAAACCGGACAAGATTAAGGGTGGAGTGTGGGGAAGAAGAGAGGCAAAATGACAAAGATAGTGGGATGAAGTAGGGTGAGATACAAAAAAAAAAAGCTAGGAGAGTATTTGGGTAGGCAGAAAACAATGGGGTGCAGATTAGATAATGAGAATGGGTCAACGAAGAATAGGTAAATCTGGTGGGGTACAGAGGGCATGTGGAGAAGAGGACAGGGAAGGTGAGAAGAATGTTGGAGAAGGTGGGGTATAGAGTAGGTGGGGGCTATAAGGTGGATGGGATGTTCCAAATTTGACTTCATTGACTCTTACCCACGGCGTCTACTCCCAGAAGCTTTAGCATGTTACACTCAGCAATTGTCTCATAAGAAGGTCCCCCCAACATGCAGTAGATACCTTCCTGTACAATGTCTTGTAGACCAAGTTCCTGTGTACAGTCCATGGCAAGGTGCCTGAGATGTTGATCATATGCATCAGACATGCACGGAAAACGTACACCGAATCTGTCATGAAAGGGCAGGATGATTACACAGTGATTCGCCAACACTTAACCCCATCATAACCATAATGTGATAGTATATTTCTCTAAGGAAACATGTAAGTCTGCTGGACATTCTTTGTTTGCTTTTGGATTTTCTTACTGTCTTTTGGAGCCAATTGAGCCATGCAGCCCCGAGGTGAGCTGGTGGCAACTTTTTTCTTTCATAGACTGTGTGGGTACATGGGTATGTGTTTTTGTGATGAGAGGTAGTTTTTGACCACAAGTCTAGTTGGGAATCTGATCCACAATAATTACAAGAATCTGAATGGAATCTGAAGAGTCTGAATGGAGAAATGGTTGTGCAGACTCACATCCCTTATAGTATGGTGACGGGGAAGACAGGCAACCTTTCCCTCTCTGTCTAGCAGCTGTGGCACTGACCATAGGCTGCAGCAATGGTGTAGGCATAACTCTTGTTGATGTACATCACTGGGCAGAAAAGGGTAAGAAAACTCTATTTAAAATAAAAGGTTTGAAATCTCCACCATTGTTGTCCTGTGCATTTTCTTTTTTTTTTTTAGTCTTTCACAGGAGGTATCAGATGACTGTTACTACTGTTTACATATCCTGAATGTCATATTCATTGCCCTTTACACCCTGTCTACTACAGCCTTCTGAAATTCATGTTGGGGCTCAGGACGGATAGTGGTATAGGACTCTCCTAAACAATGGAGGATACAAAGACTATAACATTTGAACTGTGATTATTGTCAGGGACAATGCAATGTTTGTCACTGTGGATGTGTGTTTTTAGCCATAGTTTTAATTGTAAAATGTTCTTCACATATAGCAATCACTACATATGAATCACTTACCCATCCTCATTGGGTCCCCGCAGCGGGTTCTGTCCACAGAAGCCAGGCATGTTGATATGATCCTTGATAAACATGATGTCTCCTACACTATAGTTGCTATTTATCCCTCCAGCTGCATTGGTGACAATCAAAGTGTCTACTCCCAGGAGTGAGAAGACACGGACAGGAAACGCTACCTGAAGAAGAAAATGTTATTACCCCCACCATGAAATCACAGGCCAGAGGAGAGATCAGTAGTTTATTCTGCAATTAATAATATGCTCTTTGACTGAAACAGGAACATGTAAGGCCTAGTTCACACTTGCGTCTGGTCTTCTTTTCACACTCTGGTGAAAGTCATTTTTCACATTCCATTCCCCATAGATTTGAATAGTTCTTCATTTCATTGTTTCACATCCGTTATTAATAGAGAGACAAAAGACATGGACTTGTGCACAGTTTTTTCCACTATTAATAAAAGAATAAAGAATGGGTGTGAACTTCAGGCATCGCTCCTACTGCTTATGATTGGAAAGGTGTTTATTTGGGAGCCCAACATCAACTTGCTTCCTGCCATACAGAATATTGTATATATTCTATATGTCAGATGAAGGTACATAGCATTACAAATAGTGTTTTTCTCTTCAAAGCCTTTATTGTGACTTTTATATGTTAAATTAAAAGTAAAAAGGGTATTCCTAATATATCAAGGTTATTCTGCCATACAAGGGATCGCTGATCTCACAACCAGTTTGGATCAAAGAAAACAAACTTATACCCTTTGTCCAGTGAAAAGTGGATAATGTGAAATAACCTTAATAACCTTTACGCTTAAAGCTATGTCCAGCGGTGTCTTTACTATCCCCCTCAGTTTAACCTGTCCCTGCAGCAGTTGTCTACTCCAGCTGTGCTGCTTATGTTCCTGAGATCATAGCATATTTACACAAGAAACTAGACAGCTTCTAACTGCTGGAAGTATCTGTGCAGATCTGTGAATGCAGAAGTCTGCTGCAAAGAATAGTGAGGTACAAAAACTCCCCTGCTCCCTTTGAGTCTCTTAATCCCATTCTATGATTCTGCAGAAGTTTCTCTCTCTCTCTATATATACATCAAGCCATGTCTTACACTCCTCTGCAGCAACCCAATCTCTTCTTCAGCTCTTTGGACACTGTCTACACAGCAGGGAAACTGCTCACCCTTAGTTCTCTAACAGCACAGCCAGAACACTTCAAGTAACTGTTTCACTGCTGGTTCATACTGCTTATTACATGCTACATGCTCCTCCATGTGATGGAGGAAATCTTCATCACAGAGGAAATCTGCCAGGCTAGTGATCATATAATCCTGTATGTACACATTATGCAGAGCTCAGTGGATTTACTGGTATGAATCTCACTGGATTTGCTGCTACATTACTTCATGAGAGAACACAAAGCATCATGGGACATAAGAACAGCGTATAGCTCAGGACAAATGTATGAAGAGTCTCCACCCACTTCACTAGTGCTGAAGATTTCTGACAGGTAGCTTAAAACAGGAAAACACCATAACTCTGGAATCAAAAGTTTTGAAAGTGGGAATCACATGTGGCAATTTGGTTAAAACATTATGAAATAAGAGTTTCACTTTAAGTGCACACTAAAACACTTAAATAATAGCACAACTTAATTTTGGTATGGTATAAATTGGGAAAAAGTTTTATTTAGTACCAACTATGTTAATTACAAACTACAATCACAGGTGCTAACAACAGCACATACAAATGTGTTAAAGGTGACACTCACAGTGGACATGGAGTATCCCTCGTAGATGTGGAAACGCCCTTGCATACAAACGCATTGCTTTCCGTTCAGGAGCCCAAACACCAGCCGCCCAGCATGACCTGGCACTGTGGAGAAAGGCAATTATAAATACCAACCCATGTCCCACCAACGCCATTTAGTACATTGATATAGAAAGAGTTATTTAATGTAGGTACAGGATTACACAAGTGAGGACTGTCACTGCATGTCTATTCAGGTACCATTAAGTACAATAGTATCATTAAATGTGTGTGCAAGTCTCACTATACGAGGTCTATATCATTACATGTACAGTATATATATGGTCCTTCATGTAAGGTCTATGACATGTCCTGTATACAGTATGTCTCCTAAAATGATGTCATTTCATAATATGTATGTAATCAGTCTACTTATGTGAGGTCTATTTCATTACAGTTATGTTCAGATGTTAGGTCTATTGTATTTGAATGTGCAGAAATAAGAACATGACATGGCTGATTCTGTTGTGTATTGTTCTTCTGAGGCTGTATAATTACTATAAAAGTCATGTCATGATAAAACAGGGAACACTCATAGATCCAGGAACAGTGACTGTGACAATCTTCTTTTAAAATCAACTTTTATGATCAGTCATGGTCCCTGGTTTACCATGATGAATTTTGATGTTGATCTGATCCCTTATCCCTATATCATATTAATGTGCAGGTCTCCTCATGTGAGTTTTGTGTCATTATATGGATGTACATGTCTCCTCATATGATGTCTATGTCATCACATGTGTATGCATATGGGCTCTCCTTTATTATATATGCTGTATGTGTAGGCCTGCTCCTATATACTTATACTAACCTGTGCTTGAGGGAAAGTGAGGGATATCCTCATAAGGAATTACAGTTTTATTCTCCAAGGTTTCAGCCAGCGTTCCAAGGCCAGAGCCGCAGATCACAGCTATCCTGGGGCGCTGGTCAGTGTGAGCCAGTATCCACTCAGCAGCCTCTTTGTATGACTGCAGAGGGACACTAGTGGGAAGAGGATAAAATAAAGACCTCAATATGGCTTAGGTAGATTTACCATAACACCATAACACTAATTAATATTTATTGTTGATGTTGCCCCTAGGCACTTACAATGCTTACGTTCCCTATTCATGCCACCAAGCTAATGCCTCTGCTCAAAAACCACAGTATGATACTAGAAGAAAGCAGCGCAGGACCAAGGGGGAGATGAGAATATTTTTTATTGTTTTAATGAATCCTTTGTTTTATCTGTTTTGTGTTTCTGATTCATATATGTGGTGGCCTGTGGAGGCTACATCAATAACCAGGATTTCTTTTATTAAGCTCCAGATGTTCTTGGGAGTTTTTATCTTATAAAATATGTTGTTTTTTAACATAAATTTGCCTTCGTATTTGTGATGTCTAATAGACATCTCCCATTGCTAAGGCCAGGGATTAGCTGGTAATAAGGTGTACACTAACCCCTTACCATTAACCCCGGATCCACCACCAAGGGTGCCCGGACCCCATGGTCACCTTTAACAATTATGGCTCTCCCAAACATTCTATAACCAACCAGATATAATAAAGCAGCAGTAGTGTGCCATTACTGGCTTGGGAGAGCCCATGTTTTTTTGTTTTTTCTCAGACCAATAATACCAGCCTTCAGCCACCCCATTACTTGATGGTTTGTTAGTGGATTGTACCTGGCTTTATCCAGCACACCTGGTGGTGGTTGGGTACTGGGGTAATGATAATTGGGTTAATGTTGGCCTTTTTTAATAGTTAACAGTAAAGGGAAGGTGTCAGCAAAAAAATGTCCTAACAAACCACTAACAACATGTTGTCAAGCAGTTGAACATCTTCTAGATCACAATCCATTCATACCCAGCTTGGTGGCATCATGTCTATTAGACAACACCATTGCTAAGGTGAAATTCAAGTTAAAAAAACACACAATGGGGCACATTTACGTACCCAGTCCAGTCGCGATCCCGCGGTGCGTTATCTGACGACGATTCGGGTCTGCCGGGATTCACTAATATCGTGCACCCTCTTCTTCATGTGAGTGCGTGTCTTGCGACACAAATCGTTTTTTAAAGTCTGCAGTTTTTCCGAATCCATCGGGTTGTCCGGCTGCCCTCCCCCCCCGATTTCTGTAGTGTACAAGCTGGAGCCGATGCACCACAATCCGATCGCATGCGCCAAAAACCCGGGGCAATTCGGCACAAAACGGAAATATTCGGGAAACCCGACGAAAGTGCGGTGTTCGGACCCTTAGTAAATGAGCCCCATTGTTTCTTTTAAAAAAATATTTTATTAAAATAAAAACTCCCCAGCACACCCTGGATAACCATATTATTTAAAAAAGAAAACCTGGCCATTGGCAGAGTCCACCAACTTGGAAGTAGTCAACCCCATACATGGATCTGTTAAAGAAAAAAAAAAGAACCCTTTAATAGTAAATGCTTGGTGGCTCCTACAATTCCTAAAAGGGGAATGTAAACACATTTAGATTAGGAGTGCCATCTGGCCTCTATATAATCTCTCCAATGATCCACTGCTATCTTAGGTCTCAAACTGCTTCAGCCAGGATTCACACGATACATTTGCATTATCAAATACATATGCATTTTCTAAATAGCAACATGTCACATAGTTAGTCATTTAATGCTAAAGACAAAATAATATTGCCCTCTTACCATAATACAATATGATACAATAAAACTTTATTTATCCCCCAAGGGGAAATTACTTAATTACAGTAGTCCACCAACTTAAAAAACACATGCTTCATCAATACAACGTAATTTTAAAAGATAACGAGTTGTACATGATAAATACAAAACAATTAAATTATTAGCGTACAAGTGGATTTCCATAAGGCTAAATGACTGTCTATATCTATTCCTGTTTATTATCAACTGTAAATACCTCCCACTGAAAGTACTCCTTGTCAGGATCAGTGGATTCTCTGGACCACCGCGGGAGATGGAACTAGCCGACACCTGGGACCGGAGTCTAAGTGGCACCTGGTTTTCAGGCAAAGCGGATTGGACTTGCTGCAGCAGGATACCACCAGGTCGTTCCACAGGTGCGACTAGCCCGCAGTGGCAGCTGAGGTTGAGGTACCTTAGCGGAAGACAATCTCGTGTTAGGTCCAGGCACAGGGTCAGGGCAGGCGGCAGAGATGCAGGGTCAAGTCCAAGGCCGGGGTCAGCAACGCGAGGTCCAGGCAGGTGGGAACAGGAACACAGGCACATGGGACACAGCAACATGGAGGCAACACAGGACACAAGATCGGGAACACACAGGAATGCAGGAATACACAGGAACGCAGGAATACACAGGAACGCAAGAATACACGCTTGGAAGCTTTCTCTTAGGCTACGAGGCACAAAGATCCAGCAGAGCAGGAAGGGAGGTGCCAGATTATAAGGTGGAGGTTTTCAGCCAGCGCACCAATTAGCGGTGCGCTGGCCCTTTAAATTTTCGGCAGCCGCCCCCGTGCAATCACGACAGTCCGGGGAAGAGCAGGATCCGGGAGAGGTGAGTGAGACGGCGGGGCTGCAGTGGGGGCACACGGAGGAAAAACTGATCTGGTTGCTCTTGGCAACAAATCAAAGGTCAGCTTTTATTTTATAAACAGCTGTGGGAAAATAAAAGCTTAGCTCTGATTGGTTTTCATGGGCACCTAGAACAGTTTTGCTCTCAGACACTTCTCATAAATCTCCCTTTTAGAGTGGATTTTTCAGATTGTTAATGAAAGCACTAAACTTACATAATATCCATCTTTCCATCACTTATAAAAAAAAAAATCAACCTCTACTCTACTCTTACCCTACTTGCTTGACAATAACTTTCTCAATAACTTGCATCTCCCTTGTACTTATCACAGTCCCGAAACAGGTTGCCCCAAAATAAATTGTGCCAGCAAGTATTGTCTCATAAAACATAATCAACATTTTATTACAGATCTTTTCCCAAGAAAAGATAATAAAGATAGTCCATTCCACATTTTCCGTATGACACTTGCAGTTTAAATGAACAACCAAGTACTTACAAAATCAACCACTTTAACTCCAATTTCCACAAAAACAATAGACTGATTGTAAGATCAGGTACAACCAATCATCTCTGTAGTCTTCGATATATTTAATAATTTTTTAAACATTTAAATAAAGTTCCTGCAGTAAGAAAACCTTTAAATTACATTTAACTGAGAATGTTATTTACTAAAACTGTAAGATTCAATAAAATCTGTTAAAGACGTAAAGTGGTAGATACGGTGGCATTACAACCTAAATGTAAGGAAGCTTAAATAAAAAATTTATATTTGCTGTGAGGTAACAGTTAATTATCAAAAATGCATAAAACCCAAGAGATACAAAATTGACTGAAATAATGTTTTCTACTCAAAAGTCAGTAGTTTGGAAATGTTTTGTTATGTAGGGTACCTGTTGTGTATATCACTCCCATCATCATTTATAATGTATGTGTGGTCGGCTCTGCCTTCCATTATCCCTCTCAGGTGTCTCAAATCCGTCTTCTAAACTTTCTCACTGTGTTATATAAAAATTAACATGCATGTATCCATAAGTAAGCATTAGAAGTTTGGATCATATGGAGAGTGGATCTGCCTGCATAATACACATAGAAGGTTGAGGCACTGTCCATGGTGCTGAAGTGACAACGAACTCTCCCATTATGCTCCACTTACAAGATGGGTCTTAGTGCTCCCTGAGATGACACATAATTATGTCACTGTAAAATCTGCTTGGTTTTCGGGTGCCAGTTTATATTAAATTAACAACAATATTCCATGGATCTTTATAGGGGATTTATTAAGTGTACAACACAAGGAATACACATAGAGGGTAAACTAAGGGACAGAGAGAGGGTAGGGGAGGAAGTGCTCTTACTAAAAATCTATATACAGCCTTATATACATACACATATAGCTCACACACACACACACTACCCATACCACTTCCACTAATGTATTGGCCAATCCAACGATGATGTAGAGTCAATAGGTGGCATCCTTGCTTACATATCCTCTTATCACATAAACTTACAGGACAAGTAATTTGAGTCTTTGCTTCCCCCCAGATCTGGGAGAATCCCCAGGGGGCAATGACATGCAGCTAAAGTAACACAGTCACCTATATAAGGGCTCATAGCCAGTTACTGGGAACACTCCCTTACCTGCTCTCCATAAGACAGGCCATATTCTCCGATTACCCTGTGAGATGAGCATGGATTCACAAATCCTCTTCCCTCCCCCTCCCATGTTCCCTTGTCACACTTCTTATCCCCTAGACACCTGGCTTCAATGTGTGAACGCCCCATACCATCTGCTCACTGCTTTTATATCAGGGATCTAAACATTGAGAGATCTAACATCCCTTTATAAAATTGGCTGGACCATTGTACAAGCACTGTCAACCATTTTTCCTCATAGATTGTAACCTCACGCAAGCAGGGCCCTCATTCCTATTGTTCCATCTGACCATGTTTTCGCTCTGTATTGTATTATCCTGTCTGTATTTGTATCATGTGATCTATCAAGCAACACAGAATATGCTGGCACCATATAAAGATTTATTATTACTTTTCCTTGTAGCTTTGTTGCAGCAGAGGCAACCATCCAGTAACACATCATCCAAATCCAGCTCAGGTTTTGCATCAGTATGCTTTCCTATTTTGTTTCTATCTGCTATCAATGTTGGGATATTAGAACGCTGAACACAAAACTGCAGTTTATAATGGGGACTGAAAAAGTCAAATCACTAAACAACTGTGTGTCACATGCCTCAATGCAATGACTTGTAGGCAAGCAAGTCTAAATCCTAGAATTGCTAGGACTTACCCTTTCAAGGAAAGCAGTCTGCAGCATTTGACCTAATAAATCACTACACATATGGTGTCAAGAAGATAAACGCCTTTAAGATCATGTTATGGCCCAACAGTATCCAGAAATCAACTTTGCAGCAATATGTACGTAAATGAGTTGTAGAATGTCAGAGAGTTAGGACTGAAGTCTTGTCTAAAAAACAGAGGAAGCTAAATCAATGGGCAAGGTACATTCAATAATTCTTATTTAAGACACCAACATACAATTTTGATGAAAACATTTCACAATGGGTATATAACACTCTTTCAGGCCAATCTCTACAGGAAGAGTGTATGGTGACTTCAAACTCAATATGACGCAGAACCACCACCAGAATCTTGCTTGAAGCTCTGTAGGTAAGCAGGAGGGTTTTCCTCTTCTGCCGGGAGTTGACTCGGGAAACCACTGCCTAAGCTTAACACACACTCACAATAGGTAAGAGGAAAACAACTTGGTAGGTTTCTTGTAAGGGAAGTGAATAGGGATGAACCAAGTGCAATGAATGTTCAATGAGAAAACATTATGGGCAGCACGGTGGCGGAGTCGGTAGCACTTCTGCCTTGCAGCGCTGGGGTCCAGGGTTTGAATCCCACCCAAGTCAACATCTGCAAAGAGTTTCTATGTTCTTTCTGTGTTTGCGTGGGTTTCCTCCAGGTACTCCGGTTTCCTCCCACACTACAAAAACATACTGTTAGGTTGTTTAGATTGTGAGCCCCATGGGGACGGTGACTGATTTGGCAAGCTTTTTGCGGCGCTGCGTAATCTGTGTGCGCTATACAAATAAAGAATTATTATTATTAAAACATAAACAAGGATAAAGTATCTACAGATGCAATCTACTGTAATGAAGCCCCTTTAGGACAAAGCTATTTTGTAGCTTAAAGGACACCTGACGTCAGGTATCTGTAACTAATTCTGTCACAATTACCTGTTAGAGCAGCTCACAAGGATTCGATCACTTCCTTTATATAGGCATGCTATGTTCTCCTATACATACATGAGAGACACAGACATCACCTACACAAGTACCTGACGTGCTGTGTTCTCTTATATACATGACTGCATCCTGTAGAAGTTGTATCTCTCACAAACATACAGGCTGCAGCAGGCATGGCAGGCAGCCAGCACCAAGAAGGACATTATACAGGCTGTCAGTTATGCACTGGGAGGTGTGGCTATGCCTGACACTCATGAATATGCTGGACTGATGAGTATAAAATCAGGTCGAAACAGCACTGTCTACAGTTGGGAGTCTGTTCCTTATGGAATAGATACACTGGTTTGGTTTTAATCCTGCATCATGTCATAAGCCTCTTGTAGGTCATGCTTGATGTCAAGGGAGCTGCCCTACAAGGTAGATAAAAGAGGCGTGGTTGTCCTTATCCCATCCTGGAAACTTTGTATATTTTCCCAGAATCCCGCTAGTGGAGCATCCATGGCTATAAAACTCCACACGCCTACATGGTGGCCTAAATTGGCAGTCTCCGTGAGTAGACTCTTACTTCCCGACTTTCTTCATTAAGACTGGAAAGAGAAAGCTCAAGAAGTATTAGAGATGGGCACATTTTTCAAAAATCACATTAAAAAACAGGTATTTACTGGCTGCAGAGAGCGGTGTGCTTGGCTTTGTAAGAATGGATGAAGTGCATGCACAGTTTCCTGGCCATTTTTAGAATGTCTTGCAGATGGGTGGAAGACTTCAGGAACCTTTTGACAACCAGATTGAACACGTGCGCCATGCAGGGCGCATGGATTATCCCTCCTCAGTGCTGCACGGACACCATGTTCCTCCTATTGACACCGCTGTGCCTGCACGTGTGGTATGATGGAGCAGCACTTAGATTTGTGGAGGCTGAGGTGGTGGTGGAGAAGGAGGAGGAGGCGGACATTGGCGCAGGAGCTGCAGTTTGATAACGTGGAGAAGAAAGAGGTGGCTCCTGTTCAAGTTGTTAGTGTGGCTGGGTGAGAAGCACATTCACCCAGTGGGCCATAAAGGAGATGTACTGGCCCTGACCGTAGTTACAGCTCCACATGTCCGCGCTGCCGTGCACCTTGGAAGAAACCGATAAGCTTAAGAACTGGCCCACCTTCTGTTCTACATATTTGTGAAGGGCTGGTACTGCCTTTTTGGAAAATTCAGCTTGGAACTCTCCACTTCGGTTCGGCACAAGCCATTAGTTCTCTGAAGGGTGCAAAGTCCATGACGGTCAGATTCAGCATCTTAGGATGGCTGAACGCATACAGTTGTCTCTTTGTATTTGCCTCGTTCAACAACTGCTGGGGCCATGCGTAGTGAGGAGCAGAAACATCTGGAACGGGAGATGATGTCAAAGACAAACAACTCCCTTCGGCAGAGGTGCTTGAGCCTTGACTGACTGAAATGGCATGTGTGCCACTAGGTACTGCTGCTGTTGCTGCAGGGCAGGATGGACCACCACATCTGAGACACGTTTCTCCCAGGTCATTGGATGGTGACACTACATGTGTTGACACAGGGCCGTGATGCCAACATTAGCTCCCTGGCCACGCTTCACTTTCTGTCCGCAGATTCTTCATATACACACGCTTGGCTCCTCTAGTGTCTTAACAAAAAACTACCACACCGCCATTGGTGATTTTACCGCCAACACTCTGCACTGAGTGACTACTAATGCCGTTGTCTCGCTGAGCCCCTGTGCCACTGCTTACTTGGAAAGTAAGCGAAGCAGATTTTGTACCCCACGGCCGTTTGGCGCACTTCTGCCACCCTGCTGACTCACAGCCACAGTAGCGACTTGCTGCCTGCTTCGCTGCCTGAAGTGCAAGCGGATGTCTGCCCCACTTCTTCACTGCCAAGCACCTGCTGACTGTCCTCAAAGAGTTTGTCCTCGCTGTATATTGGCGCTGAGCCCAGAGCAGCTAGTAGATCTCTGACTGAAAGAAATGAACAGGACAGAGGCTGGTTGAGGACAGATGAGGGCGGCTAACCTGTTCCCGGGCCATGCCAACTAAGGGTTGCATTTGACGAACCCACGGACTCTTGGCTAGCGTTGTCAGATGTAATTTGCGAGGAAGTGGACGACTTAGTCAACCATTCGAGAACTTTTGGGTTGTTCATCACCAACCTGCCGCTAGATGAAAACGGCAGTTCTGGCCTCACAGAGTCACCCCTGCTGTGACGCCCCCTTACTGTGCTGCGACCTGTTCCTGCTCCACCTGCCACATCTCTGTCTGACATATTGGTTATTCAACTATGTTGATTCAACACAGATTTCTTGATATCAACTTTAGCATCAAAAAGAATTGAAATTTGAGGAATACAGAACCCCAAA